>CAWUFW010007144.1:0-600000 GCA_963921515.1 Calotriton arnoldi | reverse complement strand
ATCTTAGAGGGTGGAGTACAGCCAGAAGTCTGCACCTGGGAGCTGTATGGCACTCATCCACAGACAATAAGCAGATGGTCATTTCATTTAAGAAGCAGATTATCAGGATGTATTTCTCATAGTAGTTTATTCAGACCCCTGATCTGGCCAGGTCCTCAGCAACTGTGAACACCAAGCCTCCACCACCTATCATTCCATATACCAGAATGGAAGCATGGTGGGTGCCAAGGAGCAGCTGAACCATCACATGGTTTGCATCCTAACTTCACAATACACCACTACAAATATGTGAACTCTAAATAACAAGCTATAACACATCCTTTTCCCTCATACATAAAAACTGCATTTAACTGTATTATTAATCCATACTCTACGAACATACATAATCCTTCTGCCACACAGGTTTACATGTTTTCCGTACACCCAGCTCTTTACCATCTTTCCCATTCTCTGATTTATCTTCCCCCTTTGTTGTGTCTTTGTTCATCCACACTCTTTCCTCAGTTTTGCCACAAACAGCAACCCTCCTAAAATTCCACCATTTGCCATCAGAAAGTAACAAAGCATTGCCTTTCATCATCACCATCCCTTCTTGGAAAAAGAAATTTAGAAACCCCTTTTCTGACTGGGTTCCCTGGACACATTCTTACTAACATGCCTTTCTCATATACCCCTTCTTTTTGCTTACCTTTTTGTTGTGTCTTTGTTTGTACTGTTCCTGATACTTTTCCACTTTATCTCTTATTTCATCATTTTTAATTACTTTCCGACCATCCATGCCGGTACAGCTACTGTACATGGTACTCTACCTCTCAACAAACTGAACGGAGTTTCTCCCGTAGCTGAATGGGGAGTAGTGCCATAACTCCATAACATACTTTTGACCTGGTCTTTCCAATTCAAATTGCTAGACAAAGCCAAATGATTGCATTCAAACAACACAAGGTTAAAGCGTTCTATGAGACCATTGCCCCTTGGATGATAAACCGGCGTTCTATGGTGCTTGATACCCCATTTCGCAAAAAAATCAGTAAATTCTTTGGATACAAATTGAGGCCCGTTATCAGTAAGAATTTCCGCTGAACATTCCTCCCTGCGAAAAATCTCTTCACAGAAATTAATGATATTATTGGATTTGATCTCTTTAACAAATGCCACCTCAGGCCATTTGAAATGATAATCCATTAATACTATTGCATACTTTTCATTCATGCCTAAGCAATCAAAAGGACCGCAAATATCCATTGCCACTTTTTCCCACCCGCTATTAGGAAATTTCATGGGACTTATGGTACTGTCTTGAATGATATGTGACTTATCACTACACATGCAAGGAATGCAGTCCCTGACGAATCTTTCAATATACTTGTCCATCCCTGGCCACCAAAAATCCATTCTAACTTTTCTTTTCATGGCCGATATACCACCATGACCTTCATGTAGTATAGTCAACAACCTTTCACGTAAACTATCCGGTACCACCAATTTATCACTACGCTTTATAACACCAATCACATACGGATATTCTTCCCAAACATTCTTGTAGTCTAACAATAAACCATATCCTTTCCAGGCCACTGGTTCCAGTAATCTCACTTCACTAGAACCGTATCTGCTTCAATAGACATCATCCACTCAGTTTTTTCAATGGCATTGTATGCCCCAGATACTTCAGCGACTGCCCATTCTTTGTTCTCTTCATCCCTATCATCACCTTCTAATGGTAGCCTAGACATGCAGTCCGCATTCAAATTTCTTGCTCTTGGAACATACTTCACTTATTATATTCTTGCATACGATGCAACCACTTTGCTATCCTCGGAGTTGCTTTATCTGCACCTGTTGTGGAATATAGATCTACTAATGGCTTGTGATCAGTGTGTAGTTCAAAGTGAGTACCCCATACATACATACCGAAGTGTTGTACTTCCCACCAACATGCCAAGGCCTCTTTTTCAACTGCATAAAATGTGCTCTCTGCTCCTTTAAGAGTGCGTGATGCAAAAGTCACTACTCTTTCTTTCCCTCCATGTTCTTGCATTAATACTGCACCTAATCCATAACTACTGGCATCAGTGACCACAATTGTTTTATCCTTATGATCAAAAGGTTTGAGTGTTACTGCTTTTGCAATATCCTTTTTTATAAACTCAAAAGCCAATCGGCATTCTTCAGACCACACAAATTTAGCATTCTTTTTCATTAGCTCCCGCAGAACATGCACTCTTTCAGCAAAAAGATGTATAAACTTTGCATAATATTCTGCAAGACCCAAGAAAGATCTAAGTTGGTCCTTGTCTTGTGGAGTTGGCGCCTTCTCAATTGCCTCTATCAGGCTGTGTTTGGGTTTGATACATTCACTTGTTAATGTATGTCCCAAATATTCCACTTCAGTTTTACAGAATTTGCATTTAGGAAGACTAATAGTGAGTCCTGCTTTCTCCAATCTACACAGAACTACTTTCAAATGATCATTATGCTGGTTTTTGTTCTTTCTGCATACCAACACATCATCTTGGAAAACTAATACATTAGATGTGTCCTTTAACCCTTCTTGCATGACCCTCTGGAAAACAGCAGAGGCCGATGCCAAACCAAAAGACATACGAACGATGTGCCTCGGAGATTCTCTACCAACCATATGCGGGTGCCCTCTCATTTTATCTGGCAAGCCAACAGGACAGAACAGTAAGTGGCAATCTCCCTTGAGGCTGAGAAGGCCTTTGACCGCATTGAATGGCCCTATCTATTCGTCATTCTGGAGATGGCTGGCTTCTAGGAACGCCTCATCCAACTTGTCAAACTTCTCTACACCTCCCCTTCTGCCTGGATCAAAAGCAATAGCTTCCTCCATACCTAACCGGTATGTTATCTCCAGGGGAACGAGACAGGGCTGCACTTTTTCGCTGCTCCTTTTTCTTCTGGCTTTGGAACCCCTGGGGATTAAGATCCAAATGATTGCACAGCCCTCAGGCATTCCAACACTGGTGGGTGAGCTTGAATTGCTGCTCTACGCTTACGACATCCCCATGCTCCTGCCTGTTGAGGGTTGACACCTCGTTCCCATCGTTTATGGCGCTGATGGCTGCCTTTGGCCATTTCTCAGGATACAAGGTCAATTGGGGAAAAACGAGACCATCCTGCTGAACTAGCACACACACCCATCTTTGTTGGCTGACTCCAAATATCAATGGGTGGATGGCACGATAATTTACTTGGGGATTTGAATTGGATATAATCTTTCCAGTGAAGCCAGCAAAAATATATGGACTTACTGCTGACCACCGCAGCCTTGGACTTTAAGAAGTGGTTCCACTTACACTTATCTCTTTGGGGTTGCATCCAGATGATCAAAATGGTCACAGTGACTCAATTTAATTACTTATTATGAATGATCCCTATGGGTGTTCCGAGACATCTACTTCCGAAACAAACCAAGATGATCAAGGATTACGTCTGGGATAGACAGAAGCCTCACCTCCGACTCTCCAAATTGGAAGCCGATTCGATGTCAGGAGGCCATTGCCTACCGTACATGGATCTCTACTATAAAGCCATTGGCTGGCTTACCTAGCCTATTTCTTCTCGAGAGACCTGGACACCCCAGATAAGGCCCCAATAGAACAGGGACTACTGGGCGGCCTGATTAGCCCCGACCTTCTATGCAAAGCCCTAGCCATGGGTGACTGTGCCTCTAAACCTCTACTGCAGATGACAGTCTGGGTCTGGGACCTAACATGCAAGTTTCTTAACGTACATGCTTATCTGCACAAGAAGGCTGCTATATAGGACAGAAAAGCATTTCGAATAAGTGGAGCACTGATTCACTGGGAGACCTGAATCAACAAAGGCATTCTTAAAGTAGACCAACTGCTTCAAAATGGGACCTTAAAATCATTTCCCTGCCTCCAGGAGGCCACAAGTCAACATTGGTGCTACCAGCAGTTGTCCCTTTGTGTGTCCGCAGCACTGCGACTGCTGCCAACCGCCCTCCCTGGGTCCGTTGTCCATGACTACTTGCACCACTGGAGCTCCTACACTGGAGTTGTCTCAGGACTGTATAAAAGGCTCCTTGAGGAACATGATTGCTTCTGAAGGAGAAATCATGTGGGAGGATAGCCAAGGACTATCCAGATGATGACGAGGAACTCTTCAACAACCATGGCAGGGGCCAATGGGAGGTGCGCCTAAAGCTGAGCTTCCTCAAACTCTTCCAGGATTGTCATTGGTCCCCACAGAGATTAAGCCGAGCAAATTTAACCTCCAACTCGGGCTGCTGGTGATGTGTGCATCCTGAAGCAGATATATTACACCTGATCTATGTCTGTGACTCCCTTCAAGGATACTGGGCCCAAGTTATAGGCACTGTGAATGCTTCCAATGCTCTGACCCTGATTCTCTCTAGGGAACTATTCTTTCTCCATGATACATTGTCTCTACTGGAGATCACCCGCCACACTAAGCGTGGATAGACACAGCACTCTCAGGGGCCACCATAGCTATTCTGAGAAGATGGAAACCATGCCTAACTCGGATGCACACTGCTTGGATGTGCGACATGGTGGTGACCGCCTTCCATGAACAGACCATTTATCACTTACAGGACCAACTGGACATATGGTCCCTCTTTCTTCAACTCCAACCTTGATGACTGCTCCTGTTGATCTTCCCCCTTGTTTCCGCTTCTCTCCTTAGAAGTACTGTCTGGATTTGATTTGACTCCATCCTAGGGGCTCAGGAAGCTGTATCCCACCTTTCAGGCTAGATCATTTCATGTTTATTGTATTGTACTGTTTTACATGTTTCTCATTGAACTGCCATATGACTGACTCAGTATCTATTGCTCCAGATTGCCCATGACCTGCCCTGTGCCCCCTTGTCCTTGTTTTTGGTCTCTTAGTACCCCCTTGGCTGTTGTTACTTGCTTTCATAGCACAGCACGTTTTCTTTACAGCAGTCTGATACATTCTCTTTTCATGTTTAAGTAACTTTCTGCTGGATCTTGTACTTGACTTGAAAATACAATAAAGCATTACTGAGTAACATACTGTTGATTCCAACAGCCACTTCTGGTAACAGGGATGTATAAGGTTTGTTGGGTGTCTAAAACTACACAGTACCCAGAGCCAACAATGGAACTGCAGCTTCTAATGATTTTTCATTGTGTACCGACTACGCAGCAATTCATATGATATAATCTAATAAACTGAAAACAACATAAAGGAAACCTGTGCATTTTTTAAAAGCACTCATCATAGTGTCTTGTGGCTCATGGCCTCCTGGATGGTCTGGCCATGTTCCGCAGGCCTGGCTGCCATGATGACTCTTGCGCACGTTATTATTGGATGTTGTTCTTTCGCCCTCTGTTATTGCCAAGTAATTCTACAACAGTCTGCATATTCTGTTACTCACCTTTTCTCCTGTTCCCTTTTGGGCTCAGTCTGAACAACAGTTACAAGGTCGAATAACAACTCCCTGGTTCCTACTGATTTGGCCCGTCCCTCGCACCTAGACATAACACTTGTACAGCTGCCATTGAGAAAATAGTGTGCTTTTAATAATGCGATCGCTTGTTCTAAGATAGCACTTGGAGACGATCTTTCCAGAGAGAAGAGCTGTGATTGTTTGCTGATGTAGTTTTGCATCAAGAGTCTGAGGTATGGGGGTTCGCTAGTCAAAGCCCAAAGGTCTTCTATTATCATAATAAACTGGCTTCCAGCACGGGGAGGGTGGTAATGTTAGTTAGACATATCTCCACTGCTTTATGAGATGCTTTCCCCGTTTGTATTCTATGGAGTAGTAACTATGCTGATTATATTGTTCTTATGTATTATGCTACTAGTACTGACACGTGTACTGTATCTTAGAGCACGTAAGTTGAAATAAACATTTTAACCTATACAGTGTCTCTTCATACGCATGTTGTGGACAGGTACGAAAGTGACGAAAGAGTGTTCTTGCCTCTGCGTGTCCTGAGAGAGAGATACCGTGTTCTGGGTTGTCTAAGCATTGGTACATTGGTGCCAATGGGACGCTAAGGCTAGTTGGGTTGGGGTTTTGGGTGCTACGGTTTATGGTTGGCTCACCACTATATTCCAAGGTCCTATTATCCTGTGCATAGCTCTGTATGTGCAGAAACCCTAAGACATGGCGCGACCAACGAGTGGGGCGGCTTATTTGCGAGACGCTTGAGTAGTATTTGTGCTTGTCCACAAACCCCTCACGTACGCTTCCGGAAGCGTGTGTGATGGTGATACCTCCTATATTACAGTAATGGTAGGTTCTTTCAAGCTTGAAGTTATTAAAAAAGGTTTCTTAGAAAACCTTTTTGTGCTGCCTTGTGTAAAATTGTTGAAAAGTCCCGTTCGAAATGGCGGGTATAGACATAGCGGCGCATAGCCGCACAGCACTCCGTGACCACTTACGGATATATGAAGTGCCAGACGCGGGAGTTGATCTAGTCTTTGTGGTTCAAGCCGACCCGGCTTTCCACTTTGAAGTGTTCTACTCTTGGATCACTTTTCCAGCGTTGGATGCGAACGATAATCTGTTTCATACATATGAACCCACCGCTGTTCCTGCTGTCTATAGACCTTATACTAATCTTGAAGTACCGCTCACGGCTTGGCAACACCGTGTTTGGTTTAATGGCGCCCTCCCACAACCGACTACCACGGTTCGTTTAGGCCCCTTATCTATAGCGGGGGCCACTTGGCCTGTTTTGGCCGGGTACACCCTACATCCGCTTTATATGACAATACCAGTCGTGGAACTGCGCACTATGTATGCGGCCTTGGTGCAGGTGCATCGAGCGTTAGTGCGATATGTTACAGGCAGCATCCATGGAGCCGCTCCTGGAGTGCCTGGCCAACCAGCTGCTGCAGGCGGAGTAACCATAAGTCCTGTCATGGTGAATTCTGTGATGGGCAAACGGCCACAACATAAGGATGATTTTCCTTATTGGCTTGCAGAAAAGTTTGATCAGTTGGAGGCAGTTTTTCCACATACAACTCCAGTGGATAAACATCGTATTTTGACGATTAGTTTGCCAAAAGACTTAATTCCCGAGTTGACAGCATGTGACAACTGGGGTAGGGTATTCGCAGCAGTATATTCTAAATGTTTTGGTACGCCTTCCATGACAGTTCTCCCCTCTGTAATTAAAAAAGTACAGGATGAACACGGCCCTGAAGCGGCTGTGGAATTAGGGATGAGACTAGTGGGAGTGTTTGAAGTAGTAGCTGAACTGATTCTTGCAAATGTCAAGGGCGATGCAGTGAACTTTCAAGTAGCGAACGCTTTGGCTTTGGTCCCAGAATTGGACAAGCCTCGCGAATTACCGAAAATTATTACCCAGGCTTACAAAACTATTGGTAGAAACAGCCTGGGTAACAAGCCTTTTGCAAAACAGCAAACACAATCGCAACCACAACAGCAACAAACCAAATCTCAATCTGAGAAGGATGAGAAACCAGTCTTCACTAAAAAGAGCTGGAGGCTGAAAAAACAGGGTAAGCAACAGACAAAGCCGGGATCGCGAGGCGCATCCCCGGTTTCAGTTTCTTCTGAACGTACTTATGATTTACGCGATAGAGCGAGAATTAAGTCTCCGGATAGGTTTCAGATCCCTGATACGCGTTCTCCTCGTTCTTTACAGGCACAGACTTCGTCACAAGCCGGTGGAGGAGACCGCCAGGATAGAGGAAGGGCCCGTGAGGCCCCACAGGGACGAGACCAGCCTCGACAACAGGTCAGAGGAAAAGAAGAAGACGCTCAACGTTTTCGACCCCAATTTCAGAAGAAAAAAGTTGCCGCTGTAACAGCGAAATATGCCACAGACGGTGAGAACGAGACTCCTGAATTGGACGTGGGCAGTAACCCTCCTAGACAGCGCCGCGGAAGTAACCATAGTGCGGGAGGCGCTACGTCCTCATATGGAGGCGACAGCAACTGAAACATTCATTACTGTTGAAACAGCAGACACCAGAGTGGCACCCCCTGACAGACTATTTAATATAGTCCTCCAAATTGAAGGTGATATACAGCGTGTAATTAAAGGGATTTTTGGGAAAATCTGACCTCTTCATATGATATTTTATTGGCAGAGGCGGATTGGCCACCCCCATTCGTACTTACTGCGCGTAAAGGGGAGGAGGTAATCCTTCCGAGCTTTTCTAGACATGTCCCAAAGGACAAAGCAAAGGCTCTTGCAGCAGAATGGGCTGTGTCCCTGGCTCCAGCGTTATTCCGCAATCACGTGGGTTGGGACGAAGAATCTCCCCCCATGAAATACCTTTGCGATCGTTGCCACAGCCACAACCCCAATATCCCATAAAACGTGAAGCAAAAGGCCCAGTTTCCGAAATTCTGACACAGTTGGAATATCAGGGAGTAATTGAACCCTGTGTATCACCTATGAACAATCCCCTTTTCGCGGTTTCTAAACCCGATGGATCGTACCGTTTAGTATTGGATTACCGGCATTTGAACTCTCATTGTCGGACCTTTGCGGTGCAAAATACCCATAGTTCTGCGCTTGTAGACAGTCTTGTTCGTAAAAAATACAAAACAACTCTTGACCTTTCAAATGGATTCTACACGCACAACTTAGCCCCGGAGAGTGGCCAATGGTGTGCCTTTACTTCCGGTGGTAAAATGTTCAAATTCAGGCGTCTTCCTATGGGGTACAAAAATAGTCCAGGAGTGTTTGCCGCTCGTGTTGTCTCTTTATTAGACGGCATAGATCCAGACGCCTGTTCGTATGTGGATGACATTTATCTGACTGACGATGAACTGTTTCCGCATCTGACCCGAGTGGACCGCATTATTCTTGAATTTGCGGTTCAGGGATACAAAATTAACTTTGCAAAATCCCATATTGCTGAGTTTACCGTTTTGTTCTTGGGCTATGAGCTCAACAATGAAGGTAAGGGTTTAGCCCCCCATTTTCTGGAGAAATGTGCACTTCTGTGCCCTCCTACGAATCTGAAGAAGCTTCAGTCTTTGCTGGGTTTTTTGAATTTCGGACGTACATACATTCCTGTATATGCCCAGCGTATCAAGCCACTGTATGCCTTGATACAGCCTACTTTTTCGAAGTCTTGCTGGCTTCCGGAGCATACCTCCATTCTGCAATCACTGCAGACAGACCTTCTTGAGTCTAAATACCTTTTGACGCGTGATAACCACACAAACTTGGTGATTAGAATCATTCCAGGGGCAGTGGGTTTCACGTATTTAACCTTTAATGAAGGTGACACAGTACCTATCGCATACAAGTCACATCTATACACCTCTGCAGAAATGCGGTTCTCATCTGTGGAGAAAGTGCTAACAGCAGTGCAAATGGCGATCCTGAAGGAGCGCGCACTGGCACAGGGAAAACGCATTCTGGTGGTGACACCCTATCCTGCCCTAGAGGCAGTGACTAAAGCAAGTGTTCCGAACTCTAAAGCTTTGCACCCCCGTTGGATTCAATGGGCAACATCTTTGACGTCTCCGGATGTCACTTTCATTTTCGACTCTTCTCTTCAGACTCAGGAGTTTTTACTGTATGAATTTATTCATCCTCCTCCTTTGTCCTTATTGCCGCTTGAGGATTACGACTGTGTGATCTACACCGATGGCTCGGCACAACCGGCCACTGGGTCCAAGCATGCTTATTCAGCCGCATGTGCTATTGTTGCAGGTACGTTTGTGAATGGAAAGTTCAAATCCACTGTGGTGCATACGCAGGCACTCGGGGATAGTACCGCACAATTGGCCGAGTTGCGTGCTTTGGTGCTTGCACTTGAGTTCGTAAATCCTGATGTGACCACTTTAATTGTGTGCGATTCTTACTACTGTGTTCAATCATACAATGCAAACACAAAAAGGCTGCCCCTCACGTGGGTTCCTACAGTTTCCTACAGAATTATGCTGAGATGCAACACCAGTGGGGGCATCTCATAAAAAGTTTCGGACTGGCCTCACACACCGCCCGGTGTCATGCTTCATCATAGGCTGTCCTCGCCCTCTAAAAACTTCGTTTGATAGAGGGCGGGCATACACCTGGAGACAGGGATGCACTTCTACAACTAAGTGATGGCCGTGTGAAAGTGAAAGGTGATTTAAAAACCATCACACCTGTCACTCAACAGTGTTTTATTCAGGGAACAGATGTATGGTATTAAAATAGGTGTACGGTGATCTGGGACATTATTCTCCCTTCACCGTATTAAGTGTGGTCAACATGTTTCTGCGTTAGTGTCCCCGTAGGGTACGTCGCATTCGTCAGGACCAAATGGGTTTATCCTTTTTGCCTCTAATGCAAAAAGGAGCTGCTAATCTGGGGACGGGGATAAAAGGTAAATAAAATACAATCGCCCGTCTGGTGTAGTACCACTGTGACAGATTCTGTAGGAAACAAGGAAACAAAGAAAACAAACAAACCAAACGTGTAAGTAAGTTTATAAATAGACAATTGTTGTCATCCAACCCAGGTCACACCTATAGCGCGCGTGGTGTGGTCTGTATGAGACACGTGGCACACGTACGTGTCATCAACTGGTCAATTGCATAATCCATTTCTTACCCTGAAATACTATCCTCTATACTCCATGGGAGGGCGAGGGTGGGAGGGCCTACTTGTGACTTTCTGTATGGGAGAAATGCTGATTTAGAAAGTGGTAATGATCTCATAATGTATCCATAGATTAAAACCAGAAAACTAAAATGCATGAAACTGTAATAACCAAAATGGTCAACCAGTAGTAATGATTGACACCCAATCTCTCCGAGAAAACTGGGATCGAGCTTTCATTCTCACCCTTATACATTACACTCATACGCTTACTGTCTGACTTCAGCGCTCCCATCGGTTCTCTCTACAGGCGTCCTCTCGGTCTCCCCGTCGATGGAGACTGATGTTCCCTCGGTGGTATATATATCCTCTAGATAATTGGTTAATTGTTTAATTGAAACAGCACCTGGGGCGCTAAGAGCGCTTCCTGTGTCCAAATGCGGGCGGGGCTAGGTGCCTGGCAAAGGGAGTGTGTGAATCTATGCACTCCTATTGGATAAAAGAGGTTGTCTTAGTATAATCGTAAGTGTACCTCTTGCGCGCACGCGCTATTGAATGAGGGACGCGTTGAACTCAAGCGGCAGTAGCCACGCGTAGAGACCCATGGACTGCGCGTGTGCAGATGAAGAGGGTCTCTGTTATCCTTCTGCACTTTGTACCTCTGTGTGGCACCATCATCACCTGTGAACTGGAGCTCTCTATTCATAACTAAACGTGTCTCAAGGGCGCATGTGCTATCAATTGCGGGACGACCAAAATCATGCAACATAAGCCACGTGTTAGAAGACGTGGATAGCGCATGCGAAGAATTTGAGTATTCTTGTGATCCGTCTGCGCATCATATTGCTATGTGGAAACAATCACCACTTATCGGTGGAGGCTAGTCATAACCGGGAGGTGCTCAGGGCGATATCCGTACTATTTATTAGGAAATGCAACCCAGTGATATTTAAAGCGTGTATTGACTTGCGCGAGATAACATACTCAATTATATTTATATTTAGCCTTGATAGGTTTGAAATCTATACTATAGGCAAAGTACTCTATACTAAAAAATAAAATATAATAAAACTTTAGATAATATACAACCAGAGTATCGTCATTCTGGGTTAACTGGTTTTCAAAGTCACACAATGTGTTTGATCTCCGGTGATGAATGTGGTGTGATCGTAGGGCATAAAACTCATTTTCTCCCCTAAAATGTATTAGACCCTGCGTTAGGGGGCTAAATATATGATGGTCAACCAGTATCTATGTACTCGTATTTAATCTATATTGCAATCGTGGCGTATACTACTCTATTGATCCCCTGAAATGTGATGGACATAAGGCAGTGGGACTAAGTACATTATTCTCAATGGTCACACTGTGTAACAATTGCCATTATCTACTTCTAGGGGTTGTTAAGTCTATGCTCGCATAGGCTGCCCATTTATGGTCTAAATACGTCACTCGATTACACGGTCTCGGATCACCTTCTATAGTATTGTGCAACTATCTCACTAAATGATTGATCCATGTATTAAGGTTGGCTAGGTCACTTTGCCAGCTGTAGCCATGGTATATCATCGTTCAGGCCTCGCTCCCATGTATGTAACCTGTACACCCACCGTTGTTCCCGGATGTGTAACTGTCTAGAAATGTCATTTTTCCTTTTTTCATTACTTCAAGGATGATCCACCGCAGATCAGAATCACTATGGTGTTTCTCGGTAAAATGTTTTGTCAACTTGGTGTTTGTTTTTTTGCACCTGATGGTGCTACGGTGTTCACTGATCCTCGTTTTTACTCTCCTTGTCGTCATCCCCACATATTTCAGATTGCAAGGACAGGTGAGTAGGTAAACTACATTTTCCGTATTGCAATTACTGAAATTCTTGAGTCTCCAGGGATTGTCTGTTCCAATATCTACCTCCTTAGTAGTGGTAGTCAGGGGGCAGCAAACACAATTACCGCACGGATAATGCCCTATTGGTTTTGGTTGGCTCCATAAGGTCATCTGGTTTTCTGTGTCATCGTTAGGGATCTTCGAGTGTACCAAGTCATCTCTCAAGTTTCTACTCCGCTTAAACGCAAAAAGTGGGGGTTCCCACTTCCGGTTTCCACTGTTCAAAATTGCCCATTTCTTCTTGATGATGTTCTGCACTCTATTTGAAACAGGGGTGTATGTGGTAACGCATACCAGCCGGTCTGTTTTATCTTTCGGGATGGTCTCTAATAGGGCTTCCCGATTATTGTTCTTCGCCCTTTTCTTTGCACGCTTCACCATCTTGCTCGGGTAGTGTCTTTCCAGGAGTTTGCCCTCTAGTTGTTCCGCCTGTGCTCGAAACACATCCACCTCCGAGCAATTCCTACGTACTCTGAGGAATTGTCCGACTGGAAGATTATCACGGAGAGCCCTCGGATGGTAGCTCTCATAGAGAAGAAGACTGTTCTTGTCTGTCGGCTTTATGTGTACTTTGGTGGAAATTCCTTCCGTTGTTAATGTTATATCTAGATCGAGGAACACTGCGTGGTTCACCTCAATATTATAAGTAAACCTAAGGTGGGGGTCTTTGCTATTGACCCACTCCACAAAACGTTTGGCTTCGTCCGATGTGCCCTTCCAGATGATCAAGACATCGTCTATATACCGTTTCCATGTTCTCATCTGGGTTGTAAACGGATTTGAAGGGTTGAAAATATAGTCCTCCTCGAACTGATGGACATACAGGCACGCCATGCTAGGCGCAAAGGTGCTGCCCATGGACGTGCCCTTAATCTGATGATATATTGTGTCCTCAAATTCGAAAAAGTTCTCTGTGAGAGCTAGTTCTGCGCATTCCATAATGAAATGAGTCGGTGTCATATATGTCCAGTCTTGGCCTTGGAGGATTCGCTCCACCACCTCCAATGTTCGCCTCTGGGGATGCTCGTGTAGAGCGCTTCGATGTCCATTGTTATGAACATATCCTCCTCAACATTTGTTTCCAAATCCCTTAGGTGGCAAAGTACGTCCTTGGTGTCTCTTAAATAAGACCGAGACTTTTGTACAATTGGTTTTAAAACCAATCGCAAAATTGTGAGAGAGGTTCAAGTGCTGAACCTATTCCCGACACTATCGGTCTGCCTGGTGGTGGCATTCTGTTTTTATGAATCTTAGGGAGGGTGTAGAACCTGGGTGTCCTCGGTTCCGTGTTGATTAGGAACTCCGCCTCATGTTTCGTAATCCAATCATTGGTTTCAGCCTCACTAACCATAATCTTAATTTGGTTCATAATCCGAGGTGTGGGGTCTTCACGGTGTGTCTCATAACTCGTAGTGTCTGATAGGAGACGTAGGCATTCTTCTCTATACATGGTGTAATTCATCAGGACTATCGCCCCTCCCTTATCTGCTGGTTTTACCACCAACTCGTGATTATTTTTGAGTTGTTCAAGGGCCATTCTCTCGCCTCTGGTCAAGTTCTGGAAACCCCTTGTATTCTTGTAGTCAATCTTCCCAACTTGCTGGCTTGCCCTTTGGCCCCGTGCCTCTAGTTCCCATCCTCAAACTAGTCTGAGGTAAGTGTGTGTGTGTTCAATCATACAATGACAATCTGTTCTTTTGGTCGCAAAACGACTATAGAGACGCAAAAGGCAACACAATCAAGCATAAAATGCTTTGGGTTAGGGTGGCAGAATTACAAAGACGTCTGCCACTCACACAGGTGGTTCACACCCTAGGCCATCAGCGATTAGGCGCACACGCTGTTGGTAACAGTCTGGCGGATGAAGCTGCCAGATCAGCAGTACTCACGTGTTCAGTAGCAGCAGTTACTAGATCCATGTCTAGAATAGACACTGATATCTTGGCAGCAATTGCTGCAACAAAAGAAGGCATTAATTACCCTAGAGGTTTCCCTTCTAAATATTCTTACCAGATAGGTCCCGATCAGGCTCCTTATGTAACAATACCTAACGTTGGGGTTCGGCTGATCCCCAACGCGGACCGCAGACTTTCCTTGATGGCAGCGGCACACGAAGGCATGGCTTCGGCGCATGCTGGTGTGTCAGCGACAATTTCCAAATTGCAGCAGCGTTACTGGTGGCGTGGTTTATACAAAGATACACGTACTTATGTGCTTTCCTGTGACGTTTGTCAACAGATCAAGCCTTCAACCGTTACAAGACCACCGCAGACCTCGCTTGCAATTTCGAACAGACCCTTTGGGTGTGTTTACTTGGATCACTGCGGTCCATTTTCTTCAGACACTGCCTATAAATATATCTTAGTGGCAGTGGACTCGTGCACACGGTTCATCTGGGTCTGGCCACAAACGGAGTGCTGACGCACGAAATGTCATTAGGGATTTGCGAGTCTTTGTGGGAATTTTTGCATGCGGCACCTTCCATTCTGACCAAGGTCCGGCGTTTGCCTCTAAGGCTTACAAGGACGCAATGGGCTCCTTAGGGGTGCGGGTGAAATTTTCGTCTCCGTATAGGCCTGAGGGCAACTCTATCGTTGAACGAATGAACCGTGACTTAAAGCAATCCTTGACAGCTAGAGTTATAGGTACTGGCAGGAACTGGCTGGCCCACTTGTATACTGTTCAACGTGCACTTAATAATCTCCCTAGAAGGCCTCTGGGTGGGCGGACCCCTTACGAAATGCTCTTTGGCATACGAATGTTTGTGCCTGACCTTGATGGTCTAGACATGGCGGCGCAATCCGCCAAGTTTGATGTAGATAATCATTCTACTATGTTACAGGACTTACAAGAAGCCCGAGACAAACTAGCAATTGCACATTTGCCTTCAGCCACAGACCCTGCTTTGCAGATTCCGGTTGCCGGCTGGCTTCCGAAGATTGGCGACCTGGTACGAGAAAAGGTGGAGAACAAAAAGAATTCGGCCCCTCTTTTCGTGCACCGGTTCCAGTACTGGGCTTGAAGGGAACACGTACAGTCATCCTACCACCGCTTCCCGGTCGCAAGGAAAACAGATACATCTCAGTGGAAAATGTCAAGCTACAACATCTGGCCGATCTTAAATAGTGTCACACCAGCGGTCTCTTGTCCTGCCATTTATCGGACAAGCGTTCGAGGTACGCCTGCACGAACAATCAATGACGTTACCATGGAGATGGTTGATTTGTCTGACAATATATTTGAACCCCTGCATCACCCTGCATAGACGAGGACGAATATACTTATCCCGCCACAGAGTCGGTGGCACACCAACCAACAACGCCACTGAGCCCGACACGTTATTCTTTTGACTCGGAATCCAATTCATCACAAGTCCCGTCCAAGTTTAGTCTTTTTGTATCGTGGTTTAGAGACAATTTTTTGATTCCACCTTGGACATACATTTGGATGGTACTTTTCTTGGTTTTTTTGTTCATGTCCATTGGCTTTGTCACAGTGTTTTTTCTACTCATCAATGGTCACTATTTACCTGAACGCTCTGCTGTGAACAGTGTTGCTGGAACTTTGGCTCCACATTCCTCTTCACACATCATGAAGCGTGACCACACATTTGTGAACATTTCAGCGTTTCCAGTTGCTGATGGCATAGTATGGGATGCGGTAAACTTTCAAATACATGGCCCGACAGAAATTATTAATGTACCAAATGTCCTTCGAGTCTCGATGGGTGATGTAGTAAAAAGTAATATTCATTCTGATGATTGGGATGTGCATGCAGTTGAAGCATTGTTTGCTGATTTAAAATATTATGCCTCTTTTAATGCTGAAGACTTGTATATGAATTCTGCGAATTATGCCGATTTGTATTGTTACCAACATTGGGGAAATCATTTTCTCCACAAGCCAAGTGCACTACGTAGCCCTGCTACTTACACCCAATGGGAACACTGCCCAAACCCCGTACCAGGTAGTTCCCAAACTCTTCGAAATAAATTCACCTATTTTACTGATTTTAATCGATCGAACCCTGGGTCATATTATTTTAAATTAAATACTCCATTGACTCAGAAAATAATGTTGACCCACACTAAATTGTTATATTCGGGTTCCTTTTTGAGCGCCTTGGCGGTGGGTGGTTATGAATATTGGAAAGACACAGTGGATTTAAAATCAATTTGGGGTTCGAAGCCATGGCAGGTGCAAGGCACTGAGGCCTTGCACCGTGCTTGCCTTATCCCAGCCCAAATTCTATTTCTAAATGCTTCCATTTATCAGACCACGTGTTGGGGGTTGGCTACCGTTAAACAACTAAATGCGCCAACCATCCCATCCTTGTCGAGTCTGCCAAATGATAGTTTGCATTTTAATATGTCCCTTATGGCGTTACAGGCTCGGTTTCAGAATAATTCCTTTAACGTTTCTGCACTGATTCAGTCACCCTGGTTGGCATGGCCCATATCATCTAATGCATGCCAACTGCGTTTTCATGGCACGGTTCCTGGCTACATACAGGACAAGCCTGATCCAAGATTTACTGAAACTCGTACTGTGACCACGTATTCGGTTGGTAAATTATGTAAACAATGGTTACAACATTCGTCCTTAGACTCTGTTAAGAACCATTTATCCCTCCTATCAGGCACTATTGACTTATCTGACTTTATCTTGGGACCTCGTGGTCCCCGACCGAAGAGATTCATTTATGAGGCATATAATGAGCTCTGGAAATTGTCACAAATGGAAGCTGCTTCCCGTCTTAGGGAAATAGACCAAGCCAATTTGGAAAAGGTGCTTGCTGTTGTTGACAATAGTATAAATACCCTGTCTTCCCGCATTTACACATTAGACAATATTGTATCCTCTGTTGTTGATATTGTACAAGATGATGTCTCTATGTTGTATCATGGTCAGAATCTGTTGTGCTCAGTGATGCAGTTTGCATGGACTTTGCAAACTCTTAAGTTGGGTAAAGTTCCTTGGAATTTGTTAAACACCACTGCCCTCTTTCTGCCTTTTAATTTGACTGACAAACAGCAGTTCATGTCCATGAAAGATGCATCTTACACTTTGTTACATATTGAAAAAGTGGATCCTTTACCGTTCTCAGTAGCAGAACTAGATTCTGCGGTGTGGCTAGTTCATGGGGTTATAGCTTTACCTTTTTCCCTATTTGAGTTCAGTTTGTGCATGAAGCATTATCCTGTGGGCCGTTTCCAGCCTTTGGGTGGTGCTTTCCTGCATGAACTTTGGTCCTTGCCTTTCATGTATAAATGCCTTAGAGATGGCAAGGAAGTATTTCTCACGGGGGAGTCCTGTGATTCAACTGTGGGTCATTCGCTTATTTGTAAACATATTAAATTGCACGGGGCTTGTAGCGTTTCAGTTCCAAATCTTGCATGTGTCCTGAAGGGTATTCCTGCTCCTGCTATTTCTCCTACTTTTACTTTGCTTACCAACGGTAGCTATTTGCTTTTAAATAACGAGAATTGTTGTGGCCTGCAGGCTGGCATTCCGTATATTGTTACAGTCTCGCACAGAGTTGTCTGCTGCAAGAATGTGCTTTTTCCTCCCCCTCACGACATCGTTGATAGCTCTATTTGGCCTTCCATTCCTACCATGGAGGCAGATTTCAATAAGTTGAGCAGAATAAAGGCCCTATTATTGAATGAGGAGGTTATGCTCACATCCGCCCGGGAGACATTCATTCTCCAGGTGGCGAGCACCCACAGTGAAATACAGGCCCTTTTGAACACTGACCTCCCCCAACATTTTGGGGAGTTAATTCATCGTATTTTTAACGCATCAAACACTGAGGGTCTGGTGCACTTTTTTAAGGTTGTGGGGTCTGGCCTCGTGTCCACCTTTCAAACTATTTTCGGTGTGATACCGGCATTCATTCATTCTATCTTTTCTAGCGTCTTTGGTGGATTCCCATTAATCCTCGCTTTGGCGGCCGGTGTCTTGCTGTTGGTCTGTTTTCTGCGCAATGGCTGCACTCCACTGGGCCCTTCTCGATCCCGAATGCCTCCAGTTGCTCCGTGAGCGACTCCTTGTTGGCTTCGATGTACTGCCCTTGGCAACTATCAGTGTGTCCTACACCCTTTCCTTTCGCTTTGCGTATTTCACTTGCGTGCAACCTGTGATGTCTTGCATCCGATGTCCGTTTACATGGACCATGGATTATTGCCTCTCCAATTCGTCATTGTCGGTACCGGATTTTGTTCGGTTGGTGGGTCCCTTAGAGGCCCATGAACGGGACTGTTCCGCTGCTGGTTTTATGATGCGTGCGGCTGCACTGGGGATTTTGGCACAATGGGATATCTGGGCGGCTGCTCAGGACCTCCTACAACAAAGTTACATTGAATATCACGCAAGCTGTCCCGCATTGCTTTTGGATGCTCCATACTCTGAAGAACATTCCTGCAGCTTTGACCTGTTGGACTGGATGGCGTCTACATTTTTTGACGATTCCAATGATGTCCTGTTGGACGGTATAGCGTTTTTCTGCTCTTTCACATTTTTGGATTGATTGACTTGCCGTTAGTTCTCAGTAGACAGCCTCAATTCTGCTCAGGTGTTTGGAACTCTGTCTTCGTTTTTGTTTCGGCCGATGGACTGTCCAGGGGAGGGTGTCTTGTGGCTCATGGCCTCCTGGATGGTCTGGCCATGTTCCGCAGGCCTGGCTGCCATGATGACTCTTGCGCACGTTATTATTGGATGTTGTTCTTTCGCCCTCTGTTATTGCCAAGTAATTCTACAACAGTCTGCATATTCTGTTACTCACCTTTTCTCCTGTTCCCTTTTGGGCTCAGTCTGAACAACAGTTACAAGGTCGAATAACAACTCCCTGGTTCCTACTGATTTGGCCCGTCCCTCGCACCTAGACATAACACTTGTACAGCTGCCATTGAGAAAATAGTGTGCTTTTAATAATGCGATCGCTTGTTCTAAGATAGCACTTGGAGACGATCTTTCCAGAGAGAAGAGCTGTGATTGTTTGCTGATGTAGTTTTGCATCAAGAGTCTGAGGTATGGGGGTTCGCTAGTCAAAGCCCAAAGGTCTTCTATTATCATAATAAACTGGCTTCCAGCACGGGGAGGGTGGTAATGTTAGTTAGACATATCTCCACTGCTTTATGAGATGCTTTCCCGTTTGTATTCTATGGAGTAGTAACTATGCTGATTATATTGTTCTTATGTATTATGCTACTAGTACTGACACGTGTACTGTATCTTAGAGCACGTAAGTTGAAATAAACATTTTAACCTATACAGTGTCTCTTCATACGCATGTTGTGGACAGGTACGAAAGTGACGAAAGAGTGTTCTTGCCTCTGCGTGTCCTGAGAGAGAGATACCGTGTTCTGGGTTGTCTAAGCATTGGTACATTGGTGCCAATGGGACGCTAAGGCTAGTTGGGTTGGGGTTTTGGGTGCTACGGTTTATGGTTGGCTCACCACTATATTCCAAGGTCCTATTATCCTGTGCATAGCTCTGTATGTGCAGAAACCCTAAGACAATAGTGAGTTAAGGAACAGGTGTTATTTGTGCAATTCTCAATTCTGGGTCACCCATACTATCAGTGATTCAGAGGGAATTTTGCAAAATGTGTTGTTTCTTGCACACTGACTTGTATTTAAAAGACAAAAATGGACAGAAATTCAATTGATAATAACACATGTTCTCATATTTGTATCCCCACACTTCTACCAATAAAAACAGTACACCACTTGTATGGTTGGGACTATTTGTGGGACACGACAGTCCCCAAAATGCTAAATGAAGACTTAAAATGTTCCTAATTTCAGCATGGTTTGGTTAGCTACAGTATTTAGACCTGGGCTCAACCACCATCCAGGTAAATCTACAAATCCTGCACCTTTCAGAAAAGTAGACATACAGGAAAGTCCAGGATGGTGTGATTTGCATGGATCCTGTTACATTTTCTTACCCATGATGCCCAGCAAACCTCAAATTTGACTAAAATCACACATTTTCCTCACATTTCTGTGAGAGAAAGTTCAAAACTCTGCAGCATCCACAAAATTCCCACCACTCCCACATTTCTCCCAATAAAAACGGTACCCAATTTGTGTGGCTAGACCTATCATCCTCGACATTACAGCCCCAAAACTGAACATGAAGACTTGATCCTATTTAGTGACGTGGGTAGCTGTGGTATTTGGGCCTGGGCTAGGCTACCACCTGGGGAAATTGACTAAATGTAGACATTTCTGATTACTAAACATTAAGGAGAGTTCAGGGTGGAGTGACTTGCATTGATCCTACAACGTTTTCTTACCCTGAATGCCCTGCAAACCTCAAACTATGGCTAAAATCATGCATTTTCCTCACATTTCTGTGAGGAAATGTTGCAGAATCGGAGGGAGCCATAAAATTCCTACCACTCAGTGAACCCACACTTCTCTCACTATAAACAGTATTTCACTTATTTGTCTGTGCCTATCATCCGCTACCTGATAGGCCTCAAAACGCAAAATGGAGATATCAAATTTTCACCATGAAAATTAGTCCCGGGCAAAATGCATGTTATGCAGGCATAATCTCACATACTTTTGCATAAAGCTTGTGCGAAATTCACAATATTACCCTATTATGCTATGTTGTATATTTATGCACCGTTTGCTGCAAAATTTAGCACAAGCGCATGGGAACAAAGGGAATGAGCAGAAAACGAGCAACTGCTTTTTGCAGGACTTGTGTTTTCAGCACACATTTTTTAGTTCCAAATGCATCCTCACCTCTGTGAGGATGCATTTCGCACTAATATAGAGCACCAAATGGCAATTTTCCTTTTCACGTACTTACATGTAATTTCACCAAAATGTTCAGAAAATTCACATAATCATGTAAAAGCAAATTATTCAAATTTCACACTCCACTAACCAGAATGCCCTGCTAACATCAAACGGGATACTGTTTATTGGTAGAAGTGAGAGAATGCTTTGTGGTAAGAATTTTGTGTATTCCAGAAGACTCAAAAAAATTAAAAAAACTTCCCCTTACAGAAATGTGAGAAAAATGTGGGATTTCAGCCAAAGTTTAGTGTTTGCAGGGTATTCTGGGTAAGAAAATATCACCAGATCCACACGAGGCACACCACACAGGATTTGGATGTGTCTTTAGGGTTCAAAAATGCCCAGCTTTGTACCACTCCCTGGCTGCTGGCTGACCTAGAGCCCGAATAGTGCAACCATTCACCATGGCAAGTGAGAAGAAATCCGGATTTAATTGGGGGAGCTCTTTCCCATGGCTGGGGCTGCTCCCCTCTCCCTGGGTGTCTAGCAGGTGGTTTCCTGCTTAGGGATTGTGGTTCTACAGGGATCCACGAGGAAGGTACCACAGGAAAGGGTGCTCTGGGGCTGAGATATGACCCCGAGCATCAATCATAGTGAAACCAGTAAGTGCTAATGGCGCCAACTGGTTTCACATTCAACCAGTGTGACATCAGCACGCTGCACACCATACTGATTAAACAAAATTATCTTGGTATGTAGGGGAACTTTCCCTTCATGTTCCCACATGAGTTTTTTTGAAAGAAAACCCTTCTGTTATGAGCACAAGTAGGATACGTTAGTGTGGTGAACATACCGTTCACATCCACCACACTAAAGAAGAAATGTGGTGGACATGAACAATTAATCTATAGCAGCTTTAAAGCGATTAACCTCAAGTGTAAAGCATTCTATTTATTTTATATAGGTTACTAAACTATGTCCTCAAAAAGAGCAGGTTTTGAAGTGGAAATTCATCTGAATGACTATATCAGCACTATTTCTCAGTGGACATCATACCGTCAAAGAACCATTGTATAAATTAAAAGTTTCTTACTATGAACTCTGCTTGACAATGATTCTGACATTTACAGGCCTACACAGCCCTGGGGAAATGACAACATACTGGAAGAGAGCAAAATACGTATGCATTTTTCTTCATCGCTGGTGTTCACACTTACGTAGCCGTTATAGAAGAACAGTTGATTACATAAAACGGTCAGGGCAGCCGATGCGTGTTTGGTCATTAGTAACTTTTCTTAGTTTTTTATCCAGGAGGTTCAATTGGTGTTGTGCCAAAATCTCCTTAAGTATAACTTCATTCTTTTTGGTAGGTCCGGGTAGTTGTATGATGGAACAACGAAGGGAAATACTTTGGATGCATTTACATCGTATTTTTACCCCACATCTTTTAGAGCACACATACTTTTACAACGCATGCCATTACCACACATTGCTTATATATATTTATATAAATTAAAAATATATATTTGATGGGGGGATACCCCCACATCCTCCAATTTACCTTAAATGCGTGGTAAATGCATGCGTTGTAAAGGAATGTACATGGTAAAAACATGCGTGGTAAAGACACAACGTTGTAAAACCCTTGTTGTAAAGGCTTTTTTCCCATCCGAGTAAATTGAGATCTTTTATCTTTTGTTCCAATTTTTGGCTCTCAGTTACTAGTTTATTTAGTTTTCTCTCAGCATGTTTAATCAGTACATCCATAATCCCATAAAATGATTATGCAGGAGATGTTCCTATTCTACTAGAAGGTCTCTCTCTAAATCATCAAATTAAAGAAAAATACATAGCCCCTGCACTCTTTTGTGCTCTGTATATATTTTTTCAAAATGGTGGTGTCCTATGAACATGAGAGGTCTTGTTTTTTCAATTACTCTAATCTAACAAATTTCTGTTTTAGGCATTGTTTACGAGAGCAATCTGGAATACTAAGAGAGGGTACCATGTCCCCTTTTTAAACAATTCATCTAGAAGTTTGTCCCTGTCATTATCAAAGTTACTCATGCCTGAGTGTAAATGCCTATGAAGGGTAAGTTAAAAGTGCCAGATAGCTAGGAGTCACCGATTTATTTGCTATTACAATGGCAGCAGTGACGAAAAACTAGCTGCACATCCTGTTGCAATTCTGCGGCATTATTAAAGAGAGAAACTGGTACCATCGCAACCAAAATTATCTCAGAACTAATAAAACAGTGGTGCTCTGAACAAACCAAATCACCCTGCTACCTCAGGTCTTGTGTGTATGATCCCTAAAAATTAGAAGTCCACTCTAAACAAGAAAAAAGGTTTGGAGCGCACATAGACTCAGTTGCAAAAGTAATCATGAAGCCTTCAATAGGTATGTTGTTCGGTGCATCAATTTTGTCTTGAGCCATGTTCACTCGTGTCTTCAGCTTTCTTTTATCACTGTGGCAATATGGATCCGTGCTTGTCTATGGATAAGTCACCCTCTCGGTTCTCACCTTTATTTCTCAGCACTGATTTGATGACTTATGATATATTTTTACCTTAGAAATGAATATGTAAAGTATGGTTTTTATATTGTTTCAATGTGCTATGTTGCAGTCTTGATAAATTATCAAGATTCATTAGATTTTTTCCTGGATCCTAAGGTTATTCTGACCATTTTATATTTGCATTTCGATCCTTCTCTATATTTGTTCCAATCCATACTCAGCTCCAGGTTTTCCTATTCTGTGCCTTGTGTCTCCAGGTTCTACACATCTCAGTTCAGCCTTCCCTTCATTGGTGGTTCCCCGATTCCCTGCACCTGGTTAAGTCCTTGCACCTGACTTCCTCCCTGCACCTGTGCTCCTCCCTTGAGCCTCCGGCTATTTCAGCCCTGTGAGCACAGAGTGCAGCGGTTTGCAACTGACTTCTGTTGAGTCTCCTTGTGCTCTGTTGTGTTCCTGCTGCTATTATTACCGTCTTGTTATTTGATTCGGTTTCCCTTTTTCCCTGTACACATTTTCCTGTCACTTGTTTCCCTGCATCTCTGTTCCTGTGTTAGCCATTGATCATAGGCTCCTGTCTGCACTCTTCTTGATCAGCCCTGTTATATGCAGACTCCCTGCCTTGTGTTCTGTGTCCTTGTTTGTCTACATTTTTCTGTCTTGTTTGAGTGTAGATCAACATTGATCATAGCCTCCTCTCTGCACTCTTCTTGATCAGCCCTGTTATATGCAGACTCCTTACCTTGTATTCCGTGTTCCCGTTTGTCTGTATATTTCTGCCTTATCATGTTTGAGTGTAGATCATTCCTAGCCTTGCTTTCAGCTCTGTATATTCCAGTCCTGTTCCTGACACTGATTCCAGTCCTGCTTTTCCCTGAGACCAGTATCTGTTTTGATGTTCTTTGTTCTGTTCCCTGTTGTTCTGTCCTGTGGTTATATTGTAATTCTGATTTTCCTAGCTTCCAATGGTGCCATTTAGACTCCAATGCTTGTGACTTTGGCTCAGAGGACCACCCTGCACTCCTTCTTCATAGCAGAGCAGCTGCGTGTCTCCCAAAACCCTGTGAGATTAATCTGCTCCTTGCTTTCGTAGAAGATCATTTTACCTCACATAGAGACCATTGTCGAGGATCATAATAGTTTGTCTATTGTTCCCCAGCTTAATTTCCAGTTGTCTGTATTTGTGTTTTCCCTGCAGACTTCCAGTTCCCCATTCACTCCCTGGTCCAACCTGCTTCAGTCCTCTGCTTCTGTACTGCTTCCTTCCCAGCCCTCAGGTACTCTCGTTTCTGTTCCCTTCAGAGACCACACACAAACACAGTATCCATTCTTGTCCCAGTCTTACCCAGCTAACCTCGACAGATCAGTCTGCTTATTCCCTGACATAAAGTCCAACAGAATATAACATGTGTCGGCTGCCCTGATCGTTTTATGTAATCAACTGTTCTTCCCCAATAACTACATAATTGTGACCACCTACAATGAAGAAAAATAAACTGAAATTGATGCAGTGAACTACATGCCTATAACATAGACTTCATGATTACTTTTGTAGCTGATTCTATGAGTGCTCCAACCTTTTTCTCATGTTTAGAGTAGACCCTTAATTTTTAGGGATCCCACCGACAACACCCGAGGTATCAGGATGTTTTGGTTTGTTCAGAGAACCACTGTTTTCTTAGTTCAGATCTAATCATGGTTGCTATGGTACCAGTTTCTCTCTTTACTAATGCCATACACTTGCAATAGGATGTGCAACTAGTTTCTCGACACTGCTGCCATTGTAATAGCTGAAGTAGAAGCCATCTGCAGCCCTATTCTTCTTATGCTGAGCAGCTTTTCAGGCACAGATAATCTGACTGCATGCCATCAAATGTATTCAAGCATGTCACTCTAGTTGCATCGACATATTCAATAATACACAAGTATTGCAAGTTGTAATTACAAAATCAACAAACCTCTGCACATTTACATTCTGAGAGATGCCAAAGTGCAGATTTGATTTTATTGTAGATTTTCAATCTATCTGTTTAGGATGTGAGTCCCAAATATAAAAATAATTCAGTAGTCCATCTTTCCTTTCCTTGCCTTTACTTGACCTGACCTGACCTCAGAGGGCATCAGTACATGGCACAAAATGCGGGAAAGAACCATAACAGGAATGCTTATATAACTATTTTAATTACATCAGTTTTCAAAGTAGATTTACGCGTTTTGGTTACTTTGGGGGGTAGATAGCACAGCAAATGAATAACTTTTCTGACATTTGTATTAGAATTCTAAAGAGTAAGAAAACAGTAGCATCAGAGCATAGCTGTATGCATCTCCGCTCAAATACTATTATCTCCAGCAGTTGGCAGGGCTGGACTGTCTGTAGCGGGCACTGGGCGTTTTCCCAGGGGCCCGGAAGGGTGGGGGCCAGTTTTGGCCCCATTGGAACCGGTTTTGTTACTGGGGGCCGGTTTTGCAGCAGTGCTGCAATATCGGCCCCCTGTAACAAAAGAGGGAGTGGAGTGGCAGAAGCGGTGCTTCTCACTAGCACCAAACCCACCCTACTCCCCACACTACCGGGGCCCCTCGGGCAGATTGCCAGGGCTGGTTGCTGTTCCAGCCCGGCTGTCAAGAGAGAGGCGGCAGTAATGTAAACCCATGCTAGGGTGAAAGAGAGAAGGGGGATCATTAAGAATTTCTATAAAAAATAGGAAGTAGAAAAATGATGGTAGAGCTCAGAGATAAGGGAGCTAGCTTTATATAGTGGGGCAGATGTAGAGTGTGGAATGTAAAATTTGAGAAAAAAACGTGATGATGAAAAATATCGTCAAGAAGCACTAGAAACAAGTTGCTTATAGAGGAAGGTGTTTGTTGTAAGAGGCATTGGCTACAGCTGGTCTGTATTTTATTTCTTTTTCTTAGATTGCATGTTTTTATGAGTGAACACTTAGCCAGAGTAATTTGGTGGGGATATCAAGTGCAGTTATGTATGAGCTCTTAATTGAATGTTCCAGCAGGTTGGCATGTGATGACGTCACATATAGAATGCTGGAAGAGGTTTGAGCTGACTGAAAGCAGATGATGTGGGGGAGTAGAGAGAAGATGAGCAGAGGGTAGGTAGCTAATATACATTGAGCCTGAGACAGGAAGGAGCTATGAAGAGTTTTTCCCAATAAGCTTTAAGAAAGTAGTCCCAGAGTAAGGGTTTTAAGTAAGCCTCATAGGACCATCCCTTTCTCAGTCATGGGGAGGGTCACATGTATCTAGGATCTTGGCTGGAATCTAGATAACTAACCCTTACAACAATGTGGTGCTGTAAATTCAAACCCTTACCATAGGATATATGTGGACCACCAGGATCCTTGTTTTAAGCAACATTATCAGAAGGTTTAATTATTTTTCATGCTCTCTACAATGCTAGCATGTAGGACAGCCTGAATGACAACCTGAATGCTGTTAGGAGGTGACCTAGCCTAGCCAGCCCTGTATTTCCAAAGTGCCTTTTGGAGGTAGGTGGTAGGCAGCAGTAACTGCTTTTTTCCAAAACAGAGGTGGGGAAATAAGTGAATTGCATCTTCAGAGAATTTACCGTTCCTGAAAACGAATCTCTCATGGTTTTTGACCGACTAATAAAGGTCAAATATATAAATGGTATAGTTTAGAGAATTGCAAAGGTACAGAACTCTGGTAATGGCATTTGTCATAGACCTAGGTTGACTTATCATTGATGTGCTGATAGAGTGAAACCTCCTCTCCTGAATATTGCAGATAGGTGACTGTGCTATACATCTGACAAAGGGGAAACCTTCTCATACCTTTTAGAATGAGAATGAGGATGAGGTTAGTGTGACTGCAGCTATATTACAGGGGGTGTGAGGTAGTGGTACGTCAGGAAACATCTCACGTTTAATGAATATATCTCAAACTACTGAATTCAAAGGCAAATTTGACAAATATTGTTTTGAGAAACTGTCTGAGTTCTTAGAAAATTGAGAAATGGGTTTGTGCATTCTTGGCCATTGAAATTCCATTTAAAAAGGAAATGAAATGTGTTGAATTTAAAGTAAATGTGGCCTTTAATTTTATTTGAAACATGGTAAACAATATGACCAATTGTTCACTGGAGGTTTGACTTTCTCCTTCAATAATTATAGCAAAAATTAATAATATTGTGCACACTTGAAACATGAGAATTACTCATGAAAGTTCTCCGCATAACCCAAAAAATAAACCCTATATCAGTATGATAGCGGTAATATTTTTATAATTGTCAGGTTCTCATGAAATGTTCTTCCTTGTTGGTGGGACTAAATGAGGTCCAAGATGGCTCCTATATACTGCTGTGAAAATTTTATTTTTCCTATGTTTAGACTAATAGAAAGCTTATACTTGGTGAACATGAGATTCTCTTTTGAAGACAAAGGAAATGAGTACTTTGAGTTCTCCTGGCAGTGCTTGATCTACCATGCCAGCTGTGTTAGCAGGCCAACAAGGATGTTCCCCCAACACCTTTTGAGTCTTTGAGTCAAAACAGGTGAGAACCGCAAAGGAGGGGCAGAGCAAGCAAACCATGTTCCCTGCATCCTGCCTGAAGGAATCTGAATGGTACAGAGTTGGGAAGGGTCTGTTAAAATCAACACAAAGGCAGTACCAAGGCACCAGGATGTGGCCAAGAATAACCACTCATTTTCAGTTCAGGTCTCTAGGCAAAGCTGACACAAAAAAATATATCATAGCTTTATAGCCCACTGTAGAGGGCTATACCAGCCATTTAAGGCACACTCTAACGAGCCGAAGGAGCAGGCCTTTGACAAGGGAGTGGTCCTTTAATGGCCCATCTCGCTCCTTCCGTTTCCAGCCAAAGTCATCGAGAAGACCGTCAACAGACAGCTTGCCGCCTTCCTCGAGACGAATGGATCCCTCGACCCCTCGCAGTCCGGGTTTCGGGCCAACCACAGCACCGAGACCGCCCTTATCGCAGCCACCGACGACATCAGAACCCTAACCGACAACGGGGAAACAGCTGCCCTCATCCTCTTGGACCTCTCCGCGGCGTTCGACACCGTCTGCCACCGCACCCTAGTGAAGCGCCTCAGCAACATCGGAATCCGAGAGAAAGCACTGGAATGGATCATCTCGTTCCTCGCCGGAAGAACCCAGAGAGTCCGCCTCCCCCGTTCAGATCCGAAGCCACCGAAGTCATCTGCGGCGTTCCACAGGGATCCTCACTCAGCCCAACCCTCTTCAACGTCTACATGAGCCCCTCGCAGCCATCGCACGCCGACACAACCTCAACATCATCTCCTACGCCGACGACACCCAGCTGATCCTCTCCCTCACCAACGACCCCACCACCGCCAGAGCCAACCTACACGACGGGATGAGAGACGTCGCCGACTGGATGAGGAACAGCCGCCTTAAACTTAAACTGAACTCAGACAAGACGGAAGTCCTCATCCTGGGCTCATCACCCTCCGCCTGGGACGACTCCTGGTGGCCCCCGGCCCTGGGCACCGCGCCCAAGCCAACGGACCACGCACGCAACCTGGGCTTCATCCTGGACTCCTCCCTGTCGATGACCAGACAAGTCAACGCCGTCTCATCTTCATGCTTCAACACCCTGCGCATGCTCCGCAAGATCTTCAGATGGATCCCCACTGAAACCAGGAAGACCGTCACCCAGGCACTCGCCACCAGCCGACTGGACTATGGGAACACCCTCTACGCCGGAACCACAGCCAAACTTCAAAAAGACTCCAGCGCATCCAGAACGCCTCCGCACGACTCATCATGGACATCCCCGACACAGCCACATCACCGGACACCTGAAAGACCTGCACTGGCTCCCCGTCAGCAAGAGAATAACGTTCAGACTCCTCACCCACGCACACAAGGCCCTCCACGACCTGGGCCCAAAGTACCTCAACGACCGCATGACCTTTCTACACGCCCACACGCCAGCTACGATCAACCAGCCACGCCCTCGCCACCGTACCACGCATCCGCAGAACCACCGCCGGAGGAAGATCCTTCTCCTACCTGGCAGCCAAGACCTGGAACTCCCTCCCCACTCACCTTCGGCGAACCCAGGACCATCTCTCCTTCAGGAAGCAGCTCAAGACCTGGCTGTTCGAGCAGTAACTTACCCCCTCCCCCAGCGCCTTGAGACCCTCCCGGGTGAGTAGCGCGCTCTATAAATGCCGTGATTGATTGATTGATTGTATAGCCCAGCTACGGCAGTCTATCAAGCTATTATAACATTCCACCCCATCAGGGCATAATGTTCTAATTAGTAAAAAAAAAGGCCTTGCAAAGCCGAAGGTGGTTGAAATCTACTCGGGCTCTGTGAGGCCTTTGTTCACAGCTGTGCGCAGGGCCACGGCTGTTAGCTTTTGAACATTCACAGCAAGAGCTGTGAAAAGGGGCTGAAGTCAGTGCCTGGTTCTCCCCGGCTTGGCTGAACTGCTTTTTGCAGTTCAGCCAAGCCAGGGAGACCTAGGAGCTGAGCAGCACCCCCCTCCCTCCTTCTGATGCTCAAGTGAGTCTGAGCTAGGGAGGAGGGAGGAATGAGGGAGAAGGCTCTGGTGTGCCCTGCAGCACAGTATCTGCCTTTCGCATTCCCCTGCCCACTCCATGTATTTTGGAGAGGCAGGGAAAGAGAAAAGCAGAGGCTGTGTATTAGGACATTGACATTTTGAGAGCAGCGCGCTTATACCAGTTCATATAAGCTGCTGCTGCAGCTCCAGTGTCTTCATTGGAGCACTCAACGTTCCAATGTTCTAATTTAAATTAAAGCCCTGCACGCTCAGATATTTGAGTCCCTATTCACCTACTCTTTCTTGCATGATGAAACTGAAAGCTAAGTGAGCCAACATATATTTCTATCGTCCCTACATGGCTAGAGCAGGAGAGGGCAGTAACACCAATGAGGGGAACTTGTGGCACTACACTCCAGAGAGATAGCAGTGACATGCGCACTGCAGTTCTTGCTGAGTTGGGATTAGCTGCTGCACTACACTGGCTGAGGCTCCTGCATTTTGACTTCCAATCTGGAGCAGCGGGGGCTCAGGCCTCAGTCAGTTCTGTGGTCTTCTTCTAACAGCGGAGTGTGCGAGCAGGAGCCAGGAAGAGGAAGCAAAGGTTGGGCAACTAGGAGACACTGGGGGCAACCACGGATAGCCTCAGGTAAGGTCAGGAGGCCTTATATATGGTATATATGCAGGAGGTGCAGTTACTCCGCTAGGGAGCGGAACTCCGCAGAATTTCACAGAGTTTTCCAGTAACTCCATGCAATTCCACGAGCTCCGCCCACCCTTAGTCTTGAGGGCCCTTCAGAATTTGGGAAGAGAGGTGATGATCAGGAGCTGTGTGGGGCGACTGTGCTTCTGTAGATACGGGGAGTGTAGATAAGTGAAAGGGAGGCGTCTTTTTGACGATTGGTGGAAGTTCAGGGGGTGGTTGATGTAGGCGGGTCCTTGGTTGTGAAGAGCCTTCTGTGTGTGGGTCAACAGCTTGACTTGGCATCTCTTCTGTACGAGGAGCCAGTGGAGCTGCCTGAGGTGCAGTGTGATGTGAGTTCGTCGGGGGAGGTTGAGGATGAGTCTGGCTGTGGTGTTCTGTATGGTTTGAAGTCTCTGTAGGAGGTGTGCAGCAATTCCTACGTAGAGAGTGTTGCCATAGTCCAGTCGGCTGGTGATGATGGCTTGTGTCACGGTAAGTCTTGTGTGCAGTGGTGGGGGGCGTGGCCAAGCCGGCGGCTAAGATGGCCGCTTGGCAGTGAAGCTCCGGAGGGCGATCCAGCTCATCTGCATTTTCCCCGAAGCCACGTAACAACAATGGCCCAAAAACTACGGTGCCGACCAGCGGAATGCACACTGAGCCAAAGGACCTAATCGTGTGCCGTGTTGGGGCCCGAGCTGGCGAGATACGGCCCTGAGTAGAAATCACGGGAAGAGCCTGTTGCGGGGCGGCTCGACGCCATTTCCAGGCCAGCGAACTGGGGACGTCCCGCCGCACGGCGGTAGCGGTGGAAGTGCCAAGGCTAAGAGGCGGTGAGTCACTGGGGTCAGCGTTGCGGCGGCGATTCGGCCCCCCCCCTGGCTCCGTCATCCCGGGCAGCACCCGGACACGCTACGCGGCCTCGCACCCCCCATCTGCCAAATCGCTGGCGGGGACAGGGCCCGCTTCCTACTTTTATCGGAGCCCACCGGGCTTAGGGCTGTGAGTGTCGGCGGGAGAGACATCCTGACGGGGGGGCCCGCCGCACGCGCAGCTGTACACGCGGGCGCTGCATGCCAGCTGAAACCTATGCCCAGTTGCTGTAAAAGGAAAACACCAGCGAGGGCTTGCCGGCCCTGAGACCAGGCACTGCCCCATCCATGGACTGCTGAGGCACGCCCAACAACTACTACATTGACTGAGGCCTCCCGGGCGCGGCCGAGCGGAGTGAGCTGCGCGCTTGTGCTGGCCCGGCGCCTTGCCATCACTGTGCCCGCTGGTGATCCACAAACACTTTGCTGACCCACATAGCGCACTCTTGCTGTTGGGAGACTGCGATACCAGCCACTCCCGGGCCCCGCGGCAACACAAAATACTGGTTGACCGGATAGCAGGAAGCAGGCCTAAGTGCGCCATTTTGACTAGACAGCACGCGGATCGCCACCTTTGCATAAACTGTGCGGGCTCATCACGGTCCCGGTGCCATCGATGCGGGAGCAACCTGCGCAGTTAGAGACCTACAGACCAACCCTGCTCATTGCGCACTACAGACGGCCTAGCTATTGAGGTCACAGCCTTGCTCCTAGCAATTTATACCGCACTGTCCCTGGAGCCCCCCTCTTGCGGCATGGGCCGCAAAGACCCTAAACAAAAAACCCTCCCTTTTGAGAAAATTGCAGATAAGGCACCGTTGGAAAGCACCGATATGGCAGAGAATACACACGCCATGGACCACTCCACGGGCGTTGCGGAGGCCTCCGCCTCCATGCTGCAAGAAATGAGGGCAGGATTCAAGGCGCTCGACAGCCGGATTCGACTCGCTGGACAAGACCATTGCCGGACTGGGGCTAAAATCCAGATACACGATAGAAGGCTGGACGTTGCGGAGGCTCGTATCTCCGACATGGAGGACGGGATGGTGCAGTCACTCAAGAGGTTAGAGCGCGTGGAACGCATCCTCAAAGAGGTTGCTACCAAAAACGAAGACTTGGAAGCGCGTAGTCGCCGCAACAACGTCCGTATCCTGGGGGTTCCGGAGTCGACAGCCACCGGCCGCATGGACCTTTTTGTGGAAAATCTACTTACCGACCTATTTGGCAAAGAGTCCTTTACTGCTGGTTTTGTAGTAGAGAGGGCCCACAGATCACTGGGCCCCCAGTCTAACCCTGGCCTGCCCCCCAGGCACATAATAGCACGCCTCATGAACTTCCGGGACCGCGACTCAACACTGAGACTGGCCAGAGAGCGAGGAAACTTAGATTGGCAGGGGTCAAAACTATCCTTCTATCCAGACTTCACAGCAACGGTACAGGAGGCCCGACGTAAATTCAATGGGGTGAAAGCCACCCTCCGAAACCTGGGCCTCAGGTATGGCATACTCTACCCGGCACGGTTGCGAGTGGATGTGGGTGGCAGGGTTCGCGTGTTCGACACCCCAGCGGAGGCTCAAGAGTTCTGCCGGACATATAAACAACATAACAATCAGGCCTCGGCGGGAGGAAGCCACCCATCCCCACCCCACAGCGGCTCGGATGCTAGTGCGGAACTATTTTCAAGCTCAGGCACTGGTTAACGCATTTGCATGGTTACAATCGCTCGAATGTGTACAGTTTGTAAAAATGATATCCATTTTGCATTAACACTTCATTTGGCTGAGAATTGCCCCGGCGTTGCCAACCCCCATGGAGTATCCGTTAAGTTTGTTCCTATTTACACTGGGGTACTATTTTTGGGACTTATCAGTCAAGTATAAAGTCGATTGGTACTTCATGTTCGATTGTTTGCAAAGGTTTGGCCTCTTTTGGGTTGCAATGAGGCTGGGTGGGGGGAGGGGAGGGGTTGATCGGATTGTAAGATTCATTGGTTATTATTTGCACTTATGCTCACTGTCGCTAGTAATGTCTGACACTTATCGCTGTTCGGTTAAGATAGATTGGACACATTTCCCTGATGACACGGCTGGGTAACACGTAGGGCCCCTCGGACCTGTCCCTGGTTTCATGGAATGTAAGGGGACTCAACGATAATCGCAAACGAAGGCAGGTGATTCACTACTTGCTACGACATAAGGTAGATATAGCCTATTTGCAGGAAACACACCTCCCCACCACGGACGCTGCACGATTCGGTGCTAGCTGGGGTGCACATAGGTACTTTGCCAACTACAGCAGTTATGCTAGGGGCACCGCCATTTTAATACACAAAAGGGTTCCCTTCAGTCTCAGTGACATTGTTCGCGACTCCGAGGGCAGATACATCATAGTTTCTGGCTCCCTGCTCGGTCACAAGGTATCCCTGGTGAGCGTTTATGCCCCGAACACTGATTCCCCCGAGTTCTTCCACACTCTGAGTGCCCAGCTGGCGAAGCTAGAACCGTGCTGGCTATTGATGGGTGGGGACTTCAACTTATTGCTTGACCCCATGCTTGACAGCACCTCACTGGCCCCCGACACTAAACCACGAGCGCGGCGCGCACTCCGGGACCTCTGCGACCAACACTCACTCATAGACATATGGCGGAAACGGAACCCCACGCTAACTGAATATACCCACTATTCTGGTCAACATAACACCTGGACTAGGATAGATTATTGGCTGCTCTCCCCCGAATTGACAGACTGGTTTGACACACTTACGACTCTCCCTCGGACATATTCAGACCATTCCCCGATAGTGTTACATTTGAAACTTCCACGTCCGGAGGGGTACGAACAACACTGGCGCTTCCCTGGCCGCGCTCAACATGACAAACTTTTTAAGGCCGAAATACGAGAAGCCATCGAGGTCTATTTTGAGATTAACACCGGTTCCGTGGAGTCCTGGGCGGTACTATGGGAGGGGTTCAAGGCAGTTATCAGGGGCGCTTCTATTGCTAAACATGCTGGGGTACTCAGGGATCTCCGCAACACGATGGCACGCATTGAACACGACGTCACAACCATTGACTCCAACCCTGCGCGGTCCTCGGACCCATCCTTGCAGACAAAGCGATTGGCTCTTCTGACTGAATACAGGGACACCGCTGACCGGGAGATATTGAACCTGGGGAAATACCACACAGCCAGACGTTATGGGGAAGGAGAGTGGCCGGGGAGGGTACTGGCGCAGATGTTGCGACCGCCATACAGCAAGTCGTACATCACCGAAATATGCTCCACCACTGGTCACACACTTACCACTACATCCGAGATCCGTGACGAATTCTTAGACTATTACACCACACTGTATACCTCCAAGACGAGGAACGACAGCACAGTTCAGGAAGACTACCTCTCAGAGATCGCACTGGTCTACCTAGAGAAGTATATGCAAGACTTCTTAGCAGAGCCCATCTCTGTGGCTGACGTCACTCTTGCCATTGACGCCATCCACGGCTCCACAGCCCCCGGGCTGGATGGCTTTACGGGTGACTTCTACAAAGAATACAAAGACCTCCTTGCCCCGCAGCTGATTGAGGTATATGCAGAGGCATTGGAAAAACAGGTACTTCCCCCCACACTACGCGAAGCCGTCATCATCTTACTCCCCAAACCCGGCAAAGATCCTACTCTCTGTGGGTCCTACCGGCCACTGTCCGTTTTAAATTTGGATTACAAAATATTAGCCAAAGTCATCGCAAATCGACTGTCTCAACTAATGGAGTATATAATTTCCCCAGTACAGTCCGGCTTTGTGCCACACCGGTCCACTTCATTGAACCTTCAGACACTATTTGCGGTCCTTCATAGAATTAATCCGGAAACCCCGGCGGCCGCAATCCTACTAGATGCGGAGAAAGCCTTCGACTCCTTGGAATGGCCATTTATTCTCACAGTGATGAGACGAATGGGCATGCCAATGGGTTTTATTGCTACCACAGCCTTGCTATACGGCAGCCCCACGGCAAGACTTCGTCTAAACGGCACACCCTCCAGACCCTTCAACCTTTTCCGCGGTACTAGACAGGGCTGCCCCTTATCCCCGCTCTTGTTTATATTGGCAATGGACCCGCTAATTCGGCATTTCCAGGAACGCCATCTGCAGCGAGGGTTACAGTTTAACACGGGCCCTCTCCTTGTCTCCCTCTATGCGGACGACATCATTCTTTACGTTAGGGAACCCCGAACGAATTTAGCGCCCCTCATCAGAGAAATTCTCCGGTTTGGCAGATTCTCCGGCTTGGGCATAAACTGGCACAAGTCGATCATTTTCCCTTTAACCACGGGCACTACACCTTGGGAATGCGAATATCCACTCGAATGGTGCTCCGATTCGGTTAAATATCTCGGGATCCACATCCACATAGACACCACACAAATCATTCGCTTAAACTATGGGCAGGCAGTTCACACCTTGGAGGCACAAGTGGACAGATGGCTGAGATTACCATTATCACTAGCGGGTCGGGTAGCGATTCTAAAGATGGTAGTGCTTCCCAAATTCTTGTACCTTTTCAATAACATCCCCATACCCCTCACTGACAGTTTTTTTCGGACATTACGATCCCACCTCACGTGGCTGGTCTGGGGGGGGAAACAACCACGCATTCGCTGGTCAGTACTCACGCACCCATATGACAGGGGTGGGTATAACGTGCCGGACTTGCAATTATATTATTTGGTAGCCCAGTGTCGCTATGCGCACGCATGGTTTCATCCAGACGCAAGAATACCGTTTCTGCGGCCTGAGGCGGACCTTGTTCTCCCTGAGCAGCTGTCTACGGTTCTGCCCAAGGGCTTCCCTCACGACCCGCATGACATACAAACGGTGTCCACCACCAGCTGGGCGTGGGAGAAACTGAGACGGCTGACGGGCGCTGCGACTCTATATTCCTCCACCCTCCCTCTGCCTAACACTAGGTGGTTCCCGATTTCCGGGGAACGCTTGGTACAACGCACACTGACAACATTAGACATTGCCAAAATAGGAGACTTATATCCTGAGGGACATGTATTTTCATTAGACGACGATGCACGATACACTGGCAGCAGTTTTATGGATAGGTTTGTTATGACCCGAATGCGGTCGGCCTTGCGGTCGGCACTCCCCACGTTCCCGATAGAACCAGAGTCATTTCCCCCACTCACACGGATAATCGAGAACCCTGACGGAACGCGTCTCATTTCTAAAATGTATAAAGCTTGCGCTAATATGAGACCGGCGAGTGACGCCAAGCTCCGACACGATTGGGAGATAGACTTAGGTGGCCCAATAACGGACGAACAATGGGCCAAGTGCTGTGCAGCCACTAAAGAAGTCTCGCTTAACAGTAGGCACAAACTGCTCCATTTTAAATTTCTGCATCAGGCCTAAAGCGCACAGGACAGACTCATCTAGGCCACATTCGTGCCTAAAATGCGCTGCACCACAGGCCGATTTCGCACACCTGGCATGGACATGTCCCCGACTGCAGACTTATTGGGAAAACATCCATTGTACACTAGGGAGGATGATTGGCTTGCCCCTCATTCCGACCCCGGAGGTGGCCCTGATGGGATACACGGTGAACTTCCCAAAAGGGATCAGACGATTCGCGTCACTGGGGCTCCTGCTTGCAAAACGGGAGGTTGCTATACATTGGGGCAGGAAAACAGTACCTAAAGTACAAGACTGGCTACACAGTTTGGCATACTGCAATGTAAATGCTGAAACCTACGCCAGTGTCATGCCCTGCTCCTCCCGCCCCAGGGATATATGGGGCCCATTCCGTTCATATGTGGAAGCTACTAAACAGGCCTCTAACTCTCAAACAGACAACGGCATTGTGCCAGAGGGAGTGGGGTGAATTTGCACTCATATCGCCAACAAATACAAAGTGTCATACCACCCGCAGTACCAAGCTGCTTTATATGCTTGATCAGTGTGGCCAATATGAAGGGTACCTGAACCACTGAGACACAAATTGGGTTGGGTACGGGAGATGGCCCCATGAGTAATGCACCTACAGCAATGTAGTATTCCTTGTACTAGCCGTGCCAAATATAATTGTTATTGCGCTATCATAATGAACATGTAGAACTGGCGAAGTCGATTCTGTATTGAATAGTGAACGAGGTTGCTTATATGTATCTTTTGAATATGTTCACAAAATGAAAATAAAGTGTTAAAAAAAAAAAGTCTTGTGTGCAGGGGTAGCCACTTTAAGATCTTATGTAGAATGCGCAGAGTGAGGAAGCAGGCAGAGGAGAAGGTGTTGTTGTGTAGTTCCTATAGTACCCATGCAGGACCTGCGCGTTTCGATAACATAAACTGTGGGCTTGGTGGCAGACTGATTCTGTACACCCCCACCGAGAAATGTTAGCCTGTTTGCAAAAGCTAGCTCACAGTGCCACTAGTGTCTCCTCTTATCGGGGAGAGATTAGTTCCTGGCAACCTTAGAACATGACAACCCTGATCCCTCAAGATCGTGGAAACAATGTACTACTTTTCACTCAGTCACTCTTGCTCATTTAGTTTATCTCAGAGGTACACAGAATAAACAGTCTGGGCGTTTCAATAAGGGTTTATTGAACAGTTGTTATTCTCGTGTAAAGTATATGAGCTGAAACAACCATTAGACAGTAGCAGAGATATATGATTAGCAATACTATGAATATAAAAGGATAGTACAGTTCTATCATCTTGCAATAAGCATGAATAAATACATGAATATAAAATGCATTGATAAAAGCGAGTGCGTACTCCTACGATGCCTATCTAGATGTACCTAAGTGCACCTAGCATGTGAGTAGGTGTAAAGCCAAGAATCCCTCTAGGATTTGGTCGAACCCCATTACCTGAAGTGAGAATGTAGGAGCCTCTCCTGGTCTTGAGCTGGACACCCCGCAAGGGATGTTCAGACCACTGTCAGCTGGAGCATCTGCATGCAGGAGCCTCAGCGTCTCTGGTCAGTGTGTCGCCCTGGAAATCTTGGTTCCCTCTAACTACTGATAGCAAGAGGTGCTGTATTTATACAGAAAAGTATATAGAGTCCCTTTGTCCCTTGTTCTTGTGTTAGCCACTGTTGAGTATGAGGATGACGTATGGGATGAACCTTGTGCATAGATATTAGGAAGGTGGTGTATAGCCCCTGCCTGGTTTCCAAGTAGCCTCATGAATATTTTATTCATGCAGTGTCAGTCTAAAGATGAAGCCATAGAACACTATTGTTTGGGAAAAACCCTCCTTCTGCACCCAGGCCTAGAACTAGGTAAAAGGTTCAGTCCATAAAAGGCGTTCAATCCTTAAAAGGCTTGTTAGTGTGTAGTGTAAGGGAGGTGATGTAGGTGAAAGGGTATGATGTTACCCGGGCCTATATTAGGGCACCTATATGAAACATAACACCCACTCCTCTTCCGAATAGTAAACAATTATAAAAATGCTAGTGGGGGGCGTGGTCTCGTTGTGAATGGAGTGAGACGCACGCCGCGGGAGCCCCGGCCGCTCGCTGCTTTTCAAAGCCATTTAAGCGGAGCTGGGGCTTTATCAGCGCCGGTACTCGGGGGCGCATATGTGGTGGAGAGTGAGGGGCTCCCCCTGACAAGCGGAAGGCGGCTGAGACTCGACGGCTGCCGTGGTGCGGCTGTTTCACCTCGGCCTCCCGGCCCGGATCGCGGCAGCCACCATTTTGAGGCATCCAGGCTCGGACCTTCCTCGTGGCTGGGGAGTGCTGCCCTGAGCCCCTAAGGACTCCTCCAGTGCTGCGCTGCTCTGACCGAGGCTCCGGTGTGCGTTTGGGGTGGCCAGCACCCCTGTGGCGCTGAGGGTCAGAGGGGGATCCTCTCCTGCCACTCCGGCTGTCCGCCATCTTGCGGCCAGGCACAGCCCCGATCGAGACTGGGACTGCTCGGGAGGGGCGAGCGATGAAGCAGGCCCCTGGCTCCTGGGCCCTTTGGCGGTGAGTGATGCTGCTGTGTGGCTGGCGGTGAGGGGAGGCGGCGAACGGAGGCCCCGGCTGAGGAGGGACCGATCCTGACTCTGCTGCAATGCGCGCTGAAGGCCTGCTGGAGGAGGTGCGGGGGTGCTGGGGCTTGACTACTGCCCCGGGGAACGGATCTTCGCTGCGTCCCCACACTCTGCCTGACTGCCCGTCTGCCTCCCTGTGACGCTCCTGCGCGGGGGCCGCCTGGGGCCTTCCCTGTTCACACCGGCCATATTGGGCCTTGCCGCACCGGACCGCATGGTCGAGGCCTATGAGAGGACCGGCCTGACCTCGGCACGCTCGCCCTACGGGGGGGACTCACTCTAGCACCGGATCGTCTGGGCCCTCGCTGACCTGCTGGCTGGGGTCTTCGAAGCAGCTACTCTGCACTGCTGCAGCCCTAGCGGACTCTAACCTTCCCTTGGTGGCCTTTGGGACCCTGCGCTACTTCGCCTCCGAGGTGTGGGACGCGGCGCCTTACAACATTTTGAACCGGCGGACCGGGCCCTGGGCGCGAGCCGGGGGTGGCCTCCTTGAGCTCGAAGGTACATGCTAGGTGGGCAACATTTAAGATACAACCCCTGCGGGTCGGAGTGGAAGAGTAATCTCGTGACGAGCTGTGTCCGCCCCTGGAGCCGCGGGCTGGTACGCGAAGACAGATCCTCCCCACACCTCCCAAAGCGAAGCTATTGGTGGCTGCGGCTTGGCTCCGAGCCCTAGACCCGGCAGCCCCAAGCGGGCCCTTGCCCCCTGGGACCACAATTGGCCTGTCTGTTCTGCGCTGGATGCGCGACCCGGGGCGGCCTGGGCTAACACAACTCAGCCATCGGGATTTGACCGTCTTAAGGGCGAGGATCCGGATGCAGCCCGGTGTTTCGTGCCACTGCCTGCCCTCTCCCGCGCCATATTGACTGTGGGACCCCACCTGACGCGCCCTGACCTTCGCCATCCGAGTTAGAACAGGTACAGCCGGTACCCTCATCTACTTTCTAACGGCCCTTTGACCGCTCCTAGCTACCACATCTGGCGTTGTTGGGTACTGTAAGACAACAAAGAGGGACTAAGGGCCACTTGAGTAGGTCCAGCATACAGGCCCACGGAACCACAACAAAACGAGGTATGCTGTTCCTAGAAGAGTCCTACAGATCAGTGGGTGAAAAGGAGAGCATGTGAGTGCTCATAAAGGTCAGAGAAACTCTTTTCTCCTTTCAGAAAAAGACCCTCACACACCCAGCCAGCTAGGTGTCATGCTTCATCACTGGGTCTGCTCCTTATCGGGTCGGCGCTGCAATACCCGATCGGCACCCGTGATGGGGCCTCCTTGGCGGAGATCTTTTTCTTAGCCGTTAGGTGAGGTGCGAGTGAGGGCCCTAGTGAGTGTAGATGTGAAAATGTGTAGTGTGTGCTATCTAAAACAGGAGATAGTGATCCATCCAAGACTATTTTAATGACAATGGTCACTATCCTGATTAAAAACCAGTAAGAGGCGCACGCGTCTGCTCAAGGATTGCAGGGTTGTGTGCTCAAACTCAGGTCAACATGTTTCTTGCCTACTGTTAAGTTAACGGCAATTCTTCAGGACCTAATCTTAATTATTCTACACTTTATGGTTGGTGGTTTGTTCATTACACAGTTCAGTGACCACCCATACAGCACCCTATAAAGTGGTACCTGTCAATCAAACTCAATGCCTGTAGGAGAAAAGAATCGTAAAGGTTAAAAACCTCATTCAACTGTAGTCTGCAGTACAAACCACGTGCCAAGGTCCATGAGTTTAACCAAGTTGTTGTGATACTGAAGAAACAATTGTGAATGATGAGCATGCTTCACACATAATGGTGTATGTGATCATGCGTATGGCGAGTATAAACAAAATATTAAGATAAAAACAGAAGTAGCAAAGAAATAGCAAAAGATCGATGTGTAACAGCACTCACCCAACTAGGGTCATTTCAATGCCTCAAGGTGTCACAGCAGGCGAAAGCACTATCAGATTCAGTGTCCTAATAAAGGTACGAAGAAGGACATTAATATGGGCTAGGTGGAGGTTGCCAAAAACGGGGCCCGAAAGGGGAGCATCCCTTTGAGAAACCGATGGCTATCACCTAGAAATAACAATGTTTCCACACAATGGATGCAAGCGACAGTAAGGGGATGCGGTGTGCCGCGCACTCCAGCTACTCACTCCCACCAGATAGTCAAGAAATATGCATTGGCGGGCGACAACCACAAACCCATAGTCTCTACAGCAACCAAGGAGGGTAAAAGAGACAGTACAAATATGCTCAAGACAGGAGCGCGCGGTGAGCAGGAACAAGGCCGTACCGTGTCGCCATCCACTCCTTGGGCAATTAGAAGGGTGTATTCACTCGGCCAACGTCTTCAATTCCGAAACTCACATAGAGTAACAAGGAAGGTGGGGGACACAAAACAAAGCCGGTCCCGCATCACGGTCACTCCTAACGAGGCGGAACAATTCCATGTATCAAGTCGAAGTGACAGCCAAACGGTCCCACATTATTATGCTCAGTGACCAATACTCACGTGTGTCGCTCCGTTCGATCGCGGTTGACCTACCCCTCACTCTGCCGGACCCGGGTGGATGTACCAACTCATTCGTGTTCGAGTGATATTACCCGGTCGGTCAGCGGTGGAGGCAGGACTTCCGGTATCAAATTTAGAACAAAGACTAGAGCGTCAACAGCCACTTCCGGGTACCACATTGGAATCCCCATTGCGTGTGTATTAATGTAGGTAACCCCAATGACCCTATTGTATGTTGCTGTACAATGGTAGACAACTGATCACTAAAATTATATGTAAAAGAGTCTGGGAATAACAAGGACTAGTGTTCCAAACAGCTAATGTAACAAGGTATCTGATAAACATCAGTTCGATTTCTTAGAGTAGACCAAACCCTGTAATGGAGAAAGGGTAGAAAAATAAGTAAGTAATAACAACGGGTAAAGCGTCAGCCCCCATATGCGGGTGCAACATTGTAATCCCCATTGCACATGTGTCAATGAAGGTCCCCCCAATAACCTGGTTGTGCACTACTGTGGAGCGGTAGTCATCAAGGTGCTCAAACTATCTGAGACACAAAACAAAACAAAACAAAAGGGGCTAATGTCCCCAGGATGTGCCTCATAGAAACACCAGCTAGTGTGGCAAAGTGTTAGATCAAATTGCAAATCAGTGGCTTAGAATTGACCACACCCTATGATGAGTAAAGGGTAGCAAAAGTGCCCAGTTATCAATAAATAACGGATCCACCAGTATTATACTACGTGGCGGAGACAAAACTTGACGTAACACACAACCGGGGAATTAACCCCAATATATAAGGGTGTCCCCGACAGGTGGAGGTGGTGATTTCTAAAGTGTGCTCTTAATTGATATCAGTATAGCTTATACCGATGAAGATACATTCGAGAAAAGCAATACCATTGTTCATCCCAAAATACGGACATAGGGAGGGACGGAGTTATGGCAGTACATCATATGATGTATTACGTCAGCAAACTCCAAGGTATGTCTTCATTGAGTCCCTCCTTATCTGAGGACACCCTCAGCACCCACCTCTGTTCTAGTCGGAACAGCATGTTTTTACGCATACCGGGGTGGGCTTCCAAAACCACCCACCGAAAGGAGTCAGGTGGGTGTTTGTGATCTTCAAAATGAGTAGTCATTTTTGTGTTAGTTCTATGGCACCTAAAGTTGCTCCTGTGTTCAGTCATGCGGATTTTCACCGGTCTTGTCGTCATCCCTATATATAGGAGTTTGCACGGACAGGTCAGAGCATAGATGCAATTGTTGGTGTTACAGTTGGTATGTTTCTTCATGACCCATTTCACCCCATTAGTAAATATCATTTCTTTAGTGGTTTTCGTAAGAGGACAAACTGAGCAAGACCCACATGGATGGTGTCCAACTACGGGAGGAAGATCCCATAGACCTCTTTGTGCATTAGTTGTCAGGGTGGTGGGACGTGTGTGTATGAGCATGTCCTTTAAATTGCTTGTGCGTTTGAACGCAAATCTGGGCACGGGAGATCTAATGTTCCTGTGTTCAGAATACCCCAGTGTTTCTTAATAATCCTCCTCACTCGATTTGAGTCAGGAGTAAAGGTGGTTACACAGGTAATCGTGGTATCAGGGTCCTTGTGTATATTCTCTAGTAGACTTTCCCGATTGTTGTTTCTGGCTCTTTTACGAGCGAGTGACACAGTATGTTGTGGATAGTCCCTCTGTCGCAGGGCTTGGGCCAAGGTATCAGATTCGATGTAATAGTCTGCCAATGAGCTACAATTCCTTCTTATCCGAAGGAATTGACCGAATGGGAGGTTCAGTTTGAGTGCTCTGGGGTGATGACTACTAAATAGAAGCAAACTGTTTTTATCAGTTGGTTTACGATAGAGTGTTGTAGTAATGCAGTTATGCCCCAACCTTACCAGCAGGTCAAGGAAGGGTACACTGGTCTCAGAAATGGTACTCGTAAATTTCAGGAAGGGATTTAGAGTATTAATCCAAACGCAGAATTCATCGCATGTTCTGCGATCCCCTTTCCACAGGACTAAGATATCATCAATATACCTTTTCCATACAAGGACATTCTCTAAGTATGGGTTGTTGTGATGGTAGATCTCCCTCTCCTCGAATGCTGCCATGTACAGACAGGCCAGACTCGGCGCAAAGGTACTCCCCGTCGAAGTACCATGCGTTTGATGGTATAGTTGTTTATTGTGTTCAAAGAAATTTTCAGTAAGTGCCAAAGTGGCACACTCCAGTACAAATGCTACCAGAGTAGGAGAAGTCCAGTTCTCTCGGCTAAGCACGTCCTCCACAACCTCTAAAGTGGCCCTTTGGGGGATATTAGTATAGAGGGCCTCAACATCCAGTGTCAACAAAAATTGATTTCCTCTGGATGTTGGACCACCTCGAGTAATCGTAGGACATCAGTTGTATCTTTCACAAAAGAGGGGAGGCCCTGACAAGGGGTTGGAGAAAGTGATCGCAAAATCTCGACAAAGGTTCCAAAATGGACCCGATACCCGAGACGATGGGTCTACCTGGGACCGGGGTCACCCCCTTGTGGATTTTGGGGAGGGTATAGAAATATGGGATCTTCGGGTCAGTAGTAACAAGAAATTCTGCCTCTTTTTTATTGATCCAGCCTTCTGACTCGGCTGAAAATACCATAGAGGAGATGATGGTACTTAATCGTGGGGTAGGGTCTACTCTTACCGGAGTATAATATCTCCGATTGCTCAACTGTCGCTGGCATTCTATATCATAGTCCACAGTGGACATAATGACCGTCGCCCCACCCTTGTCCGCCTGTTTGATGGTGATATTAGGATCATCCGCCAAAGACCTGACGGCTGACATTTCAATAGATGATAAGTTATGAAATGGGGCAGGGGAAATGCCCCTATTGAGATCCTTCAGTACGGCCTGTTCGAAGGTCAAGACTTCAGGGGGACCATTCCATTGTGAGGAGTGAAGGTAGAGGGTTTGTGTAATCCTGAACCATCCTTCTCAGGTGGAGGTTTATCTTCAAAAAAAGCTTTTAACCGTACCTTGCGAAAAAAGCCTTGTATCTCGCATGTATCGCGAAATTTGTCTGTTTTGTCTGTTTTGGGGGTCGGTTTGGCTGTCACTTCGACTTGATACATGGAATTGTTCCGCCTCGTTAGGAGTGACCGTGATGCGGGACCGGCTTTGTTTTGTGTCCCCCACCTTCCTTGTTACTCTATGTGAGTTTCGGAATTGAAGAGGTTGGCCGAGTGAATACACCCTTCTAATTGCCCAAGGAGTGGATGGCGACACGGTACGGCCTTGTTCCTGCTCACCGCGCGCTCCTGTCTTGAGCATATTTGTACTGTCTCTTTTACCCTCCTTGGTTGCTGTAGAGACTATGGGTTTGTGGTTGTCGCCCGCCAATGCATATTTCTTGACTATCTGGTGGGAGTGAGTAGCTGGAGTGCGCGGCACACCGCATCCCCTTACTGTCGCTTGCATCCATTGTGTGGGAAACATTGTTATTTCTAGGTGATAGCCATCGGTTTCTCAAAGGGATGCTCCCTGTTTTTGGCAACCTCCACCTAGCCCATATTAATGTCCTTCTTCGTACCTTTATTAGGACACTGAATCTGATAGTGCTTTCGCCTGCTGTGACACCTTGAGGCATTGAAATGACCCTAGTTGGGTGAGTGCTGTTACACATCGATCTTTTGCTATTTCTTTGCTACTTCTGTTTTTATCTTAATATTTTGTTTATACTCGCCATACGCATGATCACATACACCATTATGTGTGAAGCATGCTCATCATTCACAATTGTTTCTTCAGTATCACAACAACTTGGTTAAACTCATGGACCTTGGCACGTGGTTTGTACTGCAGACTACAGTTGAATGATGTTTTTAACCTTTACGATTCTTTTCTCCTACAGGCATTGAGTTTGATTGACAGGTACCACTTTATAGGGTGCTGTATGGGTGGTCACTGAACTGTGTAATGAACAAACCACCAACCATAAAGTGTAGAATAATTAAGATTAGGTCCTGAAGAATTGCCGTTAACTTAACAGTAGGCAAGAAACATGTTGACCTGAGTTTGAGCACACAACCCTGCAATCCTTGAGCAGACGCGTGCGCCTCTTACTGGTTTTTAATCAGGATAGTGACCATTGTCATTAAAATAGTCTTAGATGGATCACTATCTCCTGTTTTAGATAGCACACACTACACATTTTCACATCTACACTCACTAGGGCCCTCACTCGCACCTCACCTAACGGCTAAGAAAAAAGATCTCCGCCAAGGAGGCCCCATCACGGGTGCCGATCGGGTATTGCAGCGCCGACCCGATAAGGATCAGACCCAGTGATGAAGCATGACACCTAGCTGGCTGGGTGTGTGAGGGTCTTTTTCTGAAAGGAGAAAAGAGTTTCTCTGACCTTTATGAGCACTCACATGCTCTCCTTTTCACCCACTGATCTGTAGGACTCTTCTAGGAACAGCATACCTCGTTTTGTTGTGCTTCCGTGGGCCTGTATGCTGGACCTACTCAAGTGGCCCTTAGTCCCTCTTTGTTGTCTTATTGTTTGCACGGGTTACCCCCGTGGGACTGCATCTTTAGGTTACCAGGAGGCTACTATTGGTACCCCTGGCCCAGATCAGAAACTTTAGAATTAGTGTATTCTTGGTTTCTCTCTATATCCCTGCCCCTCCTAAATTCTAGGGATGGACGATTATCAGGGACTTTCCTTTGGCGATGAAGTAGCAACAGATATTCTTATGACACCATCTTTGCTAGGGACTGATGGCTGTGCCGCTTCCGGCAGCCAGTCAGATGACTGGATTTCCCTGGCCACCTTGAAACGCGAGTGGCTCAAGATAACTCTCCATGGAGCCATGATGACCGAGTATTTACGGGCTAATATAGCTCCTAATGGCTTGATTGTCAGCAATTTTCCCCGCCTCTTCTTGGAGGACGTGGTTTTTAAGAAAGAGTGGTCCCTAGTAGCGTGGAAATGCACTAGGGACTGGCTCATTCTGATTATAAACACCGCTAAAAGGATAGCAGATGCCCTCTTGATTCGGATACAAACTGCAGAGGGAGCTATCAAAGTAACTGTCCAAACAACTGTGTATAAGACCAAACTAGCAGAAATTAATGCAGAGATTGCAGACAATAGAGAATACCTTATGAAACAAAAGATTGGCAAACTTCAAAAGGACATTCAAAAGTTTGATAAGGAAAAGGTTTATCCTTATTTAAAGGCAGATTACACCACATCTGGTGAAGGCTACTCTTCAGATGACAATTCGAACCAGTCACGGAGAGGTTCATCATCTAATAGTGATTCTAGTAGTGGGAGCTGGAATAATAAGAACTCAAGACACAATACACGCCCCATGTACCAATCATATAATATGCCACCATACCAGGGACCTCAATTCTGGCAATATCCTATGTACCAACAGGGCCCCCGCCCCCTTTTTTCAACCAATCAATGAACCCCCTTTTTTAGACAGAGGTTGGGGCAGAGGAAGAGGGCACAGAAGAGGGTACCAAAAAAGAGTACAGTGGAAGGAACAACCGACACGCCCAGTAGAGACGAGGAGCCAGACAAGGGGGAAGAAAAATTGATCATCAATCTCTCCAAGAGTGTCTTGACTTCAACAGAAGAGGGTGTATTACAGAAAGGGCTAGGCTTTGTACCGACCCCCAAAACAGACAAATTTCGCGATACATGCGAGATACAAGGCTTTTTTCGCAAGGTACGGTTAAAAGCTTTTTTTGAAGATAAACCTCCACCTGAGAAGGATGGTTCAGGATTACACAAACCCTCTACCTTCACTCCTCACAATGGAATGGTCCCCCTGAAGTCTTGACCTTCGAACAGGCCGTACTGAAGGATCTCAATAGGGGCATTTCCCCTGCCCCATTTCATAACTTATCATCTATTGAAATGTCAGCCGTCAGGTCTTTGGCGGATGATCCTAATATCACCATCAAACAGGCGGACAAGGGTGGGGCGACGGTCATTATGTCCACTGTGGACTATGATATAGAATGCCAGCGACAGTTGAGCAATCGGAGATATTATACTCCGGTAAGAGTAGACCCTACCCCACGATTAAGTACCATCATCTCCTCTATGGTATTTTCAGCCGAGTCAGAAGGCTGGATCAATAAAAAAGAGGCAGAATTTCTTGTTACTACTGACCCGAAGATCCCATATTTCTATACCCTCCCCAAAATCCACAAGGGGGTGACCCCGGTCCCAGGTAGACCCATCGTCTCGGGTATCGGGTCCATTTTGGAACCTTTGTCGAGATTTTGCGATCACTTTCTCCAACCCCTTGTCAGGGCCTCCCCTCTTTTGTGAAAGATACAACTGATGTCCTACGATTACTCGAGGGGGTCCAACATCCAGAGGAAATCAATTTTTTGTTGACACTGGATGTTGAGGCCCTCTATACTAATATCCCCCAAAGGGCCACTTTAGAGGTTGTGGAGGACGTGCTTAGCCGAGAGAACTGGACTTCTCCTACTCCGGTAGCATTTGTACTGGAGTGTGCCACTTTGGCACTTACTGAAAATTTCTTTGAACACAACAAACAACTATACCATCAAACGCATGGTACTTCGATGGGGAGTACCTTTGCGCCGAGTCTGGCCTGTCTGTACATGGCAGCATTCGAGGAGAGGGAGATCTACCATCACAACAACCCATACTTAGAGAATGTCCTTGTATGGAAAAGGTATATTGATGATATCTTAGTCCTGTGGAAAGGGGATCGCAGAACATGCGATGAATTCTGCGTTTGGATTAATACTCTAAATCCCTTCCTGAAATTTACGAGTACCATTTCTGAGACCAGTGTACCCTTCCTTGACCTGCTGGTAAGGTTGGGGCATAACTGCATTACTACAACACTCTATCGTAAACCAACTGATAAAAACAGTTTGCTTCTATTTAGTAGTCATCACCCCAGAGCACTCAAACTGAACCTCCCATTCGGTCAATTCCTTCGGATAAGAAGGAATTGTAGCTCATTGGCAGACTATTACATCGAATCTGATACCTTGGCCCAAGCCCTGCGACAGAGGGACTATCCACAACATACTGTGTCACTCGCTCGTAAAAGAGCCAGAAACAACAATCGGGAAAGTCTACTAGAGAATATACACAAGGACCCTGATACCACGATTACCTGTGTAACCACCTTTACTCCTGACTCAAATCGAGTGAGGAGGATTATTAAGAAACACTGGGGTATTCTGAACACAGGAACATTAGATCTCCCCGTGCCCAGATTTGCGTTCAAACGCACAAGCAATTTAAAGGACATGCTCATACACACACGTCCCACCACCCTGACAACTAATGCACAAAGAGGTCTATGGGATCTTCCTCCCGTAGTTGGACACCATCCATGTGGGTCTTGCTCAGTTTGTCCTCTTACGAAGACCACTAAAGAAATGATATTTACTAATGGGGTGAAATGGGTCATGAAGAAACATACCAACTGTAACACCAACAATTGCATCTATGCTCTGACCTGTCCGTGCAAACTCCTATATATAGGGATGACGACAAGACCGGTGAAAATCTGCATGACTGAACACAGGAGCAACTTTAGGTGCCATAGAACTAACACAAAAATGACTACTCATTTTGAAGATCACAAACACCCACCTGACTCCTTTCGGTGGGTGGTTTTGGAAGCCCACCCCGGTATGCGTAAAAACATGCTGTTCCGACTAGAACAGAAGTGGGTACTGAGGGTGTCCTCAGATAAGGAGGGACTCAATGAAGACATACCTTGGAGTTTGCTGATGTAATACATCATATGATGTACTGCCATAACTCCGTCCCTCCCTATGTCCGTATTTTGGGATGAACAATGGTATTGCTTTTCTCGAATGTATCTTCATCGGTATAAGCTATACTGATATCAATTAAGAGCACACTTTAGAAATCACCACCTCCACCTGTCGGGGACACCCTTATACATTGGGGTTAATTCCCCGGTTGTGTGTTACATCTAGTTTTGTCTCCGCCACGTAGTATAATAGTGGTGGATCCGTTATTTATTGATAACTGGGCACTTTTGCTACCCTTTACTCCATCATAGGGTGTGGTCAATTCTAAGCCACTGATTTGCAATTTGATCTAACACTTTGCCACACTAGCTGGTGTTTCTATGAGGCACATCCTAGGGACATTAGCCCCTTTTGTTTTGTTTTGTTTTGTGTCTCAGATAGTTTGAGCACCCCGATGACTACCGCTCCACAGTAGTGCACAACCAGGTTATTGTGGGGACCTTCATTGACACATGTGCAATGGGGATTACAATGTTGCACCCGCATATGGGGGCTGACGCTTTACCCGTTGTTATTACTTACTTATTATTTTCTACCCTTACTCCATTACAGGGTTTGGTCTACTCTAAGAAATCGAACTGATGTTTATCAGATACCTTGTTACATTAGCTGTTTGGAACACTAGTCCTTGTTATTCCCAGACTCTTTTACATATAATTTTAGTGATCAGTTGTCTACCATTGTACAGCAACATACAATAGGGTCATTGGGGTTACCTACATTAATACACACGCAATGGGGATTCCAATGTGGTACCCGGAAGTGGCTGTTGACGCTCTAGTCTTTGTTCTAAATTTGATACCGGAAGTCCTGCCTCCACCGCTGACCGACCGGGTAATATCACTCGAACACGAGTGAGTTGGTACATCCACCCGGGTCCGGCAGAGTGAGGGGTAGGTCGACCGCGATCGAACGGAGCGACACACGTGAGTATTGGTCACTGAGCATAATAATGTGGGACCGTTTGGCTGTCACTTCGACTTGATACATGGAATTGTTCCGCCTCGTTAGGAGTGACCGTGATGCGGGACCGGCTTTGTTTTGTGTCCCTCACCTTCCTTGTTACTCTATGTGAGTTTCGGAATTGAAGAGGTTGGCCGAGTGAATACACCCTTCTAATTGCCCAAGGAGTGGATGGCGATACGGTACGGCCGTGTTCCTGCTCACCGCGCGCTCCTGTCTTGAGCATATTTGTACTGTCTCTTTTACCCTCCTTGGTTGCCGTAGAGACTATGGGTTTGTGGTTGTCGCCCGCCAGTGCATATTTCTTGACTATCTGGTGGGAGTGAGTAGCTGGAGTGCGCGGCACACCGCATCCCCTTACTGTCGCCTGCATCCATTGTGTGGGAAACATTGTTATTTCTAGGTGATAGCCATCGGTTTCTCAAAGGGATGCTCCCCTTTCGGGCCCCGTTTTTGGCAACCTCCACCTAGCCCATATTAATGTCCTTCTTCGTACCTTTATTAGGACACTGAATCTGATAGTGCTTTCGCCTGCTGTGACACCTTGAGGCATTGAAATGACCCTAGTTGGGTGAGTGCTGTTACACATCGATCTTTTGCTATTTCTTTGCTACTTCTGTTTTTATCTTAATATTTTGTTTATACTCGCCATACGCATGATCACATACACCATTATGTGTGAAGCATGCTCATCATTCACAATTGTTTCTTCAGTATCACAACAACTTGGTTAAACTCATGGACCTTGGCACGTGGTTTGTACTGCAGACTACAGTTGAATGATGTTTTTAACCTTTACGATTCTTTTCTCCTACAGGCATTGAGTTTGATTGACAGGTACCACTTTATAGGGTGCTGTATGGGTGGTCACTGAACTGTGTAATGAACAAACCACCAACCATAAAGTGTAGAATAATTAAGATTAGGTCCTGAAGAATTGCCGTTAACTTAACAGTAGGCAAGAAACATGTTGACCTGAGTTTGAGCACACAACCCTGCAATCCTTGAGCAGACGCGTGCGGCTCTTACTGGTTTTTAATCAGGATAGTGACCATTGTCATTAAAATAGTCTTGGATGGATCACTATCTCCTGTTTTAGATAGCACACACTCCACATTTTCACATCTACACTCACTAGGGCCCTCACTCGCACCTCACCTAACGGCTAAGAAAAAAGATCTCCGCCAAGAAGGCCCCATCACGGGTGCCGATCGGGTATTGCAGCGCCGACCCGATAAGGAGCAGACCCAGTGATGAAGCATGACACCTAGCTGGCTGGGTGTGTGAGGGTCTTTTTCTGAAAGGAGAAAAGAGTTTCTCTGACCTTTATGAGCACTCACATGCTCTCCTTTTCACCCACTGATCTGTAGGACTCTTCTAGGAACAGCATACCTCGTTTTGTTGTGGTTCCGTGGGCCTGTATGCTGGACCTACTCAAGTGGCCCTTAGTCCCTCTTTGTTGTCTTATTGTTTGCACGGGTTACCCCCGTGGGACTGCATCTTTAGGTTACCAGGAGGCTACTATTGGTACCCCTGGCCCAGATCAGAAACTTTAGAATTAGTGTATTCTTGGTTTCTCTCTATATCCCTGCCCCTCCTAAATTCTAGGGATGGACGATTATCAGGGACTTTCCTTTGGCGATGAAGTAGCAACAGATATTCTTAGGACACCATCTTTGCTAGGGACTGATGGCTGTGCCGCTTCCGGCAGCCAGTCAGATGACTGGATTTCCCTGTCCACCTTGAAACGCGAGTGGCTCAAGATAACTCTCCATGGAGCCATGATGACCGAATATTTACGGGCTAATATAGCTCCTAATGGCTTGATTGTCAGCAATTTTCCCCGCCTCTTCTTGGAGGACGTGGTTTTTAAGAAAGAGTGGTCCCTAGTAGCGTGGAAATGCACTAGGGACTGGCTCATTCTGATTATAAACACCGCTAAAAGGATAGCAGATGCCCTCTTGATTCGGATACAAACTGCAGAGGGAGCTATCAAAGTAACTGTCCAAACAACTGTGTATAAGACCAAACTAGCAGAAATTAATGCAGAGATTGCAGACAATAGAGAATACCTTATGAAACAAAAGATTGGCAAACTTCAAAAGGACATTCAAAAGTTTGATAAGGAAAAGGTTTATCCTTATTTAAAGGCAGATTACACCGCATCTGGTGAAGGCTACTCTTCAGATGACAATTCGAACCAGTCACGGAGAGGTTCATCATCTAATAGTGATTCTAGTAGTGGGAGCTGGAATAATAAGAACTCAAGACACAATACACGCCCCATGTACCAATCATATAATATGCCACCATACCAGGGACCTCAATTCTGGCAATATCCTATGTACCAACAGGGCCCCCCGCCCCCTTTTTTCAACCAATCAATGAACCCCCTTTTTAGACAGAGGCTGGGGCAGAGGAAGAGGGCACAGAAGAGGGTACCAAAAAGAGTACAGTGGAAGGAACAACCGACACGCCCAGTAGAGACGAGGAGCCAGACAAGGGGGAAGAAAAATTGATCATCAATCTCTCCCAGAGTGTCTTGACTTCAACAGAAGAGGGTGTATTACAGAAAGGGCTAGGCTTTGTACCGACCCCCAAAACAGACAAATTTCACGATACATGCGAGATACAAGGCTTTTTTCGCAAGGTACGGTTAAAAGCTTTTTTTGAAGATAAACCTCCACCTGAGATGGATGGTTCAGGATTACACAAACCCTCTACCTTCACTCCTCACAATGGAATGGTCCCCCTGAAGTCTTGACCTTCGAACAGGCCGTACTGAAGGATCTCAATAGGGGCATTTCCCCTGCCCCATTTCATAACTTATCATCTATTGAAATGTCAGCCGTCAGGTCTTTGGCGGATGATCCTAATATCACCATCAAACAGGCGGACAAGGATGGGGCGACGGTCATTATGTCCACTGTGGACTATGATATAGAATGCCAGCGACAGTTGAGCAATCGGAGATATTATACTCCGGTAAGAGTAGACCCTACCCCACGATTAAGTACCATCATCTCCTCTATGGTATTTTCAGCCGAGTCAGAAGGCTGGATCAATAAAAAAGAGGCAGAATTTCTTGTTACTACTGACTCGAAGATCCCATATTTCTATACCCTCCCCAAAGTCCACAAGGGGGTGACCCCGGTCCCAGGTAGACCCATCGTCTCGGGTATCGGGTCCATTTTGGAACCTTTGTCGAGATTTTACGATCACTTTCTCCAACCCCTTGTCAGGGCCTCCCCTCTTTTGTGAAAGATACAACTGATGTCCTACGATTACTCGAGGGGGTCCAACATCCAGAGGAAATCAATTTTTTGTTGACACTGGATGTTGAGGCCCTCTATACTAATATCCCCCAAAGGGCCACTTTAGAGGTTGTGGAGGACGTGCTTAGCCGAGAGAACTGGACTTCTCCTACTCCGGTAGCATTTGTACTGGAGTGTGCCACTTTGGCACTTACTGAAAATTTCTTTGAACACAACAAACAACTATACCATCAAACGCAAGGTACTTCGATGGGGAGTACCTTTGCGCCGAGTCTGGCCTGTCTGTACATGGCAGCATTCGAGGAGAGGGAGATCTACCATCACAACAACCCATACTTAGAGAATGTCCTTGTATGGAAAAGGTATATTGATGATATCTTAGTCCTGTGGAAAGGGGATCGCAGAACATGCGATGAATTCTGCGTTTGGATTAATACTCTAAATCCCTTCCTGAAATTTACGAGTACCATTTCTGAGACCAGTGTACCCTTCCTTGACCTGCTGGTAAGGTTGGGGCATAACTGCATTACTACAACACTCTATCGTAAACCAACTGATAAAAACAGTTTGCTTCTATTTAGTAGTCATCACCCCAGAGCACTCAAACTGAACCTCCCATTCGGTCAATTCCTTCGGATAAGAAGGAATTGTAGCTCATTGGCAGACTATTACATCGAATCTGATACCTTGGCCCAAGCCCTGCGACAGAGGGACTATCCACAACATACTGTGTCACTCGCTCGTAAAAGAGCCAGAAACAACAATCGGGAAAGTCTACTAGAGAATATACACAAGGACCCTGATACCACGATTACCTGTGTAACCACCTTTACTCCTGACTCAAATCGAGTGAGGAGGATTATTAAGAAACACTGGGGTATTCTGAACACAGGAACATTAGATCTCCCCGTGCCCAGATTTGCGTTCAAACGCACAAGCAATTTAAAGGACATGCTCATACACACACGTCCCACCACCCTGACAACTAATGCACAAAGAGGTCTATGGGATCTTCCTCCCGTAGTTGGACACCATCCATGTGGGTCTTGCTCAGTTTGTCCTCTTACGAAGACCACTAAAGAAATGATATTTACTAATGGGGTGAAATGGGTCATGAAGAAACATACCAACTGTAACACCAACAATTGCATCTATGCTCTGACCTGTCCGTGCAAACTCCTATATATAGGGATGACGACAAGACCGGTGAAAATCCGCATGACTGAACACAGGAGCAACTTTAGGTGCCATAGAACTAACACAAAAATGACTACTCATTTTGAAGATCACAAACACCCACCTGACTCCTTTCGGTGGGTGGTTTTGGAAGCCCACCCCGGTATGCGTAAAAACATGCTGTTCCGACTAGAACAGAGGTGGGTGCTGAGGGTGTCCTCAGATAAGGAGGGACTCAATGAAGACATACCTTGGAGTTTGCTGACGTAATACATCATATGATGTACTGCCATAACTCCGTCCCTCCCTATGTCCGTATTTTGGGATGAACAATGGTATTGCTTTTCTCGAATGTATCTTCATCGGTATAAGCTATACTGATATCAATTAAGAGCACACTTTAGAAATCACCACCTCCACCTGTCGGGGACACCCTTATACATTGGGGTTAATTCCCCGGTTGTGTGTTACGTCAAGTTTTGTCTCCGCCACGTAGTATAATAGTGGTGGATCCGTTATTTATTGATAACTGGGCACTTTTGCTACCCTTTACTCCATCATAGGGTGTGGTCAATTCTAAGCCACTGATTTGCAATTTGATCTAACACTTTGCCACACTAGCTGGTGTTTCTATGAGGCACATCCTGGGGACATTAGCCCCTTTTGTTTTGTTTTGTTTTGTGTCTCAGATAGTTTGAGCACCCCGATGACTACCGCTCCACAGTAGTGCACAACCAGGTTATTGGGGGGACCTTCATTGACACATGTGCAATGGGGATTACAATGTTGCACCCGCATATGGGGGCTGACGCTTTACCCGTTGTTATTACTTACTTATTATTTCTACCCTTACTCCATTACAGGGTTTGGTCTACTCTAAGAAATCGAACTGATGTTTATCAGATACCTTGTTACATTAGCTGTTTGGAACACTAGTCCTTGTTATTCCCAGACTCTTTTACATATAATTTTAGTGATCAGTTGTCTACCATTGTACAGCAACATACAATAGGGTCATTGGGGTTACCTACATTAATACACACGCAATGGGGATTCCAATGTAGTACCCGGAAGTGGCTGTTGACGCTCTAGTCTTTGTTCTAAATTTGATACCGGAAGTCCTGCCTCCACCGCTGACCGACCGGGTAATATCACTCGAACACGAATGAGTTGGTACATCCACCCGGGTCCGGCAGAGTGAGGGGTAGGTCGACCGCGATCGAACGGAGCGACACACGTGAGTATTGGTCACTGAGCATAATAATGTGGGACCGTTTGGCTGTCACTTCGACTTGATACATGGAATTGTTCCGCCTCGTTAGGAGTGACCGTGATGCGGGACCGGCTTTGTTTTGTGTCCCCCACCTTCCTTGTTACTCTATGTGAGTTTCGGAATTGAAGAGGTTGGCCGAGTGAATACACCCTTCTAATTGCCCAAGGAGTGGATGGCGACACGGTACGGCCTTGTTCCTGCTCACCGCGCGCTCCTGTCTTGAGCATATTTGTACTGTCTCTTTTACCCTCCTTGGTTGCTGTAGAGACTATGGGTTTGTGGTTGTCGCCCGCCAATGCATATTTCTTGACTATCTGGTGGGAGTGAGTAGCTGGAGTGCGCGGCACACCGCATCCCCTTACTGTCACTTGCTTCCATTGTGTGGGAAACATTGTTATTTCTAGGTGATAGCCATCGGTTTCTCAAAGGGATGCTCCCCTTTCGGGCCCCGTTTTTGGCAACCTCCACCTAGCCCATATTAATGTCCTTCTTCGTACCTTTATAAGGACACTGAATCTGATAGTGCTTTCGCCTGCTGTGACACCTTGAGGCATTGAAATGACCCTAGTTGGGTGAGTGCTGTTACACATCGATCTTTTGCTATTTCTTTGCTACTTCTGTTTTTATCTTAATATTTTGTTTATACTCGCCATACGCATGATCACATACACCATTATGTGTGAAGCATGCTCATCATTCACAATTGTTTCTTCAGTATCACAACAACTTGGTTAAACTCATGGACCTTGGCACGTGGTTTGTACTGCAGACTACAGTTGAATGATGTTTTTAACCTTTACGATTCTTTTCTCCTACAGGCATTGAGTTTGATTGACAGGTACCACTTTATAGGGTGCTGTATGGGTGGTCACTGAACTGTGTAATGAACAAACCACCAACCATAAAGTGTAGAATAATTAAGATTAGGTCCTGAAGAATTGCCGTTAACTTAACAGTAGGCAAGAAACATGTTGACCTGAGTTTGAGCACACAACCCTGCAATCCTTGAGCAGACGCGTGCGCCTCTTACTGGTTTTTAATCAGGATAGTGACCATTGTCATTAAAATAGTCTTGGATGGATCACTATCTCCTGTTTTAGATAGCACACACTACACATTTTCACATCTACACTCACTAGGGCCCTCACTCGCACCTCACCTAACGGCTAAGAAAAAAGATCTCCGCCAAGGAGGCCCCATCACGGGTGCCGATCGGGTATTGCAGCGCCGACCCGATAAGGAGCAGACCCAGTGATGAAGCATGACACCTAGCTGGCTGGGTGTGTGAGGGTCTTTTTCTGAAAGGAGAAAAGAGTTTCTCTGACCTTTATGAGCACTCACATGCTCTCCTTTTCACCCACTGATCTGTAGGACTCTTCTAGGAACAGCATACCTCGTTTTGTTGTGGTTGTTGGGTACTGGTCACAGCCGGGAGATGACACGCACCAAATCGGTGAAGGACACAGCGGCACCCACAAAGGACGACCCTGTCGCTGCGCTGTGGGGCAAATCGGGCACAGCGGCCACTGGGGAGATGGCCTCACAGACTGGGGGGGACTCGCCACCTGTCACCCAGGCTTTCATGGCTAGCTTCATGACGGAGCTCAAAACTGAAATAGGCTCCTTACGTACAGAGGTTCACTCTTGTGTCCGGGAGCTCAAAAAGGAAGTCACTGACCTCGGGGAAAGAGTAGATGGCCTCGAGAAGACTGTGGATGCACGAACAGAGGACCAGGAGCAACTCTGGCAGCGCCTGGCCACCCTTGAGGAACAACACATCGACCTGCAGCTGAAACAGGAGGACTTGGAGAATCGGAGCCGCCAGAACAACCTCCCCATCTGGGGGGTTCCTCTCGGGGCGGAGGGGACAGACATCATGACCTACGTGGCGCAGCTCCTACACGAGGTCTGGGGAGATGATGACGCCTCCCCGCCGGCTTTGGATCGGACACACCGAGTCTCCGGGCCCGCAGGCAGATCGGGCCTCCTCCCGGACATTCTAACTCGGGTCCATTTCTTTACGGAAAAAGAGGCTATTCTCAAAGCGGCGCGTTCTAAACCGGACCTCACCTACAACGGTGCCAAAATACAGATCTACCAGGACCTCGCGCCCACCACGCTCCGGAGACGCCGAGATTTTAGGCCTGTGATGGACAAGCTGCGAAGTTTGAATATTCAATACCAGTGGGGCCACCCTTTTGCACTCATCTTCCAGTGGGAGTCCAAGCGTCGGATGGTGAGGTCCCTTCAAGAAGCGGTGCAACTTCTCCATCTCTCCCTAATGCCGCCGTCTAGCCCTACACATCTCCCGCCCCTCACTCGGGCCCCTGCCAAACCATCATGGTCTACCATACGCCGCCACTGGCGCTCTTCACATCCGGGAGAGCAGTCATCTTCGCAAGCCAAGAATGACATTATTCAACACATCCGATCCATGGAAGGGGACCGCTCTGCAACCAGCTCCCAGCCTTCATCTCCTTGACTGACCGGAATCTCATCCTCGCCGGCGGCGGAACACGCCGACCTCGGAAATTGTCTCACAACCCAGAGGTGTCGGCGTCCAGCCCCTTGAGTTGACCCTACCCCAGCTCCCTACCTGCAGTGCTGACGGTGCTGGACTGTCCACCCGGATGACATCTCCTATGGCTGGTGACCCGCCCCCTCCCTGCTCCTGGGAGAGTGACTTCTCCGGGATCACTCGTGCCTCAGGGCCTCGACTGACCCACGACTGGAACAGGACACTGTGGCCCGGTTGGCCAACGTTGGTTATATATACTTTGAATGTCTATATCTCTTCTCTCTCCCCTTTCTCCTCCTACCTCCTCTGTATCCCTTTCTATGGCGGGCGGGGGTTCCCCTCAAGGCGATCTCTCCTCTTCGACAGGAGCGTTGCTTAACTGCCCTCCCTCCCTAGTGCCCCACCCTGCTCTCTACAGTGGCATGACGGACTACCTCAGGCTTTGATAAAACCATGGCTGTCGCCCATCCCCTGAAGATCCTGTCTCTCAATGTTAAGGGTCTTAATTCCCCCAACAAGCGACACCAAATATGGCGCTACCTCTTACAACAAAATCCAGACATCATCCTCCTCCAGGAGACCCACCTTCTAAAAGCTGATATCCCTCATAAAAGTCCGTTTTTATATAGCGCAGCTACTCACCCTTACGGGTCTCAAGGCGCTGGGGGCCGTAGTGGAAATTAAGTGAGCTATTGCCCAGAGTCACATGGTGCTGAGCTGAGCTGCCGCCGGAGCCGGGGATCGAACCGTGAACCCTGTGCTCCGAAGTCAGCTGCCCTGGCCGCTGCACCACTCCTCGTATGGCCCATCCTAGATATCCTCTTCAATTCTGGGCTGCAGCCCCCACTAAAACGGATGGAGTGGCGATAATCTGTAGATCTGGCATCAGGCAGGGGGAATCTAGGGTATTCCGTAGCCAAGATGGCTGCTTTGTCAGGGCTGGGGTCCGGATTGGACAACGCCTCTTCACACTTTGTAATATCTACGCGCCCAATCAGGCGCAGGATTCCTATCTCCGGGCGATCTTGCGGGAGCATGTCCCACAGGCAGACCCCTCGTTAATCATAGGGGGGGATTTTAACATGGCGTGGGACCCTATCGGACCTTGGCCTACTGGACTCCTGGTGTTACCATTCCCCTGATACATGCGAATATTCGTACTACTCACACGTACACCGCTCGTATTCGCGCATCGTTTATATTTTTATTTCTCACGCCTTGATCAGCGACTCACTCTCGGTATCCATGTCCGCCATCTCTGTATCCGACCATGCTCATCTCGAACTCCTCCTGCAAGACCCGTCTGCTTGTGCCTCTCGAACCCCATGTTGGCGCTTGCAACCGCACATACTACGGGACCCAGTTGACGTGGCAAGCCTGCGAACCGCCATTGACTCCTACTTCACAACCAATGACATCCCCGAAACCCCCTTTCCAGTAGTGTGGGATGCATTCAAGGCCACGATCCGCGGTCATATCACATCTCTTGCAATCGCGCGGGCGCGAGAGGCGCGCCTCCTGGAAAATAACCTTCCCAAAGACATCAAGGACCTGGAGAGACAGGACCTGAAGCGCCCCTCACTCGCACACAAATGTCGCCTTGCGAACCTTCGAGGGCAACTCCGCTCTCTTCGAACTAACAAGGCTGAGAGAGCCCTCTTAACGTTGAAACAACGCTATTTCGAAGGGGGGGACAAGGTGGGTACGGTATTGGCTAGACGCCTGTGAGTGCGTGCTGCTAAAGCACACATAGCCAATGTCCAGACTGACAATGGCATGAAGGCCACCACAGAGACGGCTAAACGTGAAGCCTTCCACGCATATTACTCAGCGCTCTACACCGCGGACGAACCACCCCCGGGCCGGGTAAAAGATATCCTAGACAACTGCTCCTGGACCCCAATCAGTCCATATCATGCTCAGCAGCTGGAGGAACCCCTCACTCAAGAGGAGCTCGCGAGCGCTTTGAAGGACTTGCCCCTTGGGAAACCACTGGGCCCGGATGGCCTCCCCTTGGCCTTCTATCACCTGTTCTTGCCACAGCTCCAACCCTACCTCCTTTAACTCCTTCTCCGATACGGAGGGACCGTCACCCTCTATGGGACTGGCAGAAATTGCCCTCATCCCCAAACCAGGTAAAGACCCCACCCTATGTTCTTCGTTTCGTCCTATAGCCCTCTTGAACACAGACCTTAAAATTTTCACTAAAATATTGGCCAAGCGCCTTGACCCACACCTGCCCGGACTTATAGAGCCGGATCAAGTCGGCTTTATCCGGCAGCGCCAGGGAGCGGACAACGTGCGTAGAATTGCTCATCTCATAGGGAAGGCTCAACATTGGAACGTACCGGCATTTCTTTTATCGCTCGACGCGGAAAAGGCGTTTGACCGAGTGGACTGGACCTTCCTGCGAGGTGTGCTGAACAAAATTGGGCTAGGTCAGACCATGATAGCCAGGATCATGGCCCCCTATCTCTCTCCACAGGCCCGGGTGCGAGTTAATGGCCAACTCACAAACCCCATCTCCATATGACGGGGCACGCGGCAGGGCTGCCCCCTATCCCCCCTATTGTTTGCCCTCGTAGTGGAACCTTTGGCTGTGATGATTCAGCAGGCTACGGATGTACACAGCATCCTCCTTGCAGGTCAACAACACAAAGTGGCTCTCTATGCCGACGGCCTTATCCTCACGCTATCTCGTCCGCACACATCCCTCCCGGCGCTTCTCTCTCTGTTGCAGTCCTTCGAATTGGCCTCTGGTCTCAAAATTAACCACGAGAAGTCCTGGGCCCTGAACCTTACGATCCCTGAGGAGGAGATTCCGGCTCTGCAATCCCTCGTCCCCTACCAGTGGGCCACTAGCTCCATTCGCTATCTGGGACTCCAGCTGACCCCTACACTTGCCACATGGTCCCAAACGAACTGGCGGGAATGTAGAAGATCAGTTTTGGAAGACCTGAGGGGCTGGAAATCCCTTACCCTCTCCTGGCTGGGCCGCCTAAACGCTATCAAAATGTCGGTGCTCCCAAAAATTCTATACCTATTCCAATGTCTACCCACCCCCATCCCGCAGCGCCAGATCCAAAGCCTTCAGCGAGACATCACTGGCTTCATCTGGGGCGGGCGTCGGCCACGATTCTCCAACAAAATTCTTATGCTCCCGCCGGACAGGGGTGGGCTTGCGTGCCCTAACCTGCTAGAATACTATTGGGCCTCCCATCTTTGCTTAGTCTCTGAGTGGATAGCGAGAGAGAGCGAAAAGGTCTGGTTCCACATGGACATTGCGGTAACTGGGCGAACCATTTGGGACCTCTCCTGGCTCCACCGGACTGCACGCTCCCGTAGCGCTTACATCGTCGTGCCCACCAAGACGGTGCTGGACATCTGGGACAAGGTAGCCGTTCCCAAGGGGCTCACAACCTTCCCCTCCCCCCACACCCCCATTGCAGGTAATTCGCTATTTCCACCGGCTCTTAACCCGCAGGCGTTCTCTAAATGGCCGGAAGGTGGCTGCAGAACGATCCGAGATCTGTTTGCGGGGGACACACTTAAAACCTTTGCTCAATGCAAGGAGGAGTTCCGACTCCCAGAGGGAGCCAGGTTTCAGTACACGCAGCTTCGACACTGGCTGTCCACGCCTGATATGCTGCAGGCAGCCACCCGAACATTTACCCCCTTTGAACGCTTGGTGCGCTCCTTCGACGACTCGAAGGGACTTATCTCTTGGACTTATCAGATCCTGCAGCACCCTCCGCGGGTATTCACTCACCCATACCAACGCCAGTGGCAGTCGGCGTCTCCCGCTGAAATTACACCCGCCCAGTGGAGCCGGTTGTGGCGGGACATACCGAAGGTCTATCGCAGTATATCACAACGGGAAACGACATACAAGATTATGACGCAGTGGTATTACATGCCCTCTCGATTGCACAGGATGTTCCGCACTTCATCCCCGCTGTGCTGGAGATGCTCGAGCTCCCCGGGCGACTTTATTCATATTTGGTGGGCCTGTCCGCTCCTGACCCTGTTCTGGAAGGAGGTTCTTAGTCATATTAAAGAAGTACTTGGCTTCCCCCTGCCTGAATCCACAGCCACAATTCTTCTAGGGCTCAAGCCCGATAACTTGCGAGCGCTCACCCGTAGTGATTGGCATATCACCCTCCACATGCTAGGGGCCGCTAAACAGCTCATCGCTCTATATTGGAAAAAGGCAGAGACCCCCCCACTGCTATTTGGTTCACGCGCCTGTGGCACATAATGACTATGGAACTCTTTACTGCGCGCCTTCAGTCCCGCGACACCCGATATGGCAACCACTGGTCAACTAACTCTGTAAAATGGAACACGCGCGTCTTCTGCCCCCGAAACTCCGGGCACTACGCCTCTTCGAAGACGCTGTGATCCCACCAGAACCCGACAGACTAACTGTATAACCACACTGGCCCTGCCCCTTGTTCTACATGGTGTATGCCCCGGATGACGACCCGATTAGTGAACGCTATTGTCCCCTTTTGCCTGCCGCAGCCCGCCACCCTCCTCCTTCTCGCAATTGCCTTGATCCCCACTATTTGGAACTACACGCAATGCGATTCTCTCCCCTTGTCCTGCTCTATCTATCATTGCCTCCTTGTCATAGCTCTCTTTCTCCTACTCGGCTTTCCTGTCCTCTCGCCATTCTCTATTCGTTGACTTCCCTCTGCCCACTCTTACAGGCTCTTTTCCTTCTTTTTTTCTTCTCTTTGTTATGATAATACGCATGGTGAGAATGGGTCTTGAAACTCCCCCACATTGCAGTCTAATGCTGTGCCTCTTGCAACACGCGGCCGGCCCTCCAAGGGTTGTAGGTGACTTGCTGTGTAATACTTACATAGATATTCGTCACCAAAGTCTCCCATGCCTCCCCTACATAACGCGGCCGGCCCTACGTAGGGTTGTGGGCCCTATGCTGTGTATATATAGACCCTTTCTATGGTTCCTCTATGAAAATAAAAACAGATTTATAAATTAAAAAAAAAAAAAAAATTAAAAAAAAAGAAAAATGCTAGTGAACTATTCTCTTTACAAGATAGTAGTGCATAGAACATTCTTCAATGAGCTTCGTTAAAATCCTGTTTTAAAATCATTTTAAAAACAGTTTAAAAAGGTAAAAAATTAAAATTCTTGCTTTGAAAATTAGTTGTTTGGAATTGTCGCTTAAGCCACAGGCCTAATTGAGTTCGTTTATATTAGTTGAATGTCTACAAGCGTCAAAAGGCCATGCTTTTCAGCGAGAGAGTGTCAATTTTCAGGAAGTGTTCCAAATTTAGTTAATTTTAGAGAAAAATGAAAATCCGAATTCTTTCCCAGCACACGATGAGCCAATTACAGATTAAATGTCCTGGCTGGGAGACGCAACATCATCGCTGCTTGCTGCTGCAGGGGACGGTCCTTGTAACACCTCACAGAGCACATCAATGGAGCACAGATGATATTCAGTACTGCCAATGGCTGGTGTAGAGGCAGCCGGTGCTGCCGTCGATACATTGGTTGATACCTCGGTCGATACCTCGGTGCTAATGGTGGAGCTAAAGCTTAATTCAGTTGTAAAAGGCACCTGCGGATTCTCGAGAAATGCGGCCAGCAAGATGGGAATGCGCTGGGGACATTGCCGAGCGTGGGCCCTCAAGGGTTCCAGCCGGGTAATCAAGTCTGCAGGCGTGTCCGTTGCAAGTGTCAGACAGAGGTCCAACACGCATTCTTCACCGCAAAACAGGCATCGAAGAACAGGTAAGATGCAGTCCATCCAGACTGGTCTGAACGATAAGAACCAAGAGGCGCTTAGTTCCCTTAGGCGAGGTGTGCCCAGATGTTGTACCATGCGTTCACGGTATTTCCGCTCCAGGAGCGCTTTTGCCATCTCGTTGATAATTGGGCCGTGCATTGCGTAGTAGTTAAATGACAATCAGGACTCCCGCTATTGATAGCAGGATCAGAGGTAGACCTCCGAAAACGCTTCCAAATACGGAGTGTATAAAGTTCGGGATAACTCCGAGGATTGTCTGAAAGGTGCTAAGAAGTCCTGACCCTATGGTCTTAAATAGGTGTACAATACCACTCGTATCAGACATATTAAAGATACGACTCACCATTTCTGCTAAATGAATGGGGCAGTTTGTACGTATAAGTGCCTGTATCTCACTCGAGGTCCTTGCGATTTGAAGTTCAAAGGTCTCTCGAGCGGAGGTTAAGGGTACGGTCTGCTATAAAAGCATGGCTTTCAGTCTGCTTAAAGTATCAATTTGTATAAAGGAAACATTCAATGAAGGCCATAACGGCGCCGCCCTGACTGTACTTGTTGGGGGAAACAATACTTGCATACAGCAAGTAACCCTGGAGTTCACAGTGACAAGATAGGCAATGCCCGGAAGCATCCCACAGCAACCTTGATCGTTTAGCATCAAGTAACTCCCGTTCGAGAGCAGCTCGAACACCGGCTTAATAACGGCAGCTGGAGTCCCTTTCATGTGGCAGGACAAGTTTGCTATCGAACCATTACATGCTCCGTGCAATGTAATATCCCGGCACATGAGAGAACCGCTCAAAGCGTTCTCTCAAAGAGAATTACATTGGCTTCCGGTAGCCAACAGAATTAAATTCAAGATCTTGACCCTCGCCTTCCGGGCCTTCCATGGTACGTGCCCCTCGTATTTAAAACAGAGACTGGGTGTTTACACGCAGACACGTGTTCTGAGATCTAACTCCCAGAAATTGCTTTGCACTCCACGTGTGAAGAAATCTCGACTGGGGGGCAAATCTTTCATGTTGGGGGCGTCCAAATTATGGAATTCTCTTCCAAATTCCTTGCGTCAGATCTCGTCTGAGTCACTATTCAAAAAGGCAATTAAAACATGGCTTTTTAACCTGGCTTAACCTTTTGTTGTCCTGACCGCTGCTTGCCGCGCGCGTTGTTACTGTCACTTTAGCGCCGGGACACCTCCTTGGAGGTAGCTGTTTCGCGCTTAACAAATGTCGGTATTAGACATTTAGATTATATTCAGAAAACAGAGACGTACTGTTTATAAAACGCCAAGGCACAAAGCCTGCGTGCAAAGATTGCAGCGTCCAGCTTAATAACATGATAGAACGTAATTGAGATTGCCCGTGTTGTAGTATGGCCAAATCTTGTTCTAGGATGTCTATCGCAGAAGATACAATGTTGCCCAAAGAATATATTCTGGAGGACAAAGTTGTTAACCCATTGTCTACCACAGCCAATGATTTTTCTAAGTTAATACGGTCTATTTCCCGTATTCTCTCTGCGGCCTCTTGTTGTGATATTTTCCACTCTTCATTATAGGCAGCATAGATGCCAGCATATATGAAACGTTTCTGACGTTGTTTCCTGGGACCTAGTAAAAATCCCGAAGATCCATGTCTTGTGAGAGTAAGGTTAAGTGTTGTTTCACTTCTGTTAGTGTTGAGGTCTCTAGCCAATCAAGGCACAACTTCCCAACACTGTAGGATGTCACTACCCCTGGATGTTCTCTTTGTACATAACGTGGGTCTGGCCTGTGGATACTGTACCCTTCGGTAATACCCAAGAATCGTTTATGACATATGTTTGTGTCTAAGGGCCAAACCACCCATTTTTCCCAATTTGGGTCTGATCTATTGTACTTTAAAATGTCATCTACTGTTGCCCCTTCCTGGGAAGTCGAATTTTGCCACCCTCTCATCTGTGATGGTGTTGGAAATCGAGGTGTGTTCAGTTCCTTTACCTTGGCTATGCCAAGACAGGATGTCTGTTGCACAGTTTCGTTCAGAAATATAATCTGCTGTGGAATGAGGCATGCTCGAAATAGCGCTTCTGTTCCCTGGACTTGCCAGTCCCTAGAACCCCAGACTGATTTTAAGTCTATTGTGTCCTTCCATAGGTCAAAACCCTGTTCAGACAGTTGGGCAATAAAGGAAGCAGAGTAAATCTGTTTGGTGTTTGTCAACATAATTTTCAGTGCTGATGGTGGTATAACCTTATAATAGTATGAGGTCGGGTCAGTGGTGTTAAAAACTGAAAAATATGAACAATTCTGTGCAAATGTCTGCGAACTACCCTTGGGTGGTGTAGGGCAATATTCCCACTGATGGTACTCAAACACATTTCTAGGCGAAATAGATTTGTATAGGAAATGATGACCATAATGTTGGTAACAGTACAAAGTGTCATAGTCTGAATTACTTTCTAACATTTCAGTGTTCGGAAATGCAGCAGTTTTCTCTAAATCAGACAACATGTTATTAACAGTTTCAGTGTCCCAATCATCAGAAAATGTACTGGAGGTAATGATATCACTTAATGAAATTTTAAATAAATGAGGAATTTTTAAAAGTTCAGTAGGACCGAATATATCGAAATCAATCTTGTCCCAAACTATACCATCTGGTATAGGAACCGCTGTGATGTTTACTGATAACAAGTCTCTCTGTTCACGATGAGACGATTGATGTGGTTTTAAAATCAAATTAACTTTTGGGGCTGTAGAGCTCTGTTGAAGATATCGTCCATTAATAAGCATGCTAAAAGTTATCACTAAGCCTAGCCAGAAAAGAAAAAATAGAATCCCAGTAATTACCCAAAGTTCAATCCAAGGCGATACCAGGTAAGTCTTTTTAAGAAAGTTCAGAAAGTCTTTAGCTTGCTGTTTACGAGATTTTTGGGCTGGCGTAGTTTCCGGTTCACTTGGATCTAAAGAAAACGTATCAAAGTTCATGAAGTAGCCAGAAGCAGTTGTAGGAATTGCATCGGGATTTGTTTAAATCGCATTTTGCTCTCGTCGAGGCATGTTGACGTTGACGTCTGTATTTGGTCTGATTGCAACTTGAGTGTTGTTTTGAGTTTCGTTTTGTAGATGAACTTCTGGTTCAAGGGGAACGAGTTCCATAGCATTGTTGCTTAGTCCTTCATTCCTCACAGGAGACTCTTCAAACGTGATGAGTCTTTCTGTTTGAACTTCTTGGATTGTAGCGAGAGGAGGGCGTCTGCTACTGTGGAGTCCACGAGGCCTACTGTTCAGTATTGGCCACATAGTGTGGTTTGATAAGTCGAAAGAGACAAATCTTTTCTCCTTTTTCCCGGCAAGAGGCGGCAGAAGAACAGTTCGTGTTCCTTGAATTGCTAGGACAGGTACAGGCTTTCTGTATGATGGTCCAAATTCTTTATTGTCCGCTATCTTCTCTCTGACCAGATCCCCGATCTTTGGGATCCAGACAGGTCTTGCCGTGTTTGCCTTGACTTCCTCAGTGGCGGTCTGTTTCTGGACAACATTGCTTTGTTGTGTCCTGGATTTATTTAGATCCTGTAAAACAGCCAAACGATCATCGATATCAAATGGTTTCTCATCCGCCACTGTGCCTTCATACTCAAGATCAGCTACCCACATTCTTGTCCCAAATAGGACCTCATATGGAGTGACACCCCCTAGAGAATTTCTTGTCTGGTTGTTTAGTGCTCTTTGTACCCCATAAAGGTGACTGACCCAACTACCGCCCTTGCCTAATACCCTAGCTGTTAAAGATTGCTTCAAGTCCCGATTTTTCCTCTCCACAACCGAATTTCCCTCAGGGTGGTACGGAGAGGAGTACCGCAGTGCAACGCCCATACTTTTCATGGCCTCTTTGTAAGCCCGAGAGCTAAACGCCGGGCCACGGTCAGAATGTAATGTGCCAACTGCGTATGTCCCGATAAATACTCGCAAATCTTTTATAACAGTTCGAGCATCAGCCGAGCGCTGAGGCCAAACCCAGAGGAATCTTGAGCAGGAAACCACTACAACCATGATATACTTGTAAGCCCCATCAGATTGTGAGGGGGCCGCAGTGGTCCAGATACACGCATGCGAGAGGTTTGTCAGATATAAGTAATGGTGTCTGCGCCGGGCGTGTTCTGGTGGAGCCTTTCATCTGCTGGCAGATGTCGCATTTCAAGACATAGTCTTTAGTTTGCTTGGTTAGACCGGGCCGCCAATAGCGCTGTTTCAACAATGAAATAGTCGCTGTAACGCCTGTATGTGCAGAGCCCAAACCCTCGTGTGCTGCTAGTATTAAACCTTGCCTACGATCCATATTTGGTATTACTCTGTCCCCCACTCCAGGAATCTGAGCAAATGGAATGTTGTTTGCATCTAACTTGTAGGAGTACTTGAGTGGAAATTTCTTTGGTACTGCACCGCTGTTCTTGCTTGAGGCAATCACAGCCACCATAATCTCACCATCTATCCTCGTTTTTGAACGAGTGATTGCAGCTACGGAAGCCATTCGCACAGCCCCCTTTGCGGCTTCATCAGCCAATGAATTCTCTTCAACGTGAACGCCATCACGTTGATGACTCAGTGAGTGTATCACGTGAGCCCTTGGTAGGTCGTTTTTAAACTCCACTACCTGTTCCCATAGCATTTTATGCTTAATAGTGCCACCTTTCGCGTCCTTAAACTCGTTTAGTTCCCAATGATGTAGATACTCATTGTATGACTGCACACAGTAAAAGGAATCACACACAATTAGTGTGGGGAATTCATGATCCGTATTTACAAGTGCCAGTATCAGTGCTTTTAACTCTGCCAACTGAGCCGTGCAGTCTCCTAGAGATTGCGTTTTGGTGCAACTTGGATGGAACTTCCCATCCCGCATGCGACCTTTAACAATTGCACACGCTGCGCTATATTGTTGCTTACTCCCTACGGCCGGTTGAGCAGATCCGTCAGTGTAAATAATATATTCATACTGATCTAGAGGCAATATTTCATTAGGTAGAGGATATTCTTGTTCGTATTGCAGAAATGCTTGTGTTTTTAGACTTGGGTCAAATCTGTATTCAACGTCCATTGCAGTAAGAGAATTAGCCCATTGTATCCATCTCGGATGTAAAGCTTTTGCATTTGGAATGCTAGCCTTTGTAACAGCTTCTAAAGCTGGTACTGGGGTTACGACAATTATGCGTTTCCCCTGAGCCAGTGCTCTTTCTCTTGCTACAGCGGTCTGAACTGCTGTCAGGATTTTTTCCGTTGAAGTGAAGCGCATTTCTGCGTTTGTGTACAGGTGTGATTTGTATGCGATTGGTACAGTTTCTCCTTCATTCGGGTAAGTATACCCGCATTGACCCGCTATTACACGGATCACCAAGTTGCGTAAGTTTACGCGTGTCTGTAAGTGTTTGGAAGCAATCATGTCTTCTTGTAATGAACGTAGGATATTTGAATGTTCCTGTGTACAATGTTTGACTGAAAAGTCAGGTTTTATTAAGTCGTAGAAAGGTTTTACTTTTTCTGCGTAATCTAAAATGTATGTTCTGCCAAAATGTAGGAATCCCAGTATTGATTGTAGACTTTTTAATGATTTTGGAGGCTGGAGCAGCGCACACTTTTCTAAAAAGTTAGCTGCCAGGCTTTTCCCTTCACTTGAAAGCTTGTATCCTAAAAACAGGACATTGAGGTGGCTATTTTAGATTTTTTTTAATTAAATTTGTAGCCCTCAGAGGCGAATCCCATTATAATGGTGCTCACCCTGGTCAAGTGCTTTTTTAAGTCATCGTCCGTCAGATAAATATCATCCACATAGGACAATGCTTCTTCATCAAAATTTTGGAGTAACTCTGTTACTCTTGCTGAGAAGACCCCCAGGCTGTTCTTATACCCCTGGGGGAGATGACAAAATTGCCACTGGGACCCCAACGCTGAGAATGCGGTCAAATACCTGCTTTCAGGCGCTATATTTTGGCAGAAAAATCCATTTGAGATATCTAATGTAGTTTTGTATTTCTTCCGCACAATGTTATTCATTATTGCGGCACTGTGTGCGTTTTGGACAGCGAATGTCTTTGTGCATGAGTTTAAATGTCTGTAATCTAAGACTAGACGATATGTGTTGTCTGGTTTTGATACTGGAAACAAAGGATTGTTCATTGTGAGGTGCATGTTTCTATCACCACTTGGTATTCAAGTTGATCTAGGATCTCCCTGACTTGTTTTTTAGCTTCTTGCTTTATTGGGTATTGCCTCTGAGCATTTGGTGAAACTTTTAATGGGATCACGTGGTGGGTTGAATCCTCATCCCAACCAGCATGATTTTTGTATAGTGCTGGAGCTAGGGCAACCGCCCACTCCTGTGCATAAGCATGTTTAAGATGTATGGGAACGAGGTCAGAGAATGATGGAAAAATTACATTTTCTCCCCTGGGTCACTCCATGACGAATGTTGGTGGCCAACCTTGTTCTGCTAATAGGATGTCATAACCGGATGACAGATTTTCCCAAAAGAGACCTTTGACTTTCCTGGGCTTGTCCCCCTCCATTGGGAGTGTTATTTCGTGTAACTTATGAGGGACGCTCACCCTGGTGTCTGGTGTTTCCACCGTGATGTAATCATTCAAGTCCGCTGTCACCAGAAATTCCTTCAGGTTCTGGCGAGCTATTGTTACTTCTGCCGCACTGTCTAGCATCGTCAGAGCCCATTGCCCATTCAGAAGCTGCGTCCTCAGAATTCTGGGCATGTCTGATCTTTATGCTTGCAACTTTCTTTTTCTTAAACTATGGTTTTGATTTTGGTTTCTCTTCTTTTTTGGATGTGTAGTCTTGAGCGTGCTGCTTGTCTCTGGACTTTGTACGCTCCTCTTTGTGTTCTGACCGTCCTTCTCTCTCTGAGTTTTTCGTCGAGCCCTGAAAGGAACGAGAGGAACGTGTATCAGTATCCTGATACCTGTCAGGTTTTCTAATATTATCCCTATTCCTGAGGTTATACCTCTTTTCAGAGGGCTCCTGTGGAGGAGATCTGCCCCGGGATTGAGATCTGTTTTTAAAGTTTTGTTGTTTTTTATTATCCCACTTCTTTTTTAGAAGAAGCAGGTGTCTGCTTTGTAGTGTCCTTTTCAGGACTGCCCATCAGTTGTGGTTTTAATGCTTTCCCACCCAAACTGTCTCTGCCTAACTCTGCATATGCAGTTTCAATTAATTTGGGCAGTTCGTGTTGTTGATCCAACGGACTGAACTCCCTTAGGTGTTGGCGGATTGCCACTGAAGCTGCTTCCCCTTTAATATTAGCTAGTATTATGGCTGATACCTGTTAATCGTTATTTAATAACTTCATCCCTAAGTTTAGGGCAGGTTCTGCTCCGTACTCATTTTGTATTTGTCTCAATTCGTCAGGTACTACTGCTAATGAAGGAATACCATGTGTTCTGGTATATATGGCAGCAAAGACTGTACCCCAAGAGGTGCAGTCCTCTACTTGTGGTGTTATCCCCATGGGCAAGCAGATCGTTAACATTCTGTGTTTTTCAAATGGGGTAATATTCGGAAATACTGCCTCTAGCTGAGTTATTTTCTGAGCTACCCAGAATGGCATTTGTTCACGTTTCATGGGCATTTTGCCCATTACTGCATATAATGTTTGTGGTGTAATTTTAGTTGTTGTACCCTGAAACTGAGTTCCATTTGTTGCAGCTGATGTTGGTTGGACTGTGAAAGTCCTCATGACATACTCTGTCAAGTTTCTGTAGATTTTGATTAAGTCCTTGTGTTGTAAGAGTAAGTCTTGTTGTGGCATTGTGTCAATGTCAGGATGTGGTGTGTAGGCCGCTAATATTGGCCATGTTGCACCGTCTCCTCCGAGCGGACCTAATCTTGCTCTGTGTCTTATATGGGGTAGGGCGCCTTTAAACCAGTATAGGTGTTCCTGGTAAGTTAGTGGAACTTCTGTGTCCTCGCAAGGACCATATTCCCGTGGTGCATCTCCTTCTGTATAGTAGTGAAATGTCTGTGTTCTTGCATCTGCTGCTGGGAATGTAACCCACGAATAAAATATCTCTGTTTTGTTTGATTTGTGTGCCTCAATCACGAAAGCTACTAAGCCACCCCTAGATGTTAGACCATAGTCCATTAGTTTCTGGGTGATAGTGTGTCTGAATTTTTGTTCAATTTGTATTGCATTTGTATCTTCTTCCTCGTCTGCGAGGTGTATATTTACTACTGGGTTATTTTCCTCAGTCATTTTGTAAAAGGATAAGTTTTGTTCAAGGGAACTAAGATAAGGTGTTATGCACAATTTTAGGAACTAAATGTCCTTCAAGCTTGATTAACCAACAGCCAATATATAGGATTTCTCACCTACTCAGCTGTGGCGGAGTTTTGTGCCCCCCCACTCCAGATGTCTCTGGTGTTTTGTGAGTAGGGGTCTCTGAGAATAGCACAACTGAACTACTCAGATTCTACTGTTAAATAAGAGCCCAACCATCGTTGGTGGCGCCATGTCATGTAGTTCCTATAGTACCCATGCAGGACCTGCGCGTTTGGATAACATAAACTGTGGGCTTGGTGGCAGACTGATTCTGTACACCCCCACCGAGAAATGTTATCCTGTTTGCAAAAGCTAGCTCACAGTGCCACTAGTGTCTCCTCTTATCGGGGAGAGATTAGTTTCTGGCAACCTTAGAACAGGACAACCCTGATCCCTCAAGATCGTCGAAACAATGTACTACTTTTCTCTCAGTCACTCGTGCTCATTTAGTTTATCTCAGAGGTACACAGAATAAACAGTCTGGGCGTTTCAATAAGGGTTTATTGAACAGTTGTTATTCTCGTGTAAAGTATATGAGCTGAAACAACCATTAGACAGTAGCAGAGATATATGATTAGCAGTACTATGAATATAAAAGGATAGTACAGTTCTATCATCTTGCAATAAGCATGAATAAATACATGAATATAAAATGCATTGATAAAAGCGAGTGCGTACTCCTACGATGCCTATCTAGATGTACCTAAGTGTACCTAGCATGTGAGTAGGTGTAAAGCCAAGAATCCCTCTAGGATTTGGTCGTACCCCATTAACTGAAGTGAGAATGTAGGAGCCTCTCCTGGTCTCGAGCTGGACACCCCGCAAGGGATGTTCAGACCACTGTCAGCTGATGCGTCTGCATGCAGGAGCCTCAGCGTCTCTGGTCAGTGTGTCGGCCTGGAAGTCTCGGTTCCCTCTAACTACTGATAGCAAGAGGTGCTGTATTTATACAGAAAAGTATATAGAGTCCCTTTGTCCCTTGTTCTTGTGTTAGCCATTGTTGGGTATGAGGATGATGTATGGGATGAACCTTGTGCGTAGATATTAGGAAGGTGGTGTATAGCCCCTGCCTGGTTTCCAAGTAGCCTCATAAATATTTTATTCATGCAGTGTCAGTCTAAAGATGAAGTCATAGAACACTATTGTTCGGGAAAAACCCCCCTTCTGCACCCAGGCCTAGAACTAGGTAAAAGGTTCAGTCCATAAAAGGCGTTCAATCCTTAAAAGTCTTGTTAGTGTGTAGTGTAGGGGAGGTGATGTAGGTGAAAGGGTATGATGTTACCCGGGCCTATATTAGGGCACCTATATGAAACATAACAGTGTTGATCTGTGATTTCATGGTGAGATTGTTATCAATGATGATTGTGAGGTTTCTGGTGTGGCTGGATGGTGTGGGTGCGGGTTCTAGGTCTGACGGCCACCAGGAGTTGTGCCATGGGTTGCTGTTGTCGCTGTAAATCAGTACTTCTGTCTTGTCCGTGGTCAACATAAGGCAGTTGTACTTCATCCAGTCGGTAATGCTTGTCATGCATCTGTGGACGTTGGTCCTGGTGGTGGTGGGGCCATCAGTGAGTGAGAGGATGACTTGGGTGTCGTCTGCGTAGGATATTACGCTGAGACCGTGAGAGCTGACAATGTTGCCCAGCGGGTTCATATATGCATTGAAGAGAATGGGGCTGAGAGATGTACCCTGAGGGACACAGCAGACATTGTTCTTGGGTTCAGAGGTGAAAGGTGGTAGGCAGACACTCTGGGGTCGATTCCGATCTCGGCCGGTAGGGCACCTAACAGTATTCGTCCAGAAAAAATACCAGCCGAATGCGTGTTCCCCAACCGATTCGTACACTCGTCCGGACAAACAAGTACGATGCGTAGAACAACTCATTTTCCGAGCGAGCCGTACTCACCCAATCCAGCTCCTGTTCCCCGCCCGAGCCGGATCAGTGAACACAGAATCGAGCCGCACGGAAGCAAATACACAGCACCTTCCGGCCGGACTAGTACGATGCGCAATCCGTACGCGCCGAACCCGTCGCTACGTCTGGCACGTTTGAGCATCCGGGCGAGCCGTACATAAGCTCCGTTTCGCGCCACAAGACAATCCACGGCTACGAGACGAACAAGCCTGCTACGAGTACGACTCGAAGACACGAGAAACCCGAACGAGACGATCCAAGCATGAATCCCATTGCGCAGGTCCTACCTATACTCTACATCTATTACCGGGACCGGCACGGACGCGTACGGCGCAGACGGTAAGTCAAACACCAACAATACAAAAAAACTACACGTACCCGAAATATGTCACACACACATAGGGATGCACAAATAACGTACACTATCAACAGCAGAACCATAGGGGTGGGATGGCCAACACCAATGCCATACACACCCATAGGGGGATGGATGCCTACCACCAACACCACCCTACCACCACCCCTACTCAGGGGGGGCTGGATGCCTGTCACTACTACCATCCCCACTCATGGGGGGATGGATGCCTACCACTACCACCACCCCTACTCAGGGGGACCTGGATGCCTGTCACTACTACCATCCCCACTCATGGGGGGATGGATGCCTACCACTACCACCACCCCTACTCAGGGGGGCCTGGATGCCTGTCACTACTACCATCCCCACTCATGGGGGGATGGATGCCTACTCACTACTACCATCCCCACTCATGGGGGGATGGATGCCCACCACTACCACCACCCCTACTCAGGGGGCCTGGATGCCTGTCACTACTACCATCCCCACTCATGGGGGATGGATGCCTACCACTACTACCATCCCCACTCATGGGGGGATGGATGCCCACCACTACCACCACCCCTACTCAGGGGGCCTGGATGCCTGTCACTACTACCATCCCCACTCATAGGGGGCTGGGTGCCTACCACTACTACCATCCCCACTCATGGGGGGATGGATGCCTACCACTACCACCACCCCTACTCAGGGGGACCTGGATGCCTGCGCCTACTACCATCCCCACACATGGGGGATGGATGCCTACCACTACCACCACCCCTACTCAGGGGGGCCTGGATGCCTGTCACTACTACCATCCCCACTCATGGGGGGATGGATGCCTACCACTACTACCATCCCCACTCATGGGGGGATGGATGCCCACCACTACCACCACCCCTACTCAGGGGGGCCTGGATGCCTGTCACTACTACCATCCCCACTCATGGGGGATGGATGCCTACCACTACTACCATCCCCACTCATGGGGGGATGGATGCCCACCACTACCACCACCCCTACTCAGGGGGGCCTGGATGCCTGTCACTACTACCATCCCCACTCATAGGGGGCTGGATGCCTACCACTACTACCATCCCCACTCATGGGGGGATGGATGCCTACCACTACCACCACCCCTACTCAGGGGGCCTGGATGCCTGTCACTACTACCATCCCCACTCATGGGGGGATGGATGCCTACCACTACCACCACCCCTACTCAGGGGGCCTGGATGCCTGTCACTACTACCATCCCCACTCATGGGGGATGGATGCCTACCACTACCACCACCCCTACTCAGGGGGCCTGGATGCCTGTCACTACTACCATCCCCACTCATGGGGGGATGGATGCCTACCACTACTACCATCCCCACTCATGGGGGGATGGATGCCCACCACTACCACCACCCCTACTCAGGGGGCCTGGATGCCTGTCACTACTACCATCCCCACTCATGGGGGGATGGATGCCTACCACTACTACCATCCCCACTCATGGGGGATGGATGCCTACCACTACCACCACCCCTACTCAGGGGGCCTGGATGCCTGTCACTACTACCATCCCCACTCATGGGGGATGGATGCCTACCACTACCACCACCCCTACTCAGGGGGGCCTGGATGCCTGTCACTACTACCATCCCCACTCATGGGGGGATGGATGCCTACCACTACCACCACCCCTACTCAGGGGGGCCTGGATGCCTACCACTACTACCATCCCCACTCATGGGGGGATGGATGCCTACCACTAACACCACTGCTACTCATAGGACGGGTAATGCATGACACAACTAGCATACTCCCACATAAGGAATGACAGAAGATTACATCCCCCCCCAACACCATGACAAGTGTGTGTAGTCTGTGTCAAATGCCTACAACACTGAACATGACATTGAACATACAATGTGACCCCCTAGCACATGTGTCACACATAAATGTGTGTGGCCTCCACAATGCAAGCAGACCATGGCCACTGTGGCAATGGGCTCGAACACCCCATCACCACAGTGACCAAAAGGGAAGTGTGCTGTCCATAGCTGATGCACATTTTGAACAGTGTGGCAATGGGGCCTAAAGCCCCATCACCACAGTGACCAAAAGGGAAGTGTGGTGTCCACAGCTGATGCACATTTTGAACAGTGTGGCAATGTGGCCTAAAGCCCCATCACCACAGTGACCAAAAGGGAAGTGTGGTGTCCACAGCTGATGCCCATTTTGAACAGTGTGGCAATGGGGCCTAAAGCCCCATCACCACAGTGACCAAAAGGGAAGTGTGGTGTCCACAGCTGATGCACATTTTGAACAGTGTGGCAATGGGGCCTAAAGCCCCATCACCACAGTGACCAAAAGGGAAGTGTGGTGTCCACAGCTGATGATAATGAAAAAGAAGGGAACCTGTTCTGGTCCCCGTACAAGCTGCACAGCCATGTATGTGAATGAATCAAATGAATCAAAGTATCAATATCAACCTTCAGTTCATCAATTATTTATTCTGTGTCTTTACATCTTTATTCTCCACATTTTCAATTCGTTTTACTCATTCCAATGATTCTTCTCCAATTTTTTCAGTAGCATGGGAGAGTTAACAATTCCGCATGTCACAATTTAAAAATGCCCAATGCATTTCGGGAATGTTCCCTTCGTCAGGGGCATCTAAAATACAAAGAATTTATAAAAAGACCATCAGCATGGTTGTTCCACAACTACCTCAATTAACACACTTGTTACAACATCCTACTTAATGTAAATGTTCCATGCTGTGCAAGTTCAATGTGTTTCCATAAAATGCAACATATGTTTATATCCAACCAATGTTTTATGCAACTCATGGTGTCTCCACGCAAAAACAGTTATTTAAACGTACGACAACTTTCTCCCTGTAAACCCCACATTTAACTGGAACAAAGGTACCACTACTTCAGCTGATAAATCCCTTACTTTAAAGAGACCGTTACCTTTGCAACTTAAACCTAAAGTGCGCTTACCGTGACTGATGTATTAACAGCATGCCGTACTGATTGTGTACCGTTGATCTAACATCGGGTTAAAAGCAAGCGGATTCTATTCTTAAAAGTGACTGCATCTACTGCTGCGAGCGCCACTCGATTTTTATATGGCCCCTCCCAACTAGCCACAAGTGTTTCACCCCACGTGTTTGTGGAAAACAAGCACCTGCTTTGTATTAACACACAAGCCATAATCCCTCCCACTGACTCCTCGTGCATACTACATTTCCCAGCATTACCTATGTTAGCCTACCCATCCTGGATTCTAAACTTCCAGAACCCCGGGCAACCTCACGTAGCGTCGACGTCACTGCTGCAGCATAATTATAAACATTCTATGCGCGACAAGGAAAATGTTACGAAACTGTACCATTTCTCTGGGATTGTATCAATAAACAAACTGTCCGTTACCGTGTGAAAAATAACATAACAAGTTATTTAAAATGCCGTGTCCATCATGTGATTCCATGCTAAATGATCCTCGCTGTTGGCCGGAAACCACTATCCCATGCTAATCGTAATTACTCTTGCTTTAAAGTGTCCATCTTCGTTTTTCCGGTATTCAGTAGCTCGCACTGGTTATCTTTGGGTGCAATCTCACCATTAGGCAGCAAAATCATTTGTTAATGTGAGACATAGTTGGTAGACTGCACACAGATGTACTCCAATTGTAGTTGCTCAACTGTTCTAGAGCTATGAAAGCGTGCAAGCTTGAAAGGCGCTCCGCCCAATGCGCAAAGGTAATAATGAAAAAGAAGGGAACCTGTTCTGGTCCCCGTACAAGCTGCACAGCCATGTATGTGAATGAATCAAATGAATCAAAGTATCAATATCAACCTGCAAGCAGACCATGGCCACTGTGGCAATGGGCTCGAACACCCCATCACCACAGTGACCAAAAGGGAAGTGTGGTGTCCACAGCTGATGCACATTTTGAACAGTGTGGCAATGGGGCCTAAAGCCCCATCACCACAGTGACCAAAAGGGAAGTATAGTCATGGTAAAAGCTGCCAAAGCCAAACTGCATGGATGAATCCTGGTCACACAACAACAAACACATCAGTGGCATAGTAGTGCTTGTGTCCCATAGCAACATAGATTGGTCGAGGGAAACAGTGCAGTGTCAATGAAACATCGTTTTGGCCATGTGTATACAAACATCACCCATGGGGGCACACATTGTCAACATTCACAAATAACACAATGACAGAAGTGACCATCATAATGCTGACCCACATATCTGCACCAATGGACACACAAATGTAGATATCCTGTGGAGACTGTAGATGTCAGGTGAACAAATACCATACCATGGCAGCAATGGGACATACAAACCATGATTATTGTGCTGACTGATGACCTAGGAGTCCCAGGGACAGCAGGGGAAAGCCACCAAACAACATACAGCCAATGGCACACTAAAGATATGCCAATGCAGTGGTGCAAAGGCACAAACACAAACAGGCAGACTCACACTGCATATCAAACACAACAGGTGATGGGGGGTGTGCCAGTGTCCCCAGGCAACCACACAACACATGAGGAGGCCTGAATTCCAACCACACAGATGTGTATACAGTGCCATACAAAAGTTACTCATGGATCGGATACCCCTATGTGGGCAATCAGGCATTGTTAGATGAGAGGGAGCACAAATTACACATGTCACACAAGCTTGTAGGAACAGCAACTAACACAGCAAGAGACAGACCCACCACAGCACCACCCCCAGGGACCCCACATTGTGCTGACACTAGCCTGCATGATAATCCCACTGTGATGACAAAGTTAGATGTCGTTCACACTGTGAACCACAGCCATGTGTCCTGAGCAACTAACTACCATCACACCTACACAAGCTCCAATCAATCAGCACGGCCTGCCAGCCAAGGCCAATATGGAGGTAGGGGTCTAGCCGTGCAACAACTCACTTTTGCACACACTCAACACCACACACCCTGATCTCCACCAATGTGCAGCAGTGAAGCTCACATGGACTGGTGACATTGGACATGCACCCATGACAATACCAGGGGTGGTGGTGGGAACTAAGGTGCAGAAACCCATCACACATGGCCAGTCAACAAGACTCGTCAATGTCTGACACACAGCACAGTATGCCATACATGGGCATGATGTGAAATCCACCACAATCAATGGGATCCTGGCCATAGTCACACACCAACGAAGAAGCCAAGGTGACACACGAAGAACACACGTACACAACTTCCAACATTGCAGCTCTGACCCTGAGGAGTGGCAGCAGTCACACACACAACGTGTCACAATCACTGAAAGCTAACACAAACTGTAAATCACATGACTCGTGTAAACAACAAGTGCCAAGGGGAATCCTGAATGTGTCCCATCTGCGTTTGCCCACATCCCCAGCCCTGACAACAAAGACAACCTGGGATGACAACCTCATGAACATTAGTTTGCCATGCACCCACATCACGGAGAAACCAGGTCCAAGATGCTGGGTGAACACAGAACAACTCAGCAAGCATCACAAACAGGAACATCCCTAGGGACACAGCCTGTGTAGGAAAAGGGAAGGGAACACGCACAGACATGCTTACACAACACACAACACAGGCCCACGCAATGTCACCAGATTACACACTGCCATGAGGGCACTCCACTCCTGTGGAAGGTCCGCTGTGCCAAACCTTGTCTGTGCACGACCCAAACATGTCAGCAGAACACTCCGTCAGTGAGTCAACAACTACAACACAAAGAAGGCTCTGCTCACATCAGCCTGGGTACGGGAGTGTCACGTCAGTCATCTGCACACACACAAAACACGTGTGAAGCAAGTTGCACTGTATACACAGATGAGTCCTTCGATATTGATGTGCAAAACTGCATGTCCAGTGGAGCTGGGCACACAGTCAGGGAAATCGGAACATTGAACAGTGGTAAGCCCACCAGATGTGCATCAGTGTAAGACAAAGATGTTCATTTACAAATGCAAAAAGGACATCCCTGTGTCAAATGCTGAACATTACACCCTCAGACTGTAGCAAAGGATGCCATAGATCCAGACTACAACAGGACACATATCCCATGGACCACATGGAGTCCATCACTGCAACACTTCATTGTCCTGATGTGAACACTATTACAACTGCAAATGCAGGATGCTACTCATCCACATCATGTACATCAAAAGAAAACCCACAAGTAAACAAAAAGAGGCTTTATTCAGTAAATGTCAGGGTAAACATGGAAGTCCAAAAGAAACTAAGGCCAATGGCCAGTCCAAAATCACAGTCCCAACGGGGTGAGAAGTGACAACTGGTCACACATTGCTTGCCTGCACTGGTACGGTTAGGGGACATCCCCCTTGGAGGGGCATACAAGGGGCAGGCCAGGCACCGCAGGGACAGGATCAGGGGATGGCAGAGTGAGGCAGTGAAGGGGTGGTGGGTGCAGGAGTGTCACCGGCAACTGCAGTGGAGGTGTCTGACTCAGGGGGGCCGGCACCACTTTGGTACACAAGTCAGTTGGTGTGGGTGCTGCAACCACTGCAGTGGGCTGGACTGATGTAGTGGACTGGGTACCCACTGCAGTGCCCGAGTCAGACGTGGTGGTTGTGGACTCCACTGCAGTGCATGACTCCTAGGGAGTGGAAGGGTGGGCAGGACAGAGGGGGGGGACCCGGTCTCCACAACAGTGCCACTAACAGGCAGAGCATCTGGGTTGGGGGTGGAAGAGCAAGTGGCAGGGGGGGAGGGCCTAAGCAGTCTGGGGATGCGGTATAGGTGTGTGGGGGAACCTGGGGCTGGGTGTGGCGGGGGTACCTGTGCAGTGGTGGCCTGGGGGATGGAGGAGAGAGACTGGGCGGTGGAGCTGCGTGGTGGTGGTGGTGGGGTCTTGCTCTTCCTGGTCCGGGGGGACTTCCTAATGGGGTCCTGTGTCTGCCTGCGCCTGGGGGAGGGTGTCCGGGGGCGAGGGGCACTCCCCTCTGTGTGGGTGGACTTCCTGTTCCCCCGGTATGCTGGATCAGCAGGATTGGAGGGGAAGAGGCCGAGGTCACACAGGAAGATCTGCTGTGTAGGTGGGGTAGCAGGCAAGGGAAGGGGTCTTGGAGGGAGAGGATTTGGAGGACTGCGGAGTGAATGTGGATGCCTGTGTGTGTGTGTGTGTGTGTTCCCCATCCCCTGTGTCTGTGGTATCAGTCCCCTGAGGATGCTTGTGTGCACGTCTTGCCTTTCTCTTGGGTGTGTCTGTGCTGCTCGTGTCTGTGTGTTTGGGTGACTGTGCAGGTGTGCATGTGCTTTGGACAGGTAGGGGGGCAGGAAGTGTGGATGGGGCAGAGGTGGGAGGGGTGAGGGACTGTTGGTGGAGGGACACTGCTGCCGTCAGGGAGGAGTCCATGGACTTATTGCTCCTCTGTAGGGCAGACATACCCGTCGAGATGCCCTCCATGAACGACACCAGCTGTGTCAACAGAGTGGTGTGTGCATGGAGGACACTTAGCATTGCTGTCTGCCCTACATGGAGCTGCCGAAGGAGGTACACAGACTCCTCACTCAGGGCAGCAGGGGACACAGGGGCAGGGGGTGCGGTGCCTGGCACGAAGGAGACACGCTCCCGAGTACGGGAGCCTCCATGGACCTCAGGAATGGGAACCAATGGGAGGGCGGTGGTGGTGGTGGTGGTGGCGGGGCCAGACAGACTAGCTGGCCTTTGGTGGCTGCTGAGACCCACCTCCACAAGGGAGTCATCCTCCGAGCTGCTGTGGTCCTCAGCTGAGGTGGATGGTGCTGAGGACTCCTCGGTGTGGCTCCCCTCACCCTCCGTGCCACGGGGTCCCTCTGACCACTCGTCCGATGATGACCCAGTCTGGCTCCGCTGCTCCTCCTGGTCCGTGGAGCTGTCCCCTCCTGTGGCCGTGGATGTATCTGCAAACAATTAGGGAAACAGACAAACATCAGTCACCTGCACTGACCGCACACACCACAGTAAGTACAGCACATTACAGAGCAAGCCCTGGCATCCTTAGTTGAACATTGCCTAAAGTCCTCACACAGATTCGGGGAAGCCAATTGTCAGTCTGATGGTCAACCATGGGACTCACACCCCTCCTGCCCTTGCACCCATCTGTCTGGTGCCTTTCTGATGGTAAGACCCCAGTGTGGACACATGCACCACCTACACAGTTGTTGGACATTGCAGGGAACACGGTGAAGTATGTGAACATGCACACATCACATCTCTTGCCACTGAGTCAGTGCAGGTGTCCGGATAAAGGGATGGCCAGAGTCTAAATAGAAATGCATGTGATGCATACCAGCACCAGACACCATGATGCACCCATGTCCGGATAGTCAATGCCACAATGGGGTGCATGTTGCACATGGCACTCCCCTGCAGGATCAGTCTCAGGAAGTTTAATGCCATGACACAGGAATGCGTGCAAAGTCATACATTACTGTCTCAAGTCACATGGCCATGGCAGCCAGCCAACAACAGTCTGCACTGTGTCACAATCCGAGGGCATTGGGAATGCAAGTTATGTGACTGACAAGTGCACATGTCCATCCCCCAAATACCACATCATCTGTACTACTATTTGTCCACGTCATACCAACTGGACATATGGGGGACATGAAACACAACTCTCTGAACATGAGCACCTCACAGTGTGCTGTGAATGAAAATACAGCTGCCTGAAAGTCACAGTCGCAAACACCTGTGTGCACAGTCAAGTGATCAGACACCTATAAGTCACAGAAGTATCGTCTATCATGGTCACATCTCAGATGGCATGCTGAGCCCTAACCGATAAACATACCAGTAGTCCTGACAACGAAGACACAGCACAATGAGACAGAGGCAGACACCTGAGGGTACATTTCACTGATCACAACATGCCAGATGATACACGGGAGTGGGAGTACAGAGTGTATTGTATGCCCTGGAGTAGGCATGACTGTCCAGCTCCACCTGTAAGAGGGATGAGTCCTGGACAGTAGGCAGGTGGCTAAGCATGTGTGACACACTGGATACACATACTCCTGAGGCCCAAACATTGTTCCCACCAGCAGCATGGGTGTGTGCCAAATTCCCCAGGGACATGTGGTGAGTCAGAGCAGCAAGCGGACCACATATCAAAGTTACACCCAGATTACATGTCAGAACTTAGGCATTGTGTAAGCAATTGACCCACCCATGAATCGCACAACATAGTCACGGGAACAAATGCTGTCCCCCACCTTGAGCAAAGCTAAATGCAATGACACAGTCCCCAAATTACACAATTTCCTGACTATAAGGGCCACACATATGCGTATCAGAGGAGAAGTGGGCATGTCACAAATGACGGAAATGGGTCCTGGACCACATGACTGATGTACTGTGGAAGTTTAACCAGGCCAGAGGAGGGCACATAGCATGTCAGACAAAGTGCACAGTGCAGTCATGGACTCACCCCCTCCTTGCTGCTGTCTGTCTTTCAGCTGCCCATCCAGGTCAGGGAAGACCACCGCCAGGATCCGGAGCATGTGGGGGTCAGGGTCCGGTGTCCGCCCCTCCTGCGAGGAGGCGACAGCTTCAGCTGGACCCTTGCGATCCTCCGGGTCCAGCCATGAAGGTCCTGCCACCTCTTCTGGCAGTTGCGGATCCTGCGCCTGTAGACCCCCACGGATCTTACTTTCCGGGCGATGGTCAGCCAGATTTCCTGCTTCTGGTGGGCATCAACCTGTGAGGATGACAAAATGAAATGGCCATTACTACACATGCAACATATACGTGCATCACACAGTTGGATTTACATGTCTCAATCACAGGGGCATATGATGTACACAGGCAGTGCAACAATGTCTATGAACAGTTTGCCAGCAGTCACTACATGGTATCACTGCATGGGAAGTAAACCTAGTTGGAATGCACTGTTACTGCACTGTACCAGTTCAGTGCATGTAACTACACACTTTGGGGTGTGACAACTACTCAGTGGGCATGCTAGCCAGTGGTGTGCACACTGAAAGTCCTGCTAGTCAGACAACATGCACAATTAGTGAGGCAGTGGACAGCACACTCACCTACTCCCCTGGTTTCCCATACAGCTTGCTGTACTGTGGAAGGAGGCTGTCCAGCAGGGCCTGGTTCTCCTCAAGGCTTAAGGCTGGGGCTCTCTCCACAGTACGTGCCATTGCAGGAGCCAGAGGATGCATAAACAGCAGCAGTGTTGGTGGCAGATGTCGTCCTGGAGCATGTAGTGCAGGCAAATGAGCTCTCAGGGGAACAGCCAGCATTATATGTGTGCTGCAGAGGCAGATACTGTCCCATGTGTCCAAAGTGATAGGTCCAAGTCGTTTGCATCTTCTGAATCTGACCAATCCATGGAATAGCAGCACTAATACACGCCCACAGCATCCTTCAAATCTTCAACTTCATGACATCCATGATTTTGCAACATTGTTGTGGCTGGCCAACTGAATTCACTGCATCAGACTCGTTGGAGCTTCGAAAACGCGTCCGTTGCCATGCCAGGCCCCAGCCAATGTGTGCGCACCGTTCGGTCCATTGCTGTACAACGCGTATTTCGGGATACAACGCGTACCCGCACACATCATATGCAATGGGCCGGCCGGGCACACCGATCGGTCCATAGCTGTACAACGCGTATTTCGGGATACAACGCGTACCCGCACACATCATATGCAATGGGCCTGCCGGGCACACCAATCGGTCCATTGCTGTACAACGCGTATTTCGGGATACAACGCGTACCCGCACACAACAGATGCAATGGGCCGGCCGGGCACACCGATCGGTCCATTGCTGTACAACGCGTATTTCGGGATACAACGCGTACCCGCACACATCATATGCAATTGGCCGGCCGGGCACACCGATCGGTCCATTGCTGTACAACGCGTATTTCGGGATACAACGCGTACCCGCACACAACAGATGCAATGGGCCGGCCGGGCACACCGATCGGTCCATTGCTGTACAACGCGTATTTCGGGATACAACGCGTACCCGCACACATCATATGCAATGGGCCGGCCGGGCACACCGATCGGTCCATTGCTGTACAACGCGTATTTCGGGATACAACGCGTACCCGCACACAACAGATGCAATGGGCCGGCCGGGCACACCGATCGGTCCATTGCTGTACAACGCGTATTTCGGGATACAACGCGTACCCGCACACATCATATGCAATGGGCCGGCCGGGCACACCGATCGGTCCATTGCTGTTCAACGCGTACCCGCTCACAACAGATGTAATGGGCCGGCCGGGCACACCGATCGGTCCATTGCTGTACAACGCGTATTTCGGGATACAACGCATACCCGCACACATCATATGCAATGGGCCGGCCGGGCACACCGATCGGTCCATTGCTGTTCAACGCGTACCCGCTCACAACTGATGCAATGGGCCGGCCGGGCACACCGATCGGTCCATTGCTGTACAATGCGTATTTCGGGATACAACGCGTACCCGCACACAACAGATGCAATGGGCCGGCCGGGCACACCGATCAGTCCATTGCTGTACAACGCATATTTCGGGATACAACGCGTACCCGCACACATGATATGCAATGGGCCGGCCGGGCACACCGATCGGTCCATTGCTGTACAACGCGTATTTCGGGATACAACGCGTACCCGCACACATCATATGCAATGGGCCGGCCGGGCACACCGATCGGTCCATTGCTGTACAACGCGTACCTGTACAGGTCAGTCGCATATGTCACCATGCTTGTCACTGGTGAACGTATGCCAGCCACATATACCTGCCAGAGACCCAGGGGCACACCTACAACACCACACCCAGTCCACACTGTTTCCTGAGGCATGTAAGGCTGCATTTCCTTCTCTGTGTATGGGGGTTAACATGTGGTTTTTGTGGTGGCACTTGTGGGCAGCCACACCCAGGCTGTGCATGTGTTCATGGGGACAGGGTCCTTGGTGTGTTGTGCACATGACCACTGTGATGTGCAACAGTTCATTTTGGAGCATGTGGCATGGTCACATTTCCAGGATGTGTATGTGTATGACATGTCACATACCCCCATGTTAAAGATTGCAGGAATCGCTGTTAGCATGAGCTGAAAGCCATTTTGTACTTGGCAGCCATTTTAGTTAGCCATGTGCTCGCCATGTGCTTTCTCCCTCTTCCAGAATCTTGCACATGCTCAGAGAGGCCTAGCTGGTAGAATGCACCTGCTCCTAGTATACAACTGTCAAGCTATTCTTACTCATGTAAGCAGTTTAGTCTCCCCTCCCACTTTGTGGAGCAAGCAAATTTTGTATGCCCATATTAGTCAATAAGCATGCTTGTATGTGCTAGGACCTCCCCTTGATTTTATGCTGACTATGTAACAAATACATATATAAGGACCCTGTTCTCTGCACTCATTAGAATGCCTCCTACAGTGGCCTGCGGGTACCGTAAGATGCAATCTCCCTCATCTGAGGTTAATAAAACATGTTTTTTTGATATTGCAGCTTCTGTGCCAATCTCTTCTTTGTTGGTTTTAAGGACCAGATGTATCAGTGAACCCCTAAGAAGGTTTTTATTTCTACAAATGGCGCCCGAAAGTGGGACTCATCGGTGCAGCGGCTATCCAAGGGAGTGGTCTTGAAGGAAGACAGGAATCTACTGAGGAGTACAGGACAGGAATCTACTGAGGAGGTTCCCAGCGCACGGAGATTGTTTGTTTTCCAGCCCAGTATATTTCTGGTCTTCCTGCTCTGATCCTCCAAGTGTTTGCCGCTCCCGACTGAGAACTTCTTTGGCGTGAGTATTTTAAAACGACCGTTAGGTCACTCAGAACTTGGCAGTTGGAACCTGGACACCATTTGATTGGTAAGAGCCGTTTTGCGGCACTTGCTGTTGGTTTGATGCCTTTGATTGGTAAGGTAGTTTTAGTAACACTTACTGTGGCTTTGTTTGTATGATTGGCCAATTTTGGAATTTGTTTTGTAATTATATATGCATTGCAATTCATATAGGCAGGTAATGAGGAGATTTTTCTCTAATTTTGAAAACTTGAACGGCACACATTGTGTTAAGTGTCACTTGGAGTATAATATTATATATGCTATAATATTTTTGGCATGCCTGTTACCAGTACACTTTGTTGAAAGTGTTGCTGTCTTGGAGGTACCGATATGGATTTAGTAAGTACTTAGTTGACTCCCCTCAGAGGGGATACCTAAATAGGTTTAGGTATAGTAAAAAGATATTTCTTCCTTGGTGACTAAGTACCCCATGGAACTAAATATGTACATAAAACGGATCCGGATCTGCGCACTTAGTAACATTCATAAGTAGTGATATGCAGAGCGCTTTTTGAGTGTTCTACCAGCCAAAACTGGTGAATTTGGCGTATTTTGGCTTCTTGACCATGGAACAGTTTTTTGGGCTACTTTTGAGAGCTCTTCTTGTAAATATGACTTACAATTAGTATTTACAAATAGGTTGGTCTTGCGTACACTTTGTAAGCTGTCCTAAGTATTGATTTGTGGGTTCAATGTGTGTTTAAATGTCTATGTGGGGTTTTTGGTTTGACATTGGTAATACTTGTGTGAGTACTCTGTGTACGAATGGCTAGCTTTAAGCGCGCTGTGTTGTGTCCTTCTGTAACTGTCTGAATGAGCTCAATGAGTTTGTTTATGTTTTTTTTTGCTGTCATCATTCTGTTATGCAAACTGTCATTTAGTTACTTACATATTAAATAAAAATCCAGAAATAAATTATGTAACATATGCTAAATAGCTGCATGTTACTATTAAATTGACAGAGTAAGACACTATACATGTGTGCAACTTGCCACAATGCTAAACATAAAATTAGAATTCGTATTCAATAGGATTAAAATAGGCCTCATACAGAGAGGTAGAAAAACGAAATTGTGTGTTTTGTAATCAATAGACTTAAATACACAATGTTACAGCCTTTTCTTTAAATATTGTATTAGACATTAAAAGGCATGCACATCATTTGAGTGAATTTGGTCGTTGCTGAACTAAATACACATTATAGAAAGATAGATTTGACTGCATTGAAATGCCTCAGTTTTTAAATAGACTGTGACATGCTTTTCTTTCAGCACCCGAGAAAAAAGCTTTCCGACAGCTGTGTTTAAACTGACTAACTGAACAGCAACTGTTTGACACAGCAAATGGGGATTTAACTCTGTCAGGGTATTTCAAATAATAAAAGGTTTTTTTTCCTGAGAAAGGCGTGCAAATTCGACGCCTGCTGACACACAACAGCTGCATAAATAGCATATGGCTATTCCTGCTCACGGCCACAGACAGGAATGCTGTGTCAGCGGTATTTTAAGTCAGTGTAGGTATACAGGCCTGCATTATTTTAAAAGTTTCAAAACACCAGTTTCATTATTTTGGATAACAGAGAACAAAATTGAAAGTAGGGATTTCCTTTCTTAATGCCTTCTTTACATAAGTATATCTGTGGTTCCGATGTTAAATGATAACTGTCCATTAAAAATGGCGCAGACTTTTCCTGTTTCAAGTAAGGCTTCTGTGCTTAGGGTTATGAATGAATGCGTTTAAATATGATAGGCTACGAATGAAGCTTGCTTTTCCAATGTGGAATCATCAAAATGGTTGGTTTTATTGATAAAACATAAAATTTAATTATATGGGAAAAAATATATTGTTAAAAACAAATGCTTTAAATTCGTTTTTTCATCTTTATAAAGCCTAATCATCATACTGTGAAATTCTAGCATCAAAGTTGAATTTAAGCAGTGCTGTACCGAAAAAAAGGGAACTTAAATGTGAAATGTCACTTTACCCAGCCGTACAAAACTCATTTTTATAAGAGTATATCTTATTCATTTCTGATTTCCCATTCCTGAGCTATCTAGAGAACACTCTGGGGGTTCCTATTATGCAAAAATATTGTAGGATATTCATTTTTAAGTGCCCCTACCACCAAAGTCGAAATTGAGCTAAATTCACAATTTTACAAGCAGTTCTACCACTTAAGGCAGTTTTAACGTGCTCTTAGGCTTCAATAAAAGTATACATATGCAAGTATAAAATAAACAGCTGCCTCTGCATTACTAGATTGCACACCACTGTACATAAATGAAAATAAGTATAGGACTGCTTTTCGCTGTGATTCTTCAGAGTTGCTTTGCATTACAAAACCGCATGGCAAGCCTTGCACGCAAAAATGAGCAGCTGCTGAACGGGTCAAAGGTCAGAGTTCTGCATTTAGCAACTTAGCAGGGTGAAGGGTAATGTTTGCTGGAACACTTCGATCGAAAGGTTTTTGAAAGACGAGATGATAGCGCAAAGAGAGAAAGAGAAGCTTTGCTTCCTATTTTTGGCAAACACACGTTTTGCGCAGTCCTATGCCACGAAAGGAAGACAACCCTCAGTTGAACATTGATCTGCCATTTATATAAAATAATGGTTTTAGTTTTAAGAATACTGTGTAGGGGCTACGATAAGGAGGAAATGGATTTTAGTTTGCATTCATGCGCCCTCATGTTAATCTAGTACAATTGCTGTAGAAATTGGTTTAAAGTTAACTCAATTTGCATTGTGTTAGACTGAATCAGAGAATAGCCACTTTCTAAGATATCTCCTACAGGTTTGTTTGTTCCCAGTTGCTATGAATAGGGGTTGAAAGTGTTGACAGAAGTAAAACCTGTTTCAGGTTTTCCTACTGTCAAAATGGGGGAAGGAGGCTAGCTCCTCTACAAATTAAGGGTAGGCAAAATTATGTTTTCTCTCTTCTTTTTCTCACTTTTTTTTGAGTCTGTCTAAAGCTGTCTAGGAAATGGCCATGTGACAGTTAAGGCACTTTGCATTGTTCATAAGGCGGCACACAAAATGGGGCCTAAACCATTACAGAGAATGTTTACTTGGTACTCCACAGCTAGAAGTCTTCGTTCCTTGGCAGCCCACCTAGTATGTACCCCACGAGTCAAGAAAACCCGACTAGGAGGTAGATCATTTGGCTATGCAGCCGCAAGGCTATGGAATGAACTACCAAGTGAACTCAGACAGACTGATGACTTACTGCAGTTTAGAAAAAAGCTAAAAACCAGGCTCTTTCCAAAAGAATAGCCTTGAGAGATTGGCGCATGATGATTCATAGTTTTATAGCTGCACAGTGATTTAGGTAATCCCAGCGCCAGGATGCCCGTTGGGTGACAGCTGCGCTATATAAATGCTACTTACAATTACAATTACAATTGGCTATTCTGTAATACTGTTTTAAATTGTTAGAATTAATAAAAAGATGAAACACATAAGCTATGTTACTGCCCATCCTGTATGAAAGAATGAGTAGAACAGATTGATGTTCCCTTATTTGATCTTTAAGGAAAATTGTATAGTGGGGGTTTTTGTTCAAAAATCTCAGGTGGCAACACTATTATTGTTTATGTTATTCTCATGTTCTATACAGTTTTGCAAGGGCATTGCTAGTCTTTTATTAGCTAGTCTGTGTAAATAAGCTGACAGCCCTTATTAGAGCTGGGGATAGGTTTTTTTTCCTTTTGAAAATGATGTTGCATAGTCCAGATCGTGAAAAGTACAATGCAGGAAAGACGCTCATGTGATCCTTAGCAAACATTTTGAAGGAAAATATTGTTTTATAGGAGTTTGTTTGTCATAACATGTTCTGCTGGAGAAAAAGTACTCACTATGTTGAAGTTTAGTTCTTTTTGCAATAAGAATCCCTGTTAAATTAGCAGTTTTAGATTTTCCTGCTGCACCTATAACATGAGAGCATGGTCCTAAGCATAACATGTAAGAGAAATTATTTTACAAGTGTCTGCAGTCCTGTACAAGTAATGTAAAATCTATGAGTAAAAGTGTAGAACATTTCCTTTTTCTTGAGGGTTCTTCAGATTAGTAATATAGGAATACACCAATGTAAGTATTTGGAGTATGTCTGTATTGTTTTTCTTTTTTCCTCAGAATTTAGTAAATGAACACAGACTTCCTTGGCTGCTTGGGATTGGGTGATGTATTACTCTTGTCAGTTCACCAAAACGTTCCTTTTATACTTGCCAATAGGTCCAGGGTTTTCTACTCTCAGATAGATGAAGTGGTTCTTGGGTGCCTTGCTAATGTATGGGGCGCCCCAAGACTAAGGAAGTATTCTGAGACTATCCTCTCTGTTGTTAGATTATTTCTGTGCCTTGTCTAAAGACCTCTTGTTCTGTCCACCAATAGATATTTGCTGCCTTACAACCATTGCCAGAGGGGCCCGGACATCAGATCCAGCCTGGGGAGTCAGCGTCACTCCAGTTTGAAGCAAAAGTGAAGGTAACCAGCATAGGCGTTGCTGGCAACTAGGACCTCAGTGAAGGCGGAAGCACTGGGACGTGAAGTGTGTACCCCTGCCACTGTCTTGGGCGAAAGACGGGGTTACAAATCAGGATGGAGAAATCTTTGTGTGGATCCAGTTTTTGATGCCCAGCTGAGAGAGTCACAGAACGACAAGGACGGCAAGGAGGCTTTTGCTTGAGGTGACCCCCTTTGAAACAAGGGTTGCTTCAGAGATCCTAGCATCAGGCCTCTTAGTCCTGGTCCAAAGTGAATGCAAGTCTACGCCTTTGTTTGTTGATCAAAAGATGCCCGAGCACATTGGGTACAATTTGTGCCCCAACAAAAGAGCAGTGCGCCAGAGGTGCAAATACAGGAGTTAGGGAAGGACTTGAGTTTAGGGTACAGGTGCTATGCCCTTGGTGCCTGTTAGATTAAAGTGAAGAAAACTGGTGCACTGCCTGAGACACTGGATAGGATCATTGAGGGTATTTGCCCTGGGGGGGTGATTGCCCTATCCTGAAAGAAAGACTTTTTCTTCTCTGTGATTCTTGAGTTGCGAGTTGTGCAGCTCCACCGTGGGAACAACAAGAGCCTGCCTGTGAGGCTCAAAACGGACACAGGGAGAAGACTCCCCTCTGGCTGGTTGGTTCAAGGACTTTTTTGTTGTTGTTAGTAATGTACCCCTTTTGGTCGTCCCATTTTTGAGGAGGAGCAGCCCTTTGCGGCTCCTTGTCCTAATTCCTATGGTCTTGTGTGGTCCTCCTGGTCCACCGGAGCCACAATTGTTTTTTGTAATAATATGTCTGATTGCTTTAATATTTTTTAAGAGTAATGTTTATTCTGCACGAGAAAAGTTCATCTGAGCATGTTACTTTACTCTTTTCTTAAGTATATTTATTGATAATTCAGCCCTCATAAAAATACTGAGAAAGTCTATTGAAAATGTTTTTATTAGGTATGTGCTGTTGGCTATTTTGAAATTGACATAAATAGTCACTGAAATACATCAGAGCCCTGAAACTTAAAATTAGACTAGATGGTTTTGGTATTTGCTTTCTGCTTAGGATTGGAAAATATTGAGATTTCTGTTTGAGATAATAGTCATTATTCTCTCTTGCTACCTGTATGACCCAATGCTCTGTTCACTTTGTACTCCTGCTTATACCTTGTATATACCTGCTTAATGAAATGTTTAGAATGTAAATGCCCACCTAGCATAGGATATTGATGAATTTATGAGAAGAAAATGTGCAAAATATTTTCTATGTCTCTACTAGATCATGGCAATGTCTTTAGCTCATGCTAAAAGGATCGTCTGTTAAAGATTGCAGGAATCGCTGTTAGCATGAGCTGAAAGCCATTTTGTACTTGGCAGCCATTTTAGTTAGCCATGTGCTCGCCATGTGCTTTCTCCCTCTTCCAGAATCTTGCACATGCTCAGAGAGGCCTAGCTGGTAGAATGCACCTGCTCCTAGTATACAACTGTCAAGCTATTCTTACTCATGTAAGCAGTTTAGTCTCCCCTCCCACTTTGTGGAGCAAGCAAATTTTGTATGCCCATATTAGTCAATAAGCATGCTTGTATGTGCTAGGACCTCCCCTTGATTTTATGCTGACTATGTAACAAATACATATATAACGACCCTGTTCTCTGCACTCATTAGAATGCCTCCTACAGTGGCCTGCGGGTACCGTAAGATGCAATCTCCCTCATCTGAGGTTAATAAAACATGTTTTTTTGATATTACAGCTTCTGTGCCAATCTCTTCTTTGTTGGTTTTAAGGACCAGATGTATCAGTGAACCCCTAAGAAGGTTTTTATTTCTACACCCAGAGTCCCATGTGGGAAGGCATGTACGTCACAGGATGACCCATTGCTACAATAGTGATGTCCCTCCACAGTCTGTGTGCATGTTGTGTTTCCGATGTCACTGATTCCATGTGCACGATGGGAGACAGTCTCCACATCAACGTTGTTTGTGCATGGACTTTGATGTTGTGCGTCACTGGCGTCCATGTCTGTCCTGCGGATGCGACAGGGGCCACTACCTGTGGGAGTCATGTTTGTTTTTCTGACGTGTACATGATACGCCATGTCATGCCAGTGGCCATGTGGCAAGACAGGGTCACTGGGAATCTACCTGTCAATGATCTGTGATGCCTGTGGTGCATCTGTCCAGACATGTCACTGTGGTGTGTGTGTGGAACGTGACAGCAGTAAATGGGTACTGTGACACAGCCTAATGGTTTCCCATAGCACAACCTGGTACCTGTAGTGCACACATGTTGTACTGAGAAGTTAGATGATGGCCATGTAGGTGCGAGTTATGTCCGACAGAACGGCACACACATCAAGTACTTGTGTCACGTAATGATGTATCATGTGAAATTGAGTATGGTGAATGGCACATATGTGGGGTTGTTGACAATCTTTCTTCCTTCAACCTATGCACTGCAGGGCTCCAGCTGTCCATAGACCATTCCCTGACCTGGCAACGATGGTGGAACGTGACAGCATCCGACGGTACCGCTTCACCAGGCAGCTGATTGAGGATTTGGCAGTGCGCTTGGCACCACATTTGCAACCTGGCCGGACGTACCCTATGGCGCTGACCCCCAAGGTGAAGGTAATGGCAGCTCTACACTTCTTTGCCACCGGTACCTTTCAACACACTGTTGCGACTGCCGGTGGGATGTCACAGAGTATGTTCAGCCGTGTGCTACGCGATGTTTTGGAGGCAATGTTGAGATGCCTGAACCAGTACATCTATTTCCCAACACGTCAACAACTCACTGACGTCAAGAGTGACTTCTATGCCCTGGGGAGGATGCCACATGTCATTGGCTCCATTGATGGGACACATGTGGCTTTGATACCACCACAGGCACATGAGCAGGCATACCGGAGCCGTAAACATTACCATTCGATCAATGCTCTGGTGGTATGTTTAGCAGATATGAGCATCACACATGTGTGTCCCCGTTTCCCTGGTTCAGCACACGATGCCTACGTGATGAGGAGTAGTCGCATCCCGAGGATGATGGCACAGATGCAGAACCAGCGTGCCTGGCTTGTCGGTGTGTACTGACTTTGTACCATTGTGTGTGTTCTGATCTGTAGTATTCCACCCACTTTTCCAAATCAGCTAATGTGCACTTGTCTGTCCCTAGGTGACTCCGGATACCCCAACATGCCGTGGTTGCTGACACCCCTCAGGAACCATGTGACACCAGCCCAGATGCGCTACAATGAGGCACATGGTCGGACCAGGAGAGTGATAGAGCGGACCTTTGGTCTCCTGAAGAGCCGCTTCCGCTGCCTGGACAAGACAGGAGGGGCCCTCCCATATGCCCCAGCAAAGGTGTGCAAGATTGTCATCGTCTGCTGCATGCTACACAACCTGGCAGTGCGGAAGGAGTTGCCTCTCATCCTGGATGACGATGACCAACGTCCGCCACCTGTGGAGGATCCTGGCTGGGACCACGATGCCAGTGATGATGATGATGATGATGATGGTGATGTCCGCACACAGCTCATCACCAACTTCTTCAGCTGAATGTGAGTATCCAGGGAGATGTAATGTGAATGACGTGAGTTTGCATGATATGTGTGGGTGGTGCTCTGGTGCTGTTTGAGTGTGGCCATGTGCTACTTGACTGGATGCGTGCAGCAATGTGTCCTTCCAGGTAGTCTGAACTCCCCAACAGTTTTGATATGCTAACTTGGTTTTGTGTAGTTGTCTTGTGACATGTATTGGGCATGAGTATTGCAGTACTGTCCTGTTCTACAGTGATTTTAACTGTGTGTCATGTCTGTCCTTCACAGGGTGCTTACTGAGTACTTTGGTCAACTTGGATCCCCCGACACCATGATTCAGCTTTCAGGGTGGCAGCAGTAGTTGGCCTACAAGTGATGTGCCACACACCCCTGGACTTCATATCTTCTGCACTTGTTGACTGTGTGGCCACTGCCACGTGGGTAAACCTTGCATTTGTAGTGGAAACAACATGTTGCAAATGTGTAATAAACCTGTGCTTCACTTTGGGATGTGCGTTGTCTGTGGTCACACATCTGATTGACATTTGCTTACTGCACCTGTGGGCTAGTTGACACAGACTCTGAATAGGTGTGGTGTCTGTGCATTCCACTGTATTTCCTGGCAACATCACTGTGGGCGATGAGTCCGATGGCCCTGGTGTCTGTGTTGTGTAGCCCTAGTGGTGTGTCTCCCTCATATGTGTCACGTCACCATGACTCACACGACGGTGTTGTACTTGCTGTAGCAGTTAGCATACACAGTGTAATTTAGCAGAACATCATCACCATAACAGTATCCACATTTGAATAACAACAGTGGCAAGTATGGTGTACTAGTGATTTTATTTACAGAAATGTGTGTGTGTATAGTGCACAGGATGGTGGGTGCTGTACATTGGGATTGTGATCCAAAGTTCCCAGATGAGTTGGAAGTCTTGGTAGCAGAAATGTCCTGAGTGAAGTCCACAGTCATATGATACATTAGTCCAACTTGAACTCCCCATGTCATGTGGGAAAGTAGTGTTGCATTCGACAGGGTGAAACGTTTGCACACAAAGGAGAATTTCCGGAACAGGTGTTGGCTTCCTGGGGGATGTACGTGGCCATCAACCTCTCAGTTTTCCTTCCTCGGATGACCCCTCTTCTTTGGGGGGGGACCCTCACGTGCAGGCTGCGGCGGTGCAGGGGACTCTCCACCAGAGTCCTCCTCCCTCCCTGTGGCGGTGTCAGTTGTTGCTGCACCAGATGTTGTGGACACACAGGGAGGTGTGGCCATGTTGGTGCTAATCTGGCGGAGGCATGTCAATATGTCCCTATGCACCACTGTGAGTTCTTGCAATGTGTCCCACTTGGACTCCATGCCCGACATGTGTGTCTCCACACGGGCCATGTGTGTCTCCACATGGGCCATGTGGGAGTCCAAGCGGGCATGATGGGCAGCCTGCTGCTGTTGTATGTCCTTGAGGATCCCACTACCTGTCTGACCTCTCCGGTGCTATCCTGGTACGCATCAGCGATGCGTGCCAGTTGTGGGTCATCATGCAGTCCAGACCCCTCTGCAAGCAGCGACAAATGTCTACCACCCATCCCACCACCCCTGGCAACACGTGCAGGACCTGCGGTGGCACGCACAGGTGACCCAAGGCCCACTTGGGGGTTGTTAGTGGTGTTGTCATCCGTTGGTCCATGGTGGGCCTGGGGCCCTGTGCTGTTGTCAGCGGTGGTCCTTGGTCTGTCCGTGTCGGCGGGGGTGGTCTGTATGTTGGCAGTTGTTGGAGGGGTGGGTGCAGGGGGTGCAGATGTTGGTCCAGCTGGTGCTGCATGATGACTCACACCGGAGGTGCCAGGTAGGTCTTCGCCATCCGAGGAGGGCAGAGGCTGTTCCACACCAGTGAGCTCTGTGTCCCCCGGAGCCTGGGACAGGGACTCCTCCTCGCCTGCTGCTGTGTCCCCATCATCGTCACCTGTATTTGGAAGAGAGACACATTGTATGTAATGTTTCTACAGACATCAATGGTTCACACACCTGACAGTTGTGACTGTACCTCTGGATGCGGGCATGTACATTGCATTGTCCTAAGTTGTCACAGTAAGAGGTTGATATTGGTGTAGCACATTGTCATGCATACCTGGGGCATTTCAATATGAATGTTGAGGTGTGTGCATGGCCAGCATTGGTTGTATTTGGTGGACATCCGGCCATCCTTCTCCACCTGGCCCAGTTATCCCACCATGAAGCATGCCACCCTTGCAGTGGGTTCAGGTTGACTCTCAGGATGTCATTCAGTGGTGTTGTGCTGTTTGTTGGTGCACAGTTCCCAGCAGGGCCTTGTGCTCCCCACAGCAGTAGCCAGTGTCAGCCATCTTGTCAGTCCTTATCCACTCCCTGTGATGTGAGCATGGTTCAGGGTGGTGTTGATGGGCCAATTGTGAGGGTGAGCAGTATCTGTGACTCCAACTCCCATCATGCTATTGCCTACACCCCCTTCCCAGCATGCCCGTACTTCCTTCCTTTGGACTGTGCTTCCCTGTGGGGTAGTGTGCCTGTGCTGACCGGAAGGCTGACAGTGTTGTCCTTGCATTTGTTTGGCTACAAGTCCCAGGTGTGTCCCTGTGCTTCACACAGCATTACCCAGGTTGGTGGTTCTTTGTGGGATCTTCATTTGGTATGTGAGGCATTGCATTCTCCCAGGTGGGTTATGTGGAGTTTGTGTTGAGGGGGTGTGTGAGGTGAGCTGCTTGTAACTATGGTCAGTGCTGTGAGTCTTCCTTCCCAGCCAGCCAGATATCCCACCATGCAACGTGCTTGCATTGCAGGGAGTGCAAGTTGGCTTTCAGGATGTCAGGCAGTGGTGTTGTGCTGTTTGTTGGTGCACAGTTCCCAGCAGGGCCTTGTGCTCCCCACAGCAGTAGCCAGTGTCAGCCATCTTGTCAGTCCTTATCCACTCCCTGTGATGTGAGCATGGTTCAGAGTGATGTTGATGGGCCAATTGTGAGGGTGAGCAGTATCTGTGACTCCAACTCCCATCATGCTATTGCCTACACCCCCTTCCCAGCATGCCCGTACTTCCTTCCTTTGGACTGTGCTTCCCTGTGGGGTAGTGTGCCTGTGCTGACAGGAAGGCTGACAGTGTTGTCCTTGCGTTTGTTTGGCTACAAGTCCCAGGTGTGTCCCTGTGCTTCACACAGCATTACCCCGGGTGGTGGTTCTTTGTGGGATCTGCATTTGGTATGTGAGGCATTGCATTCTCCCAGGTGGGTTATGTGGAGTTTGTGTTGAGGGGGTGTGTGAGGAGAGCTGCTTGTAACTATGGTCAGTGCTGTGAGACCTCCTTCCCAGCCAGCCAGATATCCCACCATCCAACGTGCTTGCATTGCAGGGAGTGCAAGTTGGCTTTCAGGATGTCAGGCAGTGGTGTTGTGCTGTTTGTTGGTGCACAGTTCCCAGCAGGGCCTTGTGCTCCCCACAGCAGTAACCAGTGTCAGCCATCTTGTCAGTCCTTATCCACTCCCTGTGATGTGAGCATGGTTCAGAGTGGTGTTGATGGGCCAATTGTGAGTGTGAGCAGTATCTGTGACTACAACTCCCATCATGCTATTGCCTACACCCCTTCCCAGCATGCCCGTACTTCCTTCCTTTGGACTGTGCTTCCCTGTGGGGTAGTGTGCCTGTGCTGACAGGAAGGCTGACAGTGTTGTCCTTGCGTTTGTTTGGCTACAAGTCCCAGGTGTGTCCCTGTGCTTCACACAGCATTACCCAGGGTGGTGGTTCTTTGTGGGATCTTCATTTGGTATGTGAGGCATTGCATTCTCCCAGGTGGGTTATGTGGAGTTTGTGTTGAGGGGGTGTGTGAGGTGAGCTGCTTGTAACTATGGTCAGTGCTGTGAGTCCTCCTTCCCAGCCAGCCAGATATCCCACCATGCAACGTGCTTGCATTGCAGGGAGTGCAAGTTGGCTTTCAGGATGTCAGGCAGTGGTGTTGTGCTGTTTGTTGGTGCACAGTTCCCAGCAGGGCCTTGTGCTCCCCACAGCAGTAGCCAGTGTCAGCCATCTTGTCAGTCCTTATCCACTCCCTGTGATGTGAGCATGGTTCAGAGTGGTGTTGATGGGCCAATTGTGAGGGTGAGCAGTATCTGTGACTACAACTCCCATCATGCTATTGGCTACACTAACTTCACCAGCATACACAGAATTCCTAACCTTTAAGTGAGCTTCCCTGTGAGGTGGTGTTCTAGTGGTGTCAAAATATCAGGCAGTGTTTGTTGGTTATATTTGTGCCACAGCCTTGCTCTATTTGTTGTTAGGTTTGTACATGTCATGACACAGTTACATATCACTATGAGATGGCATGTATTGTGTTTATCTGACTGACATACACATCTTGGGATGATTATCTTTTGGTTGCTGTTGATTTGCTAGGGGTGGATGGTTTGACTGTCCCCTTGAGAGTGATGTGTGTGTATTGGCACACAATATTGTGTATATTAGTTGTGTACTCACCAGGCTCTGGGATGTCTGTTAGTCCATATACGCTCACTGGTGGTAGGATGGCCCGCACCTTCTCCTCCCAGGGCCTGAGGTATACTGGTTTTGCAGGAGGGCCACTGCCGGTGTGCTGGCTCAGGAGGTAATCCTTCTTGAGTAGGTCTCTGACCCTCCTGCGCACATCATACCACCTGTTCTGGATGTCTTCCTTTGTGCGCAAACATGGTGATTGTGCGTTCACCCTGTCGACGATCCTCACCCACATCTTGGTTTTCTGCGACATGGGGGTCTGTTGGACCAATGTGCCAAACAACTGTGGCTCTACCCTCAGGATCTCGTCTACCATGACTTCCAATTCACTATCTAGGAACTTGGGATTCTTCTTTAGGGGCATGGTGATGGGTGGTGGTGGTGGTGATTGATGTGTGTGTGTGCAAGTGAGGGTGTGTGTGTGTAGGTTTTGCTGTGTGTGTGTGAGGGTGCTATTTGTTGAGGTGCTAATGTTGTGTGGCTTTTGTGCTGGATGAGCTGTGTGTGTGTCTGTGTTTGCTGTGTGATGGTGTTCTGTGCTGGCAGGTCAGTGGGATTTGCAAAGGATCATGGTAGGGATTTGTGGCCTTTATGTAGGTGGAGTTGGGGGTGTGTCCTTGTTCCATTTTTTTCACCCCTTGTATTTATTGGCTTTGTCATTGCTTGTTTGGCCCTTTTTTTTGTATTTTTTTCATTTGTGATTATTGTGCATGTAGGAGTCGTTCTTCTGACCGAGTAGGACGTTGCAGTTGTCTCGTGTGCGCCTCTCCGAGTCGTTCCCGCTGTGTTTCAGCTCAGTTTCATATGCGGCGTACGCGTCGGTCGCGGAGTATTGTGTTTGTTCGGCTGGGTTTGGTATGCGTGTCGGTCGTACGGCTTGGGCTCCGTACGAATCGGTCTGAATTTGCACCCATTGCATCGTACTGCACGGGTCGGAGTTCGCGGGTACGTTTCGTTCGGATTATTTCCTGATGCGTGTCGGTCGGTTCGATTCGCGTGGTTTCCCGGCCGGATAGCTTGTTTCCGGCCGGGTCGGTCGTTCGCCTTGAGTTCCGTGCGAGTCGGTCGTGATTCCCATGCATTTCATCATACTTCCCAGGTCGGGCAACGCCGGTACGTGTCGGTCGAACTATTATCCCGTACCGAGTCGGTCGGTATTTTTTCCGGCCCGAATCAGATTCGGCCCCTCTGTGTTTTTCTAGTTAGGAAGGAGATGATCCATCTGAGTGTGTCCCCTTGGATGCTGATGTGGTGGAGTCTTTCGATAAGCGTGTGGTTGGACTTCTGAGAAGTCGAGGAAGATCAGAGCTGCTTTTTCTCATTGGTTGAGGGAAGATGTAGTACTTGGTTCTCATTGGTTGAGGAAGGTGCGGATGTCATCGGTGACTGTGATCAGGGCGGTCTCGGTGCTGTGATTGCTACGGAAACTGGATTGGGAGGAGTTGAGTAGCTGGTTCTGCTCCAGGTGTGAGTTGCTTGTTGTTAATCTTTTCTAGTGCCTTGGCTGGGAATGGGAGCGAGGAGATAGGCCGGTAGTTTTTGAGTTCCCTGGGGTCGCCTGAGGGTTTTTTGATTAGTGGTCTCACTTCGGAGTGTTTCCAGGCATCGGGAAATGTCAGAGTGGTGAGTTCCTGGCTGATGTGTTGTTTTTCGAGGTTGAAGATGTGGTGCGGGCATGGGTCCATGGAAGCTCCCGAGTGGATGGATTTCATGAGTGGAGGAGGTGTACTGGGTGGAGAGGGGTTCTAGGTGGTCAGTCTGTGGTTCGTGTCAGCTGAGGTGGAGGTGTATCTGTCGAGGAAGTCTGTAGGTATAAGTTGGGGTTCAAAATTTCTGTGTATGGTTCCAATCTTGTCATGGAAGAAGTCAGCGAGGTTGTCGTACAGCTCTTGTGAGGGTGTGATGTTTTTGCTGGCAGCCAGGTTTTTAGAATTCCTTAACGATGTTCAAAAGCTCCTTGCTGTTGTGTGGGCTGGTTTTGATGCGTGCGGCTAGGACTGTTTTCTTTGCTGCCCTCAAGAGGCGGTGGTAGAGGTTGAGGGAGGTCTTGAAGGCTGCCCTGTTGGAGGTGTCCTTGTTGGCACACCATCTCCTCTCTAGCTGATTGCTGTCACGTTTCGCTGTTCTGAGTTCTTGGGTGTACAAGCTGGCCATTTTGGAGACTCTTCTCTGTTTGTTGCTCTTGATGGGAGCAATGTTGTCGGTGCAAATGGGGATCAAGGAGTTGAAGTTATTAATTTCCAGGTTGGAGGTTTTTAGGGCGTCCGTTCAGCTGGTCTCCGAAATTTTGCTCCAGTTGTGGTGGGTGGTGTGGGCCATCTTTGGAGTGGCGATGAGGGGGCTCGAGATGCTGAAGTGGATGATGGAGTGATCAGTCCATGTGAGTTCTGTAACGTGGGTGGCTGCATTTGAAGCAGTTGCTGGAGGTGATGATGGGGTCCAGTGTATGTCCAGCGGTGTGGGGGGTCACGGACAATCTAGGTCAGTCCGAGGCTGCTCATATTGTCGAGGAGGTGTGCGGTGTTATTGTCGCTGGGGTCATTGATGTGGAAGTTGAGGGAAGATGTAGTACTTGGAGTCCAGGGCTAGGGGTACAATGAAGACTTTGATGGTGTTGCAGAAGCTGGAGCGCGGGCCTGGGGGTCGGTACGCGCCCTGTGAAGACTTCTATCATCAGATTTAGTCACTTTTGTTGGAGCTCAGATTCTTACAGTGGGGCAAGGCTGCATGCTGTAGATGAAGAGGGCTCTACAAGGCTGGATATCTTCTCCACGAAGTCCAGCTAAATTGGATTTGCTGCTGTGGAATAGCTCCAAGAGGGAGCAATCTGAATCTTTGGCCCATCAGCAACACATCTTCATTGGATCTTCTTGGCTGTCCTATGGAAGCCTGTGGAATCAAAATGTTTCCAAGTCACAGATTTTAGGGAAAGTTAGGAAGAATACACTTTGACACCAACTAAAGGTCCAGGACCTTGGGGACAGCACCTAGGGTCAAGACTCACTCCAGGTCTAGTTGGAACTGGTCAGCGGGGAAGTTGAGGGAAAGGCCTCGTGTGGCTTTTTGGATCCCTGTAGCTTGAACAGGAGGTCAGCCATATGACCCTTGGAGTTCACTTCTTTCTCTTGTGTACAAGAAGGAGAGCAGGTCAAGTCCTCTTCTGTTCTTCCACAGGTCAAGAAAGTTTTCTGGGGAGGGTACTGTGGGTGCCACATTTATGCCTGGCACCAGCCTGTGGGTAGGTGTGACTCCTGGTCCCTCCCTAACCAATAGCGTAAAAGCTCACGGGGGCCACCCTACTCACTTGTGTGCCGTATTGCAAACAATCCTAAAGTGTCCCTCTCTGCCTAAATCCAAGATGTTGAAACCGTTGTCTGCTTGTGCAAGTTCTGTGTGCCCACCCCAGAGGTGTGGCCAGGGAAATGAGCAACATCTCCTTTGTGATCACTCTAAATCAGTTCTGGGGGCAGCTCCCCTCCCACTGGGATTGGTGGCATGCCTGACTGCCCGAACAAAAAAGGGCCATACCCAGGTGTCAACTAACATTTGCCTGTGACAAGGCAGGCCTCTTTGAAGTTAATCAAGTTCCTGGGCACAACCCAGATGGTCATCCTGCCAGAGAAATATAACACCTCCTCCCCACATACAAGGCCTTTGTCTCAGCTCTGGGAGCAAGTTCACAACTCATCAAATGGGCTATTGAGATCCTGGGTGAAAGTTGGAGCTCATGCAAATGGGCCTCCGGAGGCATTAGGCAGAGAAAAGGTAACTGAAATGTTTATTGCAAATCTGACTTCACCAGTGAATTGGGCTTGTAATAAATATTTCAAAAAGTCCAAGAATGAAACTTGTAGATGCTTCCTAGTTGGAGGTAGCATTATTGCATTTAATATTGCATCCCAGTGCTATCCTATCGAACAGCTAACCTTGCTACAGTGAAAATAGCTTTTAGGTGCTAGTCACTGTAAAACATGTTTATTATTAAACTTTTACATGTTCTGTTTTAAAATACCTGCACCCTGCCATATGGGCAATAATACCTACTTAGGGGTGACTTATAAGTAATTAAAAGGAAGGTTTAGGCCTGTCAAAGAGATTATTTTGAAAGGTTGATTCTGCAGTTTAACACTGCACAGCCAGGCTACTGGTGGCGGGCATAGAGTTATGCTTACATTGTCACTGTAGTGGATGGCAAGCTGGGTGCTGCAGTCCACTTGTGGCATTTAATTTGCAGGCCCTGGATACTCCTCGGTACCAAAATCTATAGATTTATAGGTAAATTAAACATGCCAATCAGGGATATGCCAATTTCATCATGTTTAAAGGGAGAGCACAGCACTTTACCCCTGGTTAGGACGGGTAAAGTGCTTAGAGTTCTATAGCCAACCAAAACAGTCAAGGCAAAAAATCTGGGGGAATATCAAGCGAAAGATGGTCATTTCCAACAATTACATTAAAAATACAATATTATCACTCAATTTGCAGCATGATCAATGAGTAGAACTAACAACCTCTGTGTGTTTTATCACTATTGCATGCAGGCTCTAAAGTATAGTCTCAGCCTATGCTTGGAATTACTGGAACAACTTGTATCACACAAATACAGAACTGATATGGTGTCTATCTAGCACAACATTAGCCCGATTGTCCAAGGATGATCTGAAGTTCACTATTAATTCTAATAGCTTGACACATTTCTGCGTTCCATAAAACCTTTTAGATCAACTAGTTTGATGGAATAGCCAACATGAATAAACATGAGAGAACAGTTCAAGTTCCAGGGAAAAGCTGGTGTTCTCGGGAATTCAATTGTGTTAGTTAACCATCATTCAGGAATTTTACAGTCTCAGATATGATCAAACTGGATGAGGCAAAAGGAGGAACTATTTTTCTATATATTAAACAATTTAGATCCTGATTAGGAGTACAGTGGATATAGGTGCACAGATACTGAATAGACCGAATTTCCAATTCTGTATGGTATCTCTTTACCTAAATTAGCTCATTACAAGTTAATCCATACGAATGGGTAATAACCACATAGATCTGTTTTTTAGGCGAAATTTTTTGGGAAATTCCCAGCTATCCTGACATTAATGCTCACAGTTATCACCTCATTTGATCAGGGAGCCATTCCAGGGTGGGTGTAGCAGGCGTGAGTAAGATTGCAGAGAGAATTGGAGCGAGTGCCTGGCAGGAGGGAGCGTTACATGCTCCCTGGTGCGTTAGAAAGGGATCAGACCCAGGTCTCGGACCAGCACCAGGCTGTACACATTTATTACTTATTTGCAATTTTATAAATAGCTCTGATTAGGCCCCAAAGGATGACAGAAAGCTTTGCATAAGAACAGTTTTAACATGTGGACACATTTTGCATCAGGACTCAGGTTAAAAGAAAGTAGGATTGCAAACAATAGTAACATTTCTTGTCAAAAGTACACCACTTTGTAGTGACAGAGAGTTCTTGGCCCCGTCTTTGCATCATTGGCAGGAACCATATCAATGAAGACCGCTCATATCTTGCAGGAAGCTAGGTGCAAGCATTGTGCTACGATGTGGGAAGCTGTTTATTTTCAGAAAAGGAGAACTATGAAATGTATGGCAGACATTCATACAGACCAAATGTAAGGGCATTAATGATTCCAAGCAACCTATGGACGTGACAAGAAATTGGCACAACAGACGCTCAGACCAAAGAAACACTGTAGAAAGATGCCACACTGCTGAGATAAGAGTCTGAAAGTATTTTGTTTGTAAATTGCTAATTCATTTGCGTTTACAATTTTGATTACATTTACAAAGTACAGTTATACAATCCATACCAGTTTAAGAAAACAGGAAGATATCCGTCATTCTCACGTTATGGGGTATCCTGTACAAGATCAGGGCTGGAGATCTCATAAGTATTTGTTTCCGATGATGACATTAGTACACCATGGGAAGTGAGAATTGCTCACCTCTAACAGCATGCAACAAAACCAAGTAAACCACTGACCCTGTGTCCTATCCTTCAGAATTGCTGTACTTGTGCCTGGTTCGCTCCAACTTATTTTCCCACAGCACCCACCATGAGAGGAGGGGCAAGACAAAGCACTGAGTCATGTTTCTCGCAGCCAGTGAGCAGGGTGGCCTGTCTGACCTCACCCTTAAGGTATGCGTCCCATACTGTAATGCTCTACACATTTCCTGATCGTCGGCCTATAGAAGCCCTCGATTACGGAATTTTGCCGTAGGGCAAAGCTACGCTACGCCAAAGTGAAAAGGCAGGAATGCACCGTATTTATACAATACGGTGCATTCCTGTCCTTTCTCCCTGCGCTAGCACCGTTTTGGCAGCCTAGCGCCAATGGAGGCACCCTTGCACCATGGTGCAAGGGTGCCTCCGTTGCATGCAGGATTGTTTCTGTGCAGGAAGGGGCACCTCCCTGCACAGAAACAATCCTAAAAGGCGTTTTCCTCTTTCTATGTGTAAAGATATTTCTCCTCGTTACGCCTAACCTCGGAAGGAATATGGATTTGGCGCTTCGCCAGGCTTACATGATTTTGTAAATTTTGGGCAGTATCAAAATCCATGGGTGTTGCATTGAAACACCCACCACAATGCCCATGGAACGTCTCCTGAGCGCAGAGTAAGGTGACGCAGCGATTTCCGCGGCGTTGACTTACTCAAGATTTATAAGCCCACTCGAAGTAATGCAGGGCAGCTTTGCGTGGCTTCATAAATCTGATTCTGAGCCCAGAGTCACGGCTGCGCCACTTTACGTGTTGCAAACGTTGTTCAAGGCTCTCATAAATAATCCTCCGAGTGTATGGCTGTCTGTCCTGCTATTGCCCACTACAGTAGGTCTGTGAGCCAGAGTTTGACAGTCATTTATGAACACAATGGGAGTAGCTCAAAAAGATGAGAAATAAATAGGATGGGTGGCTAAGTTCAGAATTATTCTGAGCCTAGTTCTTGTCACCCAAACCCAAAGCAATTTTATTGCCCAGAGTTCTTGTATGGCAAAATGTGGTACGGTGCACCTGCGCCTGGGAAGGCCTGGCGTGGAAACACCAGGCACCTACAATTGGACATTGTGTAACCTAGCCTTGGGCTTCTGCTTTGACCATTCCGTAACCAGGACCTTAGAGTAAGGGTGTATACCCAGCGTTTTACGCCATAGCCTCTGTGGTAGAATGAGCTTTGAACAATTTAGTGTCAATACCTGCCTCTTGCATGGCCCAGCACACCCAACGTGCAATGGTGGGAGAGGAGACAACCTTATAAGGTTTACAAAGTGCAATGAGCATCTGCCGTTCTCTGTGGGGCCGAAGTTCTTAGGTCATTGACTTGTACTGTTTGATGTAACGAACAACACACAGTTTGGGAGAGCCTGGGAAGGCCAGATATGAGATAAGTCTGGAATTGCGCTTTGTCCTCAGGGACACATGGAAGGAAACCCCCTCAGGAGTAAATGTGCAGCCGGTAATGTCCAGAGCCTGGACATCTGAAACCCGGTGACAAGATACCAAACATAGCGATGTAGCCAATTTCACAGACAACTGCTTCCTTGAAAGGTACTTGTTCTGAGGCCAGAAGAGTAAGAGATTCAACACTCTGCTGACATCCCACAGAACCAAAAATCTTGGTCTTGGAGGAAGAGACAGTCTGATGCCCCGGAGAAGCTTGCGGACCAGGGGATGCTCAGCAACTGGACTGCCTCCAACATGTGCATGTCATGTGGAAATCGCAGATCTAAAAGTATTGAGCGACCTGTAAGTCAACCCTTCCTCTGCCAGTGAGGCCAGGAATTTTAAGATGTGGACAACATCTGTCCCCACGGGATCAAAAACCCGCTGCTGACACCACCCAACTACCGAGACAAGGCAGAGCGGTATAGTTCAACCATATTCTCTGGCCAGGATAGGAGGTCTGCAGCATTGCATGAAAGCCCTGGGACTTGCCAGCGTGACCTGTAATCCTCCACGCCATGAGTGGGAGGGACTCATTGACCACCAATAGGTGGGGGTTCAGGAGGGATCCCTGAGGAGAAACCGTTCTTGGGTGGATGGATTGGAAAATTCCAAGAAAGTTCCAGAAGAACCAGAAACCAGACTTGCGACTTCCAAATCGGGGTTACTACCATCAGGTCCCCCCACTGCCGGCGTGTCGGTGACTTGTGTCTCGTTTTCATCGCAAATGGAGGGGAGGCATAGCTTGTCTCCTTGGATCAGTCTTGGAGAAAGGCATAGGTCGGTATTGCGTCAGGATCCGATCTCCTGCTGAAGTACTGTGGAAGTTGATGGTCCAACTGGGACACACAGAGGTCGATCGAGAAAGAACCCCACTGGCCTGATAGGGCCTGAAACACCTCCAGAATCAGTTTCCACAGGCTCGTATCCTTGAGATGGCGAGACTGCCAATCTGCCACTTGGTTGGCAAAGCCCGGGAGGTGTTCCGCCACCACCGACATGTGATGTTTGAGGCAATATTCCCAGAAGCTCTTCGTAAGGTCTGACAGCACTCTAGAGCCCATACCTCCCAAATGGTTGCTGTAGCAGACAGCCGCTAAACTGTCCATTTTCAGAAGATCACAGCATTGGGTGTATCCTCTTGTCCAACACTTCACTGCGAAAGAGCCCACCATCAACTCCAAGCAATTGATGTGCAGGGTCTGCTCGGAGGCAGACCATCTGCCTCCTGTGGTAAACTCCCAACAACGTGCCCCGAGCCACTGGTATCAAACTCTATCACTATGTCCGGCTGAGAGACAAAAATGGCTCGCCCGTTCCAGGCTTCCATATGCATGAGCCACCACTGCAGCTCATCCTTGGCTTCGTACGAGAGGGGAACATGTTGGGAGTATGTGAGGCCACGACGCAGGTGTGACGCTTTTAGACGTTGCAGGACCTAGAATTGAAGGGGACTCGGAAAAATGACCTGGATAGAGGAGGATAGAAGGCCGACTACCCTGGCAATCTGTCGGAGAGAAGTTGAGGGTTTTGCCAGGGTTTTGTACACTTCATGTCAAATTCTGGCCATTTTTCTTGAAGGGAGTCTCAAGGTCGCTTTTACCGTGTTGATCACGAAACTCAAGAAGATCAGAGATTGGGATGGGATCAGGGCTGACTTTTCGCAATTGATAATAAAGCTGAGGGACTGGAGGATTGTGCTCCACAGGTGCAAGTTCAGAGCCTGATCACACTGGTCTATGATGAGTATATTGTCCAAGTATACTATCATGCGGATCCCTGATGTCCGTAGAAACTCGACCACCAGCTTAAGCACCTTGGTGAAACACCATGGAGCTGAGGAGAGACAGAACAGAAGGGAACTGAATTTGAAGGTCTGGAACCCCCATTGGAACTGTAGGAACCAATGGTGTGGTGGGAATAACAGGATCGTCAGGTACACATCCTTCACATCCAGGTGCACCAGCTAGTTGTTGGGTCGGAGAAGGTCTCAGAGGCGTTGGATGCCCTCCATCTTGAAGTGGCAGTAAACCAGCCACTCGTTGAACTCCTTCAGATTGATGAACGGGTGCTGCCCACCATCCCACTTCTCTACGAGGAAAATGTTGCTGAGGAAGGCGGAAAGGTGAGGGGTGGTCAAAGATATAGCCCCTTTGGACAGAAGTTCCTGAATATCCACTTGAATAAGGGCCGCCTCCCTACCTGAGAAGATGATTGGTCGAGGAGGGACAGGTTGGAAGGAGGAGCCGTAAAAGTCTATGTGAAAGCCCTGTACTGTTTGCAGAACCCAAGTATCTGTAGTAAGAGTCCTCCAGGCATGAACGAAATGTGCCAACCTGCCCCATAAATGCTTGTGAGAAATAAACTGGTGACTCAGCTAGGGCATTGCAAGAGGAGCTTCTGGATCCTCTGTGTCTTAGATTGCGCTTGGTGGGGTAGAATCCCCTGAAGCGAGCGGGGTTCTGCCATTTTCCTCTCCTTGATGGCTGACCTCTGCTAGGGGGTTGTGATTGCGGGTGGCCGCCGAGCCCTCCAGCCACAGCCGGCCACAGCGAAAACCTGAGGGGTAAAGATGCGCTTGTTTGATGATTGCCAGTTAAAGGTGGAGACGAATTTACAGAGCTCTTTGATGAAAGGTTCACCAAAGAGCCAGCCATGCGCAACCTGCCCCACCTCAGAGGTAGCTAAATACCCTAGTTTAGGGTCAATTTTGATTAGGAGAGATCTGCGCCTCTCTGTAGAGATTGCACAGTTTGAATTCCACAAAAATATCACTGCTCAATGGGCCAGGTCAGAGAGTTCTTAAGAGGAGATAAGGGCACCATAAGTTTTGGCATCTTTGGCCATATCAAGGATTTTAGTTAATGGCCCCACCAGGTCTAGCAGTTTATCTTAGCATGACCGCCAGTAGCGGTCAATGCCCTTCTTGGCATCTCGCACATATTTGGCCAAGAACGTGGCCATTTTGGAGTCGATCCCTGGTGTAGCTGTGACTTTACCCTCCAGTGAAGGTTGGGAAAATTTCACCAGTAGGCAGTTGCAGATCTCTTGATCAAAGGCTTACAAAGCCTCCCTGCCACATATGTGGCAACCTTCTCTGCCAGAGACCACTCTGCTGATCAGTGGTGCCTGAGCGCCTCGGGTCCAACATGTTAGACCCTGGACCGTCAGGGGTGATCACGAGGGGTCAGCCCCCAAAGAGGTGCTCTGCAGTCTCAAGGGCCGTTACTGATCAGAATTGCCACCCGATCCCACTGGGGATCTATCGGAGGCAGAGAGGGGGATGGGGGGTCTAGTATATGGGATTTCCCTGAGGGCTCAGGAATTGGGGGCAAAGCCTGGCCCAAGAAGGTCTTCTTTAGTCTGGCAAGGGCATCCAGATATACCCTTGCGCGGGTTCTCAGGGTTCATGCGCAGCCTAGGAGGTATGGGGGCCGAAGGCCGAGGTAGTTCTTCCCTCGAAGGGAGGGGTTGGAAGCATTCTGTGTATAGTCTAGTCATTTCTTCTCCAAAGGCGCTTACGTGTCTGAGACCACCCTGTAAATAGAGGCATCCACCGCCTCATAAAACTCATCCGACACTGGGAAGTGGGCTATCTCCTCTTCCTCAGTGTAGGCATCCTCATACTGCTCCATCGTACTCAGGTAATGGAGGTATGTAGCTCCCTAGGGAAGCATAGGTATAGTGAGCAACATAGGGCTGGGGGAAACCCAGGCGAAATGGGGGTAGCAAAACTGCACTTGCAGGAAGTCAAAAACCTTCAAGGATACAATGCGGCATTGTTCAAATGGCCAATGAGCACAGCCTGGGTGTGTTTCCTGAATTACTGGGCAGTGCAGGCCACATGCAATGTACAGCCCCCAGGCGGGCATTCATACTGCTGCTGTATGTCAAGCTATAATACAGACACTAGGGGGGGCGTCCAGACTCCAGGCCGTGTGGGGACTTGCCTGATTACACACGCACGCAATCGGGCAACACTCGGCTCTGTCAGTTTCCAAATTGATGAAAGTGGTGCCCAATCCTGCGTCATGGAGAGAAACACTGGCGCTTGGCAACGGGAACGCATGCCCTCTGGCGGTCTGAGGACCGCCGTGTGTCAGCCCCTGCAGTTCTGCAGAGCCGATAATTATGTCAAGAGCAGCCGCGAATGGAGCGACAGAGTGTTTCTATGGCTGCAGCTAGCAAAGACAGCAATCTAAGCAAAATAAAACCGTGAACATGCAAGTATTACCGCAATATACATGAAAGAACACAGAGGGGACGATGGTCCCTGACTTATCTTCGGCTGCAGCAGCGAAGAAAGAGGGCGAGTTCAGGCGGAGGAGGGGCTGAGCCCTGACTGGACAATACATTACTGTTGGTTTTCTGCTTATTTCCCCATAAATTATGGGAAATAAAGTTTTATACAGTTTAAAAATACGGCTGCGGTTGAATAAATGAAGAATGTAATGACATAATCCTCACCTCCGGGTCCTGACATACAATTGTTGTTGTGTATAGTGATATATGTGGGTATTTGGTGGTCTCTGAAAACTCAACAAACATTTAAAACAACTGCAGATATGAATGGTTTAGTTAATTTAAAACAATGGAGACACGTCTGTATAGAAAACTGGTTTGTTTTATTATGGACAGGGAGGCCACTGTCTTGTTATGAGCCACAGCTGGCTCCTGCAGAGTTAAAACAATTTCATTCACATTGATTAAATAGATTTCTCTGAGAAGCGCCCGACTTACTTGGGTAGCCTAACACAAAGAAAATGGCCTTCCTCAGAGCAAACTGCTCATGTGCTATATGCGCAGAAACATCAAAACAACATTCCTGTTAAGAAAATAAGCCAGCTACAATCGTAATCAAATTTAGATAAAATAACAAAACTGAATGACATACAAATGATAAAAATTAGATGTAGGAATGAAAATCTATTAAAAAAAAGTCTCCATATGAAACAATAGGAACTCTATGGGGTGCAGTTGATCTGGTCCTAGGCATCCTCTGAGACAATTGAGCAAATGTATAAAAAGACTGTTGATTCACTCCGGTTCAGAGTAATGGAGCCCTGCTTCTTAGGCCTCGATTGGGGCCTTATGGTGAGTAGGGATGGGAAAACCTTTGTGACTGATCCTGATAAAATGCTTAGCTTCAGACTTTGAAACTTTTAAGAATGTCTAAAATCTCCACTGTGAAAATGCTGCAAGCTGTCACCAAGCAGGGCTTCACAAAGTCTGCTACGCATTTTTCGCATCATGCTGTAGACTTTAACTTTGAAGTGAAAATCACTGAGAGGAACAAACAATTCTTGCCTCAGTCAGACTCTTGATGTTGGAGGTTTTACTGAATAAATGGGTTTTATCCTCCTGTGAATACCATGACTCTTTTTGGCTCGTGGTCTGGGATTATGCTAAGGGAAGCATGTTATTGTGGTCTCTTGCCCTTAATACGAGCAACATTATTGCATGATACTTTGGTTACACTGAGAATATCACCGCTCAGTGACACTAGTCATTAGCGACCTCCTTTGCCATCCAAAGGTTTGCATACTGCATCATTAAAGGTCCCTGACTGTATTGATGACAGGAGAATGGCATACAGAACTTTACCATATGGCTTCCAATGAGAGGATCATTTATAGGTCGCAGGATCAGATGGATATGTAGAACAGAGTTTGGATCCTTCCTTCACTTTGTGCAGCAATGGGAAGATTTAATAGATTCAACTATCTAGATATCTATAGTTTACAATTCCCCATTGATTTATACTAGGCTGCAGTTACGGAAAGAAGATATTATAAACTGACTGTCTCTTTGGGGTCACAAAACATCGTAAATGGGAAGGGAGTGACTCGACCGAAATGGCCAAACATTGTAAAACCCATCTCCATGGTAGTATTTGATTGCTCTGGAATGAGTGTGGGATGGCTACTGGATCAAAAGCAGGCACTTACTCATTGACTAGCTGCTCTCCCAACTCCCTGGGGGTATCCTGGTTATATTAGGACGTTGGCTATGGTTATTATGGCTACCCTTGCCAGTTATTGTATGTTTTCCTTTTGTCAACCTTATGGCTCTTGATAATTCATGACCATGGTGAGATATACTGAACCGCACATTAGTTGCACAGTACGGAGGAGGTTCTAGGGACTTATCACCAGCCGACTAGACTACAAAACGCACTATATGCAGGCACCACCATCCAACTCATGCAGACTCCAGATCATCCAGAACGCAGCTGCCAGAATGATCCTCAACCTGCCCAAAAGAACCCACATCACTCAGCACCTGAAGGACCTCCACTGGCTCCTGGTCCAGAAGAGATGCCATTTCAAGCTCCTGACCCACTCCTACACAGCCCTCCACGATCAAGGACCCTCCTACATTAACAGCCACCTGCGCTTCCACCGACCCCGCAGGAACCTCCGCTCAGCACACCTCACCCTCGCACAGATCCTTCGCATACGCTGCTGTCGCACCGGAGGGCGCTCCTTCTCCACTCTCACCACCAAAACCTGGAACACCCTCCCTCTCCCTCTCCACCTCCGCACCGCCCCCTTGCTGACCCACTTAAGGAAGGAAGGAAGGAGCTCAAGGCCTGGCTCTTTGACTTAGACCCGCTGAAAGAGCCTGGATACCCTCTTGGGTGACAAGTTGTGCTCTACAAATGCGACCTGATTGATTGATTGAGTGAGTGAGTGAGTGAGGATGTATAATTAGTCTTACATGAGCCCATCTCTTTCCCCTTCTTATTTGCTTTTTTCCCACTCCTCACTTTTATATCTTCTTGGATAGCTCTCCCATGGATGCCATTTAGGGTCGCACCCACGACCCCTGGCTTGCCCCTTGCAACCCCTGGCACTACCTTTGCGACCTCTGGCCTCAGAGGTGGCAAAATCAGTGTCAGAAACACAGTCAGCTAGTCCTTATGGTCGTGGGTTGGGGCTCCATTTTCCTTGTTTTCGGTCATTTTTTTTTAACACTAATAGTGAATAATACTTTATTCACTATCGGTGTAATATAGAACAGAGTTAAATTAGCTGGAATATGACCCTACCTTGCAGCTTAGATAAGTAAAAATGCTTTTAAATGTATTTTGTGTGCATGCTCGTGGGTGACAATGTGTTTGTGTGAGAGATTGTGTTTATGTGTTAGTGTTTGTATGCGTAAAGCATGTGTGTGTGAGTGAAAGTAAAGATCAAATGGCGTGTAATGTCACTTCCGCTACCCCTTGCATTTTGGTGAATTGATGTTCATGATCCCTTCCCCTTCTTCTTTTTTTCCTTTTCAGGTCGCAGCCTACCAGAGAGCACAGCTGTCTGTGCTTGCTAAAGTCATCTTGGGGATTTTCAGAAAGTTGACCTTGGAATCCATTGTGCCAGTTGCTTGCTATTGGCTTTGTGGTTTGTAACTCACATTTTCTTGCTTTCCATTTGCTGGCTTTATTTGCTTTAGGCTGTCCAGGTTCAGTTTGTCCCTCCTGTTGCCTAAACCGTATTTACGGTATTCTTCCACAAACTCATTTTCTGTAAACTGGCCTTTAAAATCTTGTTGTTATCTTGTCACGTGTGCTGGGCATTCAAAGACTGAGGTCAAATGTCAGGCACTGTCTTATCCTTCCAAGTGCTCCATTTCTGTAGACAGGCCTGTAAATCTTGGGCCTGATTCACAAAGGTAAACTTTGACCAAAAGTCTAAGTTTAGACCTGAAGGCTTAGTTTAGACCTACAGTCTAACTTTACTACTAGTAAAGTTAGACTTTTGGTCTACGTTTGGACCAAAAGTCTAACTTAGACCAAAAGTCTAACTTTAGTAGTAGTAAAGTTAGACTTCTGGTCTAAGTTAGACTTTGGTCCAAACTTAGACCAAAAGTCTAACTTTACTAGTAGTAAAGTTAGACTTTTGGTCCAAACTTAGACCAAAAGTCTAATTTTGAGCCAAAAGTCTAACTTTAGTAGTCGTAAAGGTAGACTTTTGGTCTAAACTTAGACCAAAAGTCTAACTCTAGTAGTAGTAAAGTTAGACTTTTGGTCTGAGTTAGACATTTGGTCTAAACTTAGATCAAAAGTCTAACTTTACTACTAGTAAACTTAGACTTTTGGTCCAAATAAAGACCTAAAGTCTAACTTTACTACTGGAATGCTCCAGTCATAATGCAAACCCGTGAGCCTCCTTGTTAGCCTGTGGCAGGATAACCTTAGCAATACAAAATGTAGGTGTCGTTGACAGTTCCTGGTTAATAAATTTAAAATCTGTGTACATCTATGCATGTACAGATTATCATGCAAATTCCACTAGTAAGGCTGATTTTTCTAGAGGTACAAACTTTTGAGGTATCGGCAGGAACATGAAAATTCACAGGCGATGGCCAGGCTGTGGTACTCAGAAGGCAGTGAAAATCCACAGGATCATAACTTTTTGGGTACTCACAAACATTACCAATTTGTTTTCTAACCATCCTGGTCCCAGTTCGTACGAAGCAGGTGAGGAATTGGGAGTCTAGCTAGATGTGAATCTAAGCTTTGTCCTTCAAGTTGGAGCAGTCACTAATTCCTGTCATTGTGAGCTCTGACATTGTCTGACACACAAGGACATCCATTGTTGTTGCCCTGCCTTTGTTGCCAGTAAGTTTGACAAATGCATTCCCCGTCTGACAATTCTTAATGTATAGAAGAGGTATGCTAAAAGCATATAATGTCTGCAGTTTCAGAGTGGTAGCTGGGCATATGTGGTTCAGACTTACTCCCTTTGGAATAACATGCTAGCTTCGCTGAGCAATCCAACCACGTACCTTATTTTTCACAGTCTGTTCCTGTAGTGATGGATAGCTCGTGAGCTCAGCCCCTCAACCATTTCCCAGTTTTAGATATATTTTTTTCTGGTGCACAGAAAGCACCAAATCCTGCATAGCAGTTGTACATACAATAATTACATAAATAACCCGAATAAATGTAGAAATCAATCAGCAAACGTTATGTACACTTCGTTAAAAAGGATATATTATACGGGTACACATTGGATGCCAAAAATGTACAAACATATCTTTATTTCGTAAGACGGATATTTCCGCCAAGAAAATGTTTGTGATTGAACACTATTTTCATAAAGTGCTAATGCGCTCGTTTCTGCCACAATTTCGCTATGTATGCTGACCTGCTCTCCACTTTGGGACATAAGAACTTTTTGGAGTATTTTTGTGAATTCCATACAGTTGAAAATCTTCTGAAACCATAGCAGATTTCTGACTTTTGAAAAGGTCTGTGAATCGACCCCCATAGTGTAATAGCAAAGAATTTACCACCCAATCATTTCTAATAGAATTATAGATGGCAAAGACAGAATAACTGGGATGTTTCTCACCGAAGAAATCTGAATGACATCAAATTGATGAGAGCAAAGCTTTAGTTGTCTATGGTGTGTCTCAGAACCCCGAGGTCGAAAGCATCCATGTGATTCACTTCCTACCCATCTATACTTTTATGTTATGCATGGAACCCAAATCATCCGCCTCAGGTTTTAACACTGTAGAGAGGAGTAATTGGGAAGCCATACATAGCATGGCCTCCTTCCCCCTCTCAAAGATAAAAAAACAAGCAGTTGCAATGTACTAGGTCTCGCATTTGCAAGTGTTAGAGCTGTTGGCAATGTAAATGATAATGTCTTTTACCTAGGTGTTTTGGTTTGGAGTGTAGTGAATGTTGTGGTGTAGAGTTAATAATGTGGGTTGTTTTGGAATTGTTATTTGTGGTATGATGTGTAAATCTGTGGTTTGTATTGGAGGTATGCGGTGTGTTGTGGATTTGTATTGTGTATTTGAAATGTGTGGTTTGGTGTGGAATTATGTGGTGTGTATTGGAAATGTGTGGAGTTGAATTGTGTGGCGTGGAACTGTGTAACATTGAGCAAAATTATGCTTATTGGAATTATGTGTTATGGTGTGGAGTGCAATTATGTGGATTGCTGGCAAGTGGCATAGGGTGCATTTATGTGGGGTGTATTTATGTTGCATTGAGTAGAGTGTAATTATGTGTTGTGTGATTATGTGGCGCTGAGTGGTATTATGTTGAGTGTAATTATATTGTATGGTGCAGAATTGTGTGGCATTGAATTGTGTGGTGTTGTGTGGCATGGTCTGAAGCAGTATTATATGGTGTGGAATTATGTGGCATATTGCGAAGTTACAGTTTTTAGGTGGAGTGTAATTATGTGTTTTCGAATTGAGTGGATATATGTGCAGTATAAATATATCAGTTAGGAGCTGAAAAAAAGCCCACTTAATTTCCACAAAAGAGCCCTAACCCTACAGTTTCTGAGTCAAGGATGCAGTAGTTTCAGGAGCACTAGTTAGCTGCCGCTTTGACTACGGCCAGCGTCATTTGCGGTCTTGCCAGATACCAGGTCCAAAAACTGCAGAAAGCTCAAAATGCAGACAGCCGTCTCACTCATCTTTTGGCAACAAAAAAAATCTATATGTGACATCCCAACTAAAAGCCTGCACTGGCCCCAACAAAAAAAAGAAAGAGTTTAATGGAATTTGCTTTATCTATAAATGCCTGGATGGATCCGCCGTCATACACCTTAAAATAATAAACACCAACCACCTTGTCCTTCTGCTCTGCAGAAAAACCCCCTGAAAAAACCCAATTTGTCATCAGCCACTGGCCACCCGCCCGATTGACCGGTTTTCCAATTCGACCCTGCACAGGATGGAAAATAAAGTGAAGTGCTGGAATTGGCAGACAAACACACCTGGAAGATAAGTGGAAAAAAACATGCACACTCATGAAGTGCTTTAACCCCTTCGCAGCTAGGCCTTTTCCCCCATGTGCTAAGCCTTTTTTTGGCTATTTGTGGTAGTTCGCGCTTAGGCCCCTGTAACATTTTGACCACATAAGGTATCCACGGCAAATTTGCGTCCTTTTCTTCCAACATCATGGGGATTCTAAAGGTACCCAGGGTTTGTAGATTCCCCTGGAGGGGACACAGAAATTAGCCAAAATACAGCTACATTTTTTTTTTCTAAAAAGGGAAAAAAGTGCTGCAAATGAAAGCGTCTGGTTTTTTCCCTGCAAATGGTATCAACAAAGGGTTTGTGGGGCTGAAATCACAATTTTCCCAGCTTTCAGGGACTGACAGACTTTTGTCAGAAAACCAAATTTTTTACACAGTTTTGGCATTTTACTGGGACATAGCCTATTTTTGCTATTTTGTGTGCTTTCAACCTTCTTCCAGTTAATGGTAGAAATGGGCATGAAAGCAATAATGGATCCTGGAAATCTATACATTTTAGAAAAGTAGACAAAATTCTTAATTCAGCAAGGGGTCATTTGTGTAGATCCTTCAAGGTTTCTTTATAGAAACTAACAGTTGAAAATAGGACAAATTGAAAATGAGTTGAAAAAAACAGCCATTTGTCCAACGTTTTCACCTGTAACTTCTTGTAATTATGACAGATGTTTGAAAGCAATATACCGTTACATCTGCTGGACCTTTCTGGTTGTGGGGATATATAGTAGGTTCACCAAGAACCCGACGAACCCAGAGCCAATAACTGAGCAGCATCTTGCAATGGTTTTTTATTGTACCGGGTATATAGCAATTAATTTGGGAAAATATATATAGTGAAAAATCGGGATGAAAGACACCTATGCAGTTCTGAAATTGAAACAAAATATAGAGTTTAGAAACAGTAGCTATTTGCACATTTCCAAAATTGTGAGTACCCATACTAGCATGAGAATTATGGGACATTTTTCAAAGTGACTTCTTTTTACACATTGTCTTTCATTTGGAAGGCAGAAATGATTTGAAAGTCAATAGGTAATAACAGTTGCTCTACAATTCTGTGTTACCCTAAGTCTCCCGATAAAAATTGTACCTCACTTGTGTGGGTATGCCTAGTGCCCGCTACAGGAAACGGCTCAAAACACAATGTGGACACACTTAATTTTTACAGTGAAAACTGACCCTTTTTTTGCAAAGTGCCTAGCTGTAGATTTTAAACCCTAGCTCTGCCGGCAGCTAGGTAAACCTAGCAAACCTATACATTTTTTAAAACTAGACACCCAGGGGAAACCAGGATGGGGTGACTTGTCTGGCTCTCACCAGGTTCTGTTACCCAGAATCCCTTGCAAAACTTAAACTTTGTAAAACAAAACCACATTTTCCTCACATTTCTGTGGAGGAAAGTTCTGGAATCTGTGTGGATCCACAAAAGTCCACCCACCCCGCATTCCCCAAAGTCTTCTGAGAAAAATGGTACCTCACTTGTGAGGGTAGGCCTAGTGGCCGCGACAGGAAACGGCCCAAAACGCAACGTGGACGCACCACATTTTCGCAGTGAAAACAGACCCTTTTTTTACAAAGTGCCTAGCTGTAGATTTTGAACCCTAGCTCTGCCGGCACCTAGAGAAACCTAGAAAACCTATACATTTTCGAAAACTAGACACCCAGAGGAATACAGGATGGGGTGACTTCTCTGTCTTTCACCAGGTTCTGTTACCCAGAATCCCTTGCAAGCCTCAATCTTTGTAAAAAAAAAACACATTTTCCTCACATTTCTGCGGTGGAAAGTTCTGGAATCTGCGTGGATCCACAAAATTCCACCCACCCCGCATTCCCCAAAGTTTCCCAAGAAAAATGGTACCTCACTTGTGTGGGTAGGCCTGGTGGCCGCGACAGAAAACGGCCCAAAACGCAACGTGGACGCAGCACATTTTCGCAGTGAAAACAGACCCTTTTTTTACAAAGTGCCTAGCTGTAGATTTTGAACCCTAGCTCTGCCGGCACCTAGAGAAACCTAGCAAACCTATACATTTTCGAAAACTAGACACCCAGTGGAAGACAGGATGGGGTGACTTTTCTGGCTCTCACCAGGTTCTGTTACCCAGAATCTCTTGCAAACCTCAAACTTTGTAAAAAAAAACACATTTTCCTCACATTTCTGTGGTGGAAAGTTCTGGAATCTGCGTGGATCCACAAAATTCCACCCACCCCGCATTCCCCAAAGTCTCCCAAAAAAATGGTACCTCACTTGTGACGGTAGGACTAGTGCCCGCGACAGGAAACGGCCCAAAACGCAACGTGGACACACCACATTTTCACAGTGAAAACTGACCCTTTTTTTGCAAAGTGCCTAGCTGTAGATTTTGAACCCTAGCTCTGCCGGCACCTAGGGAAACCTAGCAAACCTATCCATTTTTGAAAACTAGACACCCAGGGGAATCCAGGATGGGGTGACTTGTCTGGCTCTCACCAGGTTCTGTTACCCAGAATCCCTTGCACACCTCAAACTTTGTAAAAAAAAACAAATTTTCCTCACATTTCTGTGGTGGAAAGTTCTGGAATCTGTGTGGATCCACAAAATTCCACCCACCCCGCATTCCCCAAAGTTTCCCAAGAAAAATGGTACCTCACTTGTGTGGGTAGGCCTAGTGCCCACGACAGGAAACGTCTCAAAACGCAACGTGGACACACCACATTTTCACTGTGAAAACTGGCCCTTTTTTTGCAAAGTGCCTAGCAGTAGATTTTGAACCCTAGCTCTGCCAGCACCTAGGGAAACCTAGCAAACCTATAAATTTTTAAAAACTAGACACCCAGGGGAATCCAGGATGAGGTGACTTGTCTGGCTCTCACCACGTTCTGATACCCAGAATCCCTTGCACACCTCAAACTTTGTAAAAAAAAACACATTTTCCTCACATTTCTGTGGTGGAAAGTTCTGGAATCTGCGTGGATCCACAAAATTCCACGCACTCCGCATTCCCCAAAGTCTTCCGAAAAAAATGATACCTCACTTGTGTGGGTAGGCCTAGTGCCCGCGACAGGAAACGGCTCAAAACGCAACGTGGACACACTTCATTTTTACAGTGAAAACTGACCCTTTTTTTGCAAAGTGCCTAGCTGTAGATTTTGAACCCTAGCTCTGCCGGAAGCTAGGGAAACCTAGCAAACTTATACATTTTTGAAAACTATACACCCAGGGGAAACCAGGATGGGGTGATTTGTCTGGCTCTCACCAGGTTCTGTTACCCAGAATCCCTTGCAAACCTTAAACATTGTAAAAAAAAAAACATTTTCCTCACATTTCTGTGGTGGAAAGTTCTGAAATCTGCGTGGATCCACAAAAGTCCACCCACCCCGCATTCCCCAAAGTCTTCTGAGAAAAATGGTACCTCACTTGTGAGGGTAGGCCTAGTGCCCGCGACAGGAAACGGCCCAAAACGCAACATGGACACACCACATTTTTGCAGTGAAAACTGACCCTTTTTTTGCAAAGTGCCTAGCTGTAGATTTTGTACCCAAGCTCTGCCGGCACCTAGAGAAATCTAGCAAACCTATACATTTTCGAAAACTAGACACCCAGAGAAATACAGGATGGGGTGACTTGTCTGGCTTTCACCAGGTTCTGTTACCCAGAATCCCTTGCAAACCTTAAACTTTGTAAAAAAAAATACATTTTCCTCACATTTCTGTGGTGGGAAATTCTGGAATCTGCGTGGATCCACAAAATTCCACTCACTCTGCAGTCCCCAAAGTCTTCTGAGAAAAATGGTACCTCACTTGTGAGGGTAGGCCTAGTGCCCGCGACAGGAAACGGCCCAAAACGCAACGTGGACACACCACATTTTCGCAGTGAAAACTGACCCTTTTTTTGCAAAATGCCTAGCTGTAGATTTTGAACCCTAGCTCTGCCGGCACCTAGAGAAACCTAGCAAACCTATACATTTTCGAAAACTAGACACCCAGAGGAATACAGGATGGGGTGACTTTTCTGGCTTTCACCAGGTTCTGTTAGCCAGAATCCCTTGCAAACCTCAAACTTTGTCAAAAAAACACATTTTCCTCACATTTCTGTGATGGAAAGTTCTGGAATCTACGTGGATCCACAAAATTCCACTCACTCCACATTCCCAAAAGTCTCCCAAGAAAAATGGTACCTCACTTGTGTGGGTAAGCCTAGTGCCTACGACAGGAAACGTCCCAAAACACAACGTGGACACACCACATTTTCACAGTGAAAACTGAGCCTTTTTTGCAAAGTGCCTAGCTGTAGATTTTGAACTCTAGCTCTGCCGGCACCTAGGGAAACCTAGCAAACCTATACATTTTTAAAAACTAGACACCCAGGGGAATCCAGGATGGGGTGACTTGTCTGGCTCTCACCAGGTTCTGTTACCCAGAATCCCTTGCACACCGCAAACTTTGTAAAAAAAACACATTTTCCTCATATTTCTGTGGTGGAAAGTTCTGGAATCTGCGTAGATCCACAAAATTCCACCCACCCCGCATTCCCCAAAGTCTTCAGAGAAAAATGGTACCTTACTTGTGACGGTAGGCCTAGTGGCTGCGACAGGAAACGGCCCAAAACGCAATGTGGACACACCACATTTTCACAGTGAAAACGGACCCTTTTTTTGCAAAGTGCCTAGCTGTAGATTTTGAACCCTAGCTCTGCCGGCACCTAGAGAAACCTAGCAAACCTATACATTTTCGAAAACTAGACACCCAGTGGAAGAAAGGATGGGGTGACTTTTCTGGCTCCCACCAGGTTCTGTTACCCAGAATCTCTTGCAAACCTCAAACTTTGTAAAAAAAAAACACATTTTCCTCACATTTCTGTGGTGGAAAGTTCTGGAATCTGCGTGGATCCACAAAATTCCACCCACCCCGCATTCCCCAAAGTCTCCCAAGAAAAATGGTACCTCACTTGTGTGGGTAGGCCTAGTGCCCGCGACAGGAAACGGCCCAAAACGCAATGTGGACACACCACATTTTCACAGTGAAAACTGACACTTTTTTTGCAAAGTGCCTAGTGCCTAGCTGTAGATTTTGAACCCTAGCTCTGCCGGCACCTAGGGAAACCTAGCAAACCTATACATTTTTGAAAGCTAGACACCCAGGGGAATCCAGGATCGGGTGACTTGTCTGTCTCTCACCAGGTTCTGTTACCCAGAAACCCCTCCAAACCTCAAACTTTGTCAAAAAAACACATTTTCCTCACATTTCTGTGGTGGAAAGTTCTGGAATCTGCGTGGATCCACAAAATTCCACCCACCCCACATTCCCCAAAGTCTTCCGAGAAAAATGGTGCCTAACTTGCATGGGTGGGTCAAGTACCCGCGCCAGGCAAGGGCCCAAAACGTATTGAGGAGACATCAAAATTACCTATCACAAAACAACCTGGTTTTGCAAGGGCGGTCACCTGGGTTTTTGGCCCCGGGCTCGGCGGCCATCTTGGGAAACCTACCAAACCCACACATTTCTGAAAACTAGGCACCCGGGGGAGTCCAGCAAGGTATGGCTTGCGTGGACCCCCTAACGTTTTCCTACCCAGAATCCCCTGCAAACCTCAAATTTAGCTGAAAAAATCAAATTTTTCTCAAATTTCTGTGTGGGAAAGTTCAGGAATCTCCATGGATCCACAAATTTCCTACCACCCAGCATTCCCCCAGGTCTTCCGATAGAAATGGTACCTCACTCGCGTGGATGGCTCAAGTACCCGCGACAGGCAAGGGCCCAAAACGTATTGAGGAGACATCAAAATTACCTATCATAAAGCAACCTTGTTTTGCAAGTGGGGTCACCTGGGTTTTTGGCCCCGGGCTCGGCGGCCACCTTGGGAAACTACCAAACCCACACATTTCTGAAACCTAGACACCCGGGGGAGTCCAGCGATGTATGGCTTGAGTGGATCCCCCAATGTTTTCCTACCAAGAATCCCCTGCAAACCTCAAATTTAGCTGGAAAAAACACATTTCCCACATATTTTTGTGTGGAATCACTGTGCCCGCAAAAATGTCCTACCCCACAGCGATCCCCTCAGTCTCCCGATTAAAATGATACCTCACTTGTGTGGGTGTCCAATGCAGAATTGGCTAAAAACGTATTTTTAAAAAAATGTAGCGCTTAGAATTCTCGGTGCTATACCCTTAATCCCTATGTTTTTGGCTCTTCCCAGTCACTGGCCCTTGCCCCACCCACACAAGTGAGGTATAATTTTACTCGGGAGACTGAGGGGAACGCTGTGGGGTAGAACATTTGTGCCGGCTCGGTGATTCCACACATAAATATGTGGAAAAGGTGTTTTTTTCAACTACGTTTGCAGGGGATTCTGGGTAGAAAAACGTTAGGGGATCCACGCAAGCCATACCTCTCTGGACTTCCCAGGGTGTCTAGTTTTCAGAAATGTGTGTGTTTGGTAGTTTCCCAAGATGTCTGCCGAGCCCGGCGCCAAAAACCCAGGTGACCCCCCTTGCAAAACCAGGTTGTTTTGTGATAGGTAATTTTGATGTCTCCTCAATACGTTTTGGGCACTTGCCTGTCGCAGGTACTTGACCCCCCCAAGCGAGTGAGTTACCATTTTTATCGGGAGACCCGGGGGAACGCTGGGTGGTAGAAAATTTATGGATCTATGCAGATTCCAGAACTTTCCCACACCGAAATTTGAGAAAAATTTGACTTTTTTCAGCTAAATTTGAGGTTTGCAGGAGATTCTGGGTAGGAAAACATTGGGGGTCCACGCAAGCCATACCTGGCTGGACTCCCCCGGGTGTCTAGTTTTCAGAAATGTGTGGGTTTGATAGGTTTCCTGTTGGACTTGGCCCTTTTTAGCAGGTTCACCCCTAAACTTTTTGCCTGGTCGGTAACCTAGTGTTGGTGGTTTTAGGCCTCTGGGCACTTTCGCACTGTGGTCCAGTGGAAAGTGCGTGCGCGCTCTGTGCACAATTAGTGAGATTGACCTGCCTCCCATAGGAATACATTGGGGATCTGTGTGCCAGTGGTAATTCCTGGTATGAGAGGAGCAGTGTGGTCAAGTTTAGTATGTGTGAATTCGTGAGAATAAATGCTGCGCAATGGTGTGCACAGATTTATTATGACTGGTGTAGAAATGCCACTTTTAGAAGTTGGCATTTATGTGTGCTCTGTGCCTGCCTGCCTGATGTGAATTGCATGTCTGGCTTGTGAGTGACAGGGGCTGGGAGGTGTGTGTGGCTCCAGGAGGGGCAGGGTGAGTCAGCACAGTGCTGAATAGCGAGATCTGCATGCAGATGGGAGGGAGGAGTTGCACCTGGGACCTGAATAGGGCTGTGCCTTCCCTCCACAATGCTGGCTCCACCTCCTGTGGTACGTCTGATGTCCCCAGCCTACACTATGAAAAGTAGAGAGGATCTGAGCAAAACAAAGTGCTCCAAAGCTCCCCTAAACCAGTTCTGACTGGTATCCCCCAAGCCCTGCACCTTTAGACAAAGGAATTCTGTATATAAATATAGGGGCTGTGACCCCATGAAAGTTGTTCAGTGCTTGGTTGCTGTTCCTGCTGGGGCGTGCTGCTGCTGGGGCCCAGGGGGGGCTACCATGAGGGCTTGCCTTCCTGGGCCCTGCATTGCCCCTTGATGCCAAAGAGGACTTTTGGGACCTTTTAGCTTGCTTGTGATCTCCCAAGACATTTGCTGCTTTTTGCACCCTGGGAGCGCTGAAATTGGGCTCCTGAAGGAGCACTGGAGCTCTGCAGCGCGCCGCTGCATATTGCCTGAGGGAATGCCCACCGTAGGGATTCCCCCGTGGTGCTGCCGGGAGTGGGTGCCCACCCCGCATTTTGCCGCTTTATTTGTATTTAAAATTGCGGGTGCCCACCCCGCTTATTGCTCATAATTGCGGGTGCCCACCCCGCTTTGTATTTTGAATTTTGAGGGAGCCTACCCCTCATTGTGCCAAAGGAGAGAAATCACCGCCGCGGCCCGATTCGCCAAGAAAACCGGAAGTCAGGCATTCCTGGCTGGGACAGAGGCGGGGCTTCACAGACGTCCGGCGGGGCCGGGAGAGGAAATCCCGCCCGCCGGAGAAGCCGCCTGGAGCCTCGCAGGCTCCACAGAGAAGTCCGGAGCCCCAGGAGGGGGCCCAGGCGAAGCCGTGCAGAGTCCCGGTTCCCAGGAGGGGGCCCGGGTGAAGGAGAGAAGTGCGGCCGGTCCCAGCAAAGCCAAGAAGAGACCAGAGCAACACAGAATGAAGAGCCCGGTGAGTGGGGATGGCGGGAGCGAGATGTGCCAGTGCCTGAGCGGCCCCGTCTGGCAGCGGGCCGCTCCAACGATGGGGCTAAGTATTTTAAAAAGCCCCGTGTGGTGCCAGTGAGGGCACCGTGTCTGTCTCCCAGAGCAGACCCCCGGTAGCGGGCCGCTCCAACATGGCTAATTGTTTTTGAGCCGGCATAGCTCCTACTTGGGTATAATTGTCTTCAGAGCCCAGTATGGCTCCAACGTGACACATAATTGTTTTTGAGCCTGCGTGGCTCCTACAAGGGGCATAAGTTGTTTTAAAGCCTGCGTGGCCCCAACGATAGCATGATGATCTCAAAAGGGCCCAGAGGGGCCCATGCTTTCCCCCCTTTGTTTGGCCATTCCTCCACAGCTGCCCCGTTTCGCTAAAGGGCAGGTGCAATGTCATGGGGGGGCTTCCAGATCGGAGCACTTTGTCGGTGCTCGTGCCAATTTGGGCACATTTGTTTAGAGGGCACAGTGAGTGCCCAGGGCCCACATTTGGTCCTCACAGATGCGCAGCACTTAGTGCCAGCTGCATCGTTTAGGCCCTCATGTGATATTCCCAGCTGCCCAGCAAGTAGTGGGCAGCTGCAACGTTTAGGTCTGCGCAATTGCGCACTCTTGACTCCTGCTGCATTGACAGCGCGCCCTGACTTTTGGACATAGGGCATTTTGAGCCCCTTTTGAGAAGGCCAGTTGGCCAGGGGGGACTGTGGGTTTTATAGGGCGCCAGGCCCTAATGTGATTTATGTGCTGATGTGATTTTGGGTGCTAGGAAATGTAATTTATGTAGTATGATTTACGCACCCTGTGTTGTACCTCTAATGTGATTCATGATTATGAGGTTGTGCCTACTGTGGTTAGGTGTGAGATATTCTCTACTGTTTTATGCCCCTAAGGTGAGTTATGCTTAGGAGGTTATTGTCTAATGCGCTTAGACTTGTGAGATGATTATATAATGTGTTTATGCTGATGAGGTTATGACATAATGTGGTTTATGTTCCTCAGGATTAATTGCATACTGTGGTTTATGCTAGGAAGTTATTACCTCATGCGTTTAGGTCAGGAGGTTGGCACAGAATAGATTTCACGCCTTATGTGATACTGTGCATAATATGATTTATGTTACAGGATAATGCTGAGTACAGTGGTTACCAGTGATGACTGGCTGTACGTTTATGATATGTCTTACTTTTACTAAGTCCACTTTGTGCTGGTTCTGACAGTGGTCCAGTGGGCCCTGCCAGGTGTAAATAATCCCTTGTAAATATGACCTAGTGCCAGGTGGCACGATGTATATTATGTGAGTACTATTCTAATGTGTTTTATGATAATACAAAGGCTATTTTTATATATAACCTTGTGTGGAGTTCCTTTTGTGGTGTGCCTAGTATGTTGTTGCTGTGTGTGTGTTGCGCAAATGCTTTACACATTGCCTCCGGGATAAGCCTGACTGCTCGTGCCAAGCTACTAAGGGGGTGAGCAGGGGTTATCTTCGGCGTGTAACTCCCTCGCCCTGACTAGAGTGGTGGTCTCTGCCTGGCTTTGGCGCAAGCCTTAGCCAACCAGAGATCCCATTTATAACATTTCCCCACATGGCCGCCGAGCCCGGGGCCAAAAATCCAGATGACCCTCCTTGCAAAACCAGGTTGTTTTGTGATAGGTAATTTTGATGTCTCCACAATACGTTTTGGTCCCTTGCCTGTCGCGAGTACTTGACCCACCCACAAGAGTGAGGTACCATTTTTATTGGGAGACCTGGGGAAACGCTGGGTGGTAGGAAATTTGTGTCAGCCCGGTGATCCTTCAACTTTCCCACACAGAAATTTGAGAAAAAGTTGATTTTTTCATCAAAATGTGAGGTTTGCAGGGGATTCTGGGTAGGGAATCGTTTGGGGATCCACGCAAGCCATACCTCCCTGGACTCCCCCGGGTCTCTAGTTTTCAGAAATGTGTGGGTTTGGTAGGTTTCCCTAGATGGCCGCCAAGCCCTGGACCAAAAACTCATGTGACCCCTCTTGCAAAAGCAGATCGTTTTGTGATAGGTAATTTTGATTTCTCCACAATACGTTTTGGGCCCTTGCCTGTCGCGGGTACTTAACCCACCCACGCGAGTGAGGTACCTTTTTTATCGGGTGACCTGGGGGAACGCTGGGTGGTAGGATATTTGTGGATCCACGCAGATTCCAGAACTTTCCCTCACAGAAATGTGAGGAAAATGTTTTTTTTTTAACAAAGTTTGAGGTTTGCAAGGGATTCTGGGTAACAGAACCTGATGAGAGCCAGACAAGTCACCCCACACTAGATTCCCCTGGGTGTTTAGGTTTAAAAAATGTATAGGTTTCCTATGTTTTGCTAGGTGCTGGAAGAGCTAGGGTTCAAAATCTACAGCTAGGCACTTTCCAAAAATAGGGTCAGTTTTCACTGTGAAAATGTGGTGTGTCCACGTTGCGTTTTGGGCTGTTTCCTGTTTCGGGCACTAGGCCTACCCACACAAGTGAGGTACCATTTTTCTTGGAAGACTTTGGGGAATGCGGGGTGGGTGGAATTTTGTGGATCCACACAGACTCCAGAACTTTCCACCACAGAAATATGTGGAAAATGTGTTTTTGTTTTTACAAAGTTTGAGGTTTGCAAGGAATTCTGGGTAACAGAACCTGGTGAGAGCCAGACAAGTCACTCCATCCTGTATTTCCCTGGGTGTCTAGTTTTCAAAAATGTATAGGTTTGGTAGGTTTCGCTAGGTGCTTGCAGAGCTAGGGTTCAAAATCTACAGCTATGCACTTTGCAAAAAAAGGTTCAGTTTTCACTGTGAAAATGTGGTGTGTCCATGCTGTGTTTTGGGCCGTTTCCTGTCGCGGGCACTAGGCCTACCCACACAAGTGAGGTACCATTTTTCTCGGAAGACTTTGGGGGATGTGGTGTGGGTGGAATTTTGTGGATCCACGCAGATTCCAGAACTTTCCACCACAGAAATGTGAGAAAAATGTGTTTTTTTTTACAAAGTTTGAGGTTTGCAAGGGATTCTGGGTAATAGAACCTGGTGAGAGCCAGACAAGTCACCCCATCCTGTATTCCCCTTGGTGTCTAGTTTAAAAAAATGTATAGGTTTGCTAGGTTTCCCTAGGTGCCTGCAGAGCTAGGGTTCAAAATCTACAGCTATGCACTTTGCAAAAAAAGGGTCAGTTTTCACTGTGAAAATGTGGTGTGTCCATGTTGCGTTTTGGGCCATTTCCTGTCGCGGGCACTAAGCCTACCCACACAAGTGAGGTACCATTTGTATCGGAAGACTTTGGGGAATGCGCGGTGGGTGGAATTTTGTGGATCCACGCAGATCCCAGAACTTTCCATCACAGAAATGTGAGGAAATGTGTTTTTTTTAAACTAAGTTTGAAGTTTGCAAGGGATTCTGGGTAACAGAACCTGGTGAGAGGCACACAAGTCACCCCATACTAGATTACCCTAGGTGTCTAATTTTAAAAAATGTATAGGTTTCCTATGTTTCGCTAGGTTCTGGCAGAGCTAGGGTTCAAAATCTACAGCTAGGCACTTTGCAAAAAAAGGGTCAGTTTTCACTGTGAAAATGTGGTGTGTCCACATAGCGTTTTGGGCCGTTTCCTGTCGCGGGCACTAGTTCTACCCACACAAGTGAGGTACCATTCTTATCGGAAGACTTTGGGGAATGCGGGGTGGGTGGAATTTTGTGGATCCACGCAGATCCCAGAACTTTCCATCACAGAAATGTGAGGAAAATGTGTTTTTTTTAATAAAGTTTGAGGTTTGCAAGGGATTCTGGGTAACAGAACCTGGTGAGAGCCAGACAAGTCACCCCATCCTATATTCCTCTGGGTGTCTAGTTTTAAAAAATGTATAGGTTTGCTAGGTTTCCATAGGTGCCTGTAGAGCTAGGGTTCAAAATGTACAGCTATGCACTTTGCAAAAAAAGGGTCAGTTTTCACTGTGAAAATGTGGTGTGTCCATGTTGCGTTTTGGGCCGTTTCCTGTCGCGGGCACTAGGCCTACCCACACAAGTGAGGTACCATTTTTCTCGGAAGACATTGGGGGATGCAGGGTGGGTGGAATTCTGTGGATCCATGCAGATTCCAGAACTTTCCATCACAGAAATGTGAGGAAAATGTGTTTTTTTGGACAAAGTTTGAGGTTTGCAAGGGATTCTGGGTAACAGAACCTGATGAGAGCCAGACAAGTCACCCCATCCTGGATTCCCCTGGGTGTCTAGTTTTCAATAATGTATAGGTTTGCTAGGTTTCCGTAGGTGCCGGCAGAGCTAGGGTTTAAAATCTACAGCTAGGCACTTTGCAAAAAAAGGGTCAGTTTTCACTGTAAAAATGTGGTGTGTGCACATTGCGTTTTGGTCCGTTTTCTGTCGCGGGCACTAAGCCTACCCACACAAGTGAGGTACCATTTGTATCGGAAGACTTTGGGGAATGCGCGGTGGGTGGAATTTTGTGGATCCACGCAGATCCCAGAACTTTCCATCAGAGAAATGTGAGGAAAATGTGTATTTTTTAAACGAAGTTTGACGTTTGGAAGGGATTCTGGGTAACAGAACCTGGTGAGAGGCACACAAGTCACCCCATACTAGATTCCCCTAGGTGTCTAGTTTTAAAAAAATGTATAGGTTTCCTATGTTTCGCTAGGTGCTGGCAGAGCTAGGGTTCAAAATCTACAGCTAGGCACTTTGCAAAAAAAGGGTCAGTTTTCACTGTGAAAATGTGGTGTGTCCACGTTGTGTGAAGGGCCGTTTCCTGTTGCGGGCACTAGGCCTACCCACACAAGTGAGGTACCATTTTTCTCGGAAGACTTTGGGAAATGCGGGGTGTGTGGAATTTTGTGGATCCACACAGATTCCAGAACTTTCCACCACAGAAATGTGAGGAAAATGTGTTTTTTTAATAAAGTTTGAGGTTTGCAAGGAATTCTGAGTAACAGAACCTGGTGAGAGCCAGACAAGTCACCCCATCCTGTATTCCCCTGGGTGTCTAGTTTTAAAAAATGTATAGGTTTGCTAGGTTTCCCTAGGTGCTTGCAGAGCTAGAGTTCAAAATCTACAGCTATGCACTTTGCAAAAAAAGGTTCAGTTTTCACTGTGAAAATGTGGTGTGTCCATGTTGCTTTTTGGGCCGTTTCCTGTCGCGGGCACTAGACCAACCCACACAAGTGAGGTACCATTTTTCTCGGAGGACTTTGGGGATGCGGGGTGGGTGGAATTTTGTGGATCCACGCAGATTCCAGAACTTTCCACCACAGAAATGTGAGAAAAATGTGTTTTCTTTTTACAAAGTTTGAGGTTTGCAAGGGATTCTGGGTAACAGAACCTGGTGAGAGCCAGACAAGTCACCCCTTCCTGTATTCCCCTGGGTGTCTAGTTTTAAAAAACGTATAGGTTTGCTATGTTTACCTAGGTGCCTGCAGAGCTAGGGTTCAAAATCTACAGCTATGCACTTTGCAAAAAAAGTGGCAGTTTTCACTGTGAAAATGTGGTGTGTCCATGTTGCGTTTTGGGCCGTTTCCTGTCGCGGGCACTGGGCCTACCCACACAAGTGAGGTACCATTTTTCTCGGAAGACTTTGGGAGATGCGCGGTGGGTGGAAGTTTGTGGATCCATGCAGATTCCAGAACTTTCCATCACAGAAATGTGAGGAAAATGTGGGTCTTTTTGACAAAGTTTGAGGTTTGCAAGGGATTCTGGGTAACAGAACCTGGTGAGAGACAGACAAGTCACCCATCCTGGATTCCCCTGGGTGTCTAGTTTTCAATAATGTATAGGTTTGCTAGGTTTCCCTAGGTGCCAGCAGAGCTAGGGTATAAAATCTACAGCTAGGCACTTTGCAAAAAAAGGGTCAGTTTTCACTGTAAAAATGTGGTGTGTCCACATAGCGTTTTGGGCCGTTTCCTGTCGTGGTGGGTGGAATTTTGTGGATCCACGCAGATCCCAGAACTTTCCATCACAGAAATGTGAGGAAAATGTGTTTTTTTTAAACTAAGTTTGAGGTTTGCAAGGGATTCTGGGTAACAGAACCTGGTGAGAGGCACACAAGTCACCCCATCCTGGTTTCCCCTTGGTATCTAGTTTTAAAAAATGTACAGGTTTGCTAGGTTTCCCTATGTGCCGGCTGCGCTAGGGCCCAAAATCCACAGGTAGGCACATTGCTAAAAACAAGTCTGTGCCTAGTGGGCTTTCTGCCGCCCTGGGGGGAATCAGGGGGGGGGGGGTTTGCCCCGATATGCCCCCAAGGGGGGCAGAAAGACTGTGGCTAATTGTTTGGGGGGTGGGGGCATTGGTATACCCATTCTGGGCAGCCCCCACCCCCACGCATAAAAAGCGTAATCGCTGGTGCCTAGTGGGCTCTCAGACGTCCCCTGGGGGGCAGATCAGGGGCTACTGCCCCCATCTGTCTCCTGGGGGGGGTAGAAAGACTGTGGCATTTTTGGGAGCATGGTGGGGGCATTGGCATGCCCATTCTGGGCAGCCCACACCCCTGAATTAAACAAAAATATTCCCTGATGCCTATTGGTCTTTCTGCCCCTCCCCGGGAGGAAGATAAGGGGCTTTTGCCCCTATCTGCCTCCCGGGGGGGGGGCTGAAAGACTGTTGCAATTTTTTTTGGGGTGGGGTATTGGCATACCCATTCTGGGCAGCCCCCACCCCTACGTATATTTAAAAAAATCCCTGGTGCCTTGTCGGCTTTCTGTCCCCCCCAGGGGGCAGATCAGGGGATACTTCCCCCATCTTCCTCCTGGGGGGGGGGGCAGAAAGACTGTGGCATTCTTTTGGGGGGTTGGGGGCATTGGCATGCCCATTCTGGGCAGCCCCACCTCCAACTTTGAAAAACAAAATCCCTGGTGCCTAGTGGGCTTTCTGCCTCCCCGGGGGGGGGGGGAAGATAAGGGGCTATTGCCCCATCTGCCTACCAGGGGGGGCAGAAAGACTGTACCATTTTTTTTTTGGGTGGGGGCATTGGCATACCCATTCTGGGCAGCCCCCACCCCTATGTATAAAAAACCCCTCCAAAAAACCCTGGTGCCTAGTGGGCTTTCTCCCCCCCCCGGGGGGCAGATCAGGGGCTATTGCCCCCATCTGCATCCTGGGCGGGAGGGGCAGAAAGTCTTTTGCCTTCTTTGTGGGGGTAGGGTGGGGGCATTGGGATGCCCATTCTGGGTAGCCCCCACCCCTGGCCTATAGAAAAATAATCCCTGGCGTCTCCGGTGCTTTCTGCCCCCCCAGGGAGCAGAAAGACTGTCTGTGCCAAACATTTATGGGGAGAGCAAAGGCCCTTGCCCAAGGGGCCGCTCCCCCCTCCCTGGTGCTAGTGGGTGGATCCCTGCTTGGGGATCGCCCTCCTAGGGTGATCCCCAAGCAGGGATCCACTAGGGAAGGGTACCATTGGAAAGGGGAGATTTGCCCATTTCCAACGATACCTCTCCCATGTGATTCGGTGCTCGGGGGGCTGAGATAGCCCCACAAGCACCGAAACTGTGAAACTGAAACTAAGTTTCAGTTTCGTTGCAATGACGATTGCGTGCCATGCGCGCAATCGTCATTGCAAGGAAAACCAAAAATAGGCCTCGGGAGGTTGGGGAAGCTCTTCCCCACCTCCCAAGGCAAAAAAAAAAAGGGAAATTCCTTTGCTGTCTGCAGCAGAGGGATTTTCTGAGCCTGTACTCATGACGGAATGGTTCCGTCATGAGCACAGGAGACACTGGTGCTCATGACGGAACCATTCCGTTATGAGCACCCAAAGGGTTAAGAGAAAGCAAAAAAAAAAAAAGAATTCCAGAAAAATTATTAATGATAAACAGAAGGTGTGACTCAGAAAAGTAATACACAGGCTATGCTCGATCGGGGTTGGGGAGGAACAAAGACAAGATGAACAGGTTAAAGCAAATAAGGTAAGTGGACAGAAAGCAAGCACATGTGAATGACTAAACACAAACCCAATAGTAAGGTAGGCTTCGACCTTATAACCACAATTGTCATGCCAGAATTATCCAGAAACCACACTTAAAAGCCCCTTTTCTGTGCATGCGATCTCCATGTTAATAGAAACACAACGAAGGAGACAAACAGAAGCAAAGGACTAGTTTATTACGATGTATATCTAAAAGCAAAAATCATGCTAATTAGAGAGCACTGTGATTTACATTACCGAGGCAAGTTCTGAAAATGTAATCAAATAGGAAACATGTTAGAACAAGAAGCAGGCCCTTCAGGGCTGCTACTTAAAAGCACTATCATAGTCCATCAATTGTCCATGTTGTTACAAGCACACTGCACGAGTGTAGCCGCATATGCGGAAAGCACTTAAATACAATACAAAGAAGTACTGAAATACGTGTAACATGGAGAGCGTTGCACTAGGCGTTACTGAAACGTATTGTGAAAACACAATCCACTTTTGCACATATGACGGCCATAAGCAGGTCCTTCACAGTGGGTCTTGGTATCTACAGTGCCTTATGCCCAGAAGTCTAATTGGAGTAGAAATCAAAATCAAAAGCACAGTTTGTTTGTACTCAGACTTCTGTGGCCTATAAAAGAGCCGAGATAGTGGTGAAGGGAGTGCGAGTTCACAGGTTACCAGAAACAATGTAGATGACTTATCTACTTTCTGAATAATTTGCATATTGATGAATTTGCCTCTGGTTTATTACCATTGACGAAGGATGTCCACATGCTATCGTTCCTCTTGTAAGTCTACACAGACTTCAAATCCCTATATTTATTGCTGTCCTGGAGGAGGATTATTTGTCGTTGGTTACATCTGTTGCTGTGTGAATTTAAAAAGCAGTGACATTTCGGCTAAGCGTCACATACAGGAAGAGTTTCAAGATAAAACCATGATGTATATTTAATAGTGAATTCCATGCTGATTATAAAGCACTGCAGTTTACATTACTGTTGTGCACTTTCAAAACCCAAACCCAGAAGCAGGCCCATCATAGCTCCTAGGATTAGGCAGAACTCATACTTAAAGATACCATCTCTGTGCATCCGATCTTCATGTTAATCAGTTTGTCATGTTAAATGAAAAGTACTACTAAAAAGTGGCCGAGCGGGCTGAAAGTGCTCCTAGTTAATATCATGATGTATAATTACAAGTTAGATTCATGCTAATTAGAAAGCACTACAGTTTACATTAGTGAAGAGTGTTGTGAAAGCTAAATGCAATAGTAAACATGCCGCGCCCTGTAGCAGGCCCTTCATAGTTGTTTTTGCAGTTTTCTTTATGAGACGCATCATGAAAATACAGTTATATATTAAGCTGTTAAGCGTTCACAACCCTGCCCTGAAACAAAAGCTATCAAGAAAAACTAGTTGAAAGTACATCACTTTCTTGAATTACGTAGCACTAGTTAAGGTGGCGCTTGATGACCAATGCTGAGTGCGGTTGTAGCTGTCTGGGCAGTTACGTTGCTGCAGGTTAAATTCATGGAAGTCAGAGCTAAAGTAAACAAGCCCAATCCTCCTTAAAAGAAAGCCCAAAACCAAACAAAATCCTACCAAAAAAGCCAAACTGCCAGTCGACATCAAAAATTGCAAAAAGAGTAAACCAGCGGCTGATAAACGGTATCAGTGATGCGTGCGCTTTGTGAGAGTGAGTGCACACTCGGGAAAGACAATGTGCGAGCAGTGCGCATCCTACGGGGAACAATGATTAATATGAAAAATATGAAAGCGGGTGCCGTGCTGAAACACGAAGCGCGGCTCATGTGTACACAACAATTTATATAAAGGAACACCTTAGGTGGAGTAAAGTTTAAATACCAGTGTGCTGAGGTATTACCCAGTGTTATCAGTCACACCTAAAAACAAGACTTCAAGAAGCCCAATGTCCCTCAAAGGGAAGCCCAAAACCAAACCAATATCCTACCCCAAAAAAGCCCAGATGACGGTCGACATCAAAAAGTGCAAAAAAGAGTAAAAAAGACTAAAGAAAATACAAGCAACTGAGCATGAGGCACCTGTGGGCATTAAGAGGAGGTGGGAGGGAGGAATGCTATATTAAAATGCAAGCATCTATGGCATCGAAGCTAAACACATGCAAACAGTAACAGAGCAGGAAACCTTGAAAGAAATAGTCCCCCATAGAACAGATAAAGAACCATATCATAAACATACAGTACTTAGTCCCTGCTCCGTGGGAAGTTCGGAAGAGAAAAAGGAGGGACAAAAAGGCAGGACTGACCACTAGCAAGAAAGGTTTTTAAAGGACACTGACATAGACAAATTTAAAGCAATGGCAAAAAATGGGCGGAGTTGAACTCCTCAAACCATATACAACAGTTCACTAAGTGACAGCACAAGTGCTGTCTAGGCTCGACCTAAAAATACTTAGCCGTCCACCCCACCAGCATCTACATTTGAGTCCCTACCCAAATTACAAAATGAAAAGTTGGCCATCTGCCACCCATCCCACCACCACCTAAATGTATCCTTCCCTTACTCAAATATATAAAACCTAGCCTCCTGCCACCCACCCCACCATCTTCTGTGCCATCCCTCACTGTGCCTTCCCAAAGCTGTGCTCTCAGCACTCATGGTACAAGCAGGGAGACTATACCACGCTGACAATGACTCTCTGAGAGCCACAGAAAAGAGCAGAATTTTTTCCCTGTGAGCGCAGGTCTGAAAAGACCCGTACTTACAAGGAACGGTGGTGGATGCCGTCACCTTCAGGTATTTGGAGAACTTGGCAAGGCAGGCAGGAGAAGGCGTATGAGACTACTGTTTTGCCATGCTTTTGCTTCTGTTGTTATGTCATTACAGTGGCCAAGTTTTTTTGATCTGGTTATTCATGCTACTTACTTCCAGTGGAAGCCATACCTAGCAGTAATGTTAACAATGGTACTCTATTTGTGAGTATTATCCTAGTAAATTCTGTTGAATAAAGCATAGCTTCTCCATGAGGTAAATAAATCGTCAAATACCATTTCTTTTACTGATCATGCGGGTAAAGCAACTGAAAAACATAAACAAAGTTCTTAGAAAACTTGATGAACTTGCTACACTCAGAAATGCTTCAAATGTAGTTTCAATCCTAACCAAACAACACAAAAGACGGTTTGTTTACTTGGGTTTGCCTTGTCTCCACAGGAGGCACTCCCTTTGATATCATATTGCAAAATGTGTGTGAGGAAAGATAAGATCAACATAACAGCTTCACAGATAATGGCAGACACTAACATATTCAGTTTTTTTTCTAGTGTTTGCACTTTGTCTCCTGGCGAGGGGCACCTATGCCTCTCTTACTGAAAGATGATTATAATACCCTTTCCAGCACCTAACATTTCCTGCCTGACGACCATGGAACTCTAAAATCATATTTTCTAATTGAAAATAACATCAAAATCACAGCTAGGAATCCGTACATGTTCCTGTTACCAACCCAAGAAGCTACCATCTTGTTGATATAACATCATAGCTGGACTTATTTATTGTCTTGGTTGCAATGTATCTAAAATATACTGACATTTTTTTCTATTGTGCAATCTTTCTTTCCATTATTTTGTACATGGTATTGCACCATGGCACAGTTTCACTACTATGCATTCTGATATAGAAAACAACTCAATAAAGCAAAGAGAGGATGTGGCATAGTGATCAGAGCTTCCAACTTTGGAACTGGGGTACCAGGTTCAAGTCTCCACGTCGGGTCAACATCCTGTGATTCTGGGTAAATCACTTAGGGGCATATTTACAATGTAACAATGCCCTCCGACAGTTTTAAAATGCACGGATGTGCCGTATTTACAAAAACACAGCCCACCCCTGCATTTCCCCAAGAGCTAAAAAAGCTGCCTAGCGCCAGCGCATGCACCCTAGCAACATTTTGCTAGGATGCCAGTGCTGCAGGGGCAATTGTTTATGTGCAGGGAGGGACACCTTTCTACACATAAACAATGTTAACAGGTGATTTGCTCTATCCATGAATACATGTGTGCTGCAGAATGCAGCACACTTGGAAAGAGCAATATACAAGGAGAAATAAAACATTTCTCCTTGTATTGCCTGTTGAAGAACAGGTATTTCCTGGTCTTATTTTTGGCACTGCTCTATTCCTTGTAAAGATGGGGCAGCGTAAAAAAGCAATGGGTCTGCGGCAGAACACCCACTGCAACACCCATTGCACACCCCTTTCACGCTAATTGCTGTGTGAATAGGGGCATTATTTGCAAGGCAGCGTTAAGGCACCTTAAGTGGCATAACGCCGCCTTGTAAATAAGGCCAAGGACTTAACGCCTCCAGAACGTCGCAAAAAGTGACATTCTGGTGACGTTACCTCCTTGTAAATATGCCCCTGAATCTCCCCAGTGCCTACCAAAAATAAATGTGTCCATGCGTAATTTAACTGGTGCTCATGTAAAGCGCTCAAAAACCTTCGTGTCGACTTTGCGCTATATAAAACTGCAACAACAACAAAAATACTTGAGGAAAAGGAAGTACATTGCATCATGTAGCTTGAATAAAAAAGAGAATTATACAAAGAGATTCTTATGATATAGTAGTTATATCAGTATTCTAAATGAAGATAAAAGAGTATACTGTAAGCAACATTGATAAAATACAGTATCTTCACAAAATAGCTATAGAAAGTAGTGCAGCTGAAGTATTTAAGGATGTTTTGTAACACATCTGCAGCTGCGTTGTGTGAGAGGAAGTGAGCAGGAAAGCACCATATAGTCTCAGATATGGCACTGTCCTGTTCTCTCCTTATTGCTGGTGCAGAAATAGGTTGCTTAGCGCCATGCACACCTTTGCACCAAAGCTCAAGGATGTAAGGGTGATCTAGTATACGTTTTGTCCCGGTACAAAATACTATACTTAGACTAATTTTAAAAAGTTTATCACTTTGGATGTGTGCTCTACAGTGCAGCACACATACAAAGTAGGTAAAGTTAAGAGAAAGAAAAGCAATTCTCCTTTTTAAAATCAGCCTCAAAGAGGCGCTATTTTTTGCACAAAGCCCTGTCTACTATTGTTAATAGATAAGGCTTTTTGTAAAAAACCATGACTGGTGCATGGTGACACCCATATACCACCCATGGAACACCCCTCAATGCAAAAACGTTTTGTGCTAGAAAGTAAGTCCAAAGTAAATATTTTGTACAGGTTTGAGTCATTATGTGATGCAAACCCAGCTCAAGATGCAAGTAAATCTGCCCCTTTATTTGCAACTATTTTCTTCTGTGCAACAACATGTGCCTTGGAAAAAGCTCTCCCTCAGAGAAGGGCTTTTAAGATGTAACTCGGTTATTGGCTGACCAATTTAAAATCATTTGCATTCTTTTTTAAAGAGAACGGAGAGTCCGTGATATTTCCAGTAACATGCTGAAATAGCAGAACAGCATCTATCTTCACTAAACTCAAAAAAGTGTATTAAATACACGAAGGACAACATGGCTGCAGCCACGTTTCTGTCTCTCTCTCGCTCTCTCTGACGTCAGTACCACCTCCTGTATCATTGGGCGTATGAAAATATATGATACCAAGTAAACATGAATAGTCCAATCAGAGTGAAGAGAGGCTTTCAGCTGCCAAGAAACGTTTCCAAAAAGTTTCACTTGCATATTAGTCCCCAGCAGCAGCAAGATGATGCTGACAGGTCAGCAAGTAAGAAGCAACTGACAGGAGCAGCACATAAGGAATAGAATGGGAAAGGCTCAAGTGAAGGAAAGAATGCCAGGGTAATGGCGAGGGAAGGAAAGGATGTCAGGGTAGGTGTGAGATGAAAGATAACAATATCAAGGCACTCTGGTACAGAATGTGAATTACACAATAAATAAATGACCTGATAACACTGCAGCCACTTTCAGAAATAACTACGCATCTCCCTCCTTCAAATAAAGAATTTAATTGAAAATAAAATCTTCAAATATTTTGGGTATTAGATACTAGTTTTTCTCTAACCGGGCGTTTGACCTCATTACCAATGTGTATATCTTTATTTTGCCCTAAATCGACTATTTGTCTTCACCATTAAAGGATTCTACAGAACTTTTATCAGAAGTAATTTGGGGAAAATCTTGAGCAAAGTTTCTATTGATAACAGGATTGTTGCTGACGTCAAAGTTGTTAGACACCTCACTACTTGTCTGAGCTGCAAAAGAAGGAAAGCATGAGCTGCTTATGTGACGATTAACAACATGAGTGCTTGGATGACATGAGATAAACTCTCGTCAAGGCTTTAGTTTGACTTACCTAATATTTCACAATTGTTTTTGACTATTACAATTCTGTTAAGGACCACCATAAACCATCATCAAGTTTGACACAGGATTCCTCTTGTTTAAAAATTCTAAATATTTTAGATAATTTTGATTCACCTATGTTAGAAATTGGGTTTCTGGTTGGCAAGGTATGCATCCTGTCCAAGCAGGAACCACAATCCTAGTCAGGGAAAGTGTAGCACACACTAAAGGGCCTACAGAAATCTCAACATATTTCTTCCTATTGACAATCGGAGGTTAACATTATACTTCATCTTTTTATACATGGCTTCCAAATTGATAAGAGCAAAGTCATCTTTCATTCAAGATGAGTTGAGATTAGTGTATGAAACCCACCCTTAACAGAAAGGGGAGAAGTAAGGTAAGTCCATATTTTCCTCTCAACGAGACGATTCGTTTAGAAAGACTACAAGGTGTTTTCTTGTGCTGAATAGCTCTTTGCGTAAAAAACTCCTGCAATTTACTGGAATTTACTTGTGAATGCCAGTTGTGATACTGATGGGTAAACCCTCTTTCAAGAAACAATTTTGACAAACTCTGTAACAGAATTGGTAGCAGGTTGGTGAGCCCATTTGACTTCATCCCATTTGGAAAAATAACCTACAAGAACAAAAGCTTACATTTTGCTGGACAGCCAGTTGTCATATGGACCTAACGTATCCAATTCTAATTTTACCCATTGTCTATTAAGAAGATTAATCTGAATAATTTCTACTTTTAAGGTATACAACATTTTGTCTGAATTGCTACAGATGTCTCATCATTTCACAGAACAATTGGTTTATCCACGTATGTCCACCACAAATTTTCACTGACCTTTGTTGTGGTAAAATTTCACCCAAACGACCAGAGTGTGCCAATTTAATGAGGTCTGCTGTCTAAAGGGGGCTCAACACATTCTTCACTTAAAACCAGATTTTAAATTCTGAAGATTACGATTTTTCAGATGACCAACTTTTAAAAACAAACTCCGCAACATTCTGTAATAAGTTGTCTTTTTGCATCCCTTCCAACCAATTCTCTTTGTTAGAGATTTGCTCACAGAGGCTTATGACATCATCCACAGATGCCACACCGCACTCTTCTTATAATAATGAACTCAGTTCAAGTGAAAAATTGCAAAGTCTAGAAAAACAATCAGCTATTATGTTACACAGTCCTGGGATATAATTGACACAAAAATTGTACTCATACAACTTTGACAGAATTCTGACAAGCCTGGAAGAGGCCTGACCTGTGGCATTCCCATTTAGTAAGGACAACATAGGCCTGTGCTTAGGTTAGTCTTAATAATTAAATGTTTTCACTACAAAAGAGTCTTAAAATGTTCAATGCTCCAAAAACAAGCAAACGCCTCACGTTCGATGGAGGAATATCTACTTTCAGCAATGGATAAGGACATTGAAGCAAAAGCAATTGTTTTTTTTCATTATTATCAGATTATCGTGTCAAAACAACTCCTACCTCCTCACGACTGGCATCCACATAAACAGTGCATTTGGATCTATAATCATAAAGTGACAACGAGGACTGCCTGCTTCTCAATTTAAAATCTTCACCAAATTGATTTGCTTTTCAAAAAGGCTTAAAAACCTGACTATTCGATTTGTAGAGTGGCCTCTGTCTCAATGGACAGCAGAGCTAGTGTCAAGACACCTACGAGTATTCGAGTGCTCTATAAGTACCTTTATCATAACATAACCTTAAGAATGGTATTTTTAAACTAGTCAAAAGCGATTGATGATTTTTATCCAAGGAGAATTTTACACCTTTTATTTAGAATAGCTCTCAGGGGTGCTGCAATGTGAGCGCATATATCCACAAGTCTGGAGTAAAACTCACATAGACGCAAATATGATCTCAGTTGATCTTTATCAGCTGGGGCATGCATAGCTTCAATATTGTGTAGAAGGTTATGCTTGGGACAGATCCCTTCTTCTTAAATGGAGTGTCCTACATTCTCTACTTCTTTAGTTAGACACTAGCACTTTTCCATTTGTAGAGTAATCAATTTTTCTTGCAAAAATGTTAACATGTTCGCCAATTTGAAATTTTGCATTTGTACTGCATGGGCAAATATCAGAATTTCGCCTTGGAAAGCAACAACTTCCTCCAGTGCCCCCAAAACCAAAAACATGAGTTTTTGAAATACTGGGGCAGTAGATGCCAACACACAAGGCATTCTGATATATCTATATGCCCGATCAGGAGTAATAAACATGGTCAGATGCATGCAGTCCTCTTTCAACTCAATTTTATGGTATTCAGATTTGAGATCCAGTCAGGTAAAATGTCTGGCTCCTTCCACTTGAGCTAATAATTCTTGGATTTTGGGACGGGGAAGACAGGCAACAACAATCTATTTCAAAACGGATCTCAAACCTGCACACAACCTTAACAAGGCTGATTTATTCCCCACCTAAACTATGGGTGAAATCCATTCAGAAGCATCAACAGCCTCACTTACGCATTCATATTTTAATTGTTTCCGTAAACTACTTGGCTCTTTCTTAATACTTAATGGGACTTCTCAGAGACTATGTTTAACACAACTGTAATTAGGTTTTAACTGTGAGTAAAACCATTAACTTTACCAAAATCACCCTGTAAAACACCTTTGCACAGAGTTGATTTTCTCAGCACTGTATAGTCAGTAGATTAGAAACTCAGCTGAGGTATTAAGAACCATCCACAAGTTTCCTTGGTGTCTCCAACCCAAAATATGTTGACAATTTTGGCTACATATATTTTTCCTAGAATGGCACGAGAATTAAAAGTAACAGAAGTAATAAAATATCCAACTAATATTATGGCTGACTTCCCATAACATAAGCTTTTAGGTCATTTTTCTCCAATTTATGGTTCTTCCACATTTTGTTAAAATATGACTCAGAAATTAGTGTAAAATGTGATTTTAAGTCAACCAAAACCACCGTTTTGACACAATAATTTTCAATTTCACAGGTGGTTTACTGGATCTGAGTCAACAAATGTAAAATGTCTTTGACTTTTTCCTCTTAGACTGAAAAAAACTTATTTTGTCATCCTTATCCTTATTGATTACAGGTCAGCATTATTCTTGTCATTGGAGACATTTTGCGATTTATTGTTGACTTATTGAACCGCATTGATGTTGTGTTGTAATCTGCAAATGTTTTAGAAATGACCTGACTTTACGCATTTTAACATTTTAGTGGCTAGAGCAGGATACACAGTCTTAATGAAATGGGAATTAATACCAAATCTACTGTATTTTGCCTTGATTATATTACTAATTGTCTTAGATTTGTTCCATTTTTGTTTGCCTCTAATTTTATTGGTGGCCACTTCAGAGTGTATTTGTTGTTCTTCATTAAGCAGTTTAAAAGATCTGGTAGATGTGTCAATCCACTAAGTCACCTCCACCACTTCTGCTAGGGTTGGATTCTCAAGTTGAAGTAGTTGTTCTTGAATCTTCTTGTTATAGCAGTGCATAATTATCCGATAACAGAGATACTGATCACGTACAGCTCCAAACTCACAACTAGCGCAAAAATGTGCAAAGATACCACATATTCTTTATAGGTTCCGATATGAATTGATGTCCTGAAGAAAAATGTAAATGTTCACTGTCTAAGACCCTGGTTTAGATGTTGGTGGACGGGTTACTCTGTCACAACGGTGATGGATATCCCGTCCGCCGAAATTTAAATCCCATAGGCTATAATGGTATTTATATTTCAGCAGAAGGGATATCTGTCACTGTTGTGACGGAGTAACCCTTTCACCAACATCTAAATCATGCCCTATGTGTGGTACTTCTGTGAAATTAAGTTTGAGCCCATCCTGTGCCTCACTAAATTAATCATACAACTGCTCAGAAGTACCTTGTGGAGGGAGAATTAGTGGAAGATCAAAAATCTCCTGTACCTAGAGAACAATAGAATTGAACAATTAACGTTTTTTTCTAGTTGAAGAGAATGAATTTCAATCTAATGCCACCATATAATTATTTAGCAGACCCAACCATTTACTGCATTTCATTGGTTGGTCTCCCAGATTTTGTAGCAAAGGGGGTGGAGGATTTCAACATTGCTGCATAACGTATGCCACAGCTATTTAGTTATATGATGTAAAGAAATAGATGAAGTCAACTGAATTGGAATAGTAACAATCAATTATGTAAACTAAGCAGTTTAGTTTGGTTAAAAAAAATGTATACTTGCTGTCGATGATGAAACTTGTCAGTAACAGACAATTAGGGCTAATTATAATTTCCTTATATATTTTTTAATTTGTACTTGATGTGCTCCTGAGAACTCTGCTGAATCAAATGTTGCTTCTGCAAACAGCAGCCTATGAAATCCAAAATGTCCGCACGTATTTGACGCTGGGGCTGGATGGTTGTGGGCTGCGGTGTGCATTGAGCACTGCAGATGACAGTCAATAAATTCCCAAAACACCGAACATATTTGACAGCCGACAGGTTGTAGGCTGCAATGTGCATTGAGCCCTGCTGATGATGTAGGGACTGAGCTGGCTCCTGAAGCTGACAGCATTTTCATGTCTGGCCTAGGCAACATATGTTCTGTCTCTTCGAGACATGATGTATCTAGAATATGGGCTTCAGGAACCACCCATCTTTTTCATTGGTTCCTCTTACTGTCCTTTGTAAATGCCAGCTTTTGATTGATGAATACACCTAGTAGTTCCTCCTTTTGGACTTTTGTATCCTTCCATAAAGACTGCCCCTGATACATGTGATCTTACTCTTTAGTTTATTAATACTTTGAGAGCACTCTTTTTGTTGGCCTGCCCTTGCTTGTTTAAGTGTTCTGTTTTGTTTACTTTAGTGCATGAAACTTCGGTCCGCTTCATTTGCTGTACCCTCACTTAATCTCCCTGTGCCGCCTCCCACCCTCTCACCACTCCCACAACACTGCTTGCCCTCCCCCATCACAGGTCACTGTTTGATGTTTTTTTTTTGCTTGATTTAAATAACATTAGTAGATTTGTATAGTGCGGCTGTCCAGGTGCTCGGTGGAAATTAAGTGATTTGCCCAGAACCACAGGATGTTAAGCTCTTGAGTCAGCAGCTCTGACCGCTGCACTACACCCTCTCCCTCTGGGGATCGATGTTCGAGTCTCCCTTTGTTGACATAGCAGTGCCAGCAAAAACACGACACCGGGTGCAAGTAATGACGTGGTTACATTCCATCAAAAGAATATATTTGAAAAAACAAACACGCAAACATATTCTTTGATGTTCCTTGCACCCACTACCAAGTTTTTGTTGGCACAGCTATATTGGTAAAAAACAAAAATGCATGCGTCTTTCTACATCGCCCTGTGCCGTTTCCACCCACCCCCTCTCCCCTCACACAACACTGCTTGCCTGCCCCCACCACCCCTCCAAGATCGCTGCTTGTTATTCTCATACTTGGAGTTTTTCATTTTTCTCAGCACTATAAAAAACAGAATGCAAATTAAAAGGAAGTGGAGGCCGTGCCCTGCATATTGCACCACAGATATAAGCAGCGATCTATGTATGTCCTGTGTCATGCATCAGTAACTATGTCCTCATAAAAGCGTGCTTACTTACCCGTTCATCCTTCAGGAGTCATTCAGATAACTACTCTTCGGGAAACAATGGCGCATTTAATTCACAGTGCTTCAAATATGCAAGCTACTGGCAGTGCTATATATGTGCAGGGTGAGTTCCCTGTTTTTTCTTCCTTTCCCATGCCTCCTGGTCCAAGCTACCCTTCCCTTGGTGTGCTGTAGCATCATTTCTGGAAGGCACTCTTGCCATTGATTTTCTTTGTCATTGTAAGTTCAAACTCTGCTTCTTTGGGAGGTTTCAGGGAACACTGAAAAAGCACCTTTGACAGTGATTAATGTCAGACAGCTTGTTGGCAGAGTGGAGAGGAACCTTGTCTCTCCCTTTTTCCACCCAAATCTGTTGCACTTCTGAGAAGGGAGGGCCACTCAAGAGTGCACACTCTTTTATTCCTGCATTGTCCAGTAGGTACTGTTGTTTTCTAGTCACTCCTTTTTTCCTCTTTTGCTGTTTTTGGATGCTTTTAGACTGACACTCAAACATATTTATAAGTACAGGAAGTAGTGTTTCAGCAGTACTATTTTACATCTCTTACACACCATGGTGCATCGCTCCCAATATTTCCCTACTGGCAAAAATGCAACAAGAGCAGAGTCCTTTCTATTTGCACTGTTTATATGAGTATTCAATTTTTCCCATTTTAGAGGTTTTGAGGTTTTGATTCACAAAGGCATATGTAAGTATGTGAAAGAGTACTGCAGGGGTTTTACTTTTTGCACTTCAAAATTCCTGTGACTATATTCCTTCAATTTTTTTCTAGCAAAATTCATGTCATTTACAATTCCTGGTGCTGTGTCAGAAGAAGAAGTAAATAGCTGCATGATGGTTTTTATTTCTGCCTCATGAGCGGGGCGGCTCTTTTTATGCATTGAGGTGTGGGTGGAGTTCATGTTAGCAGGCAGCATGGTTCGAAAGTTGTTTGATAGGTGTATGTTACTCAAGCAGAATAGGGTATAGTGTGTGTCTTATCTGACCAGCTTACAGGAATATAACTGGTTTTCCTGAGTTGCATGCTGTTTTACAGGACTATGTTAAGACAGTGGTGTGAGGAGGTGTTTGACTCATCTATATGTAGGCATTCACTGTGCGAGAGCTCTTTATACATACCTCCAATAAATAAACAATAAAACACCATTCTGTTTTTCCAATTCTGAATGCCTATGGGCAAAATCCAGTTTTATCTTTGTATACTTCGTACTGCAGACCAACCGTAACCTGATGCAGTCTTTAAAGAACTGACCACTGCACATAATCACCCTCTAATGAGAAACTACTGTCCACACTCCTTTTACTACCCACCACTGACAGACATCAGCCATTCCCACTTTCGACACACAGAAAATACAGATTGCATCACCATTTACAGCACCCTGTATCCAGGCCGCACTGACCACACTACTCCGCAGGCATCAATCACTGGCAACAAAATACAGCACCAAACAGGCATCACTTGAAGCACCCTGTATACAGAGCCCACTGACTAAACAGCACCTACCTCTTACACTTCACTTAAGGGCACCAATCACTGACAGCATCCATCCTTGAGTTACTGCACTTTACGCCATCAGAGATAGCACATCATCGTCCTGTATTTTTGTTAGTTTCCATAAACAACTGACCCTTCCTATTCTCCATCACCTTCATATACCATCAGTACCCTCTCACAACATCCTGCATGTTACAGACTGAACCCTTTACCTTGCACTCACTAGCCATAGCACAACTAATCCCATCACTTGGAGACACCTCCAGTACTTACTTACAACACCCAGCATCCAAAGATGGCATCCTGCATTCATCACTAATGTCATGAGTCATACTGTATCCAGCACACACTGAAAACTATCAACCACAGTCAACCTTGAGGGGAGGCTCTAGAGCAGAGGTCTTCAAACTTTTGGGTGCCGAGACCCCCCTGTCAACATTTTCAGTCGTAAGGACCCCCTCCTGACAAACATTTCTAAACCTGTAGGCAGGGCTACTGGAATTATGAGGCAGGTGAGGACCAAATTACACGACAGGCTTGACTAAATTGTTTGGGAAGAAAATTTAAATAATGTTATGTGATGCCGCGTTATTTTGGGATAGAATTGCTTCATTATTTTGACATTTTTTGCACACAGTAACACTGAGGAAAGATTTCACCCCATCAGTACCAGTTTATAACCAAAATACAGCAATTAACATCAGAAAGATGTCTAGTCAACCTCTGTGATGGGCCTTCCACTCTGCAGGAATACGTGCTGCCACATTAGAAGCTCACCTGGCCCTGGCTGGGAGCAGCCGGGGTCCCTTAAAACCCTGGCGGTCTTGTGCAGAGTTAAGCAATTTACCCATGCCGCTTTCCTCTCACCCCTCCCTTCCATCCCTCCCTCCTCTCCCAATCCCGGATCCCTCTCTCACTTTGCAGGCCATTTTCTTTCACCCCTTTTTACAACTTCTGAACTCTCCCCATTCAACTTCTCACTTCACCTTTAATCACCTCTTGCCATTCTGTCTTTTCACTGCCCTCCTCTCTAACAGTCTCTCGCATTTATCTCATGGCCTCTCTGGCCCCGTCACCTCCCGTGCCCCTCAGCACTTCTCATTCACCTCAAGTCTCTCCATTCAAATTGTTGTCTATTTGCATCTTACACCTGTCCAGTCCCCCCATTCATCTTTCACATCTCCCCTTTGTTCTTCCACACCTTCTTGAACCAATGTCCCTCTACCCCGTTACCTCAGCACCAGTGCTTAATTTGAGCAGGTGGTTTCCGGTGATCCGCACTGGCACTTAATTGTGCACACTGGCACTATGACCGTCTGCCACATGGTGGCTCTGTCTGTGTAATTTAGAGACGAGCAGAACAGCTGTTTATTAATTCAATATACATTAAAAACTATAAACTCCTGACATCCATGCCATTCTTTTAGCTTTGGGGCTTGAAATAGTCTGAACAGTCACACGTGTACAAGTGTTATGGTTGGTAGTTGCATAGGTATTGTCATTGGCCGCACAGGCAAGGCAATGGGTGGGTGGTTAAAGTTGCAGTGGCCTACTGGTGAGGTCCCTGGCACATGTTTTATTACAAATTAATCTGCTCAGCACCCACCCCAGTACTCCCTCTCTTCCCCTATCGCTGCTGTCCCTCACCCATGTCGCATCAAATTACTTTTTAGGTCACAGATCATCTCTCAGCTATCTTCTCTCACAGTTTAACAGTAGCCCTCCTCTGTGCCCTCAACTTTCCCTCACACTCACTTCTTGCGTGTCTGCACTTCCCTTCGGCACTTCACATTTCTCCTCATCCCTGACCTCTTCAATCAAATTCTCTCACTCCCTTGCTGTCCTTTCTCATCTTCTCATCTCTCCTCACCGAGCACACAGGTTGGACCCATATGCTCCTCTCGGCCTGTGCCACTCTGCTTATTGTTCCCTAATTCAGGAAGGCACGAATTGTCTGTCTTGCTGTTTTGGTGCAGGCCACACAGTTATGGAACGTGCACCCTCTTTGCTTCGCTCCACCAAGAATCTATTACCCTTCAGGAAGATATAAAAACCTGCCTCTATGCTCTGTAGGTCACCCCATTTGGCTGGTTCTCCTTCCCCTTCTGTGTGTTTCTCATTTGCCTTCAGGCAGCAGATGGCTATTAGCCCTAGGACACCTTTTGGTAACAGTAGCGCGCTACAAATGTAAATAATAATAGTAATAGGCAGAAGCAGGGGAGCCACTAGACCCAAACTTTGCGGGGGCCTACACTCCCAGGCAGGGCTGGCCCTAGCACTGGGCACACACGGTGCAACAGTCTTTTTTGGTGCCCCCTCCCTAGTTTCCTCCTTCTCCATAAATTCCCTCACTACCACTCACCAACAATGCACCTCATCTCTCTGTAGCACCTTTCTGACAAACATTTTTTTTTATAGCGCTACTCATAGTTTACTCACACTCAGGTGTGTGATCTGCATAGTACATGTTCTTTGTAGCAGCACATTAACCCTCTGCACTGTGTGGGTGACAAGAGTGCCCATGTGAGTGCACGGTGAGCGATGCAACAGTGTGAGAGTAGGGAAAGAGGAGTGACTGCAGGGTGAGTGAGGTGACCATATGAATTTGGGTGCGGATGTAAGTGCAGAGTGGGACGAATGAATGCATGGTTAATTATGGGCTTGTTTGAGTGAGTTGCAAATTGAGCAGTGAGGGGGCAGGTGAATGAGGTGTCACATGAGTGCAGGATGAGTGCAGATGAGTAGTGTGACTGCAGGGTGAGGTACAGGGTGAACAGCGCAAGTGCATTGTGAGTGCAGAGTGAACACTGTGAGTGCAGGGTGAGAGGGTGAATGATGTGAATGCCTGGTGATCAGTGTGAGTGCACTGTGATCGCTGTGAGTGCAGGATGAGTGTGAAAGTGAAGTGCGAGAATGAGGAGCGAGTTGTCTGAATGCAGGGTGCATTCCCAGACACTTGAAGTGACTCAGCATATTATTGACGGCAGCATAGGGTTTAAGATATAAGTTAAACTATTGCTATAATAGCATTAATCAGGGATCGAGGGTGGAGGAAATAAATGATATGCTAATCCTGCAACACACATCCAGTTTTAAGATTAGGGTTGCCAGCTCATTATTTTGATGTCCCAGACGGTACAAAAATAAACATTCACCTAAAGCCCTATTTTCAGCACTTATCTGTGTATACTTGGACAGCAAATATAAATAGAAAGAACTTTTAATTGTGTTGTAGGGCTGCCTGAATGATCCATGACTGATAATTAAAGGGAACAAAGACAGAAAAGTCACATTACGAATGAATGCATATAATTTTATTTACAATCCTATTTAGTGTCAAGAGGAGGCCTTTGCAGGCTCTTTAAACTTCAAATGGCTGGTATTTTTCTTTTGGCAACCCTACTTTATATTTCTTTTCATGAAATGCATTCTCACACTACTGCAGTAAATGTGTAAAATACAAATGTAAGGAATAGGCAGAGTGGGGGCCCAGGGGGTACTGGAACCAGAGAAAAAAACAAAGCCTCGGTAACCAGTTTACAAAAGGTATGTAAACATGCAAATGGTCTTTAAAGACCTGTGAAAAACTCAGGAGTGCTGTGCTGTGCTGGAGATAAGACTGCAGACACAGCCCAGCGGAGGCCACAGCAGCTCGAGCTGAGACACACTATGGGGGAGGAGGGGGGCTGAATCCCTTGAAGTCCTATGGGCCAGGGCAGAAGTGTGACCGGGAATGCGCGACCCTCTTTCCATCACTTCACGGCCCCCCTGGGGGTCGCGCCCCACACTTTGAAGACCCCTGCTCTAGAGCCTTCTGACCTGGGTAAGCATGCAATATGCAGGACCCATCAATAATTCTTGGTGCCCGTATACAAAATCCACTAACATCACCCATCCTCTCCCTGTCTCACTGTATGGCTAAACACTTATAAGGTCCTAAAGGGGAGACTTATTGGCAGTACAACATCATCTCAGGACAGCACCAACTCAGCATCAATCAGCACCACCTGAGCACCAGCTCAGCACCACCTGAGCACTAGCTCAGCACCACCACATCAGCATGACTCAGCACCACTAGAGCATCACTATGCACCAGCACAGCATCACTCAGCACCAGCTCAGCATCAGCACAGCATCTCCTCAGCATCAGAACAGCATCTCCTCAGCATCACTCAACACCACCACAGCACCACCTCAGCACCAGGATCAGCACAGCACCACCCCTGCATCAGTGTACTAACAACTGTGCAGCATCAACTCAGCATCAGCGCAGCAGCACCTCCTCATCAGTGCACCAACACCAGTGCAGCACCAACTCAGCATCAGCGCAGCACCACCTCAGCACCAGTGCAGCCCCACCTCAGCAGCAATTCAGCACCAACACAGCACCACTACAGCATCAGCACAGCACCACCTGAGCATCAGAGCAGCATCACCTCAGCACAGCACCAACTCAGCATCACTCAGCACCACCTGAGCACCAGTGCAGTACCACCACCTCAGCATAACTTAGCACCACAGCATCAGTCAGCACCACCTCAGAATCAATCAGCACCACCTCAGCATCACATGAGCATCACCTCCACACCAAAACACCACCACCTCAGCATCACTTAGCACCACCTGAGTATCCACCTGAGTATGATTCAGCATCACCTCAGCATCACCTACGCACCAGCACACCACCACGTCAGAATCACTCAGCACCCACCGCAGTCTGCCCTCGGAATCTGGCATCTGTTCATTCTTCCCTAGTGTCTGTCTGCTGCTTGTGTTGTAATTGAGGTACTATTTCCCAACTTCTACCCTCCCGTTGTTTGTGTCACCTACCCCATAACCAAAAAATATATATAAAAAACAAGGATTAAAACAGGCAGGAAGACATTTCCAGCATTGCAAGGACAAAAAAACAAAAATACATTTTTTATGTTAATTCTTTTTTAATAGGGTCATTCAGTTGTACATAATGTCTTCTCGGTTATATATAAGGTAATAAAACTGCTTATAACACTTTTTCATTATAACTTTTCTACATGCTGCACAGCAGCCACATTGCTCTACAACATAGCTTAAAGACATTGGCAAAGCCAATAACTCTGACTAAACACTTAGAAGGTCCCAAAGGCGAGACCTGTTGGCTATGCCAGTGCTTGTTAGAAATCCTGTGAATCGCGTTGTCAATATGAGATACCATGAAGGAAACGTATCGAGAATGAAAAAGTTGATACAAATGTGTAAAGTGGCATCTATTCAGAATCAGAAAGCATTTTTCTCTCTGAGATTCAGATCAACAATTTACTTAAAATAGCTGTATGCTGCAGCTCGCCACCAAAATGAAGAGAGGCGTCCAGCAGACAAGAAAAGTTTACAAAAAGTTTTATTTGCATAATAGTACCTAGCAGCAGCACGATGATGCTGACAGAGCTGCAAACAAGAAGCAACTGACAGGAACAGAAAAAGTAAACAAGGATAGAATGTGAAAGGCTCGATGGTAGTAAAGAACTTCAGGGTAATGTTGAGTTGAAAGATAATAGATATAGGAACTGAATGCGAATAACACAATAAAGAAATTAACAGAATTCTTTTTAGCTGCTTTCATAAATGACTACGAGAAGTCCAGTCAGAGTCTGAAAAACTCTTTGAGGGTTTCACATGAACAAACTCAATTATTGCCTCTCACTAGGATCTTGCCTCATTGGTTCTGATCTAGTTGTAGTCCCATGTTAACTGAAGTTGTTTGCCTTTCCCTCTAGAAACATTAAAGATGTGTTGTGTTGTCCAGAGACTGTGTGCCCCACCGGTCTGACTCAACTGTAGTTTCTCACAATCGGTGGAGCAAATTGTTGAGCCTACCTTAGCCTGCAGGCTCTGCACCTAGTGGCAAAGTTGTAAATTATGGAATCATTCCTCCTCCCTCACCCTGAAGTCTATGTTCACTTCTTCAAAAGACTTCACCTAGCCCTTCCTAATTGTGGATACATCTGCACTCTTGGCGGAGAAATCTGCAGTAGTACATTTTCTATTTAGGCTGAATGTATCATTGAGAAATAGAGAGTGTGAGAGAGAAAGATAAATATGTTGCAGTTTTGGGTGCTTTTAATGCACAAAGACTATATTTCACAATTTCCCGTGAAATGTAGTTTTCATCATCATAACGACAGCCTACAAACCCATCTGCAGAGCTTATCATTGCCATGGCTGCCACGATTATGCAACACGGAGGACCAAATACCAGAACTGCACAATATGCACACATTCTCTGGCAGTATTTTTTCATCCATTTGAGCTGTTAGAATGGAAAATTATGCTTTCGCATTGTTTTACGTAAGTTAGCATTCACTGTGCCATTTTGTGTAAGGGCACCATTTTGTATCATAATCAAAACTAATCCTTTGCCATTTCCGAGAAACGGCCTTCTCTAGGTTATGTTTCTGCGGAGCTGAGTTTTGCTACACTAATGAGTGCACTGTTCTTATTAGCACATACCTTTCCTGTTAGATATAGGCCTTCTCCCACTTATCTAGTAGTGGGTACAGGCAGAGTGACCTTGAATAGTAGATAATGTGTGCCCGGCCTCAGAATCAAAGCTTACTCCTTTGTAATTTACTGTCCAGCTGCATCTCCCTGGAAAATTCCATGGTGGGCGGGCTTTCATTGGTTTCGAAGTATACATAATGTATTTTTATGCTTGCTGACGTCAGTCCCTCTGCAGCACTACTAGCAATTGGGCAGACAGGGCTCCGCTCTGAGTGTACTCTGAATTAACTGTTATTGGTTTGTATTCTCTACTGTCTGACCGACTCTTCATTTTGTATGGAAGGCTGAAAGGTGGTCGTGAGTGACCCGGGTGACCCTAATCGGGCCACTTCCTTCAGTTGGCGCCCGAACAGGGACTCCTTCGGGTGAGTGACCCATCACCTTCCGCGGACGGGGGGAGGTCAAGACCCTCGTCGGGTCGGACGGACAGATCAGGGATCCCTGCATGAAAGAGTTCCTGGTACTCGCAGCTGCCCCTTCTGTCCTGCCGGACGGTGCCTCGCCCAGTGGTCATCCCGACTGGAGTCCTGAAAGGCGAAACCCTTGGATCTGACCGTTTGGTCTGAAGAGTCGGCAGTGGAGAATCAATTCGTTTGACCTGCATATATCAGGTGAGTTTGTTTTGGTTCTTTGTGGATATGGTACCATTTTGGTTTGTATTTGGTACGGTCTAAGGGCTGTCTTTTGGATAAAAAGCATCTGCAAATTGCTTTGCCTGGCATAAAATAGTGAACTTGTTTTTTTTTTTTAGAATGCCTGGCTTCAGTTAACTGCTTTCCTTGTGTTGTCGCTGTTGTTCTGCAGTTGCTCGATTGGAAGAAGCTCAGCCGGCGCCTCCAGAAGGCACTCCAAATTTTGATATGTATGTGAACCATGGTCTTGGCCCTATTATGTTTAGTACATTATGGCACAAATATGCGAGGGACAACGCCGAATTGCAGTGGCCGTTGACGGGCACTTTTGATGAACAAAAGATTGAGTATTTACAAGAACAGTTGTTTAAGAGACGAAGTAGGCAGTCTATGTTTGATTCCCTAAGAACATGGCAGAAAGCAGCTAGACAGAGGCAATTGAAAGCAGAAAAAGAGGCCCGGAAAGGGAAAATGCAGACATTCACTCAGAAGGCTGTAGCATATGACAGGGAAAAACAGGAAAAGGGTGTTGAATGTGAAGATAGAAGGTTTCGATTACAAATTGATAAATCATATGTGGTTCAGGAAGAAGATGATGCTTTTGTGGAGGAATTGTTAGATACTCGACCCCCGGCTCCATATGCCCTGCAAAGAATATATCCCACTGTTCCAGTGCCCTCACAGCTGCCCGTTACAGTTGCGTCCACTGTCTCTATCCCTGTATCTACTGCTGTTATTTCAACTGCTGTGGCATCAGCTCCTCCTCTTCCCTCTGTTTCTGGCAACTGTGACTGTTAGTACCCTTGCCACCCCTATTGTTTCAGCGTCCCTCTCGCCAGCTCTTTCTCCTGCGACACAACAATTAGCGACGATAGTGCCTGTTACTTCTGTTGCTTCTCCCACTATGGTTTTTCATCCTCCGACATTAGTAAGTAGTGGGACGCCGGTACGTGGATTTGAGGATAGGAATTGGACGAAATTTAAGGAACGCATGGGACAGGTAATAGCTAATCAGGCTGCACAGTGGGCTCGCAATCCTATTTATAGTGTAGAGGATGTCTGGGCAACTATGAGAGATTTTGAGCCCTTTAAACAGCAGCTTGCCCTTAAACACATGTGCGCAACATTAATTGGTCTTTGGCAACAGTGCTTTGAAGCGGAAGCACCTCAAATTTTATATGACATTAGAGATCGGGTGTATATTAGTGAATTGGGGCCAGAAGAAGTTTTTGCTAATGTCACGAAAATAATAGCTTACAGGGGAAGACTACATGAGAAAAGTCCCAGGTTGGTATCTCAGTTTCCGATGCGGGAGGTTCATCCTATATATCATCCAGAATTGCCATAATTAACAGATGGCCGTGGTAATATTACTAGGGCGAGGGTGGCGGCCCGTTTTCAGGAGCAATGGGTTTATACTCATACGTGGGAAAGAAGTGAAGTTTTGTCTCTTAAGACTCATTTGCCTGATCCTAGAAAAAATCCTAATGCATATTATAAAGAATTGACTGAAGCTGCCTCTTCCACTGTAATGACTCTTGCTGATATTGAAATGTTTTTTGGTTTACTGGTTCCGGTTGATATTTGGAGGCAGGTGCACATGCAAGATCATGTTGTGGAATTAGGAGGTACATGGGATCAGATTAAAGCATGGGACAGGGGAAGAATGCCAGGTGATAAGCCCCGGGCGGAAATTTTAGCATTGCCAGGTTGTATTATTATGTATATGCATTCCCTTATTCCGCCAAGAAAAGTAGACTAGGATAAACTGTTGGCTTGTCGACAAAAGAAAGATGAGAGTGTGTCTGATTTTTTCACTAGATTTGAAGGTACGTTTTTGGATTACAGTGGGCAGGATTTGTCCATTGAGGGAGGTGTTCGGTTGTTTGTTAATAGATTTGTTTCTAATCTGCTTCCTGAAATTGCGACTCGATTGCAGGCCTCTGAAAGTACTTGGTCCACCTCTTCCCCTTCGGTTATTTTGAATATGGCGCAGTATTGTGAGCATAGGGATAATGAGGAAAAGGAGAGGACAGAGAAAAGGCATAAGGATTTAAAGACGAAGGTGTTGTTACAGCAGGCCTTTAGAGGGAATGGCAGAGGACGTGGTGGTCCTGCCCGACAGCTTCCACGCACTAGTAGGCAGCTAAATACGACACCTTTGGGTCCGAATCAGGCTGTGTACTGTAAGGAGGAGGGACATTGGCATGGTGAGTGTCCTGTGCTTTTGCAGAAGGTAGCAGTCCCTAGAGGACGGGGTTCCCGTGGACGGGGGCATGGAGCTGGTGGGGTTGATAGGTCACAGAGTGCTGCAGCCTCACAGGGTCGTTCTGATAATAATTATTTTATGACCCTCGGGATGGACAGTACTATCATGATGATTATGATATGGAGGAAGTGACAGTGATGTCTTACAGCTAGGACAGCCAGGGACATAGTGGGGGACCAGGTCCGATACCTGTAGACCAGCGGGGTCCTTATGTAACAGCGGAACTGCAAGGTTCGACTAAGGAATTTTTGGTGGACACAGGTGCAATGAAAAGTTCTGTTTCTCGAAATATGGTCCCTGGGGCGGCTCGGTCTGGCCAAAATAATGTTTTGGTAGGTTTTTCTGGTGTACCAGTTGTAAGCCCCATTTCAAGAACCCTTGCATTGACTATTGGTCCTTTCACTGTGGATTGGCCATTTTTGTTGACATCTAATTGTGGTGAAAACTTGATGGGTTTGGACTTGTTGAAGAAATTGCATGCTACTATTTATTGTTCCCCGGCGGGTGCCTATATGACAATGGGTCCAGATGTAGCACGCGTTAAACAGTGTTTGTCCAAAGATGCTCCTTTCCCTGTTGAATATGCTGATGTACCACCCACTCTGTGGGCTACAGGCAACACAGACGTGGGACTACTGCAGATACCCCCAGTCTTGATACAAGTTAAGAATGGTGCTCTTTTTGCCCCGTATCCCTCAGTACAATATACCACAGGCAGGGGAGCGAGCCTTATTACAAATTATTCAGGATTTGATTAAGAAGCGAGAGGTTGAGGAGGCAACTGCTAATTTGTAATAGCCCTATTCTTGCCATTCTTAAAGGGGCAGCCTCAGGTTCCCTTGATGAACATGAAGATGTTTATCGTTTTGTGATTGATTTGCGTGAAGTTAATAAAATAGTGGTACCCCAGTTTCCAGTGGTCCCTGACATTACTACTCTTTTGACAATGATTCCTTCCACTGTTGAATTCTTTTCTGTCATTGATTTGAAAAATGCATTCTTCAGTATTCCTATTCATCCAGATAGCAGATATCTGTTTGGCTTCACCCTAGCTGGCAGAAGCTTTAGGTTCTGTCGAGCTCCTCAGGGCTATACAGAGAGTCCAAGCATTTATAGCCAGGCATTAAAAGGTCAGTTTGATTCCTTGTCACTTCCCACAGGTAATGTATTGGTGCAGTATGCCGATGATCTCCTTATTGCTTCCGATACCGAACAAGATTATAAAGACAGTACAGTTAATTTATTGTTACATTTAGCTCAGCGTGGACATAAAGTTTCTCTTTCTAAATTTCAATATTGTCTACAGGAGGTCACCTATTTAGGTCACCTACTGTCGAAGGAGGGTAGGAGATTGACCCCCTGAGCGCATCAGTACCATTGTTAAAATGCCCATCCCACAGACTCAGAAAGATGTGCGTGCTTTTATAGGTATTACTTCCTACTGTCGGCAGTGGATACCTAACTACTCCTTACTAATCAAACCTTTGCTTGTACTAACCACTAAAGATGTGCATGAGCCCCTGCCTTGGATGCCCAATGTCAGCAGTCTTTTGAGCAATTGAAAACTGCACTTTGTTCAGCTCCAGTACTTGGCACCCCAGATTATAACAAGTCGTTTGTATTGTTCGTCCATGAGATGGCTGGCTTGCGCGCTTTCTGTTTTAACACAAAAATCTGGAGATAAGCAACGGCCATGTGCTTATTTCTCTTCTGTTCTTGACCCTGTCGCAAGAGCCCTCCCGAGCTGTCTAAGAGTGGTCGTGGCTGTGGCCGTCTCGATAAGACAATCGGCTGGACTCGTACTTGATACTGACCTCACAGTTATGGTACCTCATGCCGTGGATACACTTTTGAATAAGACCAAGACACAGCACCTCACCAGTGCACGTCTGACTGGCTATGAATTAACATTGTTCGCTAAACATATCACGATCAAAAGATGTGCCACTCTGAATCCAGCCACGTTACTGCCCCTCCCTTCTGAGAGTGATGAGATTGATAAACATGACTGTATCTTCCGGACGGAAGAAGAGACGAAAGGACGGGTAGACTTGACTGATGTTCCCTTATCTGACCCACAAGGGGAACTATATGTCGATGGCTCTTGTTTTAAATTACCAGATGGCACTACAACTGCTGTGTATGCCATTACTATGCTGCGTACAGTAGTTGAGACATCACGAGTTCCTTATCAATCGGCCCAAACTGCTGAGCTTGTTGCCTTAATACGAGCTTGCGAATTGAGTGAGGGACTGGTTGTCAATATTTATACTGACAGCCAGTATGCCTTTGGAGTCGCTCATAACTTTGGGCGACTCTGGGCAGAGAGAGGGTTTCTTACTTCGCATGGCACAAACATTCAGCATGGGCACCTCATATTGAGGCTTTTGTCTGCTTTGACACTCCCTAAGAAATTGGCCATAGTAAAGTGTAGTGCCCATCGGAAAGTCACTGACGATGTAGGTAGGGGAAATGCTTTTGCAGATCAGACAGCTAAGGAAACAGCCCGAACTAAAATGAAAAGAATGTTTGTAGCAGGTCCCGCTAGGTGGGTGCCTGAAGTTACCATGTTTGAGGATACACTCGAGAATGTGAAGGAGATACAAAGTGAGGCCACAATAGAGGAATTAGCAATGTGGCAAGAAAGTACAGCACAATTGAACGATGAGGGATGTTGGATTGATAAGTCAGGGAAGCAGAGATGGATGTTGCCAGATGTGTTAGAACTGGGGGTCTCTAGTTGGCTGAGGTAGGTACCTTAGTCAAAATACACAATATGTGGTTGCATCGTGGTCTGCGCTAAAACTAGTGATGTACACCAATCACTGTGAGTCAATTGCAAATACAAGTTCAAATCCCAACCGCTGACCACCAAATGTTAGAACTGGGGGTCTCTAGTTGGCTGAGGTAGGTACCTTAGTCAAAATAGGGACCCTTGCTTCTAGCCAGGGAAAGGAGGGATACACTCTTAGATAACCCCTGCTCACCCTCTGGTAGCTTGGCACGAGCAGCCAGGCTTATCTCCAAGGCAATGTGTAAAGTATTTGCAACCACACTCCCAGTAACACAGTGATAACACCACAAATGGATATCACACAGATTTTATAAAAATAGCGGTATCTTTATCAAAAGAAATAGGATGAGACCAAACGATAGAAATCCAACTTATGCGTATTCGTAATATTTCACTTTGCCGGTTATTAGGCCAACAAACACTTGTAGGTTCTTGCGGTATTAATGAGCAGTTCACGATGATCTAATGCAGTCCTTATGCAATGCTATGCAGTTCGTAATGCAGTTCGTAATGTAGAAATAAGACAGTCCTTAATGCAAGTACTAATGCAGTTCGTAACGCAGGAATAATGCAGTTCGTAATGCAAGAATAATGCAGTTCGTAATGCAAGAATAATGCAGTTCGTAATGCAAGGAATAATGCAATAAGCCAATCTGCGCGATCAGCTTGGGCACCACTAGGCCCCAACAACAGAGACAACGGTCGAAAGCTTAAAGGGGCGGCCCCGGTACTGCTGGGCAGGTACGGGCCGCTCGGGGACTCAGCGCGTCTAACGCGGTGCAGCGGGAGAGAGATCGGAGCACTCCTGTACTCCTCCTGCACGCCTCCCTAGGCCACACACGGTTGCGGCTCCCGACCGGAGTCCAAGCCTTACCTGGGGGGTGCGCTGCTTCGCTCTCTCTCTCTCTCCCCGCTCGTTGGACGTCCTGCTGGGCGGCCTCGATGACGTTGCAGCTCCGTGGCTAGGCGACGCTGTAGCCGGACGGGTTACGGCACTGCCTTCTCCTTCGTTGACGATCTTGGGCAGATTCCTCTTGGCGAACAACGATCACGATCCCTTTCACCTTGCAGCTTCCTTAGCTTCAAGAAATCATTTAGCACGTTGCGGCTCGGGCCGGCGGTGGCGATCCTTACTCACAGCCTCAGTTACGATGACGGCTCGGGCCACAAACGGCAATGCAGCAGCGCGGACGATGTTTCACGCTGTGGGGGCAATGCGGTCACGGGGCACCTTGTAAACGGCACCACAGACCACACGGCAGTCTCAGGCGTGCAAAAGCACACGCACCAAGCGTCGCTGAGACAGGGTTGGAAACTTTGATGTTCCTGAGTTTCCACAACAGGGGACCAGCTCTCCTCGGGCCCTTGGAGACAAGTTACTTCAGGACACAGCACACAGCACAGTCCTTTCAAGCAGGGGGACACAGCACACAGCAAAGTCCCTTGTCCTCTCCTTAGTCAAAGCAGCAAACTGCAGGCCAGCCCCAGAACACACAGCAAGGGCAGTCCTTCTCTTCAGTCTCTTCAGCTGTTCTTCTTTGGGAGAGGTTCCTCTTGATCACGAAGTAGTTTCAATCCTTTTTCAGTCTTGAGTTCAGTCTTGAGTTCAGGGGTTTCAGCTCTCACATTTATACCCCTAAATGCCTTTGAAGTCTTTGTGTTCAGGGGGCTCTGAGCCCGGTCCAAACCAGTTCTAGGTGTCTTCCTGCCAGTGCACACCCTCTTCCTTTGATAGTGAGGGGCTGGGCCTCAGACGCTCCGCAGGAGGTGGGGCCATCTCTTTGTGGCAGCAGCACAGCCCTCCTCATATCCAGGGGACTACTCCTCCCATCAGACCAAATGCAGGCCAGCCTGTTGCTGTCCTACCTACTCCTCCCTGGTGTCAGGACACCTCCCCAGACCCTGTCACATCCAAACCCAGACAGTCAATACACAACCAGGCAGAGGCACGCAGGATGGTTAGGACAAGAAACCAGCCACTTCTAAAAGCATGGTTTCTAAACCCACAATTTAAAAACCATCTTCATAAAAAGATGTGTTATTAAATTCTGAGTTCAGGCACACTAAACTCCATCTCTCCATCTTATGCCGATGGGAAGATATGCTGGAAACATGTGACACAGCATTCCCCATTTTGTTCTATGGGCAAGATGGCCTTGCAACAGTGAAAAACAAAATTGACAGTATTTCACTGTCAGGACATGGTACACACCTCAGTACATGTCCTACCTTTCACATACACTGCACCCTGCCCAGGGGGGTACCTTGGACCTACTATAGGGGTGTCTGATGTGCATAAAAAAAAGGAAAGGGTAAGGCCTGGCAAGTGGGTGCACTTGTCAGGACAACCAGGCAGTTAACAAACTGCGCGCAGGCACTGCAGTGGCAGGCCTGAGATCTCTCTTTAGGGCTACTTATGTGTGTGGCACAATTAGTGCTGCAGGCCCACTAGTAGCATTTGCATTACCAGCCCTGGCACACATAGTGCACTTTACTAGGGACTTTACTGGTAAGACAAACATACAAATTAGGGACAACCAATTACCATAACACTTTATACAGGGAGCACTTGCACTTTGACACTGGTCAGCAGTGGGAAAGTGCCCAAAGCATCTAAGTTGGCAAAACGAGATCCATCACAGCATCAAAAATAGAGGAGGTAGAGGCAAAAAGTCAGGGGTAACCACGCCAAGAAATGCCAGGTCTAACACGTGTCCCCTCCAGCTGAAAAGTGGGGAGAACTACCCACCCTCATGGGAGTTCTCATCACTAAGGCGGAAAAATCTGGACAGACCATCAGCATTGGCGTGTTCTGTTCCAGGGCGGTGTTCCACCGTAAAGTCCATTCCCTGTAGGGAGATGGACCACCTCAACAGTTTTGGGTTCTCACCCCTCATCTGCATCAACCATCTGAGGGGCCTGTGGTCTGTCTGAACCAGGAAGTGAGTCCCAAACAAGTAGGGCCTCAGCTTCTTCAGCGCCCAGACCACAGCAAAAGCTTCCCTTTCAATTGCACTCCACCTCTGTTCCCTGGGAAGTAACCTCCTGCTAATGAAAGCTATGGGTTGGTCCAAGCCCTCGTCGTTTAATTGTGAGAGTACTGCTCCCACACCATGCTCTGAAGCATCTGTCTGCACCACAAATTCTTTGGAGAAATCAGGCGCCTTGAGCACGGGCGCCGTGCACATGGCAGTTTTCAGGGCATCAAAAGCGGTCTGGCAGGCATCAGTCCAGATCACCTTCTTGGGCTGTTTCTTTGAAGTCAGTTCTGTCAAGGGGGCAACAATGGTGCCATACCCCTTCACAAACCGTCTGTAATACTCCGTGAGTCCTAAAAAGGCTCTCACCTCCTTCTGGGTTTTGGGGAGTTCCCAAGCCCGAATGGTATCAATTTTTGCCCGTAGGGGCGCAACCTGGCCGCTCCTTACCTGGTGTCCTAAGTACACCACAGAACCCTGCCCTATCTGGCACTTACTTGCCTTGATAGTGAGGCCTGCCCTCTGCAGGGCCTTCAACACTTCACAGAGGTGTTGCAAATGTTCCTCCCAACTGGAGCTGAACACAGCAATGTCATCCAGGTAGGCGGCGCTGAATTCCTCCAGCCCACACAGCACCTGGTTAACCAGTCTCTGGAAGGTGGCAGGGGCGTTCTTCAACCCAAAGGGCATAACCCTGAATGGTAGTCCCTCTCTGGCGTTGAGAACGCTGACCTCTCTTTGGCCCCCTCGGTCAAGGCAATCTGCCAGTACCCAGACGTCAAGTCAAATTTACTGAAGTACCGGGCAGCTCCCAGCCGATCCACAAGCTCATCAGCTCTGGGGATGGGGTGAGCGTCAGTCTTGGTGACCGCATTGAGCCCACGGTAATCCACACAGTACCGGAGTTCTGGGGTGGCACCAGGCGCAGCAGCTTTTGGCACAAGGACCACCGGGCTAGCCCAGGGGCTGCTGGATGGCTCAATTACCCCTAGCGCCAGCATCTTGGAAACCTCCTCCTTGATGCTGGCCCTGACCCTATCAGCTACTCTGTAAAATTTTTGTTTTACAGGCAGGCTGTCTCCAGTGTCCACATCATGGACGCACCAATGGGTGACTCCTGGGGTCAGAGAGAACAGGGAGGCAAACTGACCCAACACCTGGCGACAGTCCCTGTGCTGTTCTGGGGTCAGGGTAGGCGAGAGGTTCACCCCATCCACCGACCCATCCTTTTTCCTGGCTGACAGGAGGTCAGGAAGAGGTTCACTCTACTCTTCTGCCCCATCATCTGTAGCTAAGAGCATGGTCACATCAGACCTCTCAAAGTGGGGTTTGAGGCTGTTCACATGGAGGACTCTCAAAGGGTTCCTAGGAGACTGTAAGTCAGCCAGGTAGGTCACTTCACTCCTGCGCTCCACCACCTCATAAGGTCCAGTCCACTTATCCTGGAGCATGCAGGGCTCCACTGGTGCCATCACCCACACTTTTTGCCCAGGTTGAAACTCGACCAGAGTGGCATTCTGGTCGTACCACCGTTTCATTTCTTCCTGGCTGGCTTCCAGATTCGCCTGAGCGAGTTGCCTGAAACACCTAGTTTGGTTCCTGAAGGCCAGCATGTAGCTATATACATCCTGGGGGGTTTACTAGGAGCCTTCTCCCAGCCCTCCTTCACCAAACTCAAGGGTCCTCTTACAGGGTGACCATACAGGAGCTCAAAGGGACTGAACCCTAAGGACTTCTGTGGCACCTCTCTGTAAGCAAACAATAGGCATGGTAAGAGAATGTCCCACTTACGCCTCATGGGTTCCTCAAGACCCATAATCATGCCCTTTAGGGTCCGGTTAAATCTCTCAACCAGCCCGTTCCCTTGGGGGTGGTAAGGCGTGGTGAACTTATAGGTTACACCGCACTCCTTCCACAGAGATTTCATATACCTAGATATGAAATTAGTACCACGGTCTGACACCACCTCTCTGGGGAACCCCAAGCGGGAGAAAATCCCCATCAGTGCATGGCCCACCACGGGGGCTGTCACCGTCCGGAGTGGGATGGCTTCCGGGTACCGGGTTGCATGGTCCACCAAGACCAGGATGAACCTGTTGCCCATGGCTGTCTTGGGGTCCAGAGGCCCCACAATGTCAATGCCCACCCTCTCAAAGGGGGTGCTGACTACAGGGAAGGGTTGGAGAGGAGCCTTGCGCTTTCTCCCACTTTTACCACTTGCCTGGCAAGTCTGACAGGTCCTGCAATGAGTGTCAGAACTCTTGCGCATTTGAGGCCAGTAGAAGTGGGTGACAAGCCTCTCAAAGGTCTTGTCCTGCCCCAAATGTCCTGCTAAAGGTACATCATGAGCCAAACCCAGTAGGAAGGTTCTGAAGCGCTGTGGTACCACCAGCACACAGGCTGACCCAGGCTCAGCAACCTTAGGCTCGCTATATAGGAGATCATTCTCCCAGTAAATCAAATGGGACCCGGACTGATCAACTGCTGCCTGGTTTGCTGCCTGTTGCCGCAAACCTACAAGAGAAGGGCACTTTTTCTGCTCCTCACAGAATTCCTCCCTGGAGGGCCCTCCTTCCTGCTGTCATTGGGTCAGCTCAGGTAGGTCCCCCAGTTCAGCTACTTGCTCCCCCGTAGGCTCCAGGGCATTCCCTTCAAGGTTTGCCTCCTCCGGGACCGTGGGAACTTTGGGGGCCGGTTTCCCGTGCCCCCTGCCTCCTCTCTTTAAGGCAGGCACCTGGACCGCTGTTTCAGGCTCCAGGTCCTCTTGAACACCCTAACTGGCTGCCATAGACCGAGTGGTCACACAAGCCCACTCAGGCAGACCCAACATCTCCAAATGCGCCTGGCGCTCCACATCCTTCCAGGGGGAACTCTCCAGGTCATTCCCCAGCAGACAGTCTACAGGCATGGACGGACTTACAATGACCTTCAAGGAACCTGAGACCCCCCCACTCAAAGGGAACTAGCTCCACCTTGCAGAGGCGCACGGAGTTGTCTGCTGCAACTACAGGGTGAAGTACATTGGGAATTACCTGCTCCTCAGACACCCACTGACACCTGACAGATGTCAAACTGGCTCCTGTGTCTCTCAGAGCCTCCACCCTCCTTCCATTGATGGTCCCCCACTGCCTGTACTTCTTAGTGTTCTCAGGCAGAAAGGTTTCTTGGACCATCTCTCGATCTCCTAATGAGACCAGGGTCATAACTGCTTGCTCCTCCCCATCCCAAGGACTCAATTCCTCCCCCAATGCTACACTCACTAAATCCGGTGTCGGAGCACCAGTGGGTGCAGGTGGTTTCTTGGGGTATTTAGGGGCAATGTGACCCACCTCTTTACAAAAATAACAAGTAGGAGGACCTCTGTGGTCCTGCTTGCCCTTAGGGGGCCAGGACCTCTTAGCCTTGGGGGACTGGGACCCCTTCACCTGGGAACTACTTTGGGGCCCTTTAGAGAACTCCTTGTGGTTACCCTTGTCCTCCCCACCTTCTGCTGGGGACCCTGTACATTTTTGGCAGTGGTACCCCCAATCCCCTTGTGGACCCTAGTGCTGGTCCAGCGGTCCGCCTCCTCAGCAAGCTTACCGGGATCAGTCAGCTTACTGTCTAAAAGATGCTGGCGCAGCTCTGGGACACACAGACTACTCAAGTGCTCCCAACTAATTAAATTGCATAAGCCCTTAAAATCAGTAACCTTGCTGCCTGTCATCCAACCATCCAGTGCACGCATGTACGCATTCACACACTCCACCCAAGTACTGGATTCCAGTTTCTTGAAGTTCCTGAACTTTTGCCTGTACTGTTCAGGAGTGAGCCCATCCCTGAGGCATAAAGCCTCCTTCATGTTGGCGTAGGTCAGGGTTCCCGCCCTCTCTAAAGGTGGTAAAACATCCCTCCCAGAAGCCTCAAAGTGTTTCCACAGGCCCGCCCCCCAATGCTTCTCAGGCACCTCATTCATCCTCAGTGCGATCTCATATGCCGTGAACCATGCATAAATATCATCACCCCTTTGGTAATCTTGCACTAAGTCTTTGGGAATGTACACCTTACCCGCTGGCACTGGCTGTGTGCTGCCACCATTTGAACTGGACTCCACCTGTTTAGCCTTAATGTCCAGTTCCCTCATGCTTATCTCTTGAGCTAAGAGAATCTTCTCTTCCAAGGCGAGAGCGTTCTTGCTCTCCTCTGCTCGCTTTTCACTTTCAATGAGCAGCTTTTTCTCATCTGCTTGAGCCTTAAGTTTTAAAACCTCCAACTCATGCTCTCTGACCCTTTGGTTTCCTCCAGCTCCTCTGGGGTAAAGCTCCTCCCGGAATGGTTACTACCAGCCCCTGAGGCTGGTCCTCCCACCGGCAAATCCTGTGGACCAAATCCATTCCTGAGCCTCTTTGGCTTCCCACCAGGCCCTCAAGGCCGTTTGCAGCTCCTCCTTCTTGGCGCTACTTTTCATGGGACATCCCAAAGCTCTGCAGAATTGCCTCAATTGATCAACTTTGTAGGTAAGCAATGCCTCAATGTCGAATTCCAATTCTGCAACATCACTGGCTACCTGACTCCTTTGAGACATGATGTGTGGCTTAAAGGTCGCTCAAAAATAGAACCAAAAAATCAAAAACACAATATGTGGTTGCATCGTGGTCTGCGCTAAAACTAGTGATGTACACCAATCACTGTGAGTCAATTGCAAATACAAGTTCAAATCCCAACCGCTGACCACCAAATGTTAGAACTGGGGGTCTCTAGTTGGCTGAGGTAGGTACCTTAGTCCAAATAGGGACCCTTGCTTCTAGTCAGGGAAAGGAGGGACACACTCTTCGATAACTCCTGCTCACCCTCTGGTAGCTTGGCACGAAGGCACTGTGTAAATGATTTGCAACCACACTCCCAGTAACACCGTGATAACACCACAAATGGACACCAAATTGATTTTATAAAAATAGCGGTATCTTTATCAAAAGAAATAGGATGAGACCAAACGATAGAAATCCAACATATGCGTATTCGTAATATTTCACTTTGCTGGTTATTAGGCCAACAATCACTTGTAGGTTCTTGCGGTATTAATGAGCAGTTCACGATGATCTAATGCAGTCCTAATGCAATGCTATGCAGTTCGTAATGCAGTTCGTGATGTAGAAATAAGACAGTCCTTAATGTAAGTACTAATGCAGTTCGTAACGCATGAATAATGCAGTTCGCAATGCAAGAATAATGCAGTTCGTAATGCAAGAATAATGTGGTTCGTCATGCAAGAATAATGCAGTTCGTCATGCAAGAATAATGCAGTTCGTAATGCAAGGATAATGCAGTTCGTAATGCAAGGAATAATGCAGTTCGTAATGCAAGGAATAATGCAATAAGCCAATCTGCGCGATCAGCTCGGGCACCACTAGGCCCCAACAACAGAGACAACGGTCGAAAGCTTAAAGGGGCAGCCCCGGTACTGCTGGGCAGGTACGGGCCGCTCGGGGACTCAGCGCGTCTAACGCGGTGCAGCAGGAGAGAGATTGGAGCACTCCTGTGCTCCTCCTGCACGCCTTCCCAGGCCACACATGCTTGCAGCTCCCGACCGGAGTCCAAGCCTTACCTGGGGGGTGCGCTGCTTCGCTCTCTCTCTCTCTCCCCGCTCGTCGGACGTCCTGCTGGGCGGCATCGATGACGTTGCAGCTCCGTGGCTAGGCGACGCTTTAGCCGTACGGGTTACGGCGCTGTCTTCTCCTTCGTTGACGATCTTGGGCAGATTCCTCTTGGCGAACAACGATCCCGATCCCTTTCACCTTGCAGCTTCCTTAGCTTCAAGAAATCCTTTAGCACGTTGCGGCTCGGTCCGGCGGCGGCGATCCTTACTCCCAGCCTCAGTTACGATGACGGCTCGGGCCACAAATGGCAATGCAGCAGCGCGGACGATGTTTCACGCTGCGGGGGCAATGCGGTCACGGGGCACCTCGTAAACGGCACCACAGACCACACGGCAGTCTCAGGCGTGCAAAAGCACACGCACCAAGCGTCGCTGAGACACGGTTGGAAACTTTGATGTTCCTGAGTTTCCACAACAGGGGACCAGCTCTCCTCGGGCCCTTGGAGACAAGTTACTTCAGGACACAGCACACAGCAAAGTCCTTTCACGCAGGGGGACACAGCACACAGCAAAGTCCCTTGTCCTCTCCTTAGTCAAAGCAGCAAACTGCAGGCCAGCCCCAGAACACACAGCAAGGGCAGTCCTTCTCTTCAGTCTCTTCAGCTGTTCTTCTTTGGCAGAGGTTCCTCTTGATCACGAAGTAATTTCAATCCTTTTTCAGTCTTGAGTTCAGTCTTGAGTTCAGGGGTTTCAGCTCTCACATTTATACCCCTAAATGCCTTTGAAGTCTTTGTGTCCAGGGGCTCTGAGCCCGGTCCAAACCAGTTCTAGGTGTCTTCCTGCCAGTGCACACCCTCTTCCTTTGATAGTGAGGGGCTGGGCCTCAGGAGGTGGGGCCATCCCTTTGTGGCAGCAGCACAGCCCTCCTCACATCCAGGGGACTACTCCTCCCATCAGACCAAATGCAGGCCAGCCTGTTGCTGTCCCACCTACTCCTCCCTGGTGTCAGGACACCTCCCCAGACCCTGTCACATCCAAACCCAGACAGTCAATACACAACCAGGCAGAGGCACGCAGGATGGTTAGGACAAGAAACCAGCCACTTCTAAAAGCATGGTTTCTAAACACACAATTTAAAAACCATCTTCATAAAAAGATGTGTTATTAAATTCTGAGTTCAGGCACACTAAACTCCATCTCTCCATCCTATGCCGATGGGAAGATATGCTGGAAACATGTGACACAGCATTCCCCATTTTGTCCTATGGGCAAGATGACCTTGCAACAGTGAAAAACGAAATTGGCAGTATTGCACTGTCAGGACATGGTACACACCTCAGTACATGTCCTACCTTTCACATACACTGCACCCTGCCCAGGGGGGTACCTTGAGCCTACTATAGGGGTGTCTGATGTGCATAAAAAAAAGGGAAGGGTAAGGCCTGGCAAGGGGGTGCACTTGTCAGGACAACCAGGCAGTTAACAAACTGCGCGCAGGCACTGCAGTGGCAGGCCTGAGATCTCTCTTTAGGGCTACTTATGTGGGTGGCACAATTAGTGCTGCAGGCCGACTAGTAGCATTTGCATTACCAGCCCTGGCACACATAGTGCACTTTACTAGGGACTTTACTGGTAAGACAAACATACCAATTAGGGACAACCAATTACCATAACACTTTATACAGGGAGCACTTGCACTTTGACACTGGTCAGCAGTGGCAAAGTGCCCAAAGCATCTAAGTTGGCAAAAAGAGATCCATCACAACATCAAAAATAGAGGAGGCAGAGGCAAAAACCACGCCAAGAAATGCCAGGTCTGACAAGATGCATATGTTCTTCCTGTGGTCACAATGGCCCATGGACTGGCCCATATTAGTGCTAAAGGTATTTGCAAGTTGTTAGACCCTGTATGGCAGAATGATAATATTTCGAAACCAGCTGCGAATTTAGTGAAGTACTGTATGGTGTGCATGATGCACAATCCTGGAAAGGGTACCCCTACACCACCCGGTAATTTTGCTCCACCCACTTTTGCTTTTGAGGTCCTTCAGATGGATTACATCGAACTAGATAAGTGCAATTATTTGAAGTATGTTTTGGTGGGTGTCTGTGCATTCAGTAAATGGGTTGAGGCTTATCCCACTAAAGACAATACAGCCGTTACGACTGCATAGGTACTCCTGAAGGAGTTCTTTCCTCGTTTCGGCTTGCCCCGTTTGATTTGGAGTGATAACGAAAGTCATTTTAATGTCAAAATGATTCAATTGATTTGTGATGGGTTATGTATTAAGCAGAAGTTTCATGCTGCCAATCATCCACAGTCAGCAGGCCTAGTTGAGAAGTACAATGGTACTCTCAAACTTAAATTGGCAAAAATTCAGGAGACACAGGGTTACAGTGGCCAGATGCTTTACCATTAGCTCTTTTGTCGACAAGAATGACAGCGCATTCTAGGACAGGATTATCACCGTACGAGGTCGTGTTTGGACGCCCGGCAAACGTCTGGGGCGTCCCGCGCCCTCGGCGTTTTTCAGATATTGAGTATCCGTTGTTGATAGACTATCTTTGCCAGTTAACTGAAAGTTTGCGTTCTATTCACCAACAGGTCCGGGAAGCCCTGCCAGTTACACCAGAGGGGCCCAGACACGATATCCAGCCCAGTGATTTTGTGCTGGTGCGCAACTTCCAGCGGAAAAAGAGTTTGGAGCCGCGATGGAAGGGACCGGAACAGGTTCTCCTGTCTACGCGCACAGCTGTTAAAGTCGCCGGCCGAAAGAACTGGGTGCACGCAACTCATTGTCGCAGGATACCTCTACCCTTGCCCTATAAGCAATGGGTGAGGGATGGAGTAGGGGACTCCGAGTGTGAGACGGTGCCCCAGTTTGTCCCCTTCAGCGGCACCAGGCTGACCTGGACCAAAACGGATGAGGAAAATGATGAAGTGCTGAATGCAGCGGTCCCTACGGAAATACGAGCTATTCAGGAGCCCCTCTGAGCCTGGAGTCACTATGTACAATTTGCGCCCTCGGCTGAAGAACGGTGCACAAAAGGAGAAGTCAGATTAGTTAGGGATGGACTGTGTAAGTTAGGGTGTACTTTGCTATAGTACCAACGGAGTTAGTTTAGGGGGATGTGAGATTTGTGCACTGTTTGAACATTGGACAGGATAGATCGAATGTATCCCCTTGGGGGTACATTATCCTGGTCGACGTGGGAACCCGAGCTTAGGATAGAGCAAGCTCCACCACCTGTGCTCAAGAGCGCCAATGTTTTGATCAACAATATGAGTCTGTACCAGTGAGGCTCTGAGGGACACTGGGAACTTGTATATTCTTCTTGCTGGCATTTAGCCCCCTCGCTTTATCATTTGCTATGCATCCCTTTGGCAGAATGGTTGCTGATGAAGAGCAGCCAGTGATTCCCCTTGTTCATACACACATATTGTGGTCTACCAAGAAAAAATTATTATGTGCTATTCTTGTGATTCTACTGCTATTGATTCTGGGTGGGGTGTCCTGGGTTTTGGAATGTGATCAGGATGCACCGTCGTGTACTGAGAACAAGGTTGTTTCCGAAATCCGCACAAAAAGGACAGCCCCGAGTAATGTATTTCTAGACACCCATAAAAGATTTTTTGGATAAGGTACAGCTTGTTATCCCACCGAATCTGTTACAAGTTTATGGACTGCTTACCCATTGTCACTTGTCATTTATACGTACATTCTCCCAGCCCACTTTGTAGAGGTAAGGGGTGAGTTTGGTATGGGGTATCCTGGCCCTTGTTTGTATTCTAGAAATCCACGAGGAAAGGGGTATCCGGGGTGTGATAATAACACGTATTGTGATAATTTGTACATGAGAGGGCAGAACATTACCTTGATGGGCTGGCATTACCAGGATCTAACAGTTACTTGAAAAACTGGCTACTATCCTGCATGTTGTCCGATAGTAAATAGTACTGACGCATTTCTGTATGTCAATTATTCTGGAATAATATTGTTCAAAAATACGATGTCCCTAGTGAAAAAGAAGAATCTGAGTACTTTTGGAATGAACACCAGATATGCTCCTGTAGATTATCAAGGTCCACTCTATGCACACCCAGGATTTTATTTTCTGTCTAATGGTACTTATTCAAATGTTTATAATGGCACAGATGATGTTGCTCTAGGAATGGTGCTCCCTCTGAGCGTGCCTTGCAAGTACAGTAAGCCAAATGTAAGGTGGATAAAAAGAACATTAACTGCGGAGTTTTGTGATGGAGTAACAGATTTGGAAGTCAACAATTACATTAATGGGATCACTTTTGGGTATATTCTTTCCTCCATTATCACCTCTGGTGGTACTGCAATGGCCAGGTTCGAGAAAGCTAGAGAATATTCTGGATGTAAGCTGCAAATATTATCTAATTCTACAGTAGCATCTTTACGTGACATCACCACCCAATTGGAAAGTATGCGAATATATTCCGAGCAGACTAGATAGGCTGTTGATTTTATCCTAGCTAAGAGTGGTGGTGTGTGCGCGGTAGTAGGAGACCAGTGTGTAGTCGGGATCACTAATATGGAAAAGAACATTACCCAACACATTTTAGATATCTTAGAAAATGTGAAAGGAATGGAGAGTGGGAATTGGAGTTGGTCACTTTTTGGTAGTTGGAGTTGGATCCCTGAAAAGGTGATTTACTTCATTGTGATTTTGATCTCTTGCTGTGTCCTGGTCCAGTGTCTTCCTTTATGTTGCTCCTATTGCACCACCCTTCTCGCTCCTAAGAGAATGTCAATTCATGCTACTAATGCAACAATTATGATTCAAAAGGAAGTTGAAGCCCTCATGCAAATAGATGAGGGTATTTTTTTGTTTTTGTTTACATTTCTTTTATTGATTTTCAGCACAGAAAATTAACGAACGAGCCAGGACGCTCTATGGTCTTCGGGATGCAACCCGGCAGTCGTAGGGCTATGTTCGGCCAGTCAATGAGAAAATGGAGAAATAGGCTAAAAGGTCAGGGACACCCAAACCCTCCTCCACTGGGTCTCTATAGGTGAGTTCCCGGCGCATCCGAGCCCGTTGATCCCGCCAGACAAAGCGCTCTATGTCTCGTTGCAACGAACGTATGACCCCAACTGGTGGCACCAGCGGAAGCGTATGAAACAGGTAGAGAATTTGAGGCAATATCACCATTTTCACCGCCGCAATGCGGCCCAGCCATGAAAGAGAATGCGGTCTCCACTTCCTAAGGGAAGCACAGACTTGTCTCAGGATTTCTGTGTAGTTTGACATTTTGATGTCCGTAATAGTGGAGGAAACTTGCAATCCTAAATAGGAAATGGAGTCACAGGCCCACTGAATCGGGTAAGAGTGTTGTAGCATCGCCCGCGTCTCCGACCCCAAGGAAAGATCTAGGGCCTGTGACTTGTGCACGTTAATCTTGAAGCCCGAGGCAAGAGCGAACCTGTCCAACTCGTTCAAGAAGGCAGGTAAGGATTCCCTAGGATGCTCCAATGTAGCCACCAAATCATCCACATATAAGCAGAGTTTGTGCTCCGCCCCCCCCCCGAAGCGCGCCCCTCTGATAGCGGGGTCATCTCTGACCCTCTGAGCCATGGGTTCCATATAAAGGGTGAACAGGAGCGGCGACAGCGGACATCCCTGCTGAGTCCCTCTACAGATAGGAAAGGCCGACGACGCCGTCCCATTCACCCGCACCGTGGCGTTGGCATAGCTACTAAAGACCCAGTCGATGTAGCGACTCGATAGGCCGAAATGGGCCAGGGTCGCCCGAAGATACGGCCAGTGGACCCGGTCGAACGCCTTTTCAGCGTCGACCGAAAGAATCATGCGTTCCACTGGGAAGCGTTCCGACCGGTCCACTAGATGAAGAAGCCACTTGGTATTGTCGGAACACTGGCGTCCAGGGATGAACCCGGATTGATCTGGATCGACCAGCCCGGGGAGGTGTCAAGAGAGTCTGTTCACCAGAATGCCGGTAAAAATCTTCAGATCGACATTGAGAAGGGATATAGGGCGAAAAGACCCACAGAGGCGCTTATCCTTATCCGGTTTAGGGATCACAGTTATCAGCGCCTCCAACATGGATGGCAGGAGGGAGGAAGCCGGGTTAGACCCGATCAAATTAAAAACCCGTACTAGAAGTGGGGCCAGCACTGCGCAGAACTTTTTATAAAAAACTGAGGAGAACCCGTCTGGGCCAGGTGATTTATTAAGCTTCAAACGGGAGATTGTAGAGATGACTTCCTCCAGGCGGATGGGAGCCTCAAGCTCCTCCGCCTGGCGTGGTAATAATGTGGCTGTGGCAACTCCCTGAAGATAGTGAGTTGGCCCATCCTCGGGGAGGGCTTGTGCCGCATAGAGGGTCTCATAAAATTGTCGGAATGTGTCCACGATTTCGGGATCCGTATCCCAATCTCGCCCCTGTTGATCCCGGATCTCAGTGACTCGGGACGCTTGTCGCTGCGCACGGAGCCTATTAGCAAGGAGACACCCGCCCCTATCTCCCCCCACATAAAACGCGTGTTTCAGGCGGAGAGCTGCGTACTCAGCCCGGTCAATATCCAGCCCCGCCAGCTGCGCCCTGGCTGCCTTAAGAAGCTTCCAGACACTAGGGGCCCCTGTCCTCTGATGAAAGCGTTACAGTTCGGCCACCTCTCCCATTAAGCGCTCCTGTTTTTCCCTCCTGTACTTGTTATCGGCCACTGCTATGCCCAGAAACTCCCCCCTAACTACTGCTTTCAGTGCTTCCCATAGGGTCATCACAGATATGGTGGGGGAGTCGTTAAGCTCTAAGTAATCAGTCATGCACTTTTGAATTTGCCGTATTACTGAGGGGCATTGCAACATGGTCTCGCGTAAACACCAGAACCTGCGAGTAGGTCGTTGATGATGCAGAGACAGGGATATCCGCACAGCCGAGTGGTCAGATAAGTGGCAGGGAAGAATCTCTACGTCCCGTGTCTGTTGCATCAGGGAATCAGAGGTGAGTACATAGTCAATTCTGGCGTACGTCTTGTGAGAGTGTGAGTAAAAGGTATATATCCCTGGCTCCTGGATGATGCGCTCTCCATATGTCTGTGAGTACAGCCTCTGCGAGGAGCCGTTTCCCTTCCCCCGAAAGGGCCCCAGACTGCCCCCACCGCTGCCCCGACCGGTCCACTGCGTCATCAAAGGCCAGATTAAAGTCACCCCCTAGAAGTATATTTTTGTCTGGTAGACTCGTGAGCTCGTGTGTGGCGTCCCTGATAAAGCGCTCTTGTCCACTATTAGGGACATACACAGTAGCTATCGTGAATGCACAGGCGCCCAAAGTAAAAGAGTGTGCCAGAAGCCTACCCCTAATTTCGGCCTGCTTGATACCTATTTGTCCTGGGAATTTAGCGGAGACCAGGATCGCCACCCCCACTGTCTTAGAAGTATTAGAAGAGAAGATCTGGTGAGGGAAGGCCCTGGACCTCAATCTGTGGGTATCTGTGGAGAGCAGGTGTGTTTCTTGAAGCAGACAGATATGGGCATCTGACCGCTCAAGATAAGACAAGACAGCCCGTCGTTTGGTAGGGCTGTTCAGTCCCTTGACGTTAAGGGACAAGACATGGATATTAGAAAGCATGTGGAAAGGCCTCTGAGCGTGCTATACATGAGAACCCCCCAGCCTGCGAAGACGGAAGAGAGTCATCAGTAAGAGGAAACAACCGCCCAGCAGAGGTAAGAGGAGGAGGAAACCCAAAGACCCACAACAAAAAACTAACAACAAAGAACATTTGCTTCAAAGTTCACAAAAGTCCTGGGCAATCGCCCTGGGGTGAGGCGCGAGAGGGATAGCAGGAGCTCCCCGCCGCCCCCACCCCGCACAGGGCCCAATCAAATACCTCAAGGTGGATCCCAGAATGAGTGCATATGATATTGCCTTAACCAATGTGTTTCAGTCACCCGTGTTTGAGTCCTCAGACAGTGATTGTAGGACAGCCGTACGTTCCTTGGCGATAGTCTCCGGGTCCGGACGGAGGCCCAGCGGAGAATTCGCAACTCGCTGCCAGCGTGTGAAGTCTGCTCGTCGCTCCGCAGGAGCCCCCCGTTCCGGCGCCGGGCAGTCATCCTCTGAGAGTCAAAGGAGCGACGTAGCTTCCCGAAGGGAGCGAACCTGGCGAAGCTTGCCCTCCCATTTAAAAATGAGTCTGAATGGATGGCCCCAGGAGTAGGAGACATCCTTTGAGCGCAGGAACGTCGTAACTGGACGGAACTCCCGTCTTTTCTGCAGCGTAGAGGTCGCTAGGTCTTGGAAGAGAAGAGGCCTGCAGGAGCGGAACTCGATGGGATGGTTGGCTCGAGCCTCCCGCAGGATACGCTCCTTAAGCTTGAAGTCATGCACGCATGTTAGAATATCCGGCGGGGGGGCAGTCGCTGGGCACCGAAGTCCCACCCGGTGTGTCCGGTCGAGTTCAATCTTCAGTTCCGGAGGGCCCCCTAAGATGTGGCGGAAAAGGTCCATGACAAAGGCCTCGATGTCCTGCGCCTCTGTCCCCTGCGGCACCGCACGAATCTGTATATTATTCCGGCGGGAACGGTTTTCGAGATCCTCCGCATGGGCTTGCAGATCTAAGTGTTGGTCTCGAAGGCGCAGGACCTCTTGATGAAGTTGGGAGACTTCGTCGTCTCTGGCTGATGTTTGATTCTCCAGCTCGTCGACTCTCTCCCCTACCGAATCAATGTCCCTGCGCATCTCTCGAATCTCTGCTGTCAAATCTTTCTTCATGGTGTGGAATTCCCTAGTGAGATTTGCAAAGAGGGATTCCAGGACACTGCGCGTAACCGGCCCCTCCGGGTCCTCCGAACCTCGTCCTGTCGAAGGTTCATTCTGCGCCGGGGCCGCCTCGGCACCTCCGGCCCCGGCCTTGAGTAGCAGGTCCTTGACTGACCTGTCTTTGCGGGACTTGTTGGTGGTCATCGTAAGGTAGGTGTCACCTCCCGCCGCCGGTAAAGAAGTATGGGAGCATCCGCCAGGGCCACCCACCCCAGGCGTCAGTGAATCCCCTTTCCGGATGTCTCTCCTGGTCCCAGCCACAAGGCCCACTCTAGCGATTGAAGGACCGGTGTCTCAGTGCCGGAATAAGCTTGGCGGGCCCCCAGTCAGTTGACACGGCTAAGTGTCGCCGTCGTCGCCGTGTAGGAAGCTAGCTCCAGCCCCAGCCCCCTCGCGGGAGTCCGAAGGAGGCCTCTGTAGTGTCTCAGTGCTTCAGGCCCCCGCAGCAGAGGCTGCAACGATGAATATGGCAGCCCGCTGGTGAGTGGCTCGCCCAACCACACTGCTCTCCACGTGGTGCAGGAATCTCAGGCAGCGCAACAGCCACAGACGGCCCCACGCCCGCTCCCCGCACTGCGCAGCAAAAGGCAGATCACCCACCGGTGCAGAACACCCGTCAGGAGGACGGCGTAAGTGCGGGTCCTCCGCCGTGCGGCCTCCCTTGGAAGTCCCTCAGGCCTCAGCACTGTGCAAGTCACCTTCGTATCACTCTGCAAGGGTTGGAGGGAAGGGTGCAAGTTTAAGGAAGCGCCCGTAGCTCGTCGTTTCCGCGGGAGGGCCCACCTGCTGAGGACGCAGCGGTAACTTCACCAGCGGCCTCAGGCCCACGCCGCTACGTCTGCGCTGGGTCCGGAGCCGCACTCCCGTACACCAAGGCTCTCTGGCTAGCGGGACTTGGATCTCTGCATTCTTCTCCCCGACTCCAGCATCAACACTCGGGGAGGGAGGTGGGTTGCCAGCCCGCTCCGTCTCAGGATATCTCCGCTTGCACCCACCTCCCCGCTCGGGCGCAAGGCAGGCCGGGGGACGCGGCTGAGCGGGCGCGCGTCGTTCTCTGATGTCCGGGGTTAGGCACCGGATCGGCGCCGGATTCGGGGTAGCGGTGTTTCAGCGGATCCCGGACCCAAACCAAGTCCGAGGCACTGTCTGGGAGTCCGCTGGTTGCAGCTATGCAGGTTGGGCCCAGATCGGCGGCCGGAGCGGCGAGCAGGCACGTCCTACTCGGCCGCCATCTTGACCACGCCCCCGATGAGGGTATTTTTGAGACTTCTTCCCTCCTTACTGCTTCCCTTCCTGATGCCGAAGACATGGAGTGCTCTTAATACAGTTCACTAATGATTTATTGATTTTGCCATTATACAAAATGTTTAGCTCATGCTAAAAGGAGGGTCTTTTAGAATGGAAAATTATGCTTTCGCATTGTTTTACGTAAGTTAGCATTGGCGGCGCCATTTTGTGTAAGGGCGCCATTTTGTATCATAATCGAAACTAATCCTTTGCCATTTCCGAGAAACTGCCTTGTCTAGGTTATGTTTCTGCGGAGCTGAGTTTTGCTACACTAATGAGTGCACTGTTCTTATTAGCGCATACCTTTCCTGTTAGATGTAGGCCTTCTCCCACTTGTCTAGTGGTGGGTACAGGCATAGTGACCTTGAATAGTAGATAATGTGTGCCCGGCATCAGAATCGAAACTTACTCCTTTGTAATTTACTGTCCAGCTGCATCTCCCTGGAAAATTCCATGGTGGGCGTGCTTTCATTGGTTTCGAAGTGTACATAATGTATCGTTATGCTTGCTGATGTCAGTCCCTCTGCAGCACTCCTAGCGACTGGACAGACAGGGACCGCTCTGAGTGTACTCTGAATAAACTGTTATTGGTTTGTATTCTCTACTGTCTGACCGACTCTTCAATTTGTATGGAAGGCTGAGAGATGGTCGTGAGTGACCCGTGTGACCCTCATCAGGCCACTTCCTTCAGAGCTGCAAACTAAGGGGCAGATTTACAAGCCCCTTGCGCCACTTTTGCGTCACTTTTAACATGGGAAAAGTGACGCAAAAGTGGCGCAAGGGGCTTGTAAATCTGCCCCTAAATGTTTTGGGAAAAGTATATATGTTATTTGGCAAAGGTGGTAAATCAAAAATTACATGGTAGATACTGAAGCCACAGAATCACATAAATCTACAGACCCTTATCATTATCCGTTGCTTTATCAAATCAATGCCCTTTGTTAGCTGCACTTGAAAGAACACAGCATATTCAAGCTTTCTAACTCAAAATAAACGTAGAATAAAAAATCCTACTTAACGGGTATCTGTGGCTCGCACCTGATCTAGCTACGGAGGATATGTGAAACATAAATAGTAAGCATATTAAAAAAGGAAGATTGAAGGCCGTGTGCAACGGGGGTTGCCCGAGGTGGCAGGTTGGTTGAAGGGTTTGTCCTATGGCTGGACCCTGTGTCCAACACCTCTTCCCAAGGGTGAAGGCCATGCACAACAGGCTTTGTGCCCCCAAGGCAAGTTAATGCCCATCACCCAACATGCGATGTACATCTCCAAAGGCAGTGTGCAGCGGGACTTGCCCACAGGCAGTGGGTTTAGTGCAGGCCCTGGCTACAGGACAGGCCTGTGCCCAACCCCAGCTGTGCACCTTTAAAGGTGTTGCACTCTCAATGCCTGCCGAGCACAGGTTGGGCACAGCCAGGCTCTGGACCTAATCCCTGCTGCGCATGGCCAAAAGCTGGGCCAGGGGGGATACAAATTTGGTCCAGCATTAAAAGAAATTGTAATTCACTGAAAAAACACGGTTTAAAACTGAGTTAAGACAAACCACTGAAATGCGCCAGTTCTGATTAACAAAGCACACAACACACACCATAACGTGTGACATCTGCCATTTTAACAACACTTAAACCAAAAACAGTAATCAGGAGAACGAAATGGGGGACGTTCGAAGCGGTTAGCCTGTTTTCTATTTCTTACATGAGGCTGCAGAACACTTTAAACTCAGATTGAAACATATAATGCATAAATAATCAATAAAGATTGGGCATAGTATTATTTAACTGAGTAATGTACATGTCTAAGGGAATAGCTGCAGCCTTGGTTGTTTTGAATAGAGACCATCAGTTCACATTTGAGCATGTCAAATGTGCAATGGGTTCCCGAACAATTTGCATGTTAGGACAGAGTTGAGTAGGCAAGTCAAGGTGAGGTGAAACGTGTCATTAGGAATTGATCTTCAGAGAAGAAGATGTTGATTAAGTTGGCAAGTTACGAATGAGCATTTCAATACTTTCCTTACACCAAAACAAAATCATTACCAAATAATGAAGAAAAAATAGAAGACAAAAACTCTATGTAACAGAACATCAGTTGTAGAAAAAGAAATTGATGAACACAGTTAGTGAGAAAATGCACAAAAACATCTTACCAAATATTAGTTTGAACAAACTCTCCGCAGAAAATATAACACTAGTTTGCTTTTAACACTTTAAGAACGCTGTGACCTTAATGCAAAAGAAAGGCAGAAGTTCAGCATATATTGATATTTAGACTAAATAAATTATTAAAATTTCCACAATACACAATGAAGTAATAGAAACAGAAGAGCTCCCAAAAGACAAACGTATTTACAATATCTGACCATTAATATTTTATTGTAACCAAAAACAGATGATATGAGGCTACAACTGATAGTGAAGTGATGGTGGTGATGACGATGATGATGATTAGAGAATTTGTAAAGTGTGTCTGTTATCCTAAAAAGGGTTTCCAGGTCTAAAACTGTTAAGGACGGGTGTGACTCAGATTTATTGAAATAGCCATGTTTTCAAACCTTTGTGGAATTTTAAGTGATTGTTCTCCCTCCTTAAGTAGGAGGAAAGAGGGTTCTACAACCTAGGAGCCAAAAAGTAGAAGGTTCTACCTCTTTTCCGCATCTGGGTTATTCGAGGAACTGTATATAGGAAAGCATTTATAGATCATATTGCACAACAAGGGAGATAAGTCTTAAATTTTCAAGTTAGAATTTCTAGGCCTAACATGCTTTAAGAGCCATGCAGGCAGTTTTAAATTGGATTATTTTGTCAACCTGCAACCAATGTAGGGTGTTCAATGTGGGAGAGATAGGCTCATTATGTTTTACCCATACTAGCAGTTTTGCAGCCGAGTTCTGAATTCTCTGTAAGCGAGTTATTGCTGTGGTCAGTAATTCCAGGTATAGTGCACTACAGTAATCAAGTTGCAATAAAATGGTTGTTTTTCTTGTGGGTCGATTTGGGCAGCATTGGGAGCAGGGCCGGACTGGCCGTTGTGTGCACCTGGCGTCTCCCTGGTGGGCTGGAGGGGTGGGGGACAGTTTTCTGGCCGTGGGGGGCTGTTCTGTCACTCGGGGCTGGTTTTGCAGCAGTGCTGCAACATCGGCCCCCAGTAACAAAAGCTGGAGCGGTGAATTTTACTAGCACCCCCCACGCTTCCAAGGCCAGTCGAGTAGCAATCTGCCAGGGCTGGTTGCTGTTCCCAGTCCGGCCCTGACTGGGAGGACTTTAAATAGCATCTTTAAATATAGGAAACAGGATATCAAAACTTTGTTTATCTGTATATCCAAATTCACATTATTCTCCATTGTTATTCCTAGATGCTTTGCATGTCCTACTGGGGTGGGAGGACCACCCGGAGCACCAATTAAAGTATTGATAATTGGCCAAAGCACAATAATTCAGTCTTCTCACCATTCAATTTTAAATGTCAGAGCTCATCCATTTCATCACTAAGGACAGGCAGTCATGCAGATTTGAGGCAGTTTCGACTTCATCCACAACCGAAACAACAACTTGGTTATCATGCCTACCCTAAGGCATGAGAGATAACCCAAAACTTTCAATAAGTGCGGCTAGGGGAGAAGTATAAATATATTAAACAAAGTGGTGCTTAAAATAGATCCATTGGATATCCTCCACAGTATTGTTTTTTCTTTAGAGGCAAAGGATGCCATTCTCACCATCTGTGATTTGTGTGACAGAAAAGACGAAAACCTGTCCAAGGATTTACTTAGCACTCCTAAAGTCTGTAGTGTCTGGAGTAGTACACTGTGGTAGACAGTATCAAATGCAGCACTAAGATCCAAAAGGAATAATGCTGTGCTACCTCCTACATACAACAACATCCTGATATTATCTAGAACTGAAACCAGCGCAGTTTCTGTAGAATGCATTTGTCTAAAACCTACTTGTGTTATATCAAGCATTTTGTTTATCTCCAAATGGTTTTTCAACTGTCAATTTCTGTTTTTACAATGCTAGCAATAAAAGGCAGCCTCAAAATTGGTCTGAAGTTTGGTAGTTCATCTGAGTGTAATGAAGGCTTCTTCAAGATAGGCCGCAATTGAGCTTTCTTCCATTATATGAGGCAAAGTGCTGTACATTAGATAAATTACATAGATCGGTAATAAATGGAGCTAAAACATCCATTGCCAGCTGATAGCAAGAGGCAGGACATGGATCTAATGGACAGCCTGATTTAGTTGTCAGATTTGGGGCCATCACTATCTCTCCTATTAGAGGCTCAAAACCTCTTAGTGACATGTGTGGTGATACCTGAATGTTCACTTTTGTCTCTGCCAAAAAAAGTCTTCACCTGGAAAATATTTTCTAATGTTGCTTATTTTATTTTGTGGAAGAAAGTTGCAAAGCAGTCACAAAGTTCTGTAGAACTCATTTCAGTTTTTGATATAGTGGGAAAACATAGGCCATTGCTCTAAACACTTTTTGATCTTAGTTATCAGCTTCAAAAATGTTATTGGTATAATAGGACGTTTTGGCAATCTACAGAGTTTTTATAGGATTTCAGTTCAGCTTTATATTTTCTACCATCTTCCTCCATGTGCGTTCCAGCTTTTCAAAACGCTTTTTTTACATTCACAACTCCAAAGAGAACCAGGGGAAGGAGGTATTTTATTCTATTAACTTTCACATTCACCGGGGCAATATAGTCTAAGGCTTCTAGAATCCAATCATCAAATTCATTCACAAACTGGGTAATCTCTTCAGTAGATTTCTGGCCTGGATTTGGAAAATCCCTCAGATCTTTAGTAAGTGATGCTTGCGTGATCTTTGATCATGCCGGTCCTGTGGACTGTCGCCCCACAGGCTCTCCTAAATTTTATTGAGAATGGCTGTTTAGTTGAAAAGGTATCCCATAACGGTCTGACCATATTAACTTAATAAGCCTTTCACATATCTTAAGATTATTAGTGGTACCAATAGGGTCAATCATGTGACCTTTTTCATGTGTGGATGAATGGACTTGTTGCTCTAGATACAGAGCTGTCATAGCATGATATAGGTCCTTGGTAATTCCAATTCTTTGTCACATCCCACCAAATGTTAAATTCCCCCAACATACAGAAACTGGAAGGCATTAAGAAATGTAGGGTGATGGCATCAGCCAAGCTCACTCCAAAGTTAGCACAGTAAGTAGGAAGCCAATACAATAGTAGACAGGTGATACAAGCTTTATTTGAACCTTAATTTTGAAAATCAAAGTTTCAGCTTTTACAAAATTGAATGTTTTGCCTTTTAAAAATTGTAAATGTAATTTGAAAATGATTGCCACTCTCCACCTAGCCCCCTTTTGCTGTCTTGTTGGATTGTGAAGATCTGGCCCTCAACAGTCTTTTGGTCAAGTTCCCATGAGGCAGGATAGGTCTAGTTTTTCAGATTCCAAAAGGAGCCTAATCTCCTCTACATGTTTGATTAATGATAGACTATTAAGTAGCACACCCCTTAGTTTAGGATAAGATGTTAGTTATATTTAGGCTCTTGGGAGTCCACCTCACGAGACACGCTGCGTGGGTCATTGCTTCGCGAGGTATGTGTCATGATAATTCCAAAGGGAGAACGGGTAGGAAACGACCGTTGAGGTGCTGTCTGACAGCTCCCTCCTTAAGTTCCTGGTAATTAAAATAAAGGTGTTACTCTATTGGTTTGGGCATCTTTTCAATGGCAACGAGGAGAACCACATCAGGAGGAGAGTGACCCTTGGGGTCAGCAGCATAGTATGGTGTGGTGCTGCAGAAAAACATCGTTTTACTTGGCAGCGTCATAGCAGCATGAAGACTTTCCTTCAGGTGACGCTATCGACGGTGCCCATTCCGGTTGATTGGCAGTACCGGTAAGACGTATTGAGGCGTATGTACGCCAGTAAAGCAAATCTGAACTGTGCACATGTGCGGAGGCTGCGGACTGACTAGTGTGCGACTTTAACATTCTACAGTAGCCATCTTGCATTGGCACGGCAATGAAATAAGCCCAATGTGGTATAAACATTACGTTTGGCACATACAGTGGCCATTTTGGGGGATTGGGAATTGGGAAGATTCCCATTGGCAGCCCTTAGTTTTGTGGGCCTGCTTGGAACAGTATTGCTGCAATAGGGAGAAAGGCTATTGGAGATAATGGAGATTACGGTGACAGGCACACTCAGTTCTTGAACCATGCCTGTCAATGGAAACTATGTGAAAATATTATTACAGTGACAGGCACACCATATGTATTCATTTCTAAAAGCAGGGAATGGAAGAGTAAAGGAGAGGAAAACATTAAAAAAATAAGAATAAAGATTTCCTTAATGTGCTCCTCTATGGTGATGTGCACACCTTTCCTGCAGTTCAAGTTCAGCCACTTGCACAAGTTATAATTGTAGGAAGTTGTCATCTCTTGTGCAGACTCCATTATATTGGAAACCTTGAATATAATGGAAGGGTTTATGGCGCCATTACCTTTTCAGAACTTGCCAGGTGAACCTAATGTTATTTGGGACGATTGGAAAGAGGGTTTTCAAGCTTATGTTGAGTTTGTGGGTGGAGATGATTTCAGTGCATCACGTAAGTTGGCCATGAACAAACACTGTTTGGGAGCAGACGGGAGAAGTATTTTAAAGCACTTGCCTGCATTACTCGATGAGGGTGATGATGAGAAGTCAGAAGAGGATGACTACAAGATAGTTTTGTTGAAATTAGATCACAGTTTGGGAAGAAGAAAAACGAAGTGGTAGAGCGGCACAAATTGTTGAAAAGGACTCAACTTCCTGACTCAGTGGACAAATTTGTTGTCGCACTTAGAGTGTTTGCATCTACTTGCAAATAGAAAAGGTTTCCGGACGAGCTGTTGAGAGACCAGTTAACACAAAAGTTGAAAGATAAGAGGGTTCAAGAGAGGTTATTAAACATGGAGGGATTAACTTTAGAAAAAGCTATTGATATAGTGAAAGGATCGAAAAGCACAGAGGACGGAATGAAGGAAATGGCATAAGGTGATATGAAGAAGATGGATAGTGTTCAAGGAGTGGTGTATAAAACGTCCAGGGGGAATAAAGAAGTGACGGATTCCGTAAGGAAAAACACTTGGGGGGAAAGGAGGTTTGTGTTTTGCTGCATATGTGGATAGAAGGGGCATGTAGCAACTGATCCTAGTTGGCCAGTGTGTAGAGGGTGTGAAAAGAAGGGACGTTTTGCAAAAGTTTGTAAAGGGAAAGAGATGCTTCAAGCCAATGCATCCATTGACAAGAAAAGTATTAATGTGTTAGATGATAGGAGAGAATTGCAGGAATTACGGGAGGAGTCGCTGTTGGAAGTGAGTGAGGCTGGGGACTCTGGAGAGTGCTGCACATTGGCTGGAGAAGAATGGGCAGAGAAATTCCCTGGAAAAATACTATGTGCTCCAGACATCAAGCTAGTGACATATGGGAACAAACCCTTAGACTTGTTGGCTATTGGATGGGTACACTAGAGTTTCAAGATGTAAAACCAGTGTCCAAGATATAAGTTGTGAGGTATGGGTCAAACTTCCTGAGTTGGCCTCAGCAGAGAGAACTAAGGATCAGATTGGATCCTTATCACCCTGATCAAGTGTTGGGGGCACTTACAGATGTAAATGTGGTTGGGGAGACAAAGTGGGAGAGCGAATTTCCGGTGGTCTTCCAGGCGAAACTAGGCCTGTTGAAGGAGTTTGTATGTAAAATAGTTTTAAAAGAGGGTGCATGCCCCTGAGCACATAAGCCTCATGGAGTACCATTGGCGTTGAGGGAGCCTATCTGAAAGGAACTGCTGAGGCTATGCAGAGAGGATATTATGAAAGAAATTGAAGCTTCGGAGTGGTTGGCCCCGGTAGTTTTAAAGTAATGTAGACTTACGGATGTGTGTGGATCTGCGTGATCTTTACAAAAGTATCTGGATAGATCAACACCCTCTTCCCAGCATTGGATGATATGTTGATTATCATAAAAGGCGCTACGTTTTTCTCAACTCTGGATCTGTCATCTGCGTCTCACCAGATTGCAGTGCATCCGAAGTCAAGGCCACTCACTTCATTTATCACGACTGAGGGAGCATACAGTGACTTATGTTCAAGATGATATATTGGTGTTTGGGAAGGATAAGGAAGAGAATGACAGAGTGTTGAGGAGAGCATTAAGAATTTTGCAGGGATGTGGATTGGCTATCAAATGAGACACAGGTAAAATTGGGGTGGAAGGTGTGGATTATTTAGGTCATTGGTTGAATGAGCAAGGAGTGTTTTCCAAATTGAAGCTTGTGAAGGCTATTAAAGAAGCACCTCTTCCACAGAACAAGGATCAGTTGAGGTCATTTTTAGGGCTTGCGGAGTACTATTCCCATTTTGTTTCTATGTTTGCAGATAAGACAGTGGGCATGAGAAAGTTTATGACAAAACTTTTTAAATTTGAGTGTAATGTGGATTGTCAGAAGGAATTCGTATTGATCAAACAAAGCACTGTGTTAGCCCCAGCCTTGAAACCTTTTGACACTAGGGATAGATGTATAATTTGCACTGATGCAAGTAGTGTAGGGTTTAGGGCTGTTTTAACGCAATGTAGAGATGGGAAGGAAGTAACTATTGCATATGCCTCAAGACCTCTGAGAGGGGCAGAATTGTCCTGTTCCACCATTGAAAGATAAGATTATGGAGAGGATGTGGCCTAATGGCTAGGGCGGTCAACCTTAAATCTGGGGAACCGGGTTCGAGTCTCAGCAACAATGCTCAACATCCTGTGATTCTGGGCAAACCAGTTAATCTCCCCGTACCTTCGGGTCAAGTTTGCGCTATATAAAACTCCGACAAAAAAAAAGGTTTGGCGTGCTGGTGGGGTGTATGCCATTTCCGGATTGTCTGTGGAGAATTGACTTTGTGTTTTGTACGGATTATCGTCCTTTGGTCGAAGCGTTTGTCAGGAAAGGTACTCGTCTGGTTTCATCTAGAAATGCCAAATGGGTGTTGAGATTGTTGGAATACACTTTCAGAATGGAATGTGTGCCAGGAAAGAAAAATATAGTGGCCAATTGTTTGGTGTGGTTACGGGTAAAGAGTTAGGAGGTTGTGATTGAAGGAGAGGAGGAGTGGCTAGTGGAAGAGGTGAAGGAATATATGGTAAAGGGATGGCCAGCCAAAGGTAAAGCTTCTGATAAAGCAGAGCTGTTCAGGTATGTTAATACTGAGGTATCTGTCACTGGTGAGATATTTCACAGGGGTGAGTTGTTAGTTGCACCAGAGATATTGAGAGATCTTATTGTGAGACTGGCACACAAAGGTCATGCTGGCATGAGTGCAACCAAGCGCAGGGTGGTATCAGAGTATTGGAGACCCAGGGTTAGACAAAGATGTGGAAAGAATGATAAGAGAATATTTGCCATGTGCAAGGAGTGATAAGTTACAAAAGACGGAGAAGTATCCACCAGTTGAAGTGGGTAAAAGGGATCCCCCTAGAAGAAATTGGGTTTGGACATTTCTGGTCCACATACAGTGTTGGGTTCAAGTCCTAAATTTGCTTTAGTTGCCATTGATTATTTTTCCTGGTGGCCAGAAGTAAAATTTACTGATCATGTGACTTCTCAGGTTGTAATAAGATTTTAGGAGGAATTATGGCATAGAGAAGGGATACCTGAGCAGATGGTGACAGATAATGGTGTGCAGTTCGTTTCACAAGAAATGAAAGGATTTTTGGAGATGTATGGTGTACAGCACATTAGAGCTTCAGTTTACTATCCTCAGAGCAACGAACTTGTGGAGAGATGGAATAGAACATTTAAAGAAGGTTGGAACTGGCATTAAGACAAGGTTACCAATGGAGGAATGCAGTGGAAAGATTGGTGTGGGCTTATTGCACTATGCCCAACAGTGTCACAAGAAAGGTGCATTTCAAAGTAATACATGGAAGAAAAACAAGATCAGGACATGGATTCAAAACAGGGGGGTGGCTGCCTATCAGGAAAGATCACAGGGAAGACAAAGGTTTGGGTAAGTATTCGGATCCTTTACAAATTAAAAAAATGTATCTGTACACTGTGTTGTTGAGTGATGGTAATGTGTGGAATTGTAAAAAAGTGGTGAATTTTGCAGAGTATTTGTTGAAAGATGAAATGGAAGATGGAAGCAATATAGATGAAAAACAGAGTAGGCAGGATGCAAATTGGACAAAGAGATGAATTACAGGGTGACTGTGATCCTACTCTTCACAGGAGGAAAGAGGAATATGGGGGGATCCCTGCAAGGGTCAGACACAAGCCAATTTAACATGGGGACTATGTGATCGGGTGAGGTAACAATAATTGCTGGGGTATGGGTTAAACATGTTGTAATTTTGTTTTTTTTATATAACCATGGAGTACTGTTGGGAAAATATACTGTGTATGGTATATTCACATGGGTATTGCATTTTATTTTTTTAAATAATTTTTCTGGTTTATTGTTGGATATTCTGTTTGTTACTACAAGGAGGGAGATGTGTTATATTTAGACTCTTGAGAGTCCATATCATGAGACAGGCCACGTGGGACAATGCTTCGTGCGGTGTGTGTCGTGAGGATTCAAAAGGGAGAACGGGAGAGAAACAACAGTTGAGGTGCTGGGTGGCAGCTCCCTCTTGATGTTCCTGGTAATTAAAATAAAGGCGTTAAACCTACTCTATTGAATCGGTGCATCTTTTCAATGTTCTTGTATGGTCAATACTGCGATTGCTATTTTCCCTCAAATCGCCTTTTATATTTCCCACACATATTTCCGAGCCCTCCTTTAATAGGATTAACTCTTCAAGCTTTTACCTGATTTGAATTCCAAATGGGCAGCATGTCTGCCACTTCCGGGATGCTGATGGGTGAAGACAGCTTGCCTTTGGCAGCTGAAGCCCCTAAATGCTGGACTGGTGGGCAGCACATGAAAGGACTAGACTGCGAAAGGTCTCCTCCTTCCAAGATGGTGGGAGTCAAAGTGGACTTGATCACTGAGGGCCTGAATACAAGTTTGGCGGACAGGTCACTCCATCACAAACGTGACGGATATCCCGTCCTCCGTATTACGAGTTCCTTTATACTACATTGGATTTAATGAAACTCGTAATACAGCGGACGGGATATCTGTCACATTTGTGATGGAGTAACTCATACGCCAAACTCGTAATCAAGGCCTAATAGTCCGCTTCTTCATTCTGTTAGAAAAGAGCTAGTGCAGTTTATTTGAAAAACTATTAAATTCTCCACTGTCCCCAAATTGATTCCCTAGTTACACATTTTTATTCTTATTAAAAAAGAAAAACAAAACAAACAGAGTTCCTAACAATTCAAGCCCCCTTCCCTCCCATTTCTGATTCAACTAACAGTAAAACATTGAAAATCAACATCATCAGGTTGAAACAGCAGCAGAAATAATAAAAACACATTGGGGCAAATTTACAATGAAGTGGCGGAGCGTGTCGTTAGCCTCCTTGGCTTAACGACACGCTCCGCCACTTCTGAAATGCAGGGCTGCACCCTTTTTACAAGAATATGGTGCAGCCCTTCGTTTCCCCCTGTGCTGGGGCTAAATTTAGCAGCCTAGCACCAACGCATTCACCCTTGCACCTTAGTGCAAGGGTGTCTGCGTTTAGGGGAAGATTGATTATGTACAGGAAGGTCCCCCTTCCTGCACATAAACAATCTTTAAATGCAGTTTTGTAACTTCTTTGTGTGCTACTTAATGCAGCACACATAGAAGTTGCAAAACGGCATTTTTTAATAAATGATTGTTTATGGGGACCTTCCTGCACATAAACACTCATAAACACTCATAAGCAATTTACTGTTTCTATGTGTGCTGCACAAGGCAGCACACATGGAAACAGCAAAAACAAGGAGAAATACACCATTTCTCCTAATTTGGACTGTTTAAGACCAGGTTTTCCCTGGGCTTAATTTTGGCGCTGCCTCCTATTTACGCTGCCTTTGTAAATAGGAGGCAGCGTCAAAATCAATGGGTGTTGTGGTGGAGCGCCCATCGCAACACCCATTGCTCTCCCCTTTCAAGCTAAATACAGCGTGAAAGGGTGCCTTATTTACAAGGCAGCGTTAAGCCACGTTAAGTGGCTTAACGCCGCCTTGTAAATAAGGCGAAGCTAATTGCCATCACAACCTCACAGAAAGTGACGTTGTGGTGGTGATAGGGGCTTGTAAATATGCCCCATTGTGCTCAGCATAAACGCGGATTTGCAGCTGAAACCCTTAAATAGTAGAGTGGTGGGCGGCACATGAAAGGACCAGACTGCCAGAGGTCTCCTCCTTCCAAGATGTCAGGAGTCCAATACTAAAGGTAGAAAGCAGACTTGAGCATTAATAGTTCACTCCTTCCGATTGTTAGAAAAGTGCTAGTGCGGTTTATTTTAAAAACTATTAAAATCCTCCACTTTCCCCAAATTCATTCCCTAGTTACACATTTTCATTCTCATTAAAAATTAAAATTAAGCAAACAGAGTTACCTTAAAAATTCAAGCCCTCTTCAGCAGGTCAGATTCAGCATACAGTAAAAAGTAAAATCAACACGCTCAAGTTGAAATAGCAGCAGAAACATTAAAAACACTTTGCATTCAGTCTAAACACAGACGCGCAGCTGAAGCCCCTAAATCCTGGAGTGGTGGACGGATGCAGTGTTTATGTATATCAAATGTGCACAAACTACAATTGAGTGAGAGCACAAGACAAATAAAAAGGACAAAGTGGCTGTCTTCTTATGGTACATCAGAAACTGTAGATTAATCAGTCATCATGTCCCTCGATTATTTGAAATATGGGTAGATAGTCCAAAACTGTAATTGTAGATGTTTCTACCTGGTTAACCATTACTTAAAGGGTTCTTCATTAGGACGGGGTCAGTGGCAATCTAGTAATAACATTTAAAAATGCAAGTGGCCCTCGAACTCCAGAAGAGGCCCAAAACAGACCCATGAACCCTTCTGCAGATTTATGGTAAATGCCACAACATTTGCCACTGATTCTCAAACCACACAATACGATTTGCCAATAATATAAGAAATAAACAACAGGTCCTTTCCAAATGGGATTGGCTACCGGTGGCAGGATGGGTGCAGGGTCTGGGCTTTGGCAAGACCCTGTGGACAATTCCCAGTGCGCACAAAGCCTGTGTGCTGCGGGGGTTGACCACAGACAGCATGTGGTACACAGGTCCAAGTCCTCAGCGTTGGCTGACCGCTGCAGGTTGGGAGGAAGGCCCAGTCTCTCATAAAAGCCATGCAAATCATAACTCAAACACCAAATAAATAGTAACTCCTAAAAGCACAATGCAATTAAAAAACAACACATACTCAAAACAATAAATAATAATACATGAATAACTGTCTCGTCTATAGTGTTAAGGGTAATGTGGTATGTAATCTCAACTGCAAGAATATTTACAACAATTGTAATTGCAAATGTCACATCTAGGGTGAGGCCATGATCACTGGATTTAGTGTTTGAGCTGTTGTTTGTGTGGCTGTTGTGCAAGTTATAAATTATGGTCATAACTATAACTTGTGAATTTCAGGGGTGTATCTGTCTTAATTTGTAACCATAACTGCACTTGAACAGTTTTTTTAGAATTTCTTTAAACCTATACAGATGTTATAACCAAAACTAACCATGACTTCACTTTAACCCGTTTTTCAATGTATATATTTATATATATATGTGTTACATTGGCAGTGATAGCACAAGTGTAGTTATATTAGGTTTTAATTTCTATAGTAAAGGCTATTTCTTGTTTTCTTAATAACATTGGCGCCGTTCGATGAATCTGCATGAAGCTTTCCAAAGCAAAAGTACATAGACATTTGGTCCTTCATAGAAAGTTTTGTGCAGATCTGTCAAGCGGGGGCCAAGCCAAATTCACCCAAAAAATAGTTGTATCTGATTAGCTATGAGATCTTTTTCTCCCTTTGGCCATTTTGGTACCATGGATCTAAAGACGGACCCATAGTACCGGAGCAAATTTATTGGCTGGCCACAACATTAGGGGAAAATATTGCAGCTGTAAGTGCAATGGGTGCCTAAAGGCCAGGGCCTGCGGCTACCCCAGCTGAACACAACCATATATTTTACACAGCAGGGTTTTTCACACCTGTAGACGGTGGGGTGCAGGTCCTGTCCAGAGGGCAGGACCTAGACCCCACCCTGCTCTCCATAGCCAAAGGCCATGCATCGTTGAGGTCAAATGTCTGTGGAGGGAAGGGTGCAGGGCCTAGCTGGAGGTCTGCTGTCGGTTTTGCACTGCCGGAATAGACCCCTTGGGAAGGCAAGGTGCAGAGTGTGGCCAGAAGGGTGCCGCCTGCACCTACTTCAACATTCCAGGTTAAATGTCTGTGAATGGTGGAGAGCACAGCCATGGCAGTGCACTGAGGGGTTCAATTCCCACAGAAGAAGGGAGGCAGGGCATGACTGGAGGCCAAGTCCTGTGCCCCAACCCTGCTGGGTATGGAAAAAGGCTGTGAACAGCTGGGGTTGGATGTATGTAGAGGATAGGGTGCAGGACCTAGCCTTCACTGTATTTCCTTTCAGGGTGGCAAGAGGTTAATTGGTTTCTATAACTGAGACACCACTCCCACTAGCCATCCACGCTTGTCTGCCAACTCCCCCTACTCCTCCTCTGGAGCTCAATACTTACTTCAAGCTCTACTGCTTCACCAAGGTCTTGAGTCTGTCTCACCATCCGTTCCTCGTTCTCTGCTTTGATTCCTTCCAGGCATACCATGCAAAATCACTCCACCTGACAACTGCACAGGGGCCCTACATGGGTGTGTGGGAAAGCCATTAGGTTGTGAGATTGTCAGTGAGTTGCACCACTCAGCTTTTTTACCAATCCATCAGCAACTAGTTTCTCTAGCTATGATGTTGTTCTTTTTATTGTGTTATAGAGTGATAGGTGAAGGGGTTGATCCAAGGAGTGCAGTTGGAATCTGGAGGACAATTAATGCTGAGTGTTTTCCTAGTGTACAGCCATTGTGGATAATATTGGGTGCGAAGTAGGGGTGTTCCCTGTCTTTTGGTCTTCTTGAAGGTAGCCTTCAGACTAGGTTTTATATTGCTAACTAACTTAAGGTTCCTCTTTTGGCCTTTGATGTTCTATTTGTGTGCTGATAGAGCAGCCGTAGGATATCTAACTGTTTGCTGTGTTCACCTCTTTTTTATGCTCTGTACATCTGATATTTTGTCCTCTGGAGTATTTGAGACCTCAGGACCATCCCTCACTTACATGCGCTCTACTTTAAGAAGGACAATCATTTTTATTCTAAAGTTGACATGCCTGACATTTTGGTATGTCAACTGTATATGCGCAGAGATTTTGTGTAGTAACACAGGAACAGATATTTGTCCAAGAGTAAAGGTAAAATGTATTCACTTGCATCTAAACTATAGCATGTTTTCAGGTAGCGTACAGTTCATGCTGCCATGCTACAAATCCTTCTTTAAATGTAAAACATAGACTGAAACCCATTCTATTTTATTACCTTATATAGGATAATGCTATGGAAACTAAATGTGCATTCTACTGGTAATTCAGTAAGAAAACAACAGTATAACTATCAGATTACCTATAATGCATTATCCATATTTAGAATATTAACTAATCAACCACTACTTTGAATGTTTATGAAAAATCCAATTCAGTTGGGAAGCCACATCTTTAATACATATTTAGGAAAAGCGACTTTTAAAAAGTTAGATTTTGTCTGCGAACCTACTGTTAGCTAAGTAGCATTAGCCTGCCAGCAGCTGATCCCTATCAGTTATTACCCTTAAAGAGGTGTGAAAACTGTTTCTAGAGCAGAAGCATTGTCTTAGGCCTTTTGGCAGGAAGTCTTGGACATGAGGTATGGGACTCCTGTCAGCTCAGGAAGAGCAACTGGGAGGGTTCAGGATCTTTATTAGCTTGACAGGGACCAGGATTACTGCTGCCCATTTATAGTAAAGTGTAAAGGGAGGCCTAGGGAAGCCTACGTTCTCTGGGCCCTCTGTAGCCAGCTTGGTACCAGCCAAGTGAGAAGGGGATCTGGTCCCAGAACCACTCTGGTATAATTGAGGAGGTGGGGACTGCTCATTCCCATACATACACCCCTGGTTAGCACAGTAGCAGCCCCCAAATGGTATAACGGTGCTGCCAACTTTGATTTTCCTTAACATAGTGCACTGTGGGTTAGATTGCAGTAAGGCAAACAGGATGTACTGAAAAAGTGAGAAGTATTGAATTGGTTAGGGAGTGTCCAGAATCACCTACTCCCACGTGCTAGATAAACAAAACCTACAAAAGTGGTATCTCACCCTCAGATCATAGGAACACTCTCTGGGCCTCTGGATGAACAGAGGAAGAATGGACACGGTGTTTGAGATCAGTTTGAAGACCTTATGGGCTGGACCTTCTCCCACTTGTATCCAGGACTAAAATGTGGACTCCAAAGGTCAGTTAGATGACCTTCTGTGTGGCTAAAGGGACACAACAAGCTGCAAGCACGTGAAGTGCCCAGCAGACCAGTAGCATCTGGACATGTGCTGGTTCCTGCTGGTGGCTTCTGTTGAAGTGAGTCCTGACTCTTAAGTGCTGTCCCTGCGGTCCAGAGAGCCTTAGAAGTTATAATGAGGAGCTGCTCTAGAAAGTCTGAAAAGTTTGAACTTCGTAAAAAGGTGGACTACCAAGCCCTCTGGAGCTTTCGAGCAAGCTCAAAGCAGAGGTGTTCAACTTCAAGAGAATTTTGTCAAATACAGCTCACAGACTTGCCCCACTGGAGGATTTTGGGTTTCAGAAAAGACAATAAGAGCCTGATTTAGTGTTGGCAGATGGATATGCCTCATTTCAAATTCATAATATACTAAGTCACTTACAATAAGGAAGCTAAGTACCCCCTCCCTGTCCGTCTTATTTCAAGGGCTTTAAGCTATAATGCACTTGAAATAAGGCAGACAGGACATCTGTTATGTTTGTTCTAGAGTACCCATCCGAAATAAGGCAGACAGGATATCTGTTATGTTTGTTCTAGAGTACCCATCCGTTAACCTCTAAATCAGTCTATCAATCTATCAATCAATCTATGTCTGAAGGTAGCAATCTTGACCGGGAAAAGATGTGAAAAGTATCCACCCGACGAGATGACTTCGGTGGCCGCAATGTTTTGGGAACATAGATCTGTTTACTTTGGAGAACCATAGCATTGCAGAGCTGAGGAGTATGTGCAAGCTGAGAGAGCTGAAGATAAGCAAAGAGTCCAGAAAGAAAGATTTCCACACCGTCCTCAGGGGCTGCGAAGAGGTGCACCAGCTATAGACCACCTCAGAGGAGAATGAGAAAGACAAATACAGATGGAGGCATGGGACGACCTGCCTCAAGTTCTCTCTAGTATACCTTCCAGGGCTGGGAGTGATGCGGGCCCTTCAAAAATGGCATTCCACCAGGTGGAATACAGCGACAAGCAGTCAGAGTGGGAGCTTCAGGTCAAGCTGGCTGCTATAGCCCTGGAGGAGAAGAAGCTGGCACTGGAAGATAAGAAGCTGGGCTTGGAGGTAAAGAAGGCTTGGGGCTTGTGCAGTCCATTGGAGATGATGGCAGCAGAGTTGAGGTGTCTACAGGGTGGTCACACATCCCTCACATGCCTAAAGATCTGGTGCCTAACTTTCTGGTGTGGAATGATATTGATAAATGGTTCATTTCATATAAGAGGGCATTGACGATGCCTAGGATAGACAAACAGCACTGGGGAGCATGACTGATGCCTACACATGGGAGGGATTAATTTCTAATGCTAGAGGATGGGATAGCACACTAATACACCTGTATGAAGGATGTGCTAGTGCGTTAGTTTGGTCTCACTCCTGAAGAGTATCATAGGAATTTCTGAGACACACACAAAGAGCAACACCAATCTTGAGATGATTTGAAAGCATTGGAGGGCTGGGTGAAGGTGAATACAGTGTAGAGGGCTATGCAATTTATTTATTAAGGAGCACATCTTGAGTAACTATTATTCTGAGTTACAGCAGCATCTAGTAGACTCTAAGACAGTGATTCCTCACATAATTTACAACAGCTAATAGGCATCACATAGTTTGGGCTTTGTGGAAGATAAGTCACTTCTTACATCAAGATTGTGGCATCCCCCCAATATCCTAACACATACCAAAATTCTTCTTGATTTCCATTGGTCGTTTTGTAATTGGGACCACTTTGAGTAGTAGAAGCCATCCGGTGATCTTGTTATCACACTATATAGTTTCTGTCTGAGTTCTTCATCTGTAAGGCTGGTGTAACCTGTCTCTTCTCTCTAAGGTGCTACATGTTAAGGTTCTAAGGTGCTAGAACTAAGGTTCTCAGAGGCTAATATGCCATAATGTGGAAATAAAACACAAAGCTGCTATAAATATTAACCCCATCGTGACTCATCTAAAGGTGTGATTTTGTACCAACAAATAATACGTCTATGTGCATTTCACAATCCAGTAGAAATTCTTTTATGTGCCTCTGTCCATGGGTGGATAACAGTATTACATAAGTCAAATAAAATGTCTGTTGCATATTAATACACTGAGGCTGTTTTTGGCATTGATTATACAAACATATATATGTTTTGGGGTAGGAAAAAGGTCATTAGGGATTTTAAGTTTGATTTACCAATATTTAGGTTAAATTTACCAATGTACCTTGCAGATGGACCAGGATCCTTGATTGTGTGGTGTGTTCCTGAAATTGAATGTGGAAAGCACATGGGCTAGTTACTATTTGAAGGAAACACAACAAATCTTATTGTAAAGTGAAAGTGTATTGTTTTTCCTGTAAACTTTACTAAAACAAAGTTCTGTAAAGCTAAGTGTATTTTAACTGCAATTTACCACAACGTGCTGTACACTGTTAAACAAGATGCATATTAGGGAACATGTCAAGAGAAGAGTGTTTCCATATAAAATTGTACAGAAACTATGAAAAACCACATTCTGCTTGGTTCAGTAATCTGAATTGGAATTATAAGTAATGTGAAAAACTGCAGATTTCCCCCCATACATCATGATGCTAGGTAGAGTCTTACACAATTTGTGCAGGGATAAACCACAGTCAGTGGCAGCCGGTAATTCAACTAAGGAAGGGCGGCCTACACAAGTACTCACATACCCATCTACATGCATACTCACTCACACCCCCATGCATTCACAAGCATCACAGCATGCATGCACAAATACACATAGGCTCATAAATAAACACATACACACCAAACATTACAAAATGTAACACTTACCTTCTGCAGCGTCTCGGGAAGGGAAGCCTTGGTGGTTCCAGAGGGTTGGGACTGCCCCCCTCCTCTCATTGGCTGATCTTAGGTCAGCCAATCAGGGGAGGCAGTATTCCCTACATCGTCACAGAGTGGGATGAGATCAGTGAGTCTGCTGACCCCACCCACTCTGTGACGAGGTGTCAGTGATAGACACTCTGCTCTGGGCATTTCAGGGCTTACAACTGAAGCGTCCACGTCTCAGGCAATCAGTGACGCTCACCCTTGTCACAAGGAGTAGGGCCTTGAGGCACTTTGCCAGGCTGAAGAGGTCATGCCCTCAGGAGCTCTTCAGCCCAGCAAAGTCCAGCCCAGGGAGCCAGGCGCCTGCACATTTAGAGCATGTCTAGAGTCTTGCTGCCTGACCTGAACATAAAGAGTGCCTGTCAGCCTGACCTTTGCTCAGCTTGACAGACACTCTTCATGCCAGCCAAAAGATGGGGTGGTAGGGCCCCTTCGCCCTAACGGGCCACAGCTGGCAACAATATTCAGAGATTTGCAGCTCAGAATAGAGCATTATCTCCATTATCTGCCAAGTCAAGGTGGGGAACTCGGAACAGAGAGGTAATAACACATCTAGTAACTACCACTTTCTGTGTTGTCAGTATTTACAGGGTGTGATGTTATATTACCAAATAATGGGGTACTCAGAATGTGAATAAAATTATAGTGTATTTATTATTCAAAAGCAATGTGAATGATGGACAGAGTTAAGGGAGAGGGCTTGCTAAAAGACAAAGGGGTACTTTTCATGAACTGAATTTTGTAGTACATTTAGAAGTACTACAGTTGTGTGAACATCTCCGACTCTCCTATATTTTCTGTATGGAGATCTTTGTCACAAGAGCAGATCTCCACACACGAAGGTCTGCCTTTTAATAGCGAATGTGCTAAATGTGGGAGGGATGGAGGAGTGACAGTGAAGTACTTACACATAAATGGGAGAGGCTTAGGGAGGGGTAAACAAGAGTTTAGGGAAGGACATGCAAAAAACATACACCAACCCTCACAACAGTAAGTCCATTACTATTTGCATACTGCACTTCTAAAGGACCTAAAACAGTGGTAAATGTATTTCAGCTCAGCCTCAGACTAAACCCAGCAACACATAGCTGCTTAGAGGTACTGCAAGTATATATAATTAGTAAATAATTAACAGATTATTTAAAAAATACTAAAGTTATTTCAATATTAAAATTATAATAAACGTTAACACTTTTGTTAAAAAATTATTAGCATTTCAAAATAATTCTATAAAAAACTTTATAAATAGTAATACACATTAATTTAAAATATTATGTAGGCCTTTTTAAATTATTCCAAAGGGATATTATTTTGAAATTAAATAAAAATGTTTGTAAATAATTACGTAATGTACATTTAAGTTAATGTACTGTAACTTTCTAATTTTATTAATCCTAGATTTAAAAGATATATACAAAATTATTTTGCTTTAATATTTGATAATAAATATGTTTAATGTGTTTTTATGTTTATTAACATTTATCAAATGTCCCTATACTTACCATTGGGGAAGAGCTCAGTTTTGGAGGAGGGGAGCTCTGCCAACAGGTAAACAATTATGAGTAATAACTTTACACTCGCAAATACTGTTTTAGGATGCTCACCTAAGGGGTGGAAACATCTCAGTCTACACCTAGGAGTACCTTCACATTCGCAAATGGTGCAAAGCAAAAAAGTGAAAAGTTACTCTTAGGTGTAGTAGAAGATTTACACAACTAACTCTACACATGTAAATTTATGTTGTGAATAGGGCCCTCAATGAAGATCATTCACATTGACCACAAAAAACTCCATTTGTTACGCAATAAAGATAACAGCATCAGAGTCAAGGAAGTTGTGAATGCAACCAGAACATCCTAAAGAATGATGGGAGTGTAGCAGAATATGTTATCAAAAATCAAAGATACAGTTATATAGGGTCAATCTGTTTCCACAATCATTTTCTAAGATCAAATTTAGCCGAAACAGGAGCAGTGCTTAATTTGTGCCAGTGATTGTTGGTGCTCAGCACAGCACTTATTTGTCATCACTGGTACTTATTTCTTACAGTCTACCACATTTTGGCGCTATCTTTCTATTTTTCAGAAAACCACATAAACATATCATTAAAAAATTCAATATACATTAAAATAGAAATACCTTGTCCAGGCCATTCTTAAAGCTTTGGTGACCTGGAATAATTCAAATTGCTACATTTGTAGAAGTGTGATGGTTTGTAGGTAACGGTGGCATTACATTTGGCAGTGCAGGCAGGGCCTGAAAGCTGTAGTGGCCTCCCATGAAAGACCTTGAGCCTTGCAGTTTATTTATTTATAAAGTAAGCAATGCAGAGCATCTGAATAATTTCTCAATACTGCTTTAACGGACAACTTGCCTTTTCATTAATGTTTGCAATGTGGGCAGGGATGACAACGGAGAGCACATTATCTAAATCTCCAGTTGCTGGCGAAGAATGTCGAGGAACAGAAATGCTATAAAACTATAAAGGTGGGAAATACTGCTGGAGAAGAGTGTACAGATAAATGAACAAGCATTGGAAATGCAATAGGTCTCGCATTTGCTTGAGTTAGAGCTATTGCCGCTATAAATGACAATGTCTTGTACCCATGTGCTATGGAGTGTATGTATGTGGTGTATAGTGGAGTTATGTGAGTTGGATTGGAATTGTTAGTTGTGGAATTGTGTGGTGTGGTTTGGAGTGAATTTGTGTAGTGGAATTATGTGGCATGGTGTGCATTGGAATTATGTGGATAGTAATTATGTGGTATTGAATGTACTGGAATTATGTGGAGTGGCATTGTGTTTTATGGAGTGTAATTATGTGGAATGGTAGTTTGTGTTGTGGAGCTGGGAAAACGGCGATGACAGATGAGGGAGAAAGAGGGAAATGAATAGAATGGGACAAGTAATGAAATGAGGAAGGAAGGAATGAAGGGAAGGTGAAAGAAGATGAAGGGAGATTAAAGGAAGTGGAAAGGAGGAGGTGGGAGGGGGATAACAGAATGAAGATAAAGAAGGAGAGTGAGAGCAAGGGGAAGAGACTGAAAGAAACGGAGACGAAGAGAAGGGAGGAGAGTGAGAGAAAAGACAGGAGAGTAGGCATTACGAAGGTAGAGAAGAATAATGGAGAATGGGATGAGTCCTCCCTCCCCTTTTCCCTTCACATAGACACTGAGAGCTGTGGGGTTTGTATTGAATGGCTCTGATTCACAGACATTTGCATGAGCATTTGGCTCGATGTGGAATTTACTCCAGGTGCAATATAAAATTATATGAATCATCAAAGTCTGCAATTTGCTTCTAGAGCAAACAAAAGTTGCTGCTGGTCCACTTGAACTGATGCACTCCTACGGAACAGTGCCAAAGTGGACCCGGGAGTAGGAGCAACGGTCCCTCTTCAGATGTATCCCCTCAATCCTTGGAAAATGAACACCCACACCTCAAGCCTCAAGACAAAGCTGGCTGGCTGGTTAATTACATCATTTAAAAAAACAGAGAAGGAAGAGGTTCAATTTCAACTTGCTTGAATGTTCATATCTAAATGAACTGTTTTTTTCTGCTGTTTTTTATAGCGTGAATTCGACCCGAAGGTATCAAAGCGCTTTACATGAGCACCAGTTGTGTTACAGAAGGACATATTCATTTTTAGGCACGGGGAGACTTCGTGATATGCCCAAAATCACAGGGATTCCTGAGAGCCTCCCGCCATACTCGAACCTTGTTCCCCAGCTTCAAAGTCGGCCACCCTAGCCATTAAGCCACACCATCTCCGGTGTCCATGGTCGTGAAAGTGGCCAAATGCTGAGTTACGCTTTATACCATGGCGCCAAAATGATCATGTTTTAGTCACAGTGAGAAGAGAGGAGCGTGTACAGTAAATGTCACTGGCTCACATCTGAGGGTGTCACAGTTTTCACACTCGAAGCACAAACGCTTCTAAAAACAGAAACAATGCAGAATGCAATTTGTAGAGATTGAGTATCGCTTTATATGCTCCAAAGATAGAGCAGCCGTCAGTATATGAGTGGTACATGAGGTTCAGAGGCTCCTGTTCCAAATCGGCAGAAAAAAATGTCACTTTTCATGATCACTTTGCAATACTTCTTAAGTACAGGGTTTGTCTGCTCCATTCTAATCGCGATCTGCTTCACCCGAGAATATATGTCCAGCTTTTGTGTTCAGTACGGAGCTCGGTCGCTGGTTAAAACATTGTCTGAGCACTGACTAACACTTTTGTGCGTTACCTGTCAGGTTGTTTTATGTCCCTTATTACGGGCAGTCAGTTACCCATATTAGAAGATACATCTTAGCATGCTGGGCTGCAACAATTGTAAAAATGAGTTCTCCTCAACAACACATTAACCATGGAAGCGGAGGAAAACTGTGGTTGGGCGGTGCAGCTAGCAGAAAACAACGGAATTGACATATCATTGCATGAACGATTTAGAAAGCAGCAAAAAAGAGTGACACTGCATTAAACCAATGGGGGCACAGCAGGCCGGGAGCAAAGTCCTTTATGGGCTACAGCAGGTCTTGCCTACAGCGCATGCGCGTTGCCTTGGCTCGACCTAAAAATGAAAACGTACAACAGTTCACAAAACTCCAGGCAAAAACATTAAATACAAATGAGAAGATGTATTTAAACAGATCTAGGTTTTCTGTTGGAAGCGATCATTTGGAAATCATTATTCTTCAATAATAACTCAAGAGCTCATTCCCCACTCTCTAACTTTGAACTATTTGAGACTTTGGTCCAAAAATAAAATCTAGCAAACAAGTATTTCCAAATGTGGAACTCATTTAGAAAGTCTTAGTAATTTTGGATAAATACCAAGCATTGGAAATTGGGCCCAGCAAAGCATTATGGGGCGAGATTCTAGAGTGCAGTGAATATTATAGTATTAGCTCTCAGCTGAGCCGTGAGAGCCTGCCCCTTGAGGAATGTTTTGATATTGGATACTATAATATTCACTGCACTCTAGAATCTCATCCCATAATGCTTTGCAGGGCCTTTGGTTGGGATTGTATTTTTGCCCATAACTGTGCTTGGGGTGGTCCTAGGAGGATGGGACCACCACCGAATCATTCAGCATGATGTGCTCTTTGTGTTCAAGGCATCTGCTTGGTTCTCTCCCTAGGTTAGGGAGGACCCCAAAATCATCACCTCTCTCACTGCTTGCTATATTTTCATTTTCACTTTTGTGAGATGACTATATGCATTTAGCATGTAAAGATACAGTTACTTGTTTACCAATGGTATGTGAGGTTTTTGTTTTATTAATTGGAATGAGATGGAACGGAGTTATGGAGTGGAGTTTTTCAGAATTCCGCGTAGTGGTACTTCGCCCACCCTTAGCAAAAAGTCTTAAATGTGCAGCAATAATCTTACCACATATTTACCCTAATTTCGTAAAGACCCAAACCTCTCTCAATGAGATATGTGAACTATTGTTATTTCAAAATAGGCACGCAATAGACAGAATATTTTACAATCCAAGGTGATTTTGAGCAAGGAGCTTGTCATGGAAGTACGCCATAGCGCACGTCACAGTTTCACTCATGCTTTCAAAACCATGTACATTTATTTACAATGGTCCTTTACTTTCGGAAATAAAAAAATACTTTACCATTATTACTTTTGGAGGAATTATTTTCTAACTGTTCACCTAACTCGTTTAAATACACGGCCAGACTTTGCTGATAGAAAGTGAGATTCCTTGAAGACTCGGACAGGCAGCCATTAGGTAAACTGATTGCATTTCCGGTCTGAGAGCAGACAGGATTCCGGCTGGCAGTAGATACTGTCCACTAGGCAAGGATTAGTGGTGAGAGATCATCATAGAAGGGACCAGATTTGGCGGGTGCATACCCTAGATGAATCCCCTCCTTCCCCTTTCCACGCTGAATTTTAATGTTGAATCATCATTATTAAGCTGATACAGAAATATCCAGAAAGAAACAGTATTTGGTTTGTCTAATATAGTGCTATGTGTGCGAGGGGTGCAAGCAAGTCTCCTCAAATCATGCCTACAGAGGGCCCACCGAGGCACTGCAGGTAGGCGAGGGAAAGAACACATGCTCCTTTCGGCCATTTCCACTCAGTAAATCTTCACCTATTTTACTTTCCACTTGTAACTTCTTACCTCTGTATACAGTTCTCCTCCGCACTTCATGCATCTGAGAAGAGCTCCGCATAACCCAACATGAAAGCATGCCTCCACCCTAATGCTCATCAGACGCAGGTCCTCTGGAAATGATCCAGCAAATAGACCAAGATGTCAAGCATGGCACTGGAAAGGATGACCTCCTTCCTTTGCCAGAGATACACTACCCACGCATCAGGTCAGAGGAGTACTCTCCATAATTGATGTGTTGCACCACAAGGACCATGCCTCTCTCCCCTAGTGTTACTAGCTATTGCTGACTCACATAGTAGAACATCAGCAGGCTCATTTCCGATGTTATGTCCATAACACCCACATTTACATATTCTTGAACAATTAATTAGGATGCCAGGTAAGCATGGAGCGTAAACAGCAAGCACAATCTTGGCTGAAATAACACGGAATGCTAACGGAGATCCTGATTTTGGTTGAAGCAGCTCATTACAAGCGACATTTGGACCTTCCACCAAGTCTATTATAACCTACAGAAAGAAAGAAAGACGTCTTTACATCATGTCAGACCCAGAGCTATCACGTGCAACACAAAGTAAACCTGTCAAGTTCTTCAGTCTGCAAACATCCATGCTTAGGAAACACCAGCCCTGTCCTGCAAACCAACTAACTATATGGTGGAGTTGAGAGTAGAGAGTAATGGGGTGGCTTGACTACTGCAGCTTAGTTTAGAAAGATATCCCAAAAAGGCTCAGAGTGAGTGTCACATTTCCAAATTAATGTTTGTAGTTTAAGAGATTGAGGAGAAAATCTTGATTTTTAGGAATGAAGATGTATTGCAATGTTATTTTTTGGTTTTTTTGCATTTACATATGTTTATATGGTTGCTATATGTCTCATTTTATATTAAAGATTCAACAATATATTAAAAATAGAAAATCATCTACAAAAGTATCTTGTAGCTGTTATGAAGGAAATACACTTCCAATCCCAGATCACAAGGCTGATAATTTTGTCTGTTGCAGGGTTCTTCTAGTAGACTTATTATTAATGAGAAGAGGTTCTTCTAGCAGACTTATTATTAATGCAAAGTGTGCTGGCACGTTTGACAGTTATTGAAATCTGCCCCAACCAGGTTTGTTCCCCTTTCCCCTTCTTTTTGACATCTTTTTGGGGTCCTTGCCTAGGTGTGTTAAGGACAAAAAGAAAATACGAGCAAACCCTAATAATCTGATGGCTGTAAAAATCCGTTTCTGTACTGATGACACTTTTTAAAAGCTGGTGATGGGCAATATAAGGAGGTTATTAACCAGTATCAGTGTTTAATATAGGATCTCTGACTGTAGAGAAAACAAGGTTTTCAGGTCAGCTGTATTGACATTTTGGTACCTGGAAATGATTTAAAACAAGCATTTGCAATGCAATAGGTCCCGCACTCAAGGGAGTTTGAGCTATTGGCATTGTAAATGACAATGCCTTTTATTTATGTTTTAGGTTTTAAAACATAAATAAAAGGCATTGTCATTTGCAATACAAATAGGTTAAACTCACGCAAATGCGAGACCTATTGCATTGCAATAAGGGCCTTCTCGACCGCTTGTTAGATTGTAAATATCAGAGGAAGAGACCGGCCTGCAACGTCTTCAAAGTAGTGATAAATAGTGCAGTGAAGAAGATGTGTAAGTGTTGTAATTTACACAGACACAAAGGGGTCGATTCCGATCTCGGTCGGAGGCGCACCCAATACCATTCGGTCGGGAAAAAAGCCATGCGAAAGCCAGTTTCCCGACCGATCCGTACAGCACACCGAACGAGCAAGTACGATGCGCACAACAGCAAAAATCCCGGCCGAGCCGTACTCACCCAAACCAGGTCCTGTTCTCCGACCGAGGCGAATCCGGAAACGCCGAATCGAGTCGCACGGAAGGGAAAATGCAGCCCCGTCCGGCCGGACAAGTACGATGCGCTTTCCGTGACGCGCCGAACCCGTCGCTACGCACGGCACGTCAAAGCATCCGGGAGAGGCGCACATAAGCTCCGAATCGCGCCACAACACGATCCACGGCTACGAGACGAACACAGCACAGACGAGGACGACGCGAAGCGACGAGGACGAAGCGAAGCGACGAGGACGAAGCCAAGCGACGAGGACGACGCGAAGCAACGAGAAGGACGAACGACACAAACCAACCATGAATCCCTTCGTCCCGATCATACCAATATTCTACATCTACTACCGGAACAGGCACGGACGCGTACGGCGCAGAAGGTAAGTCAGACACCAACCACAAAACACATACAACACGTACACGACACATCACACACATACACTGGGAATCTGAATATACTTGCAACAGCAGCACCATAGGGGCGGGATGCCCATCACCAATGCCACATATGCACACAGGGGCCTGAATGCGCGCCACCACCCCAACCCAGGGGGCTGGATGCCAACCACCACAACCACCCTTAGCCAGGGGGTGCCAGATGCCCACCACCACTACCACCCTTACCCAGGGGGCTGGATGCCTACCACTACTACCACCCTTAGCCAGGGTGGCAGGATGCCTACCACTACTACCACCCTTAGCCAGGGGGCAGGATGCCTACCACTACTACCACCCTTAGCCAGGGTGGCAGGATGCCTACCACTACTACCACCCTCACCCAGGGGGGCTGGATGCCTACCACTACTACCACCCTCACCCAGGGTGGGCTGGATGCCTACCACCACCCTTAGCCAGGGGGCTGGATGCCTACCACTACTACCACCCTCACCCAGGGGGCTGGATGCCTACCACTACTACCACCCTCACCCAGGGCGGGCTGGATGCCTACCACCACCCTTAGCCAGGGGGCTGGATGCCTACCACTACTACCACCCTCACCCAGGGGGCAGGATGCCTACCACTACTACCACCCTCACCCAGGGGGGCAGGATGCCTACCACTACTACCACCCTCACCAGGGGGGCAGGATGCCTACCACTACTACCACCCTTAGCCAGGGGGCTGGATGCCTACCACTACTACCACCCTCAACCAGGGGGGCTGGATGCCTACCACTACTACCACCCTTAGCCAGGGGGCTGGATGCCTACCACTACTACCACCCTCACCCAGGGCGGGCTGGATGCCTACCACCACCCTTAGCCAGGGGGGCTGGATGCCTACCACTACTACCACCCTCACCCAGGGGGCTGGATGCCTACCACTACTACCACCCTCACCCAGGGGGCAGGATGCCTACCACTACTACCACCCTCACCCAGGGGGGCAGGATGCCTACCACTACTACCACCCTCACCCAGGGGGCAGGATGCCTACCACTACTACCACCCTTAGCCAGGGGGCTGGATGCCTACCACTACTACCACCCTCAACCAGGGGGCTGGATGCCTACCACTACTACCACCCTTAGCCAGGGGGCTGGATGCCTACCACTACTACCACCCTCACCCAGGGCGGGCTGGATGCCTACCACCACCCTTAGCCAGGGGGCTGGATGCCTACCACTACTACCACCCTCACCCAGGGGGCAGGATGCCTACCACTACTACCACCCTCACCCAGGGGGGCAGGATGCCTACCACTACTACCACCCTCACCCAGGGGGGCAGGATGCCTACCACTACTACCACCCTTAGCCAGGGGGCTGGATGCCTACCACTACTACCACCCTCAACCAGGGGGCTGGATGCCTACCACTACTACCACCCTTAGCCAGGGGGCAGGATGCCCACCACTACTACCACCCTCACCCAGGGGGCAGGATGCCCACCACTACTACCACCCTTAGCCAGGGGGCAGGATGCCCACCACTACTACCACCCTTAGCCAGGGGGCTGGATGCCTACCACTACTACCACCCTTAGCCAGGGGGCAGGATGCCTACCACTACTACCACCCTCACCCAGGGGGGCAGGATGCCCACCACTACTACCACCCTTAGCCAGGGGGCAGGAAGCCTACCACTACTACCACCCTTAGCCAGGGGGCAGGATGCCTACCACTACTACCACCCCCACTCATAGGATGGACAATGCATGACACAACAAGCACACCACAACCTAGGGAATGCAAGATTAAGACATCCCCCCACCACCATGACAAGCGTGTGAGCAGGCTGTGTCAAATGCCTACAACACCGAACATGACATTGAACATACAATGTGACCCCCTAGCACATGTGCCACACATATATGTGTGTGGCACCCACAATGCAAGCAGCCCATGACCATTGTGGCAATGGGGCCTAAACCCCCATCATCACAGTGACCAAAAGGTAAGTGTGGGGTCCATAGCTGAAGCACATTTTGACCATTGTGGCAATGGGGTCTACACCCTCATCATCACAGTGACCAAAAGGTAATTGTTGACAAAGAAAGAGCTGCAACTGCCAAACTGCATGGATCATTCCTGGTCACAGAACCAAAAACTCATCTGTGGCAAAGTAGTGTATGTGTCCCATTGCAACATAAATTGGGGGAGCCAAATACTGCAGTGCAAATGAAACATTCCTTTGGCCATGTGCAGACAAACAACACCCATGGGGGCTGAGACCGTCAACAGTCATCAATGACACAATGACAGAAGTGACCATCAGAATGCAGAACCACATATTTGCACCAATGGGCACACAAATGCAGATACCCTGTGGAGACAGCAGATGTGAGGTGAACAGATACCATACCATGGCAGCAATGGGACACACAAACCATGATCACTGTGCTGACCGATGACCTAGGAGTCCCAGGGACAGCAGGGGAAACACACCAAACAACATACAGCCAATGGCACACCCAAGATATGCCAATGCAGTGGTGCAGATGCACAAACACAAACAGGCAGACCAACACTGTCATCATACACAGCAGGTGAGGGGTGGGGGTGCCAGTGTCCCCAGGCAACAACACAACACATGAGGAGAGCTGAATACCAATCATACAGATGTGCATACACTGCCACACTAAGGTAACTCATGGATCCAAATCCCCTATGTGGGCAAGCAGGCATTGACAGGTGAGAGGGAGCACAAAACACACATGTCACACAGGCACGTAGGAACAACAACTGACACAGCAAGTCACAGACACACCACAGCACCACCCCCAGGGCCCCCACAATGTGGTGACCCTGGGCTGAAGAAAAATACCACTGTGATGACAAAGCTAAATGTCGTTCACACTGTGAACCACAGTCAGGTGTCCTGAGCAACTAACTACCATCACACCTACACAAGCACAAATCAATCAGCATGGCCAGTAAGCCAAGGCCAACATGGAGGCAGGGGACTAGCCGGGCAACAACTCTCATCTGCACACACTCAAGACCACACCCTCGACCTCCAACAATGTGCAGCAGTGAAGTACACATGCACTGGTGACATTGCACATGCACCCATTACTATTCCAGGGTGGTGGGTGGGAACCAAGGTGTAGAAACACATCACACATGGACACTCAACAAGACTCCTGAATGTCTGACACACTGCACACTACGCTGTACATGGACATGACGGCAATACCACACCGACCAATGGGATCCCAGCCACAGTCACACACCAATGAAGAAGCCAAGGTCACCCACAAAGAACACACATAGACAACAACCAACATTGCAGCCCGGACCCTAAGGAGTGCCAGCAGTCACACACACAACGTGTCACAATCACTGAAAGATAACACAAACTGGAAATCACATGACAGGGGCAAACAACAAGTGCCAAAGGGAAACCTGACTGTGACCCATCTGCGTCAGCACACAAACTCTGCCCTGACAGCAAACACACCTATGGGTGACACCCTGATGACCAGTAATGTGCCATGCACCCACATCACAGAGAACACAGGGAGAAGACTTTGGGGGAACATAGCTCAAGTCAGCAAGCATCACAAACAGGTACAACACTAGGGATCACAGCATGCGCAGATGAATGGAAGTGAACACACAGACATGCACATACAACACACACCTTGGGCGCAGGCAATGTCACACGTGTACACACTGCCATGAGGGGACTCCACTCCTGTGTGAGGAAAGCTGTGCCATATGTTGCCTCAGTAGGGCCCCATCATGTCAGCTGAGCACTTGGTCACACAATCAACAATTAGCACCAAATGAGGGCTCCCATCACATCAGCCTGGTCATGGATGTGCCAACGGAATCATCAGCACAGATCCAACACACTTGTATAGCAATGTTGCACTGACTACACGGATGAGTCCCTCCCCATTGATGCCCAAACCTGCATGTCCACTGGAGATGGCAACACGGTCAGGGAAGTAGACAAATGCAACGATGGCAGGCACAACAGATGTGCAGGGGTGGAAGCCACAGATATGAAATTGCCAATGTAAGTAGGAAACCCATTGCCAAATACTGAACACATGACACCCTCAGATGCTGCTATTGATGACATGGATACACCACATGATAGGACACATTCCCCCTGGACCACATGGGTTCCTGCACAGTAACACTTCATAATCATGAGACCAGATATCACCATCACTGCAGCAAGGGCATGGTTAGCTGCACCAACAACATGTACATCTGAAGCATGAGCACTAGAGAAAAGAAAGTTGCTTTATTCAGCATATGTGTTGAGGCCAAACAAAGTCCTGAAAAAGAGCAAAGGCCAATGGCCAGTCCATTGTCAAAGTTCAAACAGGGTGACACTGGCAGATGTCACCCTACGCATGCCTGCACAATACCAGGGACAATCCACTAGGAGGGGCAACCGGGGGCAGGCCAGGCACCACAGGGACAGGATCAGGGCTCACCAGGGGGAGTCAGGGAAGGGGTGGTGGGTGCTGGAGAGCCACTGACAACTGCAGTGGAGGTGTCTGACATGGTGTGTGCCGGCACAACTGGGGGCATGACACAGATGTCGTGGGTGCCGGCACAACTGCAGTGGACCCTGCAGATGGGGTGGACAGGTCCGCCACTGCAGTGCCCAAGTCAGACAGGGCGGTAGTGGACTCCACTGCAGTGCCTACCTCCAGGGGAGGAGAATGGGGAACAGGCAAGGTGGGTTGGACAGAGGGGGGGACACCCTCACCACATCAGTGGCACAGACAAGTGCAGCGGGGGTGTGGTGCTGGGAGAGCAAGTGGCAGGGGAGAAGGCCGGAGCATCTTGGGGATGGTATATCTGTGGGTGGGGGAACCTGGGGCAGGGTGTGGTGGGGGCACCTGTGCAGTGGGGGCCTGAGGGATGGAGGACGGAGACCTTGTGCCTGAGCTGCAGGGCGGTGGCGGGGTCTTGCTCTTAGCACTCCGGGGGACTTGCGGGTGGGGGCCTCAGTCCGTCTGCGCCTGGGGGAGGGTGTCCGGGGCGAGGGGCACTCTGCTCCGTGTGGGTGGGCTTCCTCTTCCCCCGGGATGCTGGAGCAGCTTCATCGGTGGGGAAGAGGCCGAGGTCACAGAGGAAGAGCTGCTGTGACTTTGGGGTTGCAGGTGAGGCAAGGGAGGGTGCTTTGGAGGGAGAGGGAACTGAGGACTGCGCAGTGCATGTGGATGCGTGTGTGTGTTCCAGGGCCCCATCCCCTGTGAGTCTGGCTTCAGTCCCCTGAATGTGCGTGCGTGTGCGTTTTGTCATTGGCGTGTGTGTCAGTGTGCTGGATGTGTGTGTGCTGGTGTGTGCCAGTGTGTGTGTGCCTGGGATGGGTAAGGTGCTGGGGAGTGTGGATGGAGCAGAGGCAGGAGGGGTGAGGGACCGTTTGAGGAGGGACACTGCTGCCGTCAGGGAGGAGTCCATGGACCTATTGCCCCTCTGTAGGTCAGACATGCCCGATGAGATGCCCTCCATGAACGACACCAGCTGAGTCAACAGCGCGGTGTGCGCATGGAGGACACTCAGCATGGCTGTCTGCCCTACATGGAGCTGGCGAAGGAGGTACACAGACTCCTCACTCAGGGCAGCAGGGGACACAGGGGCAGGGGGTGCGGTGCCTGGCCCAAAGGAGACACGCTCCCGGACATGGGAGCCTCCACGGACCTGGGGAATGGGAGCCGATGGGAGGGCGGTGGTGGTGCTGGTGGTGGCGGGGACAGCAACACTAGCTGGGGTGTGGTGGCTGCTGACACCCGCCTCCACAAGGGAGTCATCCTCCGAGTTGCTCTGGTCCTCAGCTGAGGTGGATGCTGCTGAGGACTCCTCGGTGTGGCTCCCCTCGCCCTCCGTGCCACTGGGTCCCTCCGACCACTCCTCGGCTGCTGACCCAGTCTGGCTCTCCGGCTCCTCCTGGTCCGTGGAGCTGTCCCCTTCCGTGGCCGTGGATGTATCTGCAAACAATGGGGAAACAGACAGACATCAGTCACCTGCACATAACGCACACACCACTGTGAGCACAGCACATCACAGAGCAAGCCCTGGCATCATTAGTTGTACATTGCTAAAAGTGCACTAATTGAACAGGAGAAGTCAATTGTCAGTCTGATGCCAAGCATGGCACTCACATCCCACATGGCCTTGCACCCATCTGTCTGGTGTCTGTTGGATTGCAACACCCCAGTGTTGACACATGCACCAAGTACACAGTAGTTGGACAGTGCAGAGGACACGGTGTGGACACATCACAGCTCTTGCCACTGAGTCAGTACAGGTTTACGGATGTAAGGGATGCCCAGAGTCAAATAGGAAATGCATGTGATGCATACCAGCGACAGACACCATGATGCACCCATGTCCTGATAGCCAGCGCCACTATGGTGTGCATGTAGCACATGTCACTCCCCTGCAGGATCACCAATCAGTAGACACATGCCATGGCGGAGGCATGACTGCAAAGTCATACATCACTGTCTCAGTGATGTATGACTTTGCAGCCAGACAACAACACTCTGCACTGTGTCACAATAGTAGGTCATGGGGAATGCAAGTCCTGGAGCTGCACAAGTGCACATGTACATCCCCCCACAACACATCCTCTTAACCCTCATCTGTCCAGGTCATACCTATTGGACATATGGGAGACCTGTGACACTACCCTCTGAACCTGAGCCCCTCACACTCTGCTGTGCATGGGGAACAGCTACCTGAACTTCACATTTACATGCCCCAGTCTGCATGGGCAGCTGATCAGACACCTATGTGTCACACAAGTATCGTCTCCTATGGTCACATCTCCAGTGGCATGCTGAGCCCCTACCAAGAAACTCCACAGCAGTCCTGGCGACTAATCCACAGCACACTGACACAGAGGCAGACACCTGAGGGGCAAATCACTGTGCACAATGTGTCCTCTGATACACGGGAGTGGGAGTACAGAGTGTATTGTATGGCCTGGAGTAGGCATGACTGTCCAGCCCCACATGAATGAGGGATGAGCCCTGGACTGTAGGCAGCTGGCTAAGTATGTGTGACACACGTCATATACATACTCCTGGGGCCCAAACATTGTTCCCACCCGCAGCATGGGTGTGTGCCAGGTACCCCAGCCACATGTGGTGGATCAGCTCAGCAATTGGACCACAGATCAAAGTAACACGCTGAATACATGTCAGAATACAGGCATTGTGTAAGCAATGGACCCACCCATGATGCCCACCACAGAGTCAGGGAAACAGATGCTGTCTCCCACCTTGAGTCAAGCAAACTGCAAGGACACAGTCCTAAGTGACAGGATTCCCTGCATGTAAGGGCCACACCTGGGTATCAGATGAGGAGTGGGCAGTGCACAATAGAGGGACATGGCTCCTGGACAACATGACTGCTGTACTGTGGCAGTTCAACCTGGCCCGAGGAGGGCACATAACATGTTAGACAGAGTACACAGTGCAGTCTTTGACTCACCCCTCCTTGCTGCTCTCTGGCCTTCAGCTGCCCATCCAGGTCTGGAAAGACCACCGCCAGGATCCTGAGCATGTGGGGGTCAGGGTCCGTGTTCCGCCCCTCCTGCGAGGAGGCGACAGCTTCAGCTGGACCCGTGCAATCCTCCGGGTCCAGCCCCGAAGGTCCTGCCACCTCTTTTGGCAGTTGCGGATCCGGCGCTTGTAGACCCCCACGGACCGGACAGCCCGGACGATGTCCTTCCAGATCTCATGCTTCCGATGGGCAGAAGCCTGTCAGGATGACAAAGTGATAAGGACATTACTACACATGCAACATATCCGTGCATGACACAGTTGCATATACATGTCGCAATCACAGGGGCACATGGTGTACCCAGGCAGTGCACGGCTGCCCATGGACAGTTTTCCAGAAGTCACTACATGGTATCATAGCATGGGGAGTAAAACCCTGTTCAGAAGCACTGTCACTGCACCATACCTGTCCAGTGCAAGTCACTACACACTATGGGGGGTGACAACTACTCAGTGAGCCTGCTAGCCAGTGGTGTGCTGACTCTCAGCCTTGCTAGTCAGACAAAATGCACATTCAGAAAGGCAGTGCACAGAACACTCACCTGCTCCCCTGGTGTCCCATACAGCTTGCTGTACTGTGGAAGTAGGCTGTCCAGCAGGGCCTGGTTCTCTTCAAGGCTGAAGGCTGGGGCTCTCTCCACAGTACGTGCCATTGCAGGGTCCAGAGGGGCAGAGACAGCAGCAGTGCAGTGGCAGATGTCGTCCTGGAGCATGTAGTGCAGGCAAGTGGGCTCTCAGGGGAACATGCAGCAATATATATGTGCTGGAGAGGCAGATACTGTCCCTTGTGTCCAAAGTGATAGGTCCAAGTCGTTTGCATCTTCTGAATCTGGCCAATCCATGGAATAGCAGCACCAAAACACGCCCACAGCATCCTTCAAAATTTCAACTTCATGACATACATGATTTTGCAACATTGTTGTGGGTGACCAACTGATTTTCCAGCAACCGACTCGTTCGAATATTCGAAAACGCGTCCGTTGCCAGGCAAGCCCATTGTCAATGGGTGCGCACCGATCGGTCCATTGAGGTACAACGCGCACAGGGGTACAACGCGTACCCGCACACATTGAAAGCAATGGGCCGGCCGGAGGCACCGATCGGTCCATTGCAGTACAACGCGCACAGGGGTACAACGCGTACCCGCACACATTGAATGCAATGGGCCGGCCAGAGGCACCGATCGGTCCATTGCTGTTCAACGCGCACAGGGGTACAACGCGTACTCCGCACACATTGAATGCAATGGGCCGGCCGGAGGCACCGATCGGTCCATTGCAGTACAACGCGCACAGGGGTACAACGCGCACCCGCACACATTGAAAGCAATGGGCCGGCCGGAGGCACCGATCGGTCCATTGCAGTACAACGCGCACAGGGGTACAACGCGTACCCGCACACATTGAAAGCAATGGGCCGGCCGGAGGCACCGATCGGTCCATTGCAGTACAACGCGCACAGGGGTACAACGCGTACCCGCACACATTGAAAGCAATGGGCCGGCCGGAGGCACCGATCGGTCCATTGCAGTACAACGCGCACAGGGGTACAACGTGTACCCGCACACATTGAATGCAATGGGCCGGCCGGAGGCACCGATCGGTCCATTGCTGTTCAACGCGCACAGGGGTACAACGCGTACCCGCACACATTGAATGCAATGGGCCGGCCGGAGGCACCGATCGGTCCATTGCAGTACAACGCGCACAGGGGTACAACGCGCACCCGCACACATTGAAAGCAATGGGCCGGCCGGAGGCACCGATCGGTCCATTGCAGTACAACGCGCACAGGGGTACAACGCGTACCCGCACACATTGAAAGCAATGGGCCGGCCGGAGGCACCGATCGGTCCATTGCAGTACAACGCGCACAGGGGTACAACGCTGCACCCGCACACATTGAAAGCAATGGGCCGGCCGGAGGCACCGATCGGTCCATTGCAGTACAACGCGCACAGGGGTACAACGCTGCACTCGCACACATTGAAAGCAATGGGCCGGCCGGAGGCACCGATCGGTCCATTGCAGTACAACGCGCACAGGGGTACAACGCGTACCCGCACACATTGAATGCAATGGGCCGGCCGGAGGCACCGATCGGTCCATTGCTGTTCAACGCATCACTGTACATGTGACTGGCATATGTCAGCATGCCTGTCTCAGATGGACATATGCCAGCCACAGATAGCTCCCAGGGAGTGAGGGGCACACCTACATCACGACAGCCTGTCCACACCTTATCATGAAGGCATGTAAGGCTGCATTTCCTATTGTGTGTATGTTGGTGTACATGTTGTCCTGTGGGTGTCACCTGTGGGCAGCCACCCCCAGGCTGTGCACGTGTTCATGGGGACAGGATCCTGGGTGTTACGTGTACGTGACCACTGTGATGTGCAACTGTTCATATCTGTGCATGTGCCATGGTCACATTTCACAGTGGTGTTTGTGTATGTCATGTCACATACCCCGTGAGTCCCATGTGGGACGGTATGTTTGAGCCAGGGTGTCCCAGTGGCACAATAGTGATGGCCCTCCACAGTCTTTGTGCATGTAGTGTTTACAATGTCTCTGATTTCATGTGCACAATGGGAGACAGTCTCCACATCCACGTTGTGTGTGCATGGACTCTGATGTTGTGCGTGTGTGTCACAGACGTCCATGGCTCTCCTGCCATGGCAAGTGTGGCCACTACCTGTGGGGGTCATGTTTGTTTTGTTGTGGTGTACACATGATACTCCAGGTGATGCCAGTGTCCATGTGGCATTACAGGGTCCCTGGGAATGTGCCTGTCGTTGAGCTGTGGTGCCTGGGGCACATCTGTCCTCACATGTCACTGGGGGTGACCGTGACACAGCATCATGATATCCAATGGGCCAACCTGGGACAAATTGATGCCACCTGTAGGACCGTGTTGACAGATGTTGGCCATGTATGTACCATACATGTCGTTCCGGTACTGCACACTTCATGTAGTTGTGCCTCATGATGATGTATGTTGGGATCTTGAGTGTGTTCAATGCCGCATATGTGGGGTGACTGACGATCTTGCTTACTTCTCCTCTGCACTGCAGGGCTCCTGCTGTCCATCGGCCATTCCCAGACCTGGCAACGATGGTGGAACGGGACAGCATCCGACGGTACCGCTTCACCAGGCAGCTGATTGAGGATTTTGCAGTGCAGTTGTCCCCACATTTGCAGCCTGGCCGGCCGTATCCTACAGCACTGACCCCCAAGGTGAAGGTGATGGCAGCCCTACACTTCTTTGCCACCGGTACCTTCCAACATACTGTGGCGTCTGCTGGTGGGATGTCACAGACCATGTTCAGCCGTGTGCTCCGCGATTTCTTGGCGGCAATGTTGCTCTTCCTGAACCGGTACATCTATTTCCCTAGACTGCGACGACTCACTGACGTGAAGAGTGACTTTTATGCCCTGGGGAGGATGCCGCATGTCATTGGCTCCATTGATGGGACACATGTGGCTTTGGTACCACCACAGGCCCAGGAGCAGGCCTACAGGAACCGCAAGCACTACCACTCGGTCAATGCACTGGTGGTGTGTCTTGCAGACATGACCATCACACACGTGTGTGCCCGTTTCCCTGGTTCAGCACACGATGCCTTTGTGATGAGGAGTAGTCGCATCCCCAGGTTGATGGCACAGATGCAGAACCAGCGTGCCTGGCTTGTCGGTGTGTACTGACTTTGTGCCATTGTGTGTGATCTGATCTGTAGTATTCCGCCCACTTTTCCAAGTCAGCTGATTTGCACTTGTCTGTCCGTAGGTGACTCGGGATACCCCAACATGCCGTGGTTGCTGACACCCTCAGGAACCCTGTGACACCTGCCCAGATGCGCTACAATGAGGCACATGGTCGGACCAGGAGAGTGATTGAGCGGACCTTTGGTCTCCTGAAGAGCCGCTTCCGCTGCCTGGACAAGACCGGAGTGTCCCTCCCATATGCCCCTGCGAAAGTGTGCAAGATTATCATCGTCTGCTGCATGCTCCACAACCTGGCAGTGCGGAAGGAGTTGCCTCTCATCCAGGATGACGATGACCAACATCCGCCACCTGTGGAGGATCCTGGCCGGGACCACGATGCCAGTGACGATGATGATGATGATGGTGATGGTGATGTCCGCACACAGCTCATCACCAACTTCTTTAGCTGAATGTGAGTATCCTGAGGTGTCATGTGAATGATGTGAGTTGGCATGATGTGTGGGTGGTGCTCTGGTGCTGTTGGAGTGTGTCCATGGGCTACTTGACAGGATGTGTGTTGCGATGTGTGGTGACAGGTGGGCTGTACTCCCCAACAGTGTTGACATGCTAACTTGGTTCTGGGTGGGTATCTTGTAACATGTATTGTGCATGAGTTTTGCTGTTCTGTCCTGTAGTGCATTGCTTTTGACTGTGTGTCATTTCTGTCCTTCACAGGGTACTTTCAGATTCGTTTGGTCAACTGTGTCCACCGACGACGTGATTGCACATCCAGGCTGGTAGCTGTTGTGTCCCTACAGGTGATGTGCGCCACACCCATGGACTTCCTTCTGTCTACAGTTGTTGACTGTGTGCCCGCTACCAGGTGGGGTTACCTTGCATCTGTAGTGGTTACGGCATGTTGCTACTGTGTAATAAACCTGTGCTTCACTTAGTGATGTGCGTTGTCTGTGGTCACACATTTGACTGCCATTTGCTTACTGCACCTGTGGGCTACTTGACTACAACTGGGAATGGGTGTGGTGTCTGTGCATTGCACCGTCTTCCCTGGCAACATCAGTGTAGGCAATGAGTCAGATGGCCTAGGTGTGTATGTGTTGTGTAGCCCTGGTGGTGTGTCTCCCTCATATGTGTCACGTTGCCTGTACTCACATGCCTGTGTTGTCCTTGCTGTTGCAGTTCGCATACACTGTAATTTTGCAGTTCATCATCCCCATTACAGCACCCACGTTGGAATCACGACAGAGGCAAGTATGGTGTATTAGTGTGTTTATTGTGATAATAGTGCATAGGATGGATTGTGCTGTACATGAATCTTGCAATCCCAAGTTCCTAGATGAATAGAAAGTCCAGGTAGACAGGATCCCCAGTATCGGGGCCACAGTTGTCTGACACATTGTTCCAACTTGTACTCCCCATGCAATGTGTGGGAGTAGTGTTGCCATCAACAGGGTGAACAGTCTGTGCACAAAGGCGAAAATCCAGAACAGGTTCAGGCTTCCTGGGAGTTGCGCTTGGCCATCAGCCTCTCACTTTCCCCTCCTCGGACGACCCCTCTTCTTGGGGGGCCCTCAAGTGCAGGCTGCTGCGGTGCAGGGGACTCTCCGCCAGAGTCCTCCTCCCTCCCTGTGGCAGTTGCAGTTTGTTCGGTACCAGATGTTGTTGGCACACAGGGAGGTGTGGACTGGTTGCTGTTCATCTGGCGGAGGCATTGTAAAATGTCCCTGTGCACCGCCGTCATCTCATGTAGTACATCCCACTTGGACTCCACGCGGGTCATGTGGGAGTCCACACGTGACATGTGGGAGTCCACACGTGACATGTGTGACTCCACATGGGACATGTGGGAGTCCAAGCGGGCATGATGGGCAGCCTGCTGCTGTTTGATGTCTCTGAGGAGCCCCACTACCTGGCTGAGCTCTCCGGTGCTGGACTGGTACGCATCAGCTATGCGTACCAGTTGTGGGTCTTCATGCACACCAGCAACGTCTGCAAGCAGCGACCTCTGTCTCCCACCCCTCCCACCACCCCTGCTGACATGTGCAGTGTGTGCAGTTGCACGCACAGATAACCCTGGTCCACCTTGGGGGTTGGTGGTGGTGTCCATGGCCCCAGGTTGGTCCAGGGTCACTGCGCTGGTGTTGTTCCTTATTCTGTCCATGTCGGCAGGGATGGTATTCGTGGTGACAGTCGTTGGAGGGGTGGGTGCAGGGGTGCAGCTGGTGGACCTGCTGGTGCTGCAGCTGGTGGTCCTGCTGGTGCAGCATGTTGACTTGCACCGGATGTGCCAGGTTGTTCTTCATCGTCCGAGGAGGACAGAGGCTGTACGACGCCAGTGAGCTCGGCATCCTCTTGAGCCTGGGACTGGGACTCCTCAGCGTCTGCTGCTGTGTCCCTATCATCACCTGTTTTTGGGAGACACAAACAATGTATGTCATGTTTCTGCAGGCATCAGTGGTTGACACACCTGACAGTTGTGACTGTGCCTCGGGGTGCGGGCCTGTACATTGTATTGTCCTAAGTCGTCACAGTCAGGGGTTGATATTGGTGTGGCACATTGTCCTGCATTATTTGGGCATTTATATGTATTCTCTGGGGTGTGAACATGGTCTGCATTGATTGTGTTTGGTTGACAGCCAGACCTCCTTCCCACCCACCCACCCACCCAGCCAGCCAGATATCCCACCATGGAACGTGCTTGCATTGCAGGGAGTGTAAGTTGTCTCTCAGGATGTCAGTCAGTGGTGTCCTGCTGTTTGTTGGTGCACAGTTGGCAGCAGGGCCTTGTGCTCCCCACAGCAGTAGCCAGTGTCAGCCATCTTGTGAGTCCTTCTCCACTCCCTGTGATGTGAGCATGGTTCAGGGTGGTGTTGATGGGACAGTTGTGGGGGTGAGCTATGTCTGTGACTGTGACTCCCATCATGCTATTGCCTCCACCCCACTTCCCAGCATTCCCATACTTACTTGCTTTTGTGGGGAGTTCAGTGTGTGTGGGTGTGAGGGCAATGGCAAGATGGCTGACAGTGGTGTCCTGCTGTTGGTTGGTGTGCAGTTCCCAGCATGCCCTTGTGCTCCCCACAGCAGTAGCCAGTGTCAGCCATCTTGTGTGTCCTTCTCCACTCCCTGTGATGTGAGCATGGTTCAGGGTGGTGTTGATGGGACAGTTGTGGGGGTGACCAATATCAGTGGCTACGACTCCCATCATGCTATTGCCTCCACCCCCTTCCCAGCATGCCCATGCTTCCTTCCTTTTGACTCTGCTTACCTGTGGGGTGGGGTGGCTGTGCTGACAGGATGGCTGGGAGTGTTGTCCTGGCAGTTGTTTGGCTAAAAGTCCCAAGAGTGGCCCTGTGCTTCACACAACATAACCCAGGGTGGTGGTTCTTTGTGGGATCTTGTGTTAGGATGGGGGCATTGCATTCTACCAGGTGGGTTCTGTGGAGTTTGTGTTGGGGTGTGTGTGAGGGGAGGTGCTTGTGACTATGGTCAGTGCTGCAAGTCCTCCTTCCCACCCAGCTAGCCAGATATCCCACCATGGAACGTGCTTGCATTGCAGGGAGTGGAAGTTGTCTCTCAGGATGTCAGTCAGTGGTGTCCTGCTGTTTGTTGGTGCACAGTTGGCAGCAGGGCCTTGTGCTCCCCACAGCAGTAGCCAGTGTCAGCCATCTTGTGAGTCCTTCTCCACTCCCTGTGATGTGAGCATGGTTCAGGGTGGTGTTGATGGGACAGTTGTGGGGGTGAGCTATGTCTGTGACTACGACTCCCATCATGCTATTGCCTCCACCCCACTTCCCAGCATTCCCATACTTACTTGCTTTTGTGGGGAGTTCAGTGTGTGTGGGAGTGAGAGCAATGGCAAGATGGCTGACAGTGGTGTCCTGCTGTTGGTTGGTGTGCAGTACCCAGCATGCCCTTGTGCTCCCCACGACACAGCAACAGTGTCACACATCTTTGATGGGCCTTTCCACTCTCTGTGGGATGTGCATGCGTGAGTGTGAGCTTGCTGGGCCATGTGGTGGGGGATGTAGAGCTGTGACTACGACTCCCATCATGCTATTGCCTCCTCCCCCTTCCCAGCATGCCCATGCTTCCTTCCTTTTGACTCTGCTTCCCTGTGGGGTGGGCTGGCTGTGCTGACAGGATGGCTGGGAGTGTTGTCCTGGCAGTTGTTTGGCTGGAAGTCCCGAGAGTGGCCCTGTGCTTCACACAACATAACCCAGGGTGGTGGTTCTTTGTGGGATCTTGTGTTAGGATGGGGGCATTGCATTCTACCAAGTGGGTTCTGTGGAGTTTGTGTTGGGGTGTGTGTGAGGGAGGTGCTTGTGACTATGGTCAGTGCTGCAAGTCCTCCTTCCCACCCAGCTAGCCAGATATCCCACCATGGAACGTGCTTGCATTGCAGGGAGTGGAAGTTGTCTCTCAGGATGTCAGTCAGTGGTGTCCTGCTGTTTGTTGGTGCACAGTTGGCAGCAGGGCCTTGTGCTCCCCACAGCAGTAGCCAGTGTCAGCCATCTTGTGAGTCCTTCTCCACTCCCTGTGATGTGAGCATGGTTCAGGGTGGTGTTGATGGGACAGTTGTGGGGGTGAGCTATGTCTGTGACTGTGACTCCCATCATGCTATTGCCTCCACCCCACTTCCCAGCATTCCCATACTTACTTGCTTTTGTGGGGAGTTCAGTGTGTGTGGGTGTGAGGGCAATGGCAAGATGGCTGACAGTGGTGTCCTGCTGTTGGTTGGTGTGCAGTTCCCAGCATGCCCTTGTGCTCCCCACAGCAGTAGCCAGTGTCAGCCATCTTGTGTGTCCTTCTCCACTCCCTGTGAGGTGAGCATGGTTCAGGGTGGTGTTGATGGGCCAGTTGTGAGGCTGAGCAATGTCTGTGACTACCACTCCCATCATGCTATTGCCTCCACCCCCTTCCCAGCATGCCCATGCTTCCTTCCTTTTGACTCTGCTTCCCTGTGGGGTGAGCTGGCTGTGCTGACAGGATGGCTGGGAGTGTTGTCCTGGCAGTTGTTTGGCTAAGAGTCCCAAGAGTGTCCCTGTGCTTCACACAACATAACCCAGGGTGGTGGTGCTTTGTGGGATCTTGTGTTAGGATGGAGGGCATTGCATTCTACCAGGTGGGTACTGTGGAGTTTGTGTTGGGGGGTGTGAGGGGAGGTGCTGGTGACTATGGTCAGTGCTGCAAGTCCCCCTTCCCACCCAGCCAGCCAGATATCCCACCATGGAACGTGCTTGCATTGCAGGGAGTGTAAGTTGTCTCTCAGGATGTCAGTCAGTGGTGTCCTGCTGTTTGTTGGTGCACAGTTGGCAGCAGGGCCTTGTGCTCCCCACAGCAGTAGCCAGTGTCAGCCATCTTGTGAGTCCTTCTCCACTCCCTGTGATGTGAGCATGGTTCAGGGTGGTGTTGATGGGCCAGTTGTGAGGCTGAGCAATGTCTGTGACTACGACTCCCATCATGCTATTGCCTCCACCCCCTTCCCAGCATGCCCATGCTTCCTTCCTTTTGACTCTGCTTCCCTGTGGGGTGGGCTGGCTGTGCTGACAGGATGGCTGGGAGTGTTGTCCTGGCAGTTGTTTGGCTAAGAGTCCCAAGAGTGTCCCTGTGCTTCACACAACATAACCCAGGGTGGTGGTGCTTTGTGGGATCTTGTGTTAGGATGGAGGGCATTGCATTCTACCAGGTGGGTACTGTGGAGTTTGTGTTGGGGGTGTGAGGGGAGGTGCTGGTGACTATGGTCAGTGCTGCAAGTCCCCCTTCCCACCCAGCCAGCCAGATATCCCACCATGGAACGTGCTTGCATTGCAGGGAGTGTAAGTTGTCTCTCAGGATGTCAGTCAGTGGTGTCCTGCTGTTTGTTGGTGCACAGTTGCCAGCAGGGCCTTGTGCTCCTCACAGCAGTAGCCAGTGTCAGCCATCTTGTGAGTCCTTCTCCACTCCCTGTGATGTGCGCATGGTTCATGGTGGTGTTGATGGGACAGTTGGGGGGGCAATATGTGTGACTGCGACTCCCATGATGCTATTGGCTACACTGACTTGGCCAGCATACACAGAATTCCTTCCTTTGAGTGGTCTTCACTGTGTGTTGGTGTTGTTGTGGTGGCTACATGTGTGGATGTGTGTGTTAGTTCTATTTGTGCCACTGCCTAGCTGTAGTTGTGGTTGTGTTTGTACATGTGTTGGCACAGTTGGATGTGACTTTTTTGATGGCATGTGTTGTGTTTATCTGACTGACATACACATTTTGGGATGATTCTGTTCTAGTTGCTGTGTAATTGCTATGAGTGCATGGTTTGACTCTCCCCTTGACAGTGATGTGTGTGTTTTGTGGCAGTTTATTGTGTACATTTGTTGTGTACTCACCAGGCTCTGGGATGTTCTCTAGTCCATATACGCTCACTGGCGGAAGGATGGCCCGCACCTTCTCCTCCCAGGGCCTGAGGTATATTGGCTTGGCAGGAGGGCCACTGCCGGTGTGTTGGCTGTTGATGTAGTCTATCTTCAGCAGGTCCCGTACCCTCCTGCGCACGTCATACCACCTGTTCTGGATGTCCGTCTTTGTGCGCCGACATGGTGATTGGGCGTTCACCCTGTTGATGATCCTCTCCCACATCTTGGTTTTCTGCGACATGGGGGTCTGTTGGACCAGAGTGCCAAACAGCTGTGGCTCCACCCTGAGGATCTCGTCTACCATGACTTCCAATTCACTATCTAGGAACTTGGGATTCTTCTTGGGGGCATGGTGATGGTTGGTGATGGTGGGTGATGTGTGTGTTGGTGTGCAGGTGAGGGTGTGTGGGTGTGTGTTGTGCTGGGTGTATGTGAGGTAGGTATTTGTTGGTGTGCTGCTGGTGTGTGGCTTGTGTGAGGGATGAGCTGTGGGTGTGTGGTTGCTTTCTCTTGGGTGCTGGTAGTGGAATGGCATTTGCAAAGGCTCATGGTAGTGATTTGTGTCCTTTATATAGGTGGAGTTGTGGGTGTGTCTTTGTTCTCTGTCCCCACCCCCCAGTATTTATTGGCTTGGTAATTGCTTGTTTGGCCTTTTTTTAGTTGATTTTTCCTTTGTGCTGTTTGTGTATGTTGGAAACGTTCTTGTGACCGAGTCGGACCGTGCATTGGTCTCGTACGGTGTTTTCCGCTTCGTTCACGCTGTGTTTGTGCAGTTTTGTATGCTGCGTACGCGTCGGTCGCGGTGTATTGTGTTGCTTCGGCTCGGTTTTGTATGCGTGTCGGTCGTACGGCTTGTCCTCCGTCCGACTCGGTCGTGTTTTTCGCGCCTTGCATCGTACTTTGCGGGTTGGAGTTGGCGGGTACGATTCGGTCGGATTTGTTCCGGGTGCGTGTCGGTCGGTTGGATTCGCGTGTTTTTCCGGCCGGATTGCTATTTTCCGAGCGGCTCGGTCGGTCGGCTTGGTTTCCTGACGTGTCGGTCGGATTTATCGCGGCTTGCATCGTACTTGGCGTGTCGGGCGCCACTGGTACGTGTCGGTCGGTATTTTTCCGGATCCGAGTCGGTCGGTGCTTTTCCGGCCCGAATCGGAATCGACCCCAAAGTGTGAAGTGAGAGTTACATATGATCCGAGCTATCAACACTAACAAAGCGCTCCCAACACCTTTCGCTCTGTGATTACACTGTCGTGACTCAGGAGGAAGAGCAGGAGTGGGGGGCTATTTCCTGCCCTCTCTGTGATTTGAGTGTGCAGTGTGGCATTGCGTAATGTCATTGCTATCTTTGGCCTAATAAAAAACACTCCAGCTGTAGTAGGGCCCTGGCTTCACCTTCTGGTGCAGGGCGGGCTGTGCTTTATGGGAGGCATGGAGGGAGGGATGGTCTCGGCTGCAGCTCCGGCCTCGTACAGTGCCACTGCTATTACTAGTGAGCAACAGGCACTGAGAAGGTGGTATTGGTATTGGTGGTGGTGATAATGGTATTGGTGGTGCTGGTATTGGTGGAATTGGTGGTGGTGGTGGTGGTATTGGTGGTGGTTGTATTGGTGGTGGTATTGGTGGTGGTGGTACTGATATTGGTGGTGGCGTATTGGTATTGGTGGTGGTGGAATTGGTGGTGGTGGTATTGGTGGTGGTATTGGGATTGGTGGTGGTGGTACTGATATTGGTGTTGGTGGTGGTATTGGTGGTGGTGGTATTGGTGGTGGTGGTGATGGTATTGGTGGTGGTATTTGTGGTGGTGGTGGTGGTTTTGGTGGTGGTATTGGTAGTGGTATTGGTGGTGGTGGCATTGGTGGTATTGGTGGTGGTGGTATTTGTGGTGGTATTGGTGGTGGCATCATTGGTATTGGTGGTGGTACTGGTATTGGTGGTGATGGTATTGGTGGCGGCGGTGGCGGTATTGGTATTGGTGGTGGTGGTATTGGTGGTGGTGGTATTGGTATTGGTGGTGGTGTTGGTATTGGTGGTGGTGGGGGTACTAGTGTTGGTGGTGGTGGTATTGGTGGTGGTATTGGTGGTATTGGTGGTGGTGGTGGTATTGGTGGTGGTGGTGGTATTGGTGGTGGTATTGGTGGTGGTGGTATTGTTGGTGGTATTGGTGGTGGTGGTATTGGTGGTGGTATTGGTGGTGGTATTGGTAGTGGTATTGGTATTGGTATTGGTACTGGTGGTGGTGGTATTGGTAGTGGTATTGGTGGTGGTGGTATTGGTATTGGTGGTGGTGGTATTGGTATTGGTGGTATTGGCAGTGGTGGTGGTATTGGTGGTGGTGGTATTGGTGGTGGTGGTATTGGTGGTGGTGGTATTGGTGGTGTATTGGTGGTGATGGTATTGGTGGTGGTGGTGATATTGGTGGTGGTGGTGGTATTGGTGGTGATGGTAGTATTGGTTGTGGTATTGGTGGTGGTGATGGTATTGGTGGTGGTGGTATGGTGGTGGTGGTATTGGTGGTGGTGGTGGTGGTATTAGTGTTGGTGGTGGTATTGGTGGTGCTGGTGGTATTGGCATTGGAGGTGGTATTGGTATTGGTGGTATTGGATTGGTGGTGGTGGTATTGGTGGTGGTGGTATTGGTGGTGGTAGTGGTGGTATTGGTGGTGGTGGTAGTGGTATTGGTGGTGGTGGGGTACTGGTGGTGTTGGTGGTATTGGTGGTGGTGGTATTGGTGGTGGTGGCATTATTGGTGGTGGTGGTATTGGTGGTGGTATCGGTGACAGTGGTGGTATTGGTATTGGCATTGGTATTGGTGGTGGTGGTATTGGTGGTGGTATTGGTGGTGGTGGTATTGGTGGTGGTATTGGCGGTGTTATTGGTATTGGTGGTGGTGGTATTGGATTGGTGGTGGTGGTATTTTGGTGGTGGTGGTATTGGTGGTGGTATTGGTGGTGGTTTTATTGGTGGTGGTGTTGGTGGTATTAGTGTTGGTGGTGGTATTGATAGTGGTATTGGTGGTGGTGGAGGTGGTGGTATTGATGGTGGTGGTGGTGGTGGTGGTTTTGGTGGTGGTGGTGGTATTGGTGGTGGTGTATTGGTGTTGGTGGTGGTATTGATGGTGGTATTGGTGGTGGTGAAGGTGGTGGTATTGATGGTGGTGGTGGTGGTTTTGGTGGTGGTATTGGTGGTGGGGGTATTGGTGTTGGTGGTGGTAGTGGTATTTGTGGTGATGGTATTGGTGGTATTGGTGCTGGTGATATTGGTGGTAGTGGTGGTATTGGTGGTGGTGGTATTGGTGGTGGTGGTATTGGTGGTGGTGGTGGTAGTGGTATTGATGTTGGTGGTATTGGTGTTGGTGGTGGTACTGGTGGTGTTGGTGGTGGTATTGGTGGTATTGGTGGTGGTATTGGTGGTGGTGATATTGGTGGTGATGGTGGTACTGGTGGTGGTGGTGGTGGTATTGGTGGTGGTATTGGTAGTGGTATTGGTGGTGGTATTGGTGGTGGTATTGGTGGTGGTATTGGTGGTGGTGGTATTGGTGGTGGTATTGTTGGTCATGGTGGTATTGGTGGTGGTGGTATTGGTGGTGGTATTGGTGGTGGTATTGGTATTGGTATTGGTACTGGTGGTGGTGGTATTGGTAGTGGTATTGGTGGTGGTGGTATTGGTGGTGGTGGTATTGGTATTGGTGGTATTGGCAGTGGTGGTGGTATTGGTGGTGGTGGTATTGGTGGTGGTGGTGGTATTGGTGGTGGTATTGGTGGTGGTATTGGTGGTGGTGGTATTGTTGGTGGTATTGGTGGTGGTGGTATTGGTGGTGGTATTGGTAGTGGTATTGGTATTGGTATTGGTACTGGTGGTGGTGGTATTGGTAGTGGTATTGGTGGTGGTGGTATTGGTATTGGTGGTGGTGGTATTGGTATTGGTGGTATTGGCAGTGGTGGTGGTATTGGTGGTGGTGGTATTGGTGGTGGTGGTATTGGTGGTGGTGTATTGGTGGTGTATTGGTGGTGGTGGTATTGGTGGTGGTGGTATTGGTGGTGGTGGTGATATTGGTGGTGGTGGTGGTATTGGTGGTGATGGTAGTATTGGTTGTGGTATTGGTGGTGGTGATGGTATTGGTGGTGGTGGTATGGTGGTGGTGGTGGTATTGGTGGTGGTGGTGGTGGTATTAGTGTTGGTGGTGGTATTGGTGGTGCTGGTGGTATTGGCATTGGAGGTGGTATTGGTATTGGTGGTATTGGATTGGTGGTGGTGGTATTGGTGGTATTGGTGGTGGTCGTGGTGGTATTGGTGGTGGTGGTAGTGGTATTGGTGGTGGTGGGGGTACTGGTGGTATTGGTGGTATTGGTGGTGGTGGTATTGGTGGTGGTGGCATTATTGGTGGTGGTGGTATTGGTGGTGGTATCGGTGACAGTGGTGGTATTGGTATTGGAATTGGTATTGGTGGTGGTGGTATTGGTGGTGGTATTGGTGGTGGTGGTGGTGGTATTGGTGGTGGTATTGGCGGTGTTATTGGTATTGGTGGTGGTGGTATTGGATTGGTGGTGGTGGTATTTTGGTGGTGGTGGTATTGGTGGTGGTATTGGTGGTGGTTTTATTGGTGGTGGTGTTGGTGGTATTAGTGTTGGTGGTGGTATTGATAGTGGTATTGGTGGTGGTGGAGGTGGTGGTATTGATGGTGGTGGTGGTGGTTTTGGTGGTGGTGGTGGTATTGGTGGTGGTGGTATTGGTGTTGGTGGTGGTATTGATGGTGGTATTGGTGGTGGTGGAGGTGGTGGTATTGATGGTGGTGGTGGTGGTTTTGGTGGTGGTATTGGTGGTGGGGGTATTGGTGTTGGTGGTGGTAGTGGTATTTGTGGTGATGGTATTGGTGGTATTGGTGCTGGTGATATTGGTGGTAGTGGTGGTATTGGTGGTGGTGGTATTGGTGGTGGTGGTATTGGTGGTGGTAGTGGTATTGATGTTGGTGGTATTGGTGTTGGTGGTGGTACTGGTGGTGTTGGTGGTGGTATTGGTGGTATTGGTGGTGGTATTGGTGGTGGTGATATTGGTGGTGATGGTGGTACTGGTGGTGGTGGTGGTATTGGTGGTGGTATTGGTAGTGGTATTGGTGGTGGTATTGGTGGTGGTATTGGTGGTGGTGGTATTGGTGGTGGTATTGTTGGTCATGGTGGTATTGGTGGTGGTGGTATTGGTGGTGGTATTGGTGGTGGTATTGGTGGTGGTGGTGGTGGTATTGGTGGTGATGGTGCTATTGGTGGTGTTGGTATTGGTGTTGGTATTGGTGGTGGTGGTATTGGTGGTGGTATTGGTGGTGGTGTTGGTGGTCGTGTTGGTGGTATTGGAGGTGGTGGTGGTGATTTTGGTTGTGGTGGAGGTGGTGGTATTGGTGGTGGTATTGGGGATGGTGGTATTGGTGGTGATGGTGGTATTGGTGGTGGTGGTAGTGGTATTGATGGTGGTATTGATGGTGTTGATTGTGGTGGTATTGGTGGTGGTATTGGCGGTGGTGGTAGTATTGGTGGTGGTATTGGAGGTGGTGGTGGTATTGGTGGTGGTGGTATTGGTATTGGTGGAGGTGGTGGTATTGATGGTGGTGGTATTGATGGTGGTGGTATTGGTGGTGGTGGTACAGGTGGTGTTGGTGTTGTTGTTAATAAAACAGGCTTTTGAAAACAACCCGTCAGGTGGTTTTAGTACAGATGACATGTAATACAGATGGGCTGTTGTCAGCTTCAGCCCATTAGCACACGATTATGTGCTACCTGGAATTCACAGGACTTAATTCGCTAATCACTTCTAAATCCATTTTACTTGGGGGTTGAAACAGACACAAGATAATACCGGGTTAAAGTGATTGAAAGCGAGCGGCCGTGCTGCTTAAAAAAACACAAGCGGTTTCAGCTGAAGCAGCGCATGTCCGGCCTGCAGTAAGAGAAACTCAATAAAGTAAATAGTGCTTACAGACTAAATAACAGGTCCCATGTAACAACCGAAGTAAAGGGGCCAGTCGCCATGGGAGGGTACAAATGAGGACAAGGCCGTACTAAGGAGGGACTAACAAGCCTATTAACTAATCCGAAGGCAGCATTCATGAAAGACAATGACACAAGCCAATGAAAAATATGGGAGGAGAGTGGGCGCAGCTTTTCTTCCATACTCCACTACAGCAGTCTCGCAGAGCAAGCAGTGCATGCGCGCTGCCGCTAGGCTCGACCTAAAAATGTATAGGTTTGACTATATAAGGCCCCTCTTTAACTTGAAGTGGGATTTCAAATCCCGGAGGCATATTTTCCTTTTGATTATTGCTTGCATTAACTTTACTAAAAACGATTACTGTTCCAGAATTAAAAAACTATGATTTTGTATTCTACTCCACACGTTCTACATTGAGTAGTCATTTTGGAAATGAATAATTAGATTTACAATGTCTTGCTTCGTGAAGGAACCAAAGACTTTTGCATGTTTGGCCATGCAAAAAAAGGATATTTAAACAAAAAAATAGAGTTGCCAAATTTCACGCCATCTGTAAATGCTGATGGCCCTGGAGAAAAAAATGTGCACTTAGCTGGACAAGTGGGATGTTTGCCAATGTAGAAAAACCAGTTTCTGTCAGCAAGTGCCTCAGGGACTTCCTAAATTGGAAATACAGACATTCGAGATGCTGCACAGTTGCTGAGCCCTCTTTGGTCCTTCAGGATGATCATGGAATTGCCTTTAGGAGTAGTTTTTATAAACATGTCTAATTGTGCAGCTATTTAGGTGAGTTCCGGGTGGGATAGCAAGGCGGGCCAATGGAGGAGCGTTCGGATGATAAACCAGCACAGAGCATATTGCCTGGCTTGATGATAAGCGAAACTCTCTCACTAGCACTGCTAATGTAAGCATTTGTGCAAAACAGTGAGAAGAACTTGTATTATAAATATCTGGCGCGACCTGGAGCACCTTGAACAATATAAATCTGGACACCTGTCTGGCCTGGCTAACTCATCGCTGGAAACCTATATCCTGGGTAGCAATTTCAGCGTATTTAGTTTTTTTTATGACAGACTCTTTATTGAACACATTTAGAGCTCAGTGGCTTCTGGTAAGCTAGCTGACTGGCTGGAAAACCATCTCATACGGCACAAGAAAATGACTAAATGCCGTTGGCAGATCGATAACTATGAGCAAATAGGGAGTCTGATGGCTGAAAGAGAAATTGCAATCAATGAGAATGTGCTTTGGGAATGATTTCATCTATGGTATTGGCTTTATTTATGTATTTATTTACTTATTTATCTAACGGTGGGCTCGTGGTAAGTTTTCTTTCCATTTCTTCCTTTTCTTTCTTTTTCCAGTTAAATGTTTTCATATGTTTAATTGAGTGTTTATATTATTGCTACCGTTTCATTTTTGAATAATTGTTTTTGTATTCTGCTACATGGGAAACGGCCTTTACAATGTGGGCTGAGCCACTGTTGTTGTTTCCCTGCAAGCGTAACAATGCTTGACTGAACCACGCATCTACCTTAACCACGCATATGCGTGGTTAAGGCTGATAGCGGTCTAGAGTCCAAGTGGGTGAGGAGAGGAAGAGCAAGCATCAGAACAGAAAGCTCTGGATGCGGACAGGTAAGTGGTGCTGGGTTTGTGGGGGTAGTTTTATAAGAGTGGGGTCGGTTTTAGGGCTCCGGGCGAGGGATTTGGGGTAGTTTTTGGAAGGGGGCAGGATTTTAGGGCTCAGGGGTGGGAGGGTCAGTGTAGTTTTAAGGGCTGGGGCCAGGTTTGGGGGGTAGTTTTAAGAGGTTGGGGGTCAGTTTTAGGGTTCAGGGTGGTGGGGTCGGTGCAGTCTTTTTAAAAGGGGGCAAGGTTTTATGGCTCAGGGCAGGGGGCGGGGTTGGGGTAGTTTTAAGGGCTGGTGCCGAGTTGGGGGAGGAGTTTTTAGGGGTGGGGTCAGTTTTAGGGCTCAGGGCGGGGGGTCGGGTAGTTTTTTAAAAGGGGGCAGGGTTTTAGGCCTCAGGGCTGGGGAAGGGGTAGGGGTAGTTTTTAGGGCAGGGCCGGGTCGGCTTTAGGACTCAGGGGGGGATGAGGTAGGGGGGATAGAATTTTAGGGCTTAGGTTGGGGAGGGGGGGGTCGGGTATGGCTAATTTACCATGCATATCTCTTTAGCAAACATTCCTTTCCAACTAAATTTGTTGTAAAGGCATCCGTAGTAAACGCATGCGTGGGAAAGGAATGCATGGTTAAGACACATTCGTTGTTGGGACCGCGTTGTGGAGTCAGCGTGGTTCAACCATGCGGGCTTCTGTCAAACAACCCTGCTACATTCTTGATGAAAAACAACACATCAGCACTAAAAAGATGGAAAAGATGGTAACCAAAATATTGGATCAACACAGCAAGGAATGTATTTTTCTCCTATCTTCCCCCAGAATGATTTTGATTCTTGGACCCTTGATAGTTAGTATTTTCATCTCCACACAGTCTGGGTCTGCTAAACAATTTCCAATTGTATGTGAACTATAAAAATGAAAAACATTTTTTTAAATAAATTGGCATGATCAACTCTTTGATACATCAGTGGTAATGCATGCTCATATAAGGCAAGATACATAAATGTCAAATTTCAGACGTAAGCCTGCAGGAGAAACATTTCCTCACTTGCATCTGGAGGTGAATATTAATACAGCCTTACAAACACCCTTGTCACAGCACAGGATTGGGCCTGTGATAAAAGTAAGAAAACGTATTTTTACAATTAAAATGCAAGATTTTACTTTTTTGCGAGGCATCTGTAGGTATGCATTGAAGAGTTATACACAGCTGCTTACTGTTTAAATCTAAAATATAAGATGCTTCCATATTTAAATGTAAAAAGGCCTTAGAAGGTATGCTTTGTGCAAGAGACCTGTCCCTGCTCAATTGCGAAATGTAACTTTTTGCCTACTTTATATTTTTGCTACCTTCCGTTAGGAACGTCCTACAAGTGTCATTTCCACATTAGATAGGTTAATTAGTTTAGCACAATCAATGGAAACATTGAATTTTACTAACTAGACTGCTATCAAGACTATTGTAAATTTAACATATTGCCCGCCTAAAGGTTTAGCTAGTATACGCCAATGGCTTAAACCCATTTACTTTAGCAGTGATTGCTAGGTGTCAGGGATAATCACTGTTGTTCACTTCTTAACGTCTTGGAAGTGAGATGACCAACTGCTAAATATCAAAGGCTTATCTGCACAATGGGCTTCCTGACAACTCCGTACACACCTAGGCTATAGTTGATTGTTCTTAGGAACCATAAATCTAGCTACCTTTGAGAGGAACAGACATTCCAAAAAAAGAGGAGCACTTCACAGCATAGGTTGAAAGCAGATATGGCCAGGAGGAGAGTGGATATGGATAGGAGGGGCAAAATATTTATTTGACCATATGGAGGCAGGAATAACCTTATACTCACAAAAAAGAGAAAGTATGTACTATATACTACTCGTATTTCTTCAGTATAAGTCACAAAATGGGAACGCCCTAAGGGTTTTTAATACTGCCCTCGCCCACTAGATAGTGGCGTGCTTCATCATAGGGCCACTGACACACCCTTATGCAGACCAACATACAGGGTGGCGCACAAATATTTTTTGAATATGCTAGGGATCCACTTTGCAGAAAAACAAGTTAAAACTATCTAGGAGGGTACCCTCCCAATTTTTAATCCTGATCCCTCCTGACAGGATTAAAAATCTTAGGGGTGTACTTAGGGATTTAGGTCCCTGTCACCCTCTCTGCTTTTATCAACATGTTTCAGCCAATTAGATTTGCCCGCCAAGGGGCAATGGCCTTCCTCAGGATATAGATCCCTTCAAACCGCCTCCCAGAATATTTTGTGCGTGGAGGTTTTAAGTTATTATACTTGCCAGTTGTAGTAACACTTCAGGAAATTCCTAGACTGACAATAATATTGTTATTAATCGATTATATTAAAAACATTCTTACCAAAGGGACTTACATCAGTCCTGACTTCTACTTAATTATCACAACACGCAGTGTGAATACACACACACACACATCTCCCACATGGTACCAACCATAGTGTAGTCGCAGTGATTCATCTCTCTGTTTTCAAAGAAACCCATAAGTGTAGGTATAATTCTTTACCCGAGTTTCATACTTTCAGTTCTTAACTCGGGGTGAGGGTGGGACGTCGTCCTACTGTCACACTCTGTACAAGGTTAAACAGATTCGCTTTATTTCAATATTTTCATATTTCTATAAATATTTTCTGATAAACTCTGATATTCATTCCACTGTTCTTAATTAAAAAATCCATCTTAGGGGGCCTGATCTTTCCATTCGCATCTCTATCCACTGTTTTATTTTATATCTCCTGCCCAGTCCTACTCCAATTCGATACACAGGGCATCTCTGTGATCTTATTGGACCTTCTGCCGGTATTCTGGCATTGTCCGGTCCGAATGCATCTTTAATATGCCGTGCTCTCCCCATCCCCTAGTTAGATTCCCCCATCCAGGGCACTTACTTTGTCAAGGTACGAGCGTATCCCAATCGGTCCACTCCTCACCCTCCCCGGCGATAATACTCAGGACGGCCAAGGCCTGTTTTTAGGTAAGGAGACGCTCTTTCTTCCCGTCATAGCCTGCCAAGGGGTGGGGTTTGGGCAGACAGGGAGTGAAATCTATGGAAAGTTTAGAGCACCATGTGTGTTGGATGTGTCATAAATTGAACCCAGGGCCTGGCCAAGAAGACTTCCCTAAAATAGGCAGGGGGGGGGGGGGCAGCTTCAATTTGCAGAACATTGCCTGAAAACTGTGACTTAGAAACGTTTCAGCTCTTGAAGCCAAGCCTGCTTATAATGGATGTTGACTGCCTACTGTCCCCTACAGCATAGTTGTTGCTTTTTTAATAATTTTCAATCCCTTCATCTGATGTTCCTCTTCTAAGTGTAAATTGTGATTGTTGCAATTTGTCCCTCAATAAAATTTGTTTTCTTTATTGGAATTAAGTTGTTTTACTTTGTGGAGCCTCCGTCACGGCTCACATCAAAGACTGTGGCCACTCCCTCACCATTGTTTAACAATCCGTTTTTCTACATATAACTTTAAAATATTAGCCAATGAAAAAATATCACTAAAATAAAAACTGGCTGTTATAACGGAACCAAATAAATTACATCTAAACATGAATGTTAAGACACTCACAAAGAACAGACACGTGGGAGGGTCCAGTTACCCCTGTTTTCCTGATCAACATGATAAGGTGCATATGACTCAGACATTTTTCTAAGCAATCATTATTGTTATAGAGACATATCAAAGAATGTATCAGTGTAGTGAAACCCCTAACCCTGCTCCCAGAAAAGTCAAAGTTTATACATTTGTAATGAAATTTCAATTTAGTGCTTCTGCCGTGGCAGTGTACTGGAAATGAGCAACTGCCCTATGCTTATTTCAAGGAGTGAGCAAGCAAGCAACACACAACTATTGGTCAAGCACCAGTAATCTCCTTTGTAGAATAATAATGGAAGCTGGCTGGCAGCCGAATGGCTAACGATGAGATAATTGTTGGCCTCTAGTGAGGGCATCACTTGTTAAGGATGAACCGTTCAGAGAATGAGGTTATGTTCGATTTTCAAAGCATGTAGTAGCCTTCATTTCAGTGCATTTATTAAACATGACCTCAAATAGCTACAGCAAAATGAAAAAAACCTAAAACAAGGAAGAACAGTTTCTACCACTTTAAAGGCCTTCAGCGCTAGGATACAAAATTCCTAATAATGGGTCGAGTTATGTTAATTATTTATTCTTATGCTAAACTATAAAGTTTTGGAGGTCTGATCCCTGAATATCGAACCCACAATATTGAAGGGACGGAATATCGAGGACAAAGTATAAAAATCAATGACAAAGTATAAAAACCAATGACAGGTAGGTATGTCTAGATTTTGTACACCTAACTCCACATATATGTACCTACGCAGTACATATATGTTTCAGGTACGCAGATGTGGAGTTATTTGAATTGTAAATCGATACTTCCCTATATGCACTTTCCTTTCCATATTTATCCCTTGATATTCTGTCCTGTATATACTTGTAGCATTATATTGTTGGTGTTGATATTCCTGTAGTACAACCAGTTTTTGATATATCATGTACAATGCATGATTTGGTCTCATAATTAGCCATGCATCAACATTAATTTAAAAAAGTGTACATTCTTAGTTGGGTGTAAGGAAACCCCTCTTTTTACATGATCACTTTCAAAGTTTTGGACTGAAGCTCCTGGTCTTTTGGTTTTTAATCCTGCCAAACAGGCCTCAGGGCCAGTCCTCTCACCCTTAAAATGTGTGTATTTGATTGGTTCCCCACTATTGACATAAGGTAACTTACTTATAAGTCCCTAGTATATGGTACCAGGAGTACCCAGTGCCTGTAAGTAAAAGTTACCCTCGTGGACTGTAGCACTTATTGTGCCACCACAAGTGTGACAAAGCAAACCAAGATTCCCAGTTGTTGCTGGCTTGCAGAGCAGTTTCCGAACTGCTAACTCGACTTTCCATTTAAACTAATGACAAAGTCAACACCTTCCTTTTTAATATATATAAGTCATCCGTAAGGCAGGCCTATCGAGCGCTAAGGAAGGGTGATGTATTATATAAAGGGAGGGACATGTGTTTTCGCATGTCTTAACAGTAGAGAACCCAAATTACTGCTGTTGCTCTAAAATGCCTAGTAGCCCGATTGGCGAGTACAGGGAATACGCTGACAACTCAGCTGTACTAACATCTGAATGGGACTACTGAAGTTAGCACTTCAAGGTATCTAATAATCTTTATATTAAACCCAGCTTGATGGCCAAGTCAAATTTAATGTAACTTTTAAATAAATAGCAAGTTTAGAAAGTCCTGCAGTCACCGTTTCTAGCTGCTGGCCTCAAGACAGCTTTGTGCCCTTATGTTTGGATGGGGGTTGTGAAAAACTCTCAGGAAGGAGCACAAATGGCCTGCCATTGGAAGAGGTGTTATCTCTTCCTGGCAAGAAAGCCAAACTGGGTATGAGCCCAAAAGGCAAGCTACTAAGGGGAAGCCACCTTTGAGGGGCACATGGTGGACACTCATGAGAGGGGCTGCTCTTTTGTTCTGGTAGACAGGTTGGCATCGAGGACAGAGAGGGGGAAACAGTTGCCAAACCAGTTTTTCTGTGGGTGTGTAGCCCTTAGGTAGTCTACCAAGCTCCACACATGAGAGAGGGGTCCTGCCATCTGGAAAGTGGGCAGAACATTGCATCTGGGATGGCTAGATCCAACATTTGACATGAAGTTGTCATCAGGTGGAAGGGGAACTGGTAGCCCATTGGCTAGTAACCACCGCACCCCTCGAGAGCAAGTTCTGGGCATAAAAGTGGTACTCAGACCTCAGATCTCATCTGGACTGTAAAGAGAGGGCCGAAGAAGGATTGCTCCCTAGACCTGGCAAAGAGAGGATGCACCAAAGACTGAACTATATCTGCTGATCTCTGACTAGCATGGAGAGGACTGGGCATGTGGTGCCCTGCTTGAGGAAACATCATCCACGAGCCCCAGACAGATGAAGTGACTCCAAGAGTCAGTTGGCTTATTCCTAGTCCAGCTATAGGGCCACAAAAGGTTAGGAAGCTTGCCTTGGAGAGCTGGAAGCCACAATCTGACTGCTGCTTACTGCCAATGTGCAGCCTGAGAGACTGATTACCGACACTCAAAAGTTGCATCTGAGTCTGCTGGACCCAGGAAAGTCATCAGAGTGCGGTTTGGTCTCCCACGACAGACACTAGGCTCTGTTAAAGGGAACCATTACGTTCACTGTAACTGGAGACCAGTAACCCTGTGTTAATTGGTTTTTTGCTGGACTTCAACCAGACTTCAAGGGATATTGACCCCTGTTGCCAAAGTCCCCCTACCATGCTCATGGACCAAGGGGTGGCCCTAAGGAAGACCTTGTCACCTGAACATCATCCTTAGCATCCTTCGCCATCTTCATCCTCCTGTATCCCTTGCATCAGGACCACATATGACAGTTCCCCACAGAGCCTGGATTTGAACTGGAGACTGCTTTGACTGCAAGTTCACTGTCCTGCCAAGCCTCATTGGCCCCTGCGACTCCCTCCCTGCCAGAGTTGGTCACTCAAAGCAGGCCGGAGTAGTTGTTTACAAAATTTTCAAATGTTTTCCAAGTAACTGCACTAGTGGCCAATTCTTGTTTGTGATTTGAATAAAAGCAGTGATTTATTATTTGCTTCTTAATTTATATCTCTGTAACCCTCCAATGGATTTTGTTTGTTGCAGTGTCTCCAAATAATGAAAATTAGAGCTCATTTTATGAATTGGTGTCAAATTTTCTTATGGTGTGTTTGTCTCTTATTCAGCTCTTTTGTTACATGTTCCTTTAGCCTTCCTCGGGTTCTGCTGAGCCTCCGAAGCACTTCTGATCAGAGGACTGGACTCTCTCCCCATGCAACCCTGAAGGGGAGAGCCATGAGACTTCCTGCGGTGCCTGAAGCTGTGCTTGTGAATTTAAACAGATGATATGATTCTTGACTACAGCAATGGATTGGCTGTCGTGGTGAATTCTGTCTCTCATCAGGTTGACTTGGTAACCCCATTTCCAAGACAAGAACAGTACCATGGTTTAAGGCCAGAAAATTGGGTCCTGGTGAAAAAACACATCAGAAAGACCTGCATGGAGTGGTGCTGGCGGGGCCCACTCTAAAGCTAGCCTTGTGACAAACACTGCTGTGAAGTGTGAGTGTCTGCCAAATTGGATTTATGCCTCCCACACCAAAAGAGTGAGACAAGCCAGTGAAGAAGTGCTGACAACAATAACTGATTCACAGAGTGAAAGTCCAGCAGAACAAACGCTCCAAGGGAGGAGAAGATTGCACACAAGAGTCTCGAAACCAAGTCAAGACAAAGGCACAGCCTGTGGTGAGTGTGCTAAGAGAACAGCAGTGAACCAAGCAGTCAATCCTGAAAGTGTGCACACCTAGCTGGAAGAATGTGCAAGGGATTCAACCAGAGGAGAGCAAAGGAGAGGGAGATGGCCAAAAAGTGGGGAGAGACTGAGTTGTGTCAGATGAACGCATCCCAAAAACGATCAGAGAAGAAACAGAGCCAATCGAACAAAGTGACAGTGACAGTGAGCAACCAGAAGTTCAAAGAGGCAAAGAGTGCCTAATCAAAAGTATTTGGCTCCTGAGTGGGCTTACTTTGCTGAGAGTGATCCTGATCTAACAGTACATAAGATTGAGAATTACCAAAGTATTTTAAAAAACCTGCCATGAATAATGCTACTAGAACAAAGATTGATTGATAATATTTTTGATTGACTGAATTCAAGTGGCATATGTCCAGGTATCGAAAGTTCATGCTTTGTATTCTGAGTATCCAGTGAAAATAATAGGCCTGTAGGTTCCAGTAGAAGAGTAGGACTTTTGTCCCTTTAGAGTATCTATTTGTAGACTGCAGGCTTCTAATGCTGTAGTCAACTGAACTGACAGACTTTTTTTTTTAATAAGAATTTTTTTATTGATTTTCGATACAATAAGTATGAATTTCACAAAGCAAGCACATTGTAAACAGAATGTCCCATAGCACCTCGCGTGCCCGGTCAATCTCATAAACGTAAATACACAACCCCACCACTACTCGGGTCCGCCATGGTTTGGGGCCCAGCTCCCTCCAAACCATAATAAGCCCACCACTTATGCCAAAACTTGGCATGTTTGCAGGGGCACCCTCATTCAGAGTCGATAGTCTTCTCCAGTTTTGCACACCAGTCCATACAACGCTTCCAAGCCACCAAGGGCGGTGCCCTGGCGGAGGTCCATTGTTTAGTTATGTCCCTCTTAGCCAGCAGTGTGCCCAACTCTACCAGCGTCCTGTTCCCCCATATCCTCCGAGATATCTAACAGGGCAATCCTGGGACTAGCTTCCAAATGAGATCCCACTACGTTGGATAGGATCGAGAATATTTGGACCAGTATTGCTGTATAAGGAGTCAGGCCTGCTCTGTGGCGCCCCTTTAGGCGCCCTACACCACAAACACGCAGGGGATGGAGACATCCAGGTACTCTAGAGTCAGTAAGGTGTAAGGTATACCTGGTGAAGGTATTTAAACTGGATGAGCTGGAGCCTAGCAGGAATCATCAACATCGGGGAAACCATACAGGCGAGCCGCCAGTCCTCCTCCTCCAAGGGACTCACCCATTCCTCCCAGCTTAATCTCAAGGATCCAGGGAGTGCACAACCAAAGTCTTATAAATTTGTGATATCCCCCCTTTTCTCCAGAGGACCCATAAGTATCTGCATTTCCAGTGAATTAAAGTCTGGGACATCCCGTAGGTCATTGTGATAATCAGAGAGAGCATGTCGGAGCTGGAGGTACCGGAAGAATTGCAGTGTATGGAGCTGGAATTCTGGTTGAAGGACGTGAAAGGAGCGAACGCGACCCTTATCCCAGACACTTCCCAATTCTGTGACACCAAGCTGGTCCCACCCTCGGGACCCCTCAATGCTCATTATTCGTGCCAGCCATTGGTCCGCCCACAAAGCGGTCTCCACTGTGAATCGTCGGTCCCATCTCATCCAGCGCAGTGCTGCCCTCCAGGCCCTAAGCACCTCTTTTGTGGAGTCCGGGAGCATGTCAGGGCCTAGGACCCCATATAGCATGTGCGTTATGTTCTCTAAACCCATCAACGCAATCTCTCTCTGGTAGGTAAGGTCCTCCCAACCCCCATGTAGCCAGTCATTCACTACCATAATGGGTGCAGCCCAATAGCATCAGCTGACATCTGCCATGGCGAGCCCTCCATCATATGTGGCATGGAAAGATTTGCCAAAGGCAGCACTTGGGGTTTGTTAGCCCAGGAACCACTGTATAGATGGGGCCAGAGTGTTAAACCAATTCTGTGGAATACGAAGGGGGACATTTTGAAGGATGTAGAGGAAACGAGGTAGTGCAACCCTGCCCATAAGGTTAAGGGGCAGCTTGTCCCACTTGGTCATGTCGTCACAATCCCTCCGCAAAAGTAGAAGGAGATTCAGGCTCCAAGTGAGCTCCGGCTCCCACGAGATGTGCACTTCCAGGTACAGAAAGCTAAGGGTAGCCCAGGGTTCCAGGCTTCATCTTGATGATCGCCCCACAGGGGGAACAAGAGAGATTTGTCCCAGTTACCTTGCAATCCAGAGGCTCAGGATATGAATCAATCTGGGCCCTGTCACAGCGGGCTGGGAAAGAAAAAGAAGGACATCGTCCACATACAGGGCGATCCTGTCATCCGACGCGAGGCCCCAGTCGAAGCCCCACACATGCGCATCACAGCTCTCCCAACTCTCCAAGGGTTCAATGGCCAACAAGACGAGGAGGGGGGATAAGAAACAACCGTGCCAGGTTCCCTGTCGAATAGGAATCCTGGGGGACATCACACCATTTATCCTAGCCTGGGCAGCATACAAGACCTTGACATATGCCCGGTATTTGGGGCCTAAGCCCAACTTAAGGAGGGGCTCTTCCAAGAACGACCAGTTTAGGGTGTCAAAAGCTTTCTCAAAGTCGATAAGCATGTCTGGTGCTACGATGTGTAATAAACCCGCATTGGTCCGGATCGACCAAGTGGGCCAGGACCTTCAGGAAATGATAATCCAACAGCTTTGCATAGAGCTTGACCTCTGCATTATTGAGGTAGATGGAACGATACGAGGCACACCAGTCTGGCAGACGGTCCGGCTTTGGCAACACTACCAGCATTACAAGATCTATCTCCTCGGGAAAATGTCAGTTTGAGACCGCTTCCACGAACATGTCCAGAATAGGTGAAAGGATCGCCAGCTGAAGCCGTCGGGAATACTCCATTGGGAACCCATCAGGGATCAGAGTTTTGCCCATGTTGAGATCAGACAGCATCTCCCAAACCTCCTCAAGCATGTGTGGCTGGTCCAGATCATCCCTGTCAGACCATGACAGATGGAGCAGCGGTATGTCTGTGACAAGGAGGGGGCACCGACTTCGCATGGCAAATGGACACATTCCGCTTACAGGCCCTCATAATACTGACCGAAGGCCGATGCTATCTTGGTGGCCCTCTCCAACAGCACTGCGGTCCAGTCCAACACTGGGGGAACGATTCTAGTTTCAATGTTCTTGGTTGCTACCTATAGAGAAGCTTACTGGATTTATCCCCCATTCATATACCCATCGGGTGGAGGCCATTCAGCTTTCTCCAGGCAGATTTGGCATAGGGAGGCTCTGTCCAGTACCACAGAACACAACAGTGGCTCCATCGGGAGCCCCGTGCCTCATGCTCCTGAGATAATATGGACGCCACAAGCTTTGTAATATGCACCAGTTGCTCGCAGTCTTGACGCCAAACATAAGAACGGGCAACCCCCCACATGGAGGCCTTAAAGTTACCCCTCAACACTTTAGGGGAGTCTACTGTGTCCTTGTTGATGTCTAGAAATGCGTTGAGTTCTAGTTCCAAGTAGGAGGTAAAGCGCTACTCCATCAAGTACCAGGCATACAAACGGCACATGGGCCGATGCCCCCCATCAGGGGCACCGATGTGTGCCGTCACTGAATCATGATATTGATATCCCGGCTGGAGTATCACCGTGTCGGTGATGTCTAAAAGGTTGGGGTTGGAACCAGTAAATAATCAATGTGGGACAGTGACCAGTGTACCACGGAGGTCAATCAATCAATCACAGAATTTGTAGAGCGCACTACTTACCCGCGAGGGTCTCAAGGCGCTGGGGAGAGGGAGGGGGGGGGGGGTGCTGCTACTGGTCGAACAGCCAGGTCTTGAGTAGCCTCCTGAAGGTCAGCAGGTCTTGGGTCTGTCGTAGGCTTAGTGGAAGGGTGTTCCAGGTCTTGGCGGCGAGGTGTGAGAAGGATCTGCCGCCGGTGGTTGTTCTTCGAATGCGAGGGACGGTGGCGAGGGAGAGGTCGGCGGAGCGGAGCTGGCGGTTGGGGACGTAGAAGAAGAGTCGTCTGTTGAGGTAGGCTGGGGCAGTTTTGTGAAGTGCCTTGTGTGCGTGGATGAGGAGTTTGAAGGTGATCCTCCTGTCGACGGGGAGCCAGTGCAGGTTCCTCAAGTGGGGGGTGATGTGGCTGTGGCGTGGTACGTCGAGGATCAGGCGTGCGGAGGCGTTTTGTATGCGTTGCAGTCGCTTGATGAGCTTGGCTGGGGCTCCCGCGTAGAGGGCGTTCCCATAGTCAAGTCTGCTACTGACGAGGGCCTGGGTGACTGTTCTTCTTGTGTCTGTCGGGATCCACCTGTAGATCTTGCGAAGCATGCGGAGGGTGTTGAAGCAGGAGGAGGAGACTGCGTTGACTTGCTTGGCCATGGAGAGCGTTGAGTCGAGGATGACTCCCAGGTTGCGTGCGTGGTCGGTGGGTGTCGGGGCTGCTCCCAGCGTCGTTGGCCACCAGGAGTCGTCCCAGGCTGAGGGGTTGGAGCCGAGGATGAGGACCTCCATCTTGTCAGTGTTCAGCTTTAGTCGGCTGAACTTCATCCAATCGGCGACGGCCTTCATTCCTTCATGGAGATTGGCTTTGGCGGCGAGGGGGTCCTTGGTGAGGGAGAGGATCACTTGAGTGTCGTCGGCGTAGGAGATAATGTTGAGGTCGTGCTGTCTGGCGATGCGTGCGAGCGGGGCCATGTAGATGTTGAACAGTGTTGGGCTGAGGGAAGATCCCTGGGGTACGCCGCAGATGATCTCGGAGGCTTCGGATCGGAAAGGTGGGAGGCGGACTCTCTGGGTTCTGCCGTCGAGGAAGGAGGTGGTCCATTCCAGGGCCTTGTCTCGGATCCCTGCATCGTGGAGGCGTGCTCGTAGAGTGCGGTGGCAGACAGTGTCGAAGGCGGCGGAGAGGTCCAGCAGGAAGAGGGCTGCGGTCTCACCATTGTCCAGCAGGATCCTGATGTCGTCGGTGGCGGCGATGAGGGCAGTCTCAGTGCTGTGGTTGCTGCGGAACCCTGATTGGGATGGGTCCAGGATGCTGTTTTCTTCGAGGTATCGGGTTAGCTGTTTGTTGACGATCTTCTCGATGACCTTGGCTGGGAACGGAAGCAGGGAGATGGGCCGGAAGTTCTTGAGGTCTCTCGGGTCCGCCTTGGGTTTTTGAGTAGGGCGTTGATCTCTGCGTGTTTCCAGCTCTCTGGGAAGGTCACGGTCTCGAAGGAGAGATTGATGACGTTGCACAGGTGGGGTGCGATGGAGCTGCTGGCTTTGTTGAAGATGTGGTGCGGGAAAGGGTCTGACGGGGAGCCGGAGTGTATTGTGCTCATGGTCTTGATGGTGTCCTCGATGTTCACGCTGGCCCAGGCTGGCAGGGGGTCGTGGTCAATGGTATGTGGCGGGTCTGGTGCATCGATCTTAGTTGGGGCTGTCTGGGTGTTGAAGCTGTCGTGGATGTCGGCGATCTTGCGGTGAAAGAAGGTGGCGAGGGAATCGCACAGGGGTTGCGACGGCGGGATGTCGTTGGTGTTGGAGCTGGGATTGGAGAGTTCCTTCACTATGTTGAAAAGCTCCTTGCTGTTGTGTGCGTTGTTGTCGAGGCGGTCTTTGAAGGAGATTCTCTTGGCGGACCTGATGAGGTGGTGGTGGTTACGGATGGCGTCTTTGTGGGCTGTGTGGCTGTCCGGTGTCTTATCACTGTGCCATTTCTTCTCTAGTTTCCGGCAGGTACGCTTGGAAGCTAGGAGTTCCGAGGTGAACCAGCTGGCTCTTTTGGTGGTGTCACTGTAGGTGAGCTTTTTCAGTGGGGCGAGGGTGTTGACACAGTCGTCCATCCATCGTCTGAGGTTGCAGGCAGCGTCGTCGGTGTTGGATGGGTCGGAGGGAGGGCTGAGAGCGAGGGTTGCCCGAAGTTGGTCTTCGGTGACTTTGCTCCAGCAGCGGCGTGGGATCTGTTGGGTGCGGTGGTGTGTGGTGCGTTTCTGGAAGGTGAAATGGATGCAGCGGTGGTCGGTCCAGAGGAGTTCCGTGGTGTGGCTGAAGGAGACGTGGGAGCTTGAGGAGAAGATGGGGTCAAGCGTGTGGCCGGCGGAGTGGGTCGGTGTTGTGACGAGCTGGCTCAGTCCGAGGTTGGCGAGGCTGTCGATCAGGGTGGTGGAGTTGCTGTCGTTGTTGTTCTCCAGGTGAAAGTTCAGGTCTCCGAGGAGGATGTAGTCGGTAGAGGTCAGGGCGTGCGTGCTGATGAAGTCGGCGATGGAGTCGCTGAACTGGGGTCGGGGCCCAGGGGGTCTGTAGACAAGGGTGCCTCTAAGGGTGGTGTTGGGGTCCGTGTGGATCTGGAAGTGCATGTGTTCGGCGGTGCTGAGAGTGTCGTCGGTGTTGGTCGAGACCCTGATGGTGTTCTTGTGGACGATGGCGATTCCTCCTCCTACTGCGTTGATGCGGTCTCTGCGGGTGATCTTATAGCCGTCTGGGATGGCTATGGCGATGTCGGGGGCGGAGGAGTCGTTCATCCAGGTCTCAGTCAGGAAGGCGACGTCAGGTGATGATGTGTCGAGCAGGTCCCAGAGCTCGACGGCGTGTTTGCGTGCGGAGCGGGTGTTCAGTAGGATGCACCGGAGGTGGTTGAGGTCCTTCTTGGCGGGCGCCTCGGTGGCTCTGAGGCTGGTGTAGCTGCAGTTCCGGCAGGTGAAGGGACCATGGGTGCGTTTCGGGGCGGCCTTGAAGCAGTTGTGTGTCCGTCCGGGGTTGAGAGCGTGGAGTGTGGTGGCATCGTATCGGCGTCGGTCCTCGAGGCTGGAGCGGGGGGCGCGCGGCCCAGGGGTTCTGGCGCTGGGCGCGGTCCAGGCACGGACGGGCGCAGACGGGCTTGCCTTAGGCGCGGCCGCGCAGCGGCCGCCATATATGGGGAGGTGGGAGGGAGGAGCAGCTGGGAGGCAGGGGCAGCGAATGGGCAGTCAGGGGGGCGGGGCCGCAGGGGACGCAGCAGCGGGAATGGAGAGAGGCAGCGAGGGGCACAGAAGGCAAAATGGGCACAAGGGGGGTGGGGGCAGCGAGGGAAAAACAGAAGAAAACACGGGCACAGTACAGTGGGGGAGCGAGGGCACAGAAGGCAAAATGGACACAAGGGGGGTGGGGGCAGCGAGGGAAAAACAGAAGAAAACACGGGCACCGAGGCCACAAGCGGAGGGGCGAGCTTACCAGCAGCAGCAGCGGGCGGACAGCACAGGTGGAGCTGTGTGGTGGCAAGGTCAAGGTCTGAGTGTAGTCTCTGCAACCAGGATTTGAGATCCTCCACACGTCACTCAGCCCCAGACTAGCAGCCTAGTCCAACAGCCCTCTCCCCACCCTCAGTGAGCCCGCCGTGGACCTGTGGAAATCCTGGTCGGACATATTATCATTGATGTCCCCCCAATGATAGTCACCCCCTGGGGCAGAGCCAGTATGAGTGCCCGAAGGCTCTACAGAGTAGGCGAGTCATACACACACACACCAAATTATACAGGGTGCCTTCCAAGGACCGTTCAAGGATGACATACCGCCCATAAGTGTTCCAGGAAAGCCTGGAAACCACCAATGGCAAGTGTTTATGAAGAAGAATTGCAGCTCACCAGGACCCCCAGTAATAACCGGCATGGAGAACGATGTTATACCTCTTGAGGGCTAGGAAGGGGCAGTTGGTACTCTGAAGATGTGTTTCCTGGAGTATCAGTATCATCGGGGAATGTCGATACACAAACTGTCATACCAACCCCCTCTTAATCCGGTCCAGCAGTCCATTGACATACCATTTCATTACCATAAAGTTGTGCATTGTGACCATGGTGGATGCCAATGACGAGGGACCTGGAACAACACAGACAGTCCCCCCTCACAATGGACAACAGAATGGAGCCCATAGTGAGACCAGCCAGCTGCAGCGTGTGGGTTCAGGGAGTATGAGCCCGGTCGTGAGAGCAAGAAAATAACATAAATGGGCAAACAGACCAAACAATCAAAACAAACCCCATATGCCCCTCCATACTTGCCTCCTCAAAGAAGCATTTGTCACCCTAACCCCATAATTAAAACCTGAACAAACTTGAGAGTGATATAGTTAGGGGGCAAAGACCATAAGCCCAACTCGGCCCCACCAGAGGCAAGATAAAAAGATAGTTCGACAGGACACAATGGTGCTGGTGTGCAATGTACAGTTCTATAGCTCGGCCCCCAGCGGGGTTTCCCCCAGAGTTATGGTTCAGATTCGGCCTCCAATTGGTGATCAATGGTGGGAGCCCGTGGGAATATCAAAATCGGCTGTGATCAACTAGGCTCACTCCTCCTGAACTAACAGACTTACACAGAAAGGAACTGAAAGTTTTGCTGTTCTGCACAAGTAGAATCAAGAGTAGATTTTGTTTTTTATTTCTTTTCCTTTTTGATCTGACTTGAGAGAAACCATGGTGTCAAGTACACCAAAAAGTTGTAGAATTGTAATGATACTAGTGATATTTGCCATAGTCATACTAATGATTGGCTTACTGTTGAGTCCTAACTCGTCTGTTGAACATGCTTCAACAAAAACTGAACCTGATCTGCCCTATTTAGAGGAACAACGTAGATTTAACATGAAGATATTACATTCAGATGGTTCCAAGGGAAATTACTCAGACGGTGTGTTTTTTAGGTTGCTACATGAATATTCTAAGGGTATGAATGCAAGAGGTTGCTATATATGCACATATTTACCTGCTTCTCCCACAGCTGGCGGGACGTACCACTATTTGCCGTTAACCTAAGCATTTTCTTGCAATAGAGTCATGATTTTTTTCTATCTTCAAACTATGATCTATCTATGGACGATGCACCTATGATTAAGGTTTTAAAACCACAAACAGGAGCAAAGTCTCATATTGAATGCTTTATTATCTGAGATCTACAACACAAACTAAATTTATTAACTCGACTAACTCTAAGGTTTCCTGTAAATTAAGCATAGCTGAAAAATATTTTATTGAGAATTGCTTGAGAGGAGACTGAAGGTTGGGAAAGAAATGAAGAAATGAGAAAGGAGTGGTTGGGAGAAGGAAGAAAAGGCAGTAAAGGAACTAGGAGTACATCCAAAACCCAGTTTGGTCTTTTATGTTAGGAGAAAGAAAGAACAGGTTTGAAGCAGGTTTAAAACCCAGAGTTAGTGGGCCGGAGTGATTGTGATGTGCATGCAAGCTTATGGGAGATGTGTATTCAAAGGGAAACAGCCTTTACAACAATGCCTTTACCACGCATGCCTTTACCATGCATGGTGTGTGTATATGAGGTTTAGGGGTGGGTAGTAGTAAAGGGTAGTTAATTTTAGGGTTTAGGGTGGGTAGTGGTACAGGCAGTTTAGAAGTAAATTATAAATTGGGGGGGTTCCCCCAAACAACATACATTTATTATTAAATTAAAACTGTAAATGAAATTAAAGTGGATGGTACTTGCTAATCTGATAGTTTAAGACTTTGCTGTATAATTGGGAAGAGGGTTTGTCACTTTCTACTTGGCACGGATGGCTCTGTGCTAATCCTATGCTCAAAAACCTTGCTAGAAAAACAGACATTTAAGGTGAGCAGATTTGAAGTGTTAGTGTGTTGTAGAGTGTTCCATATAAAGGAACTGCTCCCTGTCTAAAACATGGGAACTAGCCAGGGTTCCCTGCTCCTTTTGAATAATTTATGCAGCAATATAAGCCTGTAAGGGCATTGTTTTGACTGATACTGTTGCTCCCTTGTGTCTGGACAAAGCTATACCTATCTGACGAGCTCTAACAAGAGTGAAACACATGTATCAGGGGTTGCTTTTATTCATTCCAGGCTGATTTGCATGGTATTTTGCTAATCCAAACCTGTAATACTGTGCCTGGAATTTTTAAAGGATTTTGTCAATTTTCAGCTCAGCATGGACAGCACTTGCTAATCCTATGCTTAAAGACTTTGTTGTGAAAATGGCAAGAGGCTTTGTCACTTTCTAGCTCTGCATGGATCGCACTGTGCTAATCCTATGCATAAAACTTTGCTAGAAAGATAGACATTTAAGGTGAGCAGATTTGGGGAGTCGGTGGTATTGTAGAGAGTTCTGTATAAAAGAACTGCTCTCAGTTTAAAATGTCGGAACTACCCAGCTATTTTAACTAAGTGATATCTCAGGCCGCTGCAATTTTGTGAAATCTCGTGGAAGTACTGTGGCACATGGTGATGACAATTCATTATGTGATTGGCTTATGATTGCCTTTAAAAAATCTGTTGTTTTTATCACATAATGGCTGTATGGTAGGTTAGGGCCTTAAATCAATGTAAGCATTAGGTTTCATAATTTTTCCCTACCTATTACCACTTAATTAAAGGGGTTATAGGCAGGAAAAATTATTTATAGTTCTATATATTAAAAAAGAAATCATGGAGTACTGTGGTACTGCCTTGAAAGTACTATGGTACCTAATTTTTTTTTTTTTAAATTGTAAAAACACTGTAATTCACAAAGGTAGTGTACTACAGTGTATTAATTTTTTTTTTTTACATATTAATTTTTCTTTTTTTTTTAAACCTATGCAGTATCGAGGTAATATGAAGAAATTACTGTGCAACTTAATTTTTTTTGCAAAAATAGTGATGCGGTAGTACTGACAACTATTTTAAATTATGTAAAAAAAAGTCCATACCTATAACTACTTTAATATAGGGGTAATAGGTAAGGAACAAGAATAAAACTCATAGTTACATATATCTGAGGCTCTAACCCACAACACAGCCAAAGTGTAATAAAAGTAATATGGCTGCCTTTTAATTGTCATTACCATGTACCATGATATACTGCAAAGTTACCGCAGTATACCATGGCACAAGTTATAACAGTATTGCATTACCTTTGCGTCATGCATGGGGTTGCATTGGGCAATGCAATACTTAGGTCACATTTAGAAAGCAACACAAGGCCGCCACCATGTGTGCCCATGCGTTGCTAGGTAAAACAAAAGAAACACAAGGCAGCGCAATTCGCTGTTTTGGGTTACTCTGAACACCATCATCTAAATTCCTGGTCAATTTCACCTAGATACTTATGCTCGCCACTCTACTCCACCCTACACCATTCCACTATACACCACTCCATTGTACAGTATTCCACTGTTCGCCACTCAAGTGTATACCACTTCACTCTACGCCATCCCACTCTACCCCACTCCACTATATGCCACTCCAGTCTACGCTATTACACTGTACGCCACTCCAGTCTACGTTGTTACACTATGCACCACTCCACCCTACACTAATCCACTGTACGCCACTCCACTCTACTCCACTGCACTCTAGGCCACTCCACACTACAACACTCTACTGTACGCTATTACACTCTACGTCACTCCATTTTATGACAATCCAGTCTACACCACTCTACTGTATGACCTTCTATTGTACGCTACTCCACTCTACACTACTCAACTGTACGCAACTCCACTCTACAACACTAAACTCTACGCTATTCTACTCTGTGCCACTCCACTGTATGCCACTTCAGTGTACACCACTGCACTGTATCGTATTCCAGTGTATGCCATCCACTGTATGCGACTCCACTGCACGCCACTCCACTATACGCCACCCCAGTCTACAACAATCCACTGTGTGCTATTCTACTGTACACCACCCCATTCTTCGCCACTGGACTCTACTCCACTCCACTCCACTCTATGTCACTACAATCTATGCTTCTTCACTATATGCCACTCAAATCTACCTCAATACACTGTACACCAGTAAACTCAGTGTTATTGCACTCTACACTACTCCACCTTATGTTACTCCACTGTATGCCACAACACTGTATGCAACTCCACTCTATGCCACTACTCTCAATGCTATTACACTGTGCCCCATTATAGTTTACCCCACTACACTGTACCCCACTCCCTTCTACAACACTTCACTCTATGATATTCCACTCTACAACACTCCCCTCTATGCCACTCCAGTCTACGCTATTCCATTGTACGCCGTTACACAGTACCTCACTCCACTGCATGCCAATCCACTGTATGCTACTAGAGTGTATGCCACTCCACTGTTCGCTGTTCCACTGTACGCCACTACACTCTATGCTATACCACTGTACGCCACTTCACTGTATGCCACTCCACTCTACACCACTCTATGTCACTACACTTTACAACACTCTATACCACTACAGTCTACCACACTCTACAAAAGTGTACTGTACGCCACTCCACTCTACAACACTTTGCTCCACCTTATGCTTGTTCACTGCCCTCCACTTTCCAACAGTGTACGACACACCACTCCAATGTATGTCACTACACTCTGTGGTATTCCACTGTACACCACTCCACTCTACGCCACTCCCATTCTATGCCACTCCTCTCTACATCACTCTACTCTACGCTATTGCACTGTACGCCACTCCATCTATCCAACTCCTCTACACACCACTCCTCTCTACTCCGTCCACAATACTGTAAACTACTGAATGACTTTCTAAGCCCCTCCAATGTACCACACAATACTCCACTGTCTAGCACTCCACTGTCCTCCACTCAGCTCCACTCTAAGACACTACACTCTATGACACTCCAGTGTACAACACACGCCTTCACTATACTGTACGACACTCCACATAGTGACACTCCACTCAATAACAGTAGAATGTATGATTTCAAACACATTTTTATTAAAAATGTTTAAAAAAACATTGAAATTCATTAAAAAAACTAAAGGTTAAGGATAAGGTTTAATTAGGAAAACAATATATATACTTTCTATTCAAACCCAACTTAAACTATACAAATATTAGAAATTCTAAAGTTTTGTTACAACTTAAATTTATAATTTACGCACCACCAGTTAGAACTTACATTTATAATTTAAGTACCAACTTCCATTTACGCACCACCATACAGTCTTGTCACCTCACTCGCCACAGTACTATTAACTATAACTCGCCACTCTACCATGCACTGTTTTTTCAGAAATTATGTAATTTAAGATGTCATAGGTGTTGTTCTGAATGCTACTCAGTGGTGGCTGGTAGGGAACAGGGGTGGCAAGGGGACAGGGGATTGAAAATATTAAAAAAGAAAACGTACCTTTTCCGCCGCCTCCCCGTCTCCGCTTCTCTTCTCCAGTCTGGTCCCGAAGAAGCTGCAGGAAGCACCCGGGCACACAGGCTCCCCTGAGCCAATCACAACGTTGGAATGCAGCATTGTGATTGGTCTGAGTGCCGTGTCAATTGCATTTCCTGTCAATACTCTTGCTCGCCTCCTCTTTTCTGTGGCAAGCTGCGCTGAAGCTTTTCCCGCTAAACTCACCTAACCGAATTTTAACACGTTTCTTTTTCATGACGTTGCTTTTTCATGGCATCGTTTTTTCACTCTCAAAGACGCCCTCTTGCTGTTTTAGTACTGGAAATGCATTATTTACTGCTTTAACCTTCATTTTTGAGGTAGTCCACCCAATACCTCTTTATTTCATGAGTGCGGGCTTTGGCTTCTCATTTGGATGTTCTGTTATTTAACCTCAGCTCCACCGTCTCACTATTTTTGAATTAGTATATTGTGCTGTATTTAAATTTGTTTTAAAGTTCAGCTCCTTGCGCATTTTTTCTGCTTTTTCATGGCTTCATTGTCATTCCAGCCCTATCTTGTCACCCCTTTCTTCCAATATGGCTTAGGGGAACAGTCCTTCTCTGAGAGGTGGCTCTAATAATGCTACTAACCCAACCTCTCGCAAGGACAATGCTGGTGCTGGTAATTAAAGCCTACAAAAGATCCTGCCTCACCTAGGAGGTCTCCCCTTCCAATCACTATGGAGGATCTAATGGATGAACTCAAAATGCTTAAACCTTTCATGATGGAAACCGTGGCCACTATTCAACGTCTAGAAGACAAATGGTCTTCCCTTGAGTCTAGGGTCTCCACATTGAGCTTCATATCACTGACACTCACAGTGTAACCTCAAAGGTTGACACAATGGCTAAGGAGATTGAAGCACTGAAAAGACAAATATAAGATTTGGAAAATCAAAACAGGTGTAATAACCTTCAAGTTTATGGTATACCAGAGGGAGCTGAGGGGGTTGATATGATTGCGTTCTTGCTCACTAATTTACCCAAAATTGGTGGCTTCAATATCAGCCCACCCCTTAACATTCAGAGAGCTCATCGTCTTGGCCCCAAAATTTCAGGTGCAACCTCTAAACCAAGAGGAATAATCATCCTTTTTCTACATTATACAGACTTAATGCAAGTACTTTCCGCTGCCAAGCAAAGGAAATAGATGCTTTGATCTGGTCACAGGATTTTCTTATCACAGGATATTTCTCATGTTACTGCTAATCGTCCTAAGGAATTTTAGGACTTGCGCCCATCTTTGCACGCTTTGAACATGAGATACGGGCTTCTACACCCTTATATCTTCAAAGTCACCTACAAAGATCGTACCACCTCCTTTGACTCTCCAGCAAAACTTAAAGAATTCATTCATCTTCATAAAAAAGAGGATATGGACACTGATAGATCATTCATTTATTATGGTCTTTTGTTCTGGATGTTCAATTCTTCTTGTGTCTTTTTTGTGTTGTTATTATAGCATTTGAGCTAATGTCTTCTTACTATTGTCTCTTTTTTTCTTTCTCCTCCCGGCCACCTGTTTTTGGCTGTTAGCGTTTTATATCTCATTCCTTGTTCAATTGATGTCTAATTTTTCATCCGTTGAAGTTATATTCTGCCTTTTTGCTTATTTCTAATTACTGTCTCATTTTCTATTTTCTTTGGTCTTCTATGGTTTTCATTTTTTATTTTCACAGGTTCAGAGTGCTCTGGTTGGTTCATCTCTTTTGGTGCTCTACAGGTCTCTTAGAACTCTTGCCATACTTCTTTTCTTTATCTCCTTTGGGTCTTTTTTGGACTTATTCTTGCCTCCTTTCTCTCTTTCCCTTTTGCCTTTCCTTTCCTTTTCTTTCTATTTAATTCTATTCTTTTTCTTTCATTCCTTTATGGCAATGGGTTGCTACACTGTTATTCCTTAATGTTGTTATTTTCCTTTATGAGAATGCTGTTATGTATCTTGTTTATTATTCTTTGTTATGAATAGACCTAGAATTATTTCCTAGATTCTCAAAGACCTTCGGAGCCCTATCAAAAGACAAAGAGTTCTCACACATCTCTCTAATCTTTCCTGTCATGTAGCATTGTTACAAGAAACCCATCTTCTTGAAAAGGATATTCATATACTCAAAAAAGTTGGGTTGGTTCAGTGTATTGCTCTCCTGCTGTTTATCATAAAAATGGTATGATTATATTATCTCATAAAACTCTATCTGTTAATGTTCTCAAGCGAGAATTTGATGCAGAGGGTAGATGGCTCCATTTAGGCACAGTAATTAATAGTTACTCTTATTCTATTATTAATATTTACGGTTAATGGTGTAGATTTGCATAATTGGGACTCACTTTCAATTAAATTTATGTCTGTCAAAATTGTTAATCTTATTCTAGGTGGTGATTGTAACCAGTTGCTTGATCCTTTTTTAGACAGAAAATCAACTTTAAATATATCCTGAACAGTATGCAGAAGGCCTTCCATAAAACAGTTTCTAATAGAGATTTAATTGAAACTTGGCGTATTTTTAATCCAGACCTTTTAGAATATTCCTTCTTTTACCCCACTTATCAGTCTTCCTCTAGAATTGATTATATCTTTTTAGATAAAGACCTTACACAACTCGTACTCAATGCAGAATTAGGCCCCATCTTGGTCTCAGATCGCGCCCCTGTCATAATTGATCTAGAGCCCACTTATTCCCCCCACCCGCTCCAAAAGATAGCGTTTTAATAATTACTTGTTGCAGTACCAGCTGTTTGTCACTGATTTTGAGAAATGTATCACTGAATTCTTTTGTATTAGCACTACCCCTGAGGTCCAGTTTCATCATGTCTCTGATTTCTTCAAAGCTTCTGCTCGAGTCTACATTATAAATTATGTTTCGTATAAGAAAAAAGCTGCTGCCAAAGAATCTAACAGTCTTTTAAAACACATTAAGAAACTAGAACACAACTATTATCCCTCTTTCCATAAAGACATTCTAGATCAACTTATCCAGGCTAAACTTAGCTTTAATAGAACACCCATCCATAATGCCTGCAATGCTCTTTTAAAAATCAATGCTAAATATTATGGTGGTTCAAATAAGGGCAGTGAATTTATAGGCAATTATTTAAAAGTTGAAAAACAAAAGTCTAAAATAGTAGTTATCCATGATGCTTCTGGCAACCTATTATTTAAAGATCAGGATATATTGTCTCATTTTGCCGACTTTTATTCCAAATTATATACTGAAGACACTACTTCTACTACTGATTCCCTTGATTCTTTTTTCCGCTCTATTCCAAAATCACAAATTGCACAGATTGACTTTTCCCCATTGGAGGCTGATAGTTCTTGTGCTGAAATCCTTAGTGCTATTTCTAAAACTCTACTCTAAAGTGTGGCTAATTTATATGTCTTTGTTATTTCATGGGTTGCACAAAGGTAGGGTATATATTATTATTCTTGCTCGGGGATGATCATATTTTGCTTCTTGCCTGCTTTATGCTACTTCTTTCTAAATATTATTGTCTGCTAAAATGCATTTATTAGGTATATTCCTTCACTTTACCTACAGCTTTTGCGTAGAGATTTGTAGGCAAAAATCACTCATTGACTGGTTACTCGCTGCACTTTTAATCTAGTTGAAGTAGCACATGTGGTGTTTTGGGGAGTTTTTGCTCATGTGATTTTTGCTAAAATTGCTAGTAGTTTGTGCAACGGTGATTTTTGACCTAATGCTAAACAAAACAGGGCAAAAATCTCAACACTCAGGGGCATGTGTACAAGAAATGGCGATAACTATCGCTAACGCTAGTTAGCAGCAGTTTTTCTATCGCCGTGCACCGCGGAAAACTATCGCCTTGTTAGCGACGTATATACAAGACGTCGCTACATGGCGATAGCTTCAGTGATCAGCGGTGAAAACTGCAGCTAACATTAGAGTGATGGCAATAGGAATACCGGCGTTAGCGGGCGAAAACCAACGAAAGGCCCATTAGCTGCAAAAAAACGCATGTTAGTCAGCCCAATGTGAGTTTTTTTTGCCTCTAATGGAAAAAATTGCCTATCAGTCGACCTCCAATAGAAAATAGGCAGAAAAAACAATGAAATGCAGAATGGAGCAGCCAGGGCCAAGTACAGCACACATCAACAACCCCCTCAAGCCACCCAGCATCCAGGATGACCAGGATGAGAGCCTGGATGCCTCGCAGGACCTGCGTCTGGAGCCTGGATGCGTTGCTGGACCTGCGTCTGGAGCCTGGATGCCTCGCTGGACCTGCGTCTGGAGCCTGGATGCCTCGCTGGACCTGCGTCTGGAGCCTGGATGCCTCGCTGGACCTGCGTCTGGAGTCTGGATGCCTCGCTGTACCTGCATCTAGAGCCTGGATGCCACGCTGGACCTGCGTCTGGAGCCTGGATGCCTCGCTGGACCTGCGTCTGTAGCCTGGATGCCTCGCTGGACCTGCGTCTGGAGCCTGGATGCCTCGCTGGACCTGCTTCTGGAGCCTGGATGCCTCGCTGGACCTGCGTCTGGAGTCTGGATGCCTCGCTGTACCTGCATCTGGCACCTGGATGCCACGCTGGACCTGCGTCTGGAGCCTAGATACCTCGCTGGACCTGCGTCTGGAGCCTGGATGCCTCGCTGGACCTGCGTCTGGAGCCTGGATGCCTTGCTGGACCTGCGTCTGGAGCCTGGAGTGGGATGCGGAGGAGCTGTGGAGTCGATGTGCCGTGGCGGTAGACATTGAGGCGCGGCGATCGCCCGTACCTGGTGGTGAGGTCTGGTGAAGTCTGGTCAGTCGCATGGAGACACGTTGCTGACCTGTGTGAGAAGACCGCCTTGCGCCCCTTGGAGCTGTGAATGGTAGAGGTGCTCCTGCGCACCAACGTAGGGAGGTCTGCATCGCATACTACGATCCTCCACTACACCGGGGTGCACAGAGAGGATTACCAATGGTGGGCGGCACCTCTCTGCATCACAGGCCGGATGAGGTTGCGCTGGCCGGACGCTGTGGCGGGTGAGGCCCCTGAGCTGCGCCAAACTTGTGTTGCGGGAGCGCTGCAAGTTCACGCCTAAGGGGGCCCTGCTGCATCAACTGCATCGGGAGGTTCACCAGCAGACTTGGTGGCGACTGCTGTACCCATGCTTGTGAAATCCCACCTGGCTGAGGCTCCTGCTGGGTGAGTCACAGATTTGGAGAGAGTTTAGCGGATTGCGCCACGGTGTCAATGTCCAGGTAAGGAGAAGATGGGACACGTAGCGGAGGAGGCCCGGGGGTCGAGTCGCCCAGGCCTAGCACCAGTAGATGACGCACCCCCAGTGTCGGCTCATCCGCTATGGCAGAAGAGCGTCGCCCCACTGCTTCCAAGCAGTGCAAGAAGAGGAACAATCATCACATGATGATAACTTCCTGATGTTATGGTGCCATGTTTCCGTTGCGGGCTGGAGGGTGGGTAGGGCTGCTCCACTAACGGAGCAGGGCAGGGGCGGAGTGGCATGCCCACTCAAGTGCGCAGTGACTGTTTGGTCAGCCCGCTCAGACCGCACAAAGCAGTCATGCGCACTGTCCTGTTCGCAATGCAGGCTGCATTACAGCCTGCATGGAGAACATGCCCACACCTCCAGCCCCAGGCTGAACGCCTCGTCCCGGCGCCAATGACCAATCCCAATGCTGCATTGCAGCATTGTGATTGGCTTAGCGGAGGGAGCCTGGCTGCCTACTTCCTGTTCCTGGAAGCAGACTCAGGAGAGCAGGAGCAACGAAGATACGGGACCCGGCCTCGAGGTAAGATTTCTCTCATGTAAATATTTACAACACCCGCTCATACACACACCCCCCCGCGTCCACGCCCCATCCAGTGTTCTTTCCGGCGTTTCCCACCTCCCAGCTGTCCAGTCCCCCCCGCAGCACTTCTCAATGGCGGCCGGTGAGCGGCCATGCACAGTGGGGGTACCACTGGTGTGCCAAAGGTATATATGGAGTTACGACGCATACCATCATATTGCATTCCATTACAATGCATAGTAATACTAGGCATATTGCAACAGTAGGGAAGGTGTTGGATTGCGGAGATGTAAACATTACTGTTCCCACTTCAGTGAGTGCAACCCTAAAACTGACCCTTGCACCCCAAAGCAAACCCTGAACCCTAAAATTCATCTTTGAGCCCCCAAAACACACCCTAAAAATCATATTTGACCCAAATGCACACCCCAATTTTCATATTTGACCCAAATGCACACCCCCATTTTCATGATTGACCCCAAATGCACACCCCAAATTTCAAATATTACCCCATAATACACCCCACATTTCATCTCCGACACCCGAAACCCATATCCACCTTAAAATTAAAAATACCCCATTACTGACCTCACAATGTGTTGTAATGGAATGCGATGTAAAAGCACCTGCATTGTTGGATTTGCGTTGTAAAGGCATTACGATGTAATGCCTGCGCTGGAATGGACATCTCCCGTGCCAAAGGCAAGCCATAGGCATTGCCATCATCTACAGAAGCACACTCCGACTGACCACGCACTCTAATGACCCAACGGTGACCATGGAACACCTTAACTTACAGATCAGGACCAACCCCAACCCCATCCTCTGCGGCACCCTCATCTGCAGGCCCCCCAGGCCATGGACGCCCATTCTCAAATACCATTGTAGACCTCATTGCACACCAGGCTCTCCCATCCACCAACGACATCCTACTCGGCGAACTCAAGTTCCATCTGGACAACCCCAGTGATCAGAACACCACCCCCTCCTGGGGTAGCGCCCCAACATCAGACTCAAGCAGCTAGTCACCGCAGCAAGCCACATAGCAGGACACACGGTCGAGCATGTCTCCTCCGCCAGAAGGACCCCTCAAGAACGGCACTGCGTCAGTACCTTACGACTGCATGATGGCAGGCGTAAGGGTGACGCAGTGCCACAGGGATAGGCTGGCCCCATGCATTGCTGGAGTTGCGTCATGGTTGTGACATGACTGCAGCAATGCGTGACTTTAGCGCAGAAAGATACGTCAGGATTCCAGACGTATCTGTCAATACTTGCGTCATGGAGCACTGTCCAGTGAATACAGTGCATCCGTGGTGTCGCAAGAAGGGGGTAGTGAAAAGTGTTGCAACGCTGTCTTGTCGCAGCGCTGCAACACTTTTCATGAGTGAGGCCCAGAAATGCGCACTATCTTATTGATGGTGCGCAGTCCTGCCCTGTAGTTTTGTCGCAGGGCAGCTCAGCAACATTGCTTGCAGCGCAGTCCAGCAACAAAACCTGCTGAAATGAGGCCCCAAGTGTTATCTCCATTTTTAAGACCAGCTATTTTCTGGTCTTAAAAAACTGCCTCTAACTGCAGTTAGAGGCAGTTTTTTTTGGTCCTCCAAACTTAAAGAATCCCCTTGTAAATATCGCGTAGGGGGTTAGCGGCCGTTTTTGCACGGGAACGCCTCCCTTGCATGTCATTATTGCTAACAGAAGTGGCGATCTTTATAATGGACGTTCTCGCCGGAAAACTGCCGCTAACAGAGGTTAGCGACAGCTTGTACAAATGGCGATAAAAATATCGCTGCAAAACCGGCGGAAAAGTGCTGCTAACGCGACGTTAACTCCTTGTACATATGCCCCTCAGAATGCAGTAGCAGGAAGTTAACCTAAAGGTAAAAATGATATCAATGGGTGTCGGTGTTATCTTACCTGTAATGTGGTATGTTGTGTCGAGTAAGAATGGATTCTCGTACCTTGCACTTCTGTTGCTCCTTCCAATGGATTCTGCATATTCAGAAGTCTAGATCCTATGAACCTGGGCTCACTCTTTCTTCTTCCGCAACTTCTACAGCTCAGCAACATTTTTTAACACATTTTATTAGGGCTTTCAGAAACATAGCATACTTCAATTGACACGGAGCATTATCAGACATGCATAGGTCCACCGCGAGTGTGACAGAGGCAACATCAATCGAACAGCCTGTTAGGGGACAAAAAGCAGCGCAGCTGCAGTAAATAGCAATGGCCTGGGAACGAAAGGATCTGCCTGATGGATAAATGCTCGATAACAAACAGAAGATACTCATACAGCGCATTTGACAATCAAGAACAGAAGTAAGATTGGGGTGTAGGAAATAATGAAACAGTCAAACAAAGTTTAAAAGCTACAACAATCTGCCACTGGTGAGCGTAGCCTAATCACAGGACTCACATAGAGAGTACCTGAGTGAGGAGGGGGCCTCCCACATCATTACATCCCACCACTCGCAATCTTTGCCCAGCCAGGTGGCCTTCCCTTCCTCAGCAAGTTTGAGCAAAAAAAAGGGTTGAGACTCAATAAAAGGAAAGGGAGGCCAGAGAAGGATGGTCCTTGACTGGTTTGGTCTGACGCTAAAGCTGCCATAGGTAGAAGGCTCTTTCTGGCCCAATCCCAGTGCCATCCTCTCCAGCAGGAGTGAGGAAGCTTGATCCAGCAGGGACAATGGTTCACTGATATCACTGCACCTAGACAAACTATGAGATAATCTGAATAGTGGATGTGACGACACTGGGACACTGGGTGGTATCTTCCCTAGAAACTTTAGTACTCACAGGTTGTTGAGCCCATAAAACCGAATAACATGTGACAACCTTTCAGCATATGGATCTCATTCTGAGTTCAAGTCCTAAGCACAATGGACACAGCTCGAGAAAAACAAAGCCGGTCTATGACATGCCAGTCACTTGCACGTGCTGGAATTTAACATCTCTGACCAGGTAAAGCTGAACCTCCGTACATTCACTGAAGAAGAAGAAGAAGAAATACTTTATTTGTTGATTAATAAAAACCATTACAAAAAAGAATAAAAAACACATTGGGTTATGAGCATTATTATACCAATTATCACCTGATTAAATTAACTAGTATCACATCTTTGGCCGACAAAGCACATATACTACATTTTGTTGAGAAATATCGTGGAACATTGGTAATCAATACTAGTCAATACTATCCCTTCAAATTAAAGTTAAAATGTTCACAATGGAACAACCACGCTACCCTCAATTTTTAAAATTCACATTTCAATATACCATAGTTGAGGTGCAATTGGTAAAGTGGTGCATTTGTACAGTGTCTTGCATCTAACAGCAATAATAAGAGTGCACTTAATTAAACCAAATCAATCTATCTAAAATTGCAACTATAAAAAAAACAAAGGCACATGCAATACAATCTAATACGAGTAATATCGAGGTACATTTTAAAATTGTTTCATATTTCGCACCAATCGCAAAAAGCATTTCTCCAAATGGAAACCTTCTCAAGGGGACTGTACATTCATTGGCCAAACAACAAAGCAATGTCCGCGTGGTATTTAACTGCCACATGTTATTCAAAATGTGCGCTTAGATCCATAACTACAACAGCAGTGCGAAGGCCCACACTTACGGGACCCTCCCCCTCGTGAGGCAAAAGCAATATCCCAGGATCAGAAAGTTGCTTTAAATGTTGCTTTTTAACATGCCGTTACTGAGCAGGCTGCAAAAAGTCAACTTTCAACAACTGTGCCCATACAATCTTTATTGCGCGTGTTTGAACAGGTCACAAACAAAATTCTTTGTTTTGATATAAACACAAAGCCCTAGAGGGATATGGGATATGTTACTTTTTAAAGTGTCACAGCGCCTCTAATGGCTTCAGGGTGCTTGAATCCACACTAGTAGAACATCACTCTTAACTGTACATAAGATGCGGTCAGCTACAGAAAACCCCACGCTTCAGAGAGCTGTATCATTTTCAGGCCTTTCCTCAGATGTGGTCATATTACGTATTTACGGCCCGTGGAGAGCACATTAAAGTCCATAACACAAAACACAATTTCTCTTCTAAGTAACACGTTATGAGCTTGGAAAAGGTCTGTAAAAGACAATGCTGCAGTGTAAAGATTTTGAGGATTTTAATGAAGGATCTTCGAATATTGCATTTTTATATAGCCCTTGAAACTGCAATTCTCTGAAGCTGTAGCGTGCGATTTTATAGATAATCTGTGGCTTTATACCGGTGTGATATTCGGTGTTACTGATAAAGTGATGGTGTACAGGTATTATGCATAATGTGGGACCCAATACCCATGTGATAGTAAGTCTTATGGGTAATATGTGATGATATACTGGAGTGATTTGTGATTTTATTGATACTCTGATGCACATTACCGGTGTGGTATTTGCTTTTACGGGCAATATGTGATTATGTATAGTACAGGTCTAATCTACCTGCACCTGGACTTTCCACCACTACTGGGCTTTACTTAATCAGATACTTGCCTGGAGGCTGGGACTGTCTCGCTGTAATGACTGACTGGGGGGAGCTGTTTGGGGGTTACTGTAAGGTTAGTAGCTTTATGGTATTCCCTGGATTTTTATTGTACTTTCCCTTACCATTATTATGATTTATAAGGTAGATTGGTGCGAACTACCATTTTATGTTTCTGCTTCTCGCACTGTGAAAAAGCAGAAGGGTTTGGTTGGGGGTGGGCGGGTTTGCTGGAGGGCAGGAGAGGAGCGGCTAGCCCAATGCTGCAGGCCCTGACTGTTTGGTCGGCCCTCTGGGGCTGACCAAACCAGTCATGCGCACTCTCCCTTTTCTCCATGTATGCTGCATACAGCCTACATGGAGAATATGGCCTCTTCATAGGCGCCTGGCTGGGCACCAACCCCACCAATGACAACGCTGCCATTGCAGCGTTGTGTGATTGGCTTAGGGAAGGGGAGGGAGGCTGCCTGCTTCCTGTTCCACGGGACCCAGCAAGGAGCTGGGATGGCATGGAACCCGGGAAGGTACGTTTAAAAAAAAAATTAAATTCTCCAAAACCCTAACGCAAACCCTTACGCGACCCCCTTACCCCCACATCCGCGAGTCATGCCGGCAGTGACTGGATATAATATGTGATTTTTTAGATAAAGTGTGCTATTGTGCATAACATGTGGTTTTATTGATAACATGTAGTGTATGTACCTAATAAAGATGCAGTAAATCCGGCAGAATAAAATCATTGTGTGCATGAAGATGCAAAGTAGGCCTTGAATGCAAAAGGTGTGCCTAGTCCCAACCAGTGCATACATATTCCTCCTAATGCTAGTACGCTATTCTCCAGCTTTACTACTCCCACCTTCATTTCTGTTCCGTTCGTTCGCTCCTATGCCACACTGTGTTATTTTGTCCACCATCCCTGCTGGGTTAGCTCCATGCCTTAAATACAGTTTCAGCCAAGGGTGGTATTTTCTACAGTCGATTGTTTGCATCATGGCAGATAATCATAACTTTCTGCTAGATTAAGGTCCCTTAGTCACACACTGTACAATAGCAGCTCTAGGTGCTGTTACAAAAAGAGAGCGGGTGGGAGTGCTGCCTTCCAGCCTAGCCACAGAGGCAGTTAAGAATTCTCTTGAGCTGGGTCAGATTGGAACAATAAATAGGCCCGGGAAACAAAATAAAAGTGGCCCCTGTTAGTGAATTAGATAGCAAAAAAATGGCACATGTTTTCAAAGTGGGACAGTTTTGAACTTGTAAAGACAAGCTGTTTAAGTGTTTGCAAGGTATGGAAGTCTGTATGGATTTGACCTTGCTGCAGGCAATGTTTGTGATAATATCAGGGAAGTCCACAGCAAAAATCGGCCCACCATACTATAAAACAGGCCCACACAGAGACACAAAAAAAGCTGAAACACTGACCTGTCAGCAATGCTTAATTTGAGCCGGTGGGGAAAAACAGAGCTCATTTTTGAGGACCAGCAGTTATTTTTCCCCATAATACTTTTCCTGAGCACAGGAGAGGGAAAAACAAACAAACTGGAAAGAAGGAGGAAGAGACTAGATGGACAAACGTCACCAAGTGAGAAAGCAGGAACCTGCAAGAGAAAGATAAAGGGGCAGAGAGTGTCTGACAGTGGATTAAAGTGGTCTGAAGTGGATTCAGGACTACGCAGCCTTGCTATTCCGGGTGCTGACATTTAATAGCGCCGGCTGGGCTTCTGAACAGGGCTTTGGGCACTGGCGCTCATTATTTTACAAATTAGGCACTGCCTGTTAGACTAACCATACCGGAAAAGTTTGATATCCCTATAAGCTAGTCCAATACCAATACTGCTCCTGAGTGGAGGGGGCAAGTGGGAAACGTCCATGGTTGCAGGTTTTCAAAACACCCAAATAAAAGGCATTGTCATTTACAACGCTAATAGCTCAAACTCGCGCAAATGCGAGACCTATGGCATTGCAAATGCTTGTTAACTATTTGCTGAAACCTATTACTCACGTCTTCAACTGTTGGTGGACGTGTAGTTCTGTAATTTCAGCCCTTTACAGGGAAATCTTTCTCTACTTGACTTTCTCTGTACAGGGTAACTCTGACTTATTAGGGATCTGTAGTTTATTTCATACTTTCTTTGGTATGGCTGCCCTGATGCCAGTTTTCAGCAAAGTATTCTCCAACAAAACTCAGGGAAGTTATTCGCTGCTCTGCCTTCCTCCTAGTAACTTCCATTCTGTGGGAACAACATTCAGTCCAGAGGGAATATCAAGGGTGTTCCTTTCAATACAATTTCACTGTTCATTCGCACAAAGACTTCTCTTTGCTGATAGCAATTAAGCGATGTGACTTTGCCAAATCAAAGCGTTCATTACACGGGATCGCTACAGGCCTGATGGGCCACTGTCGCCTCTATCATTGTTCTGGGTTTGTAACTAATGATATAGGACACGCGAGATTAAAAAACAACCACACACACCAAGTAGGTCAAACTGAGGCACAGCACGGGCGACATCTTAGAACTTGTAACACCACCGACGGGACAAAAACAATTCTCGCGCTATTTTAACAAGCGCAATGAAATCACGAAAGCGTGAAGTTCTCTTGACATAGCTATTTTTTATCGCTAGAATCTGAAATTTGATCTAAATTACAATGGTGACTGGTGGGTACGAGTGCGCTCCATTTAGCAAGCATGTTGCTGTTTGTCAAATGTATCGTGTTCATTTTACAAGCTGTCACGAAAAGGGGAATGGGGTAAAAGCCCAGAAGGCGAACTTAATTTCATACTAAAATGGAGTATCTAAATGCAAAAATCCTTTTATGTTCTTTTTCTGAAATGCATTTTAGAGTGCCACACACTTGATAAGGTATGCCTGCCTGCGTGCGTGTGTGTGTGTAATTAGCAAGATGCCTGCAAAGACTGGGAGACAGCAGGGCAACAACAAGTCGATTAACAAATACATTTTTGATTTCTAATGTCTCAATTGCTACTGATACCCTTATTGGAAAGTGGGAAGTTTCCATGACTTGACACGGCCTCCTCGTAGGAGCACATTGCCCTGGGACGAACCGACAAGGCGCACTCGGCACTATGAGAAAATGTGAACGGCTAACGACGTTACACTTTACAAAAATAACATAAGATAACATACCATAACATGACATGGCATTGCGTCACATGACATCCCATGACATAACATAACATAACATAACATAACATAACAAAACATAACATAACAACAACATTAGAGCTCTCCTAAAGAACACGTATGAGGTTATGTAGCAATAATTTGCAAGATAGTTAAAATATGTTACTTTCTTATTTCTCTTCTGTAGACACTATGGGGTCGATTCCGATCTCGGCCGGTAGGGCTCCGAATAGGATTCGGCTTTACCGGATCCGATTCGGAGCCCTTTTTCCCGACCGAATCGTACGCTGGTCCGGCCGAGCGAGTACGATGCGACTCGCCGACCGACTCGTCCGGGCGACCCGACCGCTCCGACCGACTCGCACTCGGATCGCACCGCTCCGACCGACTCGCTCGGACCCGATTCCGCACCGCGCAATGGAGACGTTTCCCGGCCGGGTAAGTACGATGCGCACCTCGACCGCTCCGACCGACTCGCGCCGTCCGACTCGAACTCGCTGTCGGAGCCGTACTTTGGGGGTCCGTGTCAGACCCCCTGTACGCGTACCCGTGCGAGGCGCACACAGGGGGGACCCATGGGTCCCCTCTACCTGTGCGTGTACGCCGCGGGCGCTCGCGGCATACTCGCTGTAGGGGGCGCCCTTGTCCGCCTCGCACCCATTGAGGCAATGGGAGCCCGCGTACGCGTTGTACGACCGGCTCCCATTGAGTTCAATGGGAGTCCGACCGACTCGTGTCCGGTGGCATACGAATGCATCGGACTCGTTCGGTCGGACTGCACGGGTCCGATTCGGTCGGAAATTTCTCCGGGTCCGGCTCGGTCGGAGAGATTTCCGGCCCGAATCGGAATCGGCCCCTATGTTGCCATCTGGCCACCAGTATTTCCCCATTCTAGTTCTCTCTTGCTCCCTTTTCTACCACTGCTGGCTTGCTGTGTGAAGTATTTAAAAGTAAAGCCAGTCACTGGAGTACTATTATATTTTTTATTTGTCCTAATACAGAATATAGGCACCTTGAACTCTACGTATTCAAATATGCACTTCACAGACCATCGAAACAATATCACTTATAGATTATCACCTTAATGAGCAGAGATGCAGTTAGCTCCACTGTCATATGTACATCTCATAGCCACAACAAATATTCAACTAAAAATATTAAGGAAAAAGACCTAAAATATTAAAAAAAACAATTAAAACAGAATTGCAGTGAAGATATAGAATAGTGAAATTATGCACACTGAGCAGCACCAAAGTTCCAAGAAAATTTTGTCAGTGGTCAAGACAACACCAGAATCGGAACAATCAATGTCAATGTTCTTTATCTTTGTTTACAGGTCTCTCATAATAAACAAGTAACAAGAAACTGCACTTATAATGTAACCCTTTCATCACATGATTTAAGAATGTATATAAGTTTGGAATTAAAAGCAAGATGTACTATGGGATTTTACAGTCGCAAACCCGGCGATTTGCAAAATCACAGGGTTTATGACTGCAAAATTCCTTTTTCTTATTTAATAAACACATTTTACGAGTTGCAAAGTTTTGCTTACTTGTAAAATGGGTTTAGAAATAGCTACTGATTCACAATTTGGAAGGGCATTTTTTGAGCGTAATTCCAGGCTGGGGTGGTAACTGATTTGCAAAGGAGAATGGGTCCTCTTTCAAATCCTTCAATTCTGGGAATCAGGGCGGCAACTTCAGGTGGGGGAGGGGGTGGGAGAGGGCGTAGTCAGTGGTTCCAAGAAAAACTGCCAACTCTCACTGAAGTGTTTCAAAACTAAAACGCTTTTAAAAAAAAAAGCAGCACAGTTTCCTTTAAGGTGGTCTGCTCTCTCTTTCCATTACTGCCATTTTAGCCAATCATAGGGGATCACAAATTGCAACATGCCTAATTAATATTCACAGGCGACACCCCCCACGATGACTTATTTTGCAAACAGACCTTTTTGTACATAGGTCATAGCGTAAAGTTAGATATTGGTTACAAAAAGTCTGGTGTAAATTTGTTACCATTTGTTTCTCAACAAAGAGAGAGGGGTCCCTCTAAACCAAAGGGACAGGACTCCAATATGACAATAAGCCTAAAACACAATTCCCTTGGTAATTTGAATAGGTATTTAGAACACACTATTCCACTTTCATACATAACACACTAATGTCACCAGAGAATATTAGCAGGTCTCCAAAGTCAAAATAGGAATGTACAAATGTTTTATTCAATATATAACAATAAAATGATCTATATAAACATAAATTAAAAATACATCATGTATAGCACCATCACTTCGCTTCCAATATGGAGGATAACATACACATAATCATATAATTACAAACAAAATACATATCGGGAGAGTACATTTAGACATTCAAATTTTGTCATTTCAGGCACTAATCTGACAGTCATTCCATAGTCAAACTATCCTTATGTGTTGTTCTTTTGTTGACCAGGATTAATTAAATTTAGTGCAAATGATGTAACAGTGCGACTCGTTTCGGTGGGTTCAATTTATTCCAACCACCTTCTTCAGGAAAAGATTCTTATCTCCCAAGAGCTTCCAATCTAATTACAAAAACATTATAAAACCACAATTCAAAATTCATAATTATATAACATCACATTTTTTAATGCTGTATGTTATTCAATTTACAACTCATTTTCAAAATCTATGATTTCTCACAATTGTCATTAAAAAGCATTACTATTGTACTTTGGAGAACACTCAATTAAACACCATTTATACTAGGGGGCCGATTCCGATTCGGGCCGGAAAAAGCACCGACCGACTCGGATCCGGAAAAAATACCGACCGGCACGTACCAGTGGCGCCCGACACGCCAAGTACGATGCAAGCCGCGATAAATCCGACCGACACGTCAGGAAACCAAGCCGACCGACCGAGCCGCTCGGAAAATAGCAATCCGGCCGGAAAAACACGCAAATCCAACCGACCGACACGCACCCGGAACAAATCCGACCGAATCGTACCCGCCAACTCCAACCCGCAAAGTACGATGCAAGGCGCGAAAAACACGACCGAGTCGGACGGAGGACAAGCCGCACGACCGACACGCATACAAAACCGAGCCGAAGCAACACAATACACCGCGACCGACGCGTACGCAGCATACAAAACTGCACAAACACAGCGTGAACGAAACGGAAAACACCGTACGAGACCAATGCAGGGTCCGACTCGGTCACAAGAACGTTTCCAACATACACAAACAGCACAAAGGAAAAATCACCCAAAAAAAGGCCAAACAAGCAATTACCAAGCCAATAAATACTGGGGGGGTGGGGACAGAGAACAAAGACACACCCACAACTCCACCTATATAAAGGACACAAATCACTACCATGAGCCTTTGCAAATGCCATTTCACTGCCAGCACCCAAGAGAAAGCAACCACACACCCACAGCTCATCCCTCACACAAGCCACACACCATCAGCACACCAACAAATACCTACCTCACATACACCCAGCAAAACACACACTCACACACCCTCACCTGCACACCAACACACACATCACTCACCATCACCACCCATCACCATGCCCCCAAGAAGAATCCCAAGTTCCTAGATTGTGAATTGGAAGTCCTGGTAGACGAGATCCTCAGGGTGGAGCCACAGCTGTTTGGCACTCTGGTCCAACAGACCCCCATGTCGCAGAAAACCAAGATGTGGGAGAGGATCATCAACAGGGTGAACGCCCAATCATCATGTCGGCGCACAAAGACGGACATCCAGAACAGGTGGTATGACGTGCGCAGGAGGGTACGGGACCTGCTGAAGATAGACTACAGCAACAGCCAACAGACCGGCAGTGGCCCTCCTGCCAAGCCAATATACCTCAGGCCCTGGGAGGAGAAGGTGCGGGCCATCCTTCCGCCAGTGAGCGTATATGGACTAGAGAACATCCCAGAGCCTGGTGAGTACACAACAAATGTACACAATAAACTGCCACAAAACACACACATCACTGTCAAGGGGAGAGTCAAACCATGCACACATAGCAATTACACAGCAACTAGAACAGAATCATCCCAAAATGTGTATGTCAGTCAGATAAACACAACACATGCCATCAAAAAAGTCACATCCAACTGTGCCAACACATGTACAAACACAACCACAACTACAGCTAGGCAGTGGCACAAATAGAACTAACACACACATCCACACATGTAGCCACCACAACAACACCAACACACAGTGAAGACCACTCAAAGGAAGGAATTCTGTGTATGCTGGCCAAGTCAGTGTAGCCAATAGCATCATGGGAGTCGCAGTCACACATATTGCCCCCCCACAACTGTCCCATCAACACCACCCTGAACCATGCTCACATCACAGGGAGTGGAGAAGGACTCACAAGATGGCTGACACTGGCTACTGCTGTGGGGAGCACAAGGCCCTGCTGCCAACTGTGCACCAACAAACAGCAGGACACCACTGACTGACATCCTGAGAGACAACTTACACTCCCTGCAATGCAAGCACGTTCCATGGTGGGCTATCTGGCTGGCTGGGTGGGAAGGGGGACTTGCAGCACTGACTATAGTCACCAGCACCTCCCCTCACACCCCCCCAACACAAACTCCACAGTACCCACCTGGTAGAATGCAATGCCCTCCATCCTAACACAAGATCCCACAAAGCACCACCACCCTGGGTTATGTTGTGTGAAGCACAGGGACACTCTTGGGACTCTTAGCCAAACAACTGCCAGGACAACACTCCCAGCCATCCTGTCAGCACAGCCAGCCCACCCCACAGGGAAGCAGAGTCAAAAGGAAGGAAGCATGGGCATGCTGGGAAGGGGGGTGGAGGCAATAGCATGATGGGAGACGTAGTCACAGACATAGCTCACCCCCACAACTGTCCCATCAACACCACCCTGAACCATGCTCACATCACAGGGAGTGGAGAAGGAATCACAAGATGGCTGACACTGGCTACTGCTGTGGGGAGCACAAGGCCCTGCTGCCAACTGTGCACCAACAAACAGCAGGACACCACTGACTGACATCCTGAGAGACAACTTACACTCCCTGCAATGCAAGCACGTTCCATGGTGGGCTATCTGGCTGGCTGGGTGGGAAGGGGGACTTGCAGCACTGACTATAGTCACCAGCACCTCCCCTCACACCCCCCCAACACAAACTCCACAGTACCCACCTGGTAGAATGCAATGCCCTCCATCCTAACACAAGATCCCACAAAGCACCACCACCCTGGGTTATGTTGTGTGAAGCACAGGGACACTCTTGGGACTCTTAGCCAAACAACTGCCAGGACAACACTCCCAGCCATCCTGTCAGCACAGCCAGCCCACCCCACAGGGAAGCAGAGTCAAAAGGAAGGAAGCATGGGCATGCTGGGAAGGGGGTGGAGGCAATAGCATGATGGGAGTCGTAGTCACAGACATAGCTCACCCCCACAACTGTCCCATCAACACCACCCTGAACCATGCTCACATCACAGGGAGTGGAGAAGGACTCACAAGATGGCTGACACTGGCTACTGCTGTGGGGAGCACAAGGCCCTGCTGCCAACTGTGCACCAACAAACAGCAGGACACCACTGACTGACATCCTGAGAGACAACTTACACTCCCTGCAATGCAAGCACGTTCCATGTTGGGCTATCTGGCTGGCTGGGTGGGAAGGGGGACTTGCAGCACTGACTATAGTCACCAGCACCTCCCCTCACACCCCCCCAACACAAACTCCACAGTACCCACCTGGTAGAATGCAATGCCCTCCATCCTAACACAAGATCCCACAAAGCACCACCACCCTGGGTTATGTTGTGTGAAGCACAGGGACACTCTTGGGACTCTTAGCCAAACAACTGCCAGGACAACACTCCCAGCCATCCTGTCAGCACAGCCAGCCCACCCCACAGGGAAGCAGAGTCAAAAGGAAGGAAGCATGGGCATGCTGGGAAGGGGGTGGAGGCAATAGCATGATGGGAGACGTAGTCACAGACATAGCTCACCCCCACAACTGTCCCATCAACACCACCCTGAACCATGCTCACATCACAGGGAGTGGAGAAGGACTCACAAGATGGCTGACACTGGCTACTGCTGTGGGGAGCACAAGGCCCTGCTGCCAACTGTGCACCAACAAACAGCAGGACACCACTGACTGACATCCTGAGAGACAACTTACACTCCCTGCAATGCAAGCACGTTCCATGGTGGGATAACTGACTGGGTGGGTGGGTGGGTGGGAAGGAGGTCTGGCTGTCAACCAAACACAATCAATGCAGACCATGTTCACACCCCAGAGAATACATAGAAATGCCCAAATAATGCAGGACAATGTGCCACACCAATATCAACCCCTGACTGTGACGACTTAGGACAATACAATGTACAGGCCCGCACCCCGAGGCACAGTCACAACTGTCAGGTGTGTCAACCACTGATGCCTGCAGAAACATGACATACATTGTTTGTGTCTCCCAAAAACAGGTGATGATAGGGACACAGCAGCAGACGCTGAGGAGTCCCAGTCCCAGGCTCAAGAGGATGCCGAGCTCACTGGCGTCGTACAGCCTCTGTCCTCCTCGGACGATGAAGAACAACCTGGCACATCCGGTGCAAGTCAACATGCTGCACCAGCAGGACCACCAGTTGCAGCACCAGCAGGTCCACCAGCTGCACCCCCTGCACCCACCCCTCCAACGACTGTCACCACGAATACCATCCCTGCCGACATGGACAGAATAAGGAACAACACCAGCGCAGTGACCCTGGACCAACCTGGGGCCATGGACACCACCACCACCACCAACCCCCAAGGTGGACCAGGGTTATCTGTGCGTGCAACTGCACACACTGCACATGTCAGCAGGGGTGGTGGGAGGGGTGGGAGACAGAGGTCGCTGCTTGCAGACGTTGCTGGTGTGCATGAAGACCCACAACTGGTACGCATAGCTGATGCGTACCAGTCCAGCACCGGAGAGCTCAGCCAGGTAGTGGGGCTCCTCAGAGACATCAAACAGCAGCAGGCTGCCCATCATGCCCGCTTGGACTCCCACATGTCCCAAGTGGAGTCACACATGTCACGTGTGGACTCCCACATGTCACGTGTGGACTCCCACATGACCCGCGTGGAGTCCAAGTGGGATGTACTACATGAGATGACGGCGGTGCACAGGGACATTTTACAATGCCTCCGCCAGATGAACAGCAACCAGTTCACACCTCCCTGTGTGCCAACAACATCTGGTACCGAACAAACTGCAACTGCCACAGGGAGGGAGGAGGACTCTGGCGGAGAGTCCCCTGCACCGCAGCAGCCTGCACTTGAGGGCCCCCCCAAGAAGAGGGGTCGTCCGAGGAGGGGAAAGTGAGAGGCTGATGGCCAAGCGCAACTCCCAGGAAGCCTGAACCTGTTCTGGATTTTCGCCTTTGTGCACAGACTGTTCACCCTGTTGATGGCAACACTACTCCCACACATTGCATGGGGAGTATAAGTTGGAACAATGTGTCAGACAACAGTGGCCCCGATACTGGGGATCCTGTCTACCTGGACTTTCTATTCATCTAGGAACTTGGGATTGCAAGATTCATGTACAGCACAATCCATCCTATGCACTATTATCACAATAAACACACTAATACACCATACTTGCCTCTGTCGTGATTCCAACGTGGGTGCTGTTATGGGGATGATGAACTGCAAAATTACACAGTGTATGCGAACTGCAACAGCAAGGACAACACAGGCATGTGAGTACAGGCAACGTGACACATATGAGGGAGACACACCACCAGGGCTACACAACACATACACACCTAGGCCATCTGACTCATTGCCTACACTGATGTTGCCAGGGAAGACGGTGCAATGCACAGACACCACACCCATTCCCAGTTGTAGTCAAGTAGCCCACAGGTGCAGTAAGCAAATGGCAGTCAAATGTGTGACCACAGACAACGCACATCACTAAGTGAAGCACAGGTTTATTACACAGTAGCAACATGCCGTAACCACTACAGATGCAAGGTAACCCCACCTGGTAGCGGGCACACAGTCAACAACTGTAGACAGAAGGAAGTCCATGGGTGTGGCGCACATCACCTGTAGGGACACAACAGCTACCAGCCTGGATGTGCAATCACGTCGTCGGTGGACACAGTTCACCAAACGAATCTGAAAGTACCCTGTGAAGGACAGAAATGACACACAGTCAAAAGCAATGCAGTACAGGACAGAACAGCAAAACTCATGCACAATACATGTTACAAGATACCCACCCAGAACCAAGTTAGCATGTCAACACTGTTGGGGAGTACAGCCCACCTGTCACCACACATCGCAACACACATCCTGTCAAGTAGCCCATGGACACACTCCAACAGCACCAGAGCACCACCCACACATCATGCCAACTCACATCATTCACATGACACCTCACGATACTCACATTCAGCTAAAGAAGTTGGTGATGAGCTGTGTGCGGACATCACCATCACCATCATCATCATCATCGTCACTGGCATCGTGGTCCAGGCCAGGATCCTCCACAGGTGGCGGATGTTGGTCATCGTCATCCTGGATGAGAGGCAACTCCTTCCGCACTGCCAGGTTGTGGAGCATGCAGCAGACGATGATAATCTTGCACACTTTCGCAGGGGCATATGGGAGGGACCCTCCGGTCTTGTCCAGGCAGCGGAAGCGGCTCTTCAGGAGACCAAAGGTCCGCTCAATCACTCTCCTGGTCCGACCATGTGCCTCATTGTAGCGCATCTGGGCAGGTGTCACAGGGTTCCTGAGGGGTGTCAGCAACCACGGCATGTTGGGGTATCCCGAGTCACCTACGGACAGACAAGTGCACATCAGCTGACTTGGAAAAGTGGGCGGAATACTACAGATCAGATCACACACAATGGCACAAAGTCAGTACACACCGACAAGCCAGGCACGCTGGTTCTGCATCTGTGCCATCAACCTGGGGATGCGACTACTCCTCATCACAAAGGCATCGTGTGCTGAACCAGGGAAACGGGCACACATGTGTGTGATGGTCATGTCTGCAAGACACACCACCAGTGCATTGACCGAGTGGTAGTGCTTGCGGTTCCTGTAGGCCTGCTCCTGGGCCTGTGGTGGTACCAAAGCCACATGTGTCCCATCAATGGAGCCAATGACATGCGGCATCCTCCCCAGGGCATAAAAGTCACTCTTCACGTCAGTGAGTCGTCGCAGTCTAGGGAAATAGATGTACCGGTTCAGGAAGAGCAACATTGCCGCCAAAACATCGCGGAGCACACGGCTGAACATGGTCTGTGACATCCCACCAGCAGACGCCACAGTATGTTGGAAGGTACCGGTGGCAAAGAAGTGTAGGGCTGCCATCACCTTCACCTTGGGGGTCAGCACTGTAGGATACGGCCGGCCAGGCTGCAAATGTGGGGACAACTGCACTGCCAAATCCTCAATCAGCTGCCTGGTGAAGCGGTACCGTCGGATGCTGTCCCGTTCCACCATCGTTGCCAGGTCTGGGAATGGCCGATGGACAGCAGGAGCCCTGCAGTGCAGAGGAGAAGTAAGCAAGATCGTCAGTCACCCCACATATGCGGCATTGAACACACTCAAGATCCCAACATACATCATCATGAGGCACAACTACATGAAGTGTGCAGTACCGGAACGACATTTATGGTACATACATGGCCAACATCTGTCAACACGGTCCTACAGGTGGCATCAATTTGTCCCAGGTTGGCCCATTGGATATCATGATGCTGTGTCACAGTCACCCCCCAGTGACATGTGAGGACAGATGTGCCCCAGGCACCACAGCTCAACGACAGGCACATTCCCAGGGACCCTGTAATGCCACATGGACACTGGCATCACCTGGAGTATCATGTGTACACCACAACAAAACAAACATGACCCCCACAGGTAGTGGCCACACTTGCCATGGCAGGAGAGCCATGGACGTCTGTGACACACACGCACAACATCAGAGTCCATGCACACACAACGTGGATGTGGAGACTGTCTCCCATTGTGCACATGAAATCAGAGACATTGTAAACACTACATGCACAAAGACTGTGGAGGGCCATCACTATTGTGCCACTGGGACACCCTGGCTCAAACATACCGTCCCACATGGGACTCACGGGGTATGTGACATGACATACACAAACACCACTGTGAAATGTGACCATGGCACATGCACAGATATGAACAGTTGCACATCACAGTGGTCACGTACACGTAACACCCATGATCCTGTCCCCATGAACACGTGCACAGCCTGGGGGTGGCTGCCCACAGGTGACACCCACAGGACAACATGTACACCAACATACACACAATAGGAAATGCAGCCTTACATGCCTTATGATAAGGTTTGGACAGGCTGTCGTGATGTAGGTGTGCCCCTCACTCCCTGGGAGCTATCTGTGGCTGGCATATGTCCATCTGAGACAGGCATGCTGACATATGCCAGTCACATGTACAGTGATGCGTTGTACTGCAATGGACCGATCGGTGCCTCCGGCCGGCCCATTGCATTCAATGTGTGCGGGTACGCGTTGTACCCCTGTGCGCGTTGAACAGCAATGGACCGATCGGTGCCTCCGGCCGGCCCATTGCTTTCAATGTGTGCGGGTACGCGTTGTACCCCTGTGCGCGTTGAACAGCAATGGACCGATCGGTGCCTCCGGCCGGCCCATTGCATTCAATGTGTGCGGGTACGCGTTGTACCCCTGTGCGCGTTGAACAGCAATGGACCGATCGGTGCCTCCGGCCGGCCCATTGCATTCAATGTGTGCGGGTACGCGTTGTACCCCTGTGCGCGTTGTACTGCAATGGACCGATCGGTGCCTCCGGCCGGCCCATTGCATTCAATGTGTGCGGGTACGCGTTGTACCCCTGTGCGCGTTGTACTGCAATGGACCGATCGGTGCCTCCGGCCGGCCCATTGCATTCAATGTGTGCGGGTACGCGTTGTACCCCTGTGCGCGTTGAACAGCAATGGACCGATCGGTGCCTCCGGCCGGCCCATTGCTTTCAATGTGTGCGGGTACGCGTTGTACCCCTGTGCGCGTTGAACAGCAATGGACCGATCGGTGCCTCCGGCCGGCCCATTGCATTCAATGTGTGCGGGTACGCGTTGTACCCCTGTGCGCGTTGTACTGCAATGGACCGATCGGTGCCTCCGGCCGGCCCATTGCATTCAATGTGTGCGGGTACGCGTTGTACCCCTGTGCGCGTTGAACAGCAATGGACCGATCGGTGCCTCCGGCCGGCCCATTGCTTTCAATGTGTGCGGGTACGCGTTGTACCCCTGTGCGCGTTGAACAGCAATGGACCGATCGGTGCGCACCCATTGACAATGGGCTTGCCTGGCAACGGACGCGTTTTTGAATATTCGAACGAGTCGGTTGCTGGAAAATCAGTTGGTCACCCACAACAATGTTGCAAAATAATGTATGTCATGAAGTTGAAGATTTGAAGGATGCTGTGGGCGTGTTTTGGTGCTGCTATTCCATGGATTGGCCAGATTCAGAAGATGCAAACGACTTGGACCTATCACTTTGGACACAAGGGACAGTATCTGCCTCTCCAGCACATATATATTGCTGCATGTTCCCCTGAGAGCCCACTTGCCTGCACTACATGCTCCAGGACGACATCTGCCACTGCACTGCTGCTGTCTCTGCCCCTCTGGACCCTGCAATGGCACGTACTGTGGAGAGAGCCCCAGCCTTCAGCCTTGAAGAGAACCAGGCCCTGCTGGACAGCCTACTTCCACAGTACAGCAAGCTGTATGGGACACCAGGGGAGCAGGTGAGTGTTCTGTGCACTGCCTTTCTGAATGTGCATTTTGTCTGACTAGCAAGGCTGAGAGTCAGCACACCACTGGCTAGCAGGCTCACTGAGTAGTTGTCACCCCCCATAGTGTGTAGTGACTTGCACTGGACAGGTATGGTGCAGTGACAGTGCTTCTGAACAGGGTTTTACTCCCCATGCTATGATACCATGTAGTGACTTCTGGAAAACTGTCCATGGGCAGCCGTGCACTGCCTGGGTACACCATGTGCCCCTGTGATTGCGACATGTATATGCAACTGTGTCATGCACGGATATGTTGCATGTGTAGTAATGTCCTTATCACTTTGTCATCCTGACAGGCTTCTGCCCATCGGAAGCATGAGATCTGGAAGGACATCGTCCGGGCTGTCCGGTCCGTGGGGGTCTACAAGCGCCGGATCCGCAACTGCCAAAAGAGGTGGCAGGACCTTCGGGGCTGGACCCGGAGGATTGCACGGGTCCAGCTGAAGCTGTCGCCTCCTCGCAGGAGGGGCGGAACACGGACCCTGACCCCCCACATGCTCAGGATCCTGGCGGTGGTCTTTCCAGACCTGGATGGGCAGCTGAAGGCCAGAGAGCAGCAAGGAGGGGGTGAGTCAAAGACTGCACTGTGTACTCTGTCTAACATGTTATGTGCCCTCCTCGGGCCAGGTTGAACTGCCACAGTACAGCAGTCATGTTGTCCAGGAGCCATGTCCCTCTATTGTGCACTGCCCACTCCTCATCTGATACCCAGGTGTGGCCCTTACATGCAGGGAATTCTGTCACTTAGGACTGTGTCCTTGCAGTTTGCTTGACTCAAGGTGGGAGACAGCATCTGTTTCCCTGACTCTGTGGTGGGCATCATGGGTGGGTCCATTGCTTACACAATGCCTGTATTCTGACATGTAGGGTAGTGTCACAGGTCTCCCATATGTCCAATAGGTATGACCTGGACAGATGAGGGTTAAGAGGATGTGTTGTGGGGGGGATGTACATGTGCACTTGTGCAGCTCCAGGACTTGCATTCCCCATGACCTACTATTGTGACACAGTGCAGAGTGTTGTTGTCTGGCTGCAAAGTCATACATCACTGAGACAGTGATGTATGACTTTGCAGTCATGCCTCCGCCATGGCATGTGTCTACTGATTGGTGATCCTGCAGGGGAGTGACATGTGCTACATGCACACCATAGTGGCGCTGGCTATCAGGACATGGGTGCATCATGGTGTCTGTCGCTGGTATGCATCACATGCATTTCCTATTTGACTCTGGGCATCCCTTACATCCGTAAACCTGTACTGACTCAGTGGCAAGAGCTGTGATGTGTCCACACCGTGTCCTCTGCACTGTCCAACTACTGTGTACTTGGTGCATGTGTCAACACTGGGGTGTTGCAATCCAACAGACACCAGACAGATGGGTGCAAGGCCATGTGGGATGTGAGTGCCATGCTTGGCATCAGACTGACAATTGACTTCTCCTGTTCAATTAGTGCACTTTTAGCAATGTACAACTAATGATGCCAGGGCTTGCTCTGTGATGTGCTGTGCTCACAGTGGTGTGTGCGTTATGTGCAGGTGACTGATGTCTGTCTGTTTCCCCATTGTTTGCAGATACATCCACGGCCACGGAAGGGGACAGCTCCACGGACCAGGAGGAGCCGGAGAGCCAGACTGGGTCAGCAGCCGAGGAGTGGTCGGAGGGACCCAGTGGCACGGAGGGCGAGGGGAGCCACACCGAGGAGTCCTCAGCAGCATCCACCTCAGCTGAGGACCAGAGCAACTCGGAGGATGACTCCCTTGTGGAGGCGGGTGTCAGCAGCCACCACACCCCAGCTAGTGTTGCTGTCCCCGCCACCACCAGCACCACCACCGCCCTCCCATCGGCTCCCATTCCCCAGGTCCGTGGAGGCTCCCATGTCCGGGAGCGTGTCTCCTTTGGGCCAGGCACCGCACCCCTGCCCCTGTGTCCCCTGCTGCCCTGAGTGAGGAGTCTGTGTACCTCCTTCGCCAGCTCCATGTAGGGCAGACAGCCATGCTGAGTGTCCTCCATGCGCACACCGCGCTGTTGACTCAGCTGGTGTCGTTCATGGAGGGCATCTCATCGGGCATGTCTGACCTACAGAGGGGCAATAGGTCCATGGACTCCTCCCTGACGGCAGCAGTGTCCCTCCTCAAACGGTCCCTCACCCCTCCTGCCTTTGCTCCATCCACACTCCCCAGCACCTTACCCATCCCAGGCACACACACACTGGCACACACCAGCACACACACATCCAGCACACTGACACACACGCCAATGACAAAACGCACACGCAAGCACATTCAGGGGACTGAAGCCAGACTCACAGGGGATGGGGCCCTGGAACACACACACGCATCCACATGCACTGCGCAGTCCTCAGTTCCCTCTCCCTCCAAAGCACCCTCCCTTGCCTCACCTGCAACCCCAAAGTCACAGCAGCTCTTCCTCTGTGACCTCGGCCTCTTCCCCACCGATGAAGCTGCTCCAGCATCCCGGGGGAAGAGGAAGCCCACCCACACGGAGCAGAGTGCCCCTCGCCCCCGGACACCCTCCCCCAGGCGCAGACGGACTGAGGCCCCCACCCGCAAGTCCCCCGGAGTGCTAAGAGCAAGACCCCGCCACCGCCCTGCAGCTCAGGCACAAGGTCTCCGTCCTCCATCCCTCAGGCCCCCACTGCACAGGTGCCCCCACCACACCCTGCCCCAGGTTCCCCCACCCACAGATATACCATCCCCAAGATGCTCCGGCCTTCTCCCCCTGCCACTTGCTCTCCCAGCACCACACCCCCCGCTGCGCTTGTCTGTGCCACTGATGTGGTGAGGGTGTCCTCCCCCTCTGTCCAACCCACCTTGCCTGTTCCCCATTCTCCTCCCCTGGAGGTAGGCACTGCAGTGGAGTCCACTACCGCCCTGTCTGACTTGGGCACTGCAGTGGCGGACCTGTCCACCCCATCTGCAGGGTCCACTGCAGTTGTGCCGGCACCCACGACATCTGTGTCATGCCCCCCAGTTGTGCCGGCACACACCATGTCAGACACCTCCACTGCAGTTGTCAGTGGCTCTCCAGCACCCACCACCCCTTCCCTGACTCCCCCTGGTGAGCCCTGATCCTGTCCCTGCGGTGCCTGGCCTGCCCCCCGGTTGCCCCTCCTAGTGGATTGTCCCTGGTATTGTGCAGGCATGCGTAGGGTGACATCTGCCAGTGTCACCCTGTTTGAACTTTGACAATGGACTGGCCATTGGCCTTTGCTCTTTTTCAGGACTTCGTTTGGCCTCAACACATATGCTGAATAAAGCAACTTTCTTTTCTCTAGTGCTCATGCTTCAGATGTACATGTTGTTGGTGCAGCTAACCATGCCCTTGCTGCAGTGATGGTGATATCTGGTCTCATGATTATGAAGTGTTACTGTGCAGGAACCCATGTGGTCCAGGGGGAATGTGTCCTATCATGTGGTGTATCCATGTCATCAATAGCAGCATCTGAGGGTGTCATGTGTTCAGTATTTGGCAATGGGTTTCCTACTTACATTGGCAATTTCACATCTGTGGCTTCCACCCCTGCACATCTGTTGTGCCTGCCATCGTTGCTTTTGTCTACTTCCCTGACCGTGTTGCCATCTCCAGTGGACATGCAGGTTTGGGCATCAATGGGGAGGGACTCATCCGTGTAGTCAGTGCAACATTGCTATACAAGTGTGTTGGATCTGTGCTGATGATTCCGTTGGCACATCCATGACCAGGCTGATGTGATGGGAGCCCTCATTTGGTGCTAATTGTTGATTGTGTGACCAAGTGCTCAGCTGACATGATGGGGCCCTACTGAGGCAACATATGGCACAGCTTTCCTCACACAGGAGTGGAGTCCCCTCATGGCAGTGTGTACACGTGTGACATTGCCTGCGCCCAAGGTGTGTGTTGTATGTGCATGTCTGTGTGTTCACTTCCATTCATCTGCGCATGCTGTGATCCCTAGTGTTGTACCTGTTTGTGATGCTTGCTGACTTGAGCTATGTTCCCCAAAGTCTTCTCCCTGTGTTCTCTGTGATGTGGGTGCATGGCACATTACTGGTCATCAGGGTGTCACCCATAGGTGTGTTTGCTGTCAGGGCAGAGTTTGTGTGCTGACGCAGATGGGTCACAGTCAGGTTTCCCTTTGGCACTTGTTGTTTGCCCCTGTCATGTGATTTCCAGTTTGTGTTATCTTTCAGTGATTGTGACACGTTGTGTGTGTGACTGCTGGCACTCCTTAGGGTCCGGGCTGCAATGTTGGTTGTTGTCTATGTGTGTTCTTTGTGGGTGACCTTGGTTTCTTCATTGGTGTGTGACTGTGGCTGGGATCCCATTGGTCGGTGTGGTATTGCCGTCATGTCCATGTACAGCGTAGTGTGCAGTGTGTCAGACATTCAGGAGTCTTGTTGAGTGTCCATGTGTGATGTGTTTCTACACCTTGGTTCCCACCCACCACCCTGGAATAGTAATGGGTGCATGTGCAATGTCACCAGTGCATGTGTACTTCACTGCTGCACATTGTTGGAGGTCGAGGGGTGTGGTGTTGAGTGTGTGCAGATGAGAGTTGTTGCCCGGCTAGTCCCCTGCCTCCATGTTGGCCTTGGCTTACTGGCCATGCTGATTGATTTGTGCTTGTGTAGGTGTGATGGTAGTTAGTTGCTCAGGACACCTGACTGTGGTTCACAGTGTGAACGACATTTAGCTTTGTCATCACAGTGGTATTTTTCTTCAGCCCAGGGTCACCACATTGTGGGGGCCCTGGGGGTGGTGCTGTGGTGTGTCTGTGACTTGCTGTGTCAGTTGTTGTTCCTACGTGCCTGTGTGACATGTGTGTTTTGTGCTCCCTCTCACCTGTCAATGCCTGCTTGCCCACATAGGGGATTTGGATCCATGAGTTACCTTAGTGTGGCAGTGTATGCACATCTGTATGATTGGTATTCAGCTCTCCTCATGTGTTGTGTTGTTGCCTGGGGACAATGGCACCCCCACCCCTCACCTGCTGTGTATGATGACAGTGTTGGTCTGCCTGTTTGTGTTTGTGCATCTGCACCACTGCATTGGCATATCTTGGGTGTGCCATTGGCTGTATGTTGTTTGGTGTGTTTCCCCTGCTGTCCCTGGGACTCCTAGGTCATCGGTCAGCACAGTGATCATGGTTTGTGTGTCCCATTGCTGCCATGGTATGGTATCTGTTCACCTCACATCTGCTGTCTCCACAGGGTATCTGCATTTGTGTGCCCATTGGTGCAAATATGTGGTTCTGCATTCTGATGGTCACTTCTGTCATTGTGTCATTGATGACTGTTGACGGTCTCAGCCACCATGGGTGTTGTTTGTCTGCACATGGCCAAAGGAATGTTTCATTTGCACTGCAGTATTTGGCTCCCCCAATTTATGTTGCAATGGGACACATACACTACTTTGCCACAGATGAGTTTTTGGTTCTGTGACCAGGAATGATCCATGCAGTTTGGCAGTTGCAGCTCTTTCTTTGTCAACAATTACCTTTTGGTCACTGTGATGATGAGGGTGTAGACCCCATTGCCACAATGGTCAAAATGTGCTTCAGCTATGGACCCCACACTTGCCTTTTGGTTACTGTGATGATGGGGGTTTAGACCCCATTGCCACAATGGTCAAACTGTGCTTCAGCTATGGACCCCACACTTACCTTTTGGTCACTGTGATGATGGGGGTTTAGGCCCCATTGCCACAATGGTCAAAATGTGCTTCAGCTATGGACCCCACACTTGCCTTTTGGTCACTGTGATGATGGGGGTTTAGGCCCCATTGCCACAATGGTCATGGGCTGCTTGCATTGTGGGTGCCACACACATATATGTGTGGCACATGTGCTAGGGGGTCACATTGTATGTTCAATGTCATGTTCGGTGTTGTAGGCATTTGACACAGCCTGCTCACACGCTTGTCATGGTGGGGGGGGATGTCTTAATCTTGCATTCCCTAGGTTGTGGTGTGCTTGTTGTGTCATGCATTGTCCATCCTATGAGTGGGGGTGGTAGTAGTGGTAGGCATCCAGCCCCCCTGGCTAAGGGTGGTAGTAGTGGTGGGCATCCTGCCCCCCTGGGTGAGGGTGGTAGTAGTGGTAGGCATCCTGCCCCCTGGGTGGGGGTGGTAGTAGTGGTAGGCATCCAGCCCCCCTGGCTAAGGGTGGTAGTAGTGGTGGGCATCCTGCCCCCTGGCTAAGGGTGGTAGTGGTGGGCATCTGGCACCCCTGGGTGAGGGTGGTAGTAGTGGTGGGCATCCTGCCCCCCTGGGTGAGGGTGGTAGTAGTGGTAGGCATCCAGCCCCCCTGGCTAAGGGTGGTAGTAGTGGTGGGCATCCTGCCCCCCTGGGTGAGGGTGGTAGTAGTGGTAGGCATCCTGCCCCCTGGGTGGGGGTGGTAGTAGTGGTAGGCATCCAGCCCCCCTGGCTAAGGGTGGTAGTAGTGGTGGGCATCCTGCCCCCTGGCTAAGGGTGGTAGTGGTGGGCATCTGGTACCCCTGGGTGAGGGTGGTAGTAGTGGTAGGCATCCAGCCCCCCTGGCTAAGGGTGGTAGTAGTGGTGGGCATCCTGCCCCCCTGGGTGAGGGTGGTAGTAGTGGTGGGCATCCTGCCCCCTGGGTGAGGGTGGTAGTAGTGGTAGGCATCCTGCCCCCTGGGTGAGGGTGGTAGTAGTGGTAGGCATCCTGCCCCCTGGGTGGGGGTGGTAGTAGTGGTAGGCATCCAGCCCCCCTGGCTAAGGGTGGTAGTAGTGGTGGGCATCCTGCCCCCTGGCTAAGGGTGGTAGTGGTGGGCATCTGGCACCCCCTGGCTAAGGGTGGTAGTAGTGGTGGGCATCCTGCCCCCCTGGGTGAGGGTGGTAGTAGTGGTGGGCATCCTGCCCCCCTGGGTGAGGGTGGTAGTAGTGGTAGGCATCCTGCCCCCTGGCTAAGGGTGGTAGTAGTGGTGGGCATCCTGCCCCCCTGGGTGAGGGTGGTAGTAGTGGTGGGCATCCTGCCCCCCTGGGTGAGGGTGGTAGTAGTGGTAGGCATCCTGCCCCCCTGGTTGAGGGTGGTAGTAGTGGTAGGCATCCAGCCCCCTGGCTAAGGGTGGTAGTAGTGGTGGGCATCCTGCCCCCCTGGGTGAGGGTGGTAGTAGTGGTAGGCATCCTGCCCCCTGGGTGGGGGTGGTAGTAGTGGTAGGCATCCAGCCCCCTGGCTAAGGGTGGTAGTAGTGGTGGGCATCCTGCCCCCTGGCTAAGGGTGGTAGTGGTGGGCATCTGGCACCCCCTGGGTGAGGGTGGTAGTAGTGGTAGGCATCCAGCCCCCCTGGCTAAGGGTGGTAGTAGTGGTGGGCATCCTGCCCCCCTGGGTGAGGGTGGTAGTAGTGGTGGGCATCCTGCCCCCCTGGGTGAGGGTGGTAGTAGTGGTAGGCATCCAGCCCCCTGGCTAAGGGTGGTAGTAGTGGTGGGCATCCTGCCCCCTGGCTAAGGGTGGTAGTGGTGGGCATCTGGCACCCCCTGGCTAAGGGTGGTAGTAGTGGTGGGCATCCTGCCCCCCTGGGTGAGGGTGGTAGTAGTGGTGGGCATCCTGCCCCCCTGGGTGAGGGTGGTAGTAGTGGTAGGCATCCTGCCCCCTGGCTAAGGGTGGTAGTAGTGGTGGGCATCCTGCCCCCCTGGGTGAGGGTGGTAGTAGTGGTGGGCATCCTGCCCCCCTGGGTGAGGGTGGTAGTAGTGGTAGGCATCCTGCCCCCTGGGTGAGGGTGGTAGTAGTGGTAGGCATCCTGCCCCCCTGGTTGAGGGTGGTAGTAGTGGTAGGCATCCAGCCCCCCTGGCTAAGGGTGGTGGTAGGCATCCAGCCCCCCTGGCTAAGGGTGGTAGTAGTGGTGGGCATCCTGCCCCCCTGGGTGAGGGTGGTAGTAGTGGTGGGCATCCTGCCCCCCTGGGTGAGGGTGGTAGTAGTGGTGGGCATCCTGCCCCCCTGGGTGAGGGTGGTAGTAGTGGTAGGCATCCTGCCCCCTGGCTAAGGGTGGTAGTAGTGGTGGGCATCCTGCCCCCCTGGGTGAGGGTGGTAGTAGTGGTGGGCATCCTGCCCCCCTGGGTGAGGGTGGTAGTAGTGGTAGGCATCCTGCCCCCCTGGGTGAGGGTGGTAGTAGTGGTAGGCATCCTGCCCCCCTGGTTGAGGGTGGTAGTAGTGGTAGGCATCCAGCCCCCCTGGCTAAGGGTGGTAGTAGTGGTGGGCATCCTGCCCCCCTGGGTGAGGGTGGTAGTAGTGGTAGGCATCCTGCCCCCCTGGTTGAGGGTGGTAGTAGTGGTAGGCATCCAGCCCCCTGGCTAAGGGTGGTAGTAGTGGTGGGCATCCTGCCCCCCTGGGTGAGGGTGGTAGTAGTGGTAGGCATCCTGCCCCCTGGGTGGGGGTGGTAGTAGTGGTAGGCATCCAGCCCCCCTGGCTAAGGGTGGTAGTAGTGGTAGGCATCCTGCCCCCTGGGTGGGGGTGGTAGTAGTGGTAGGCATCCAGCCCCCCTGGCTAAGGGTGGTAGTAGTGGTGGGCATCCAGCCCCCCTGGCTAAGGGTGGTGGTAGGCATCCAGCCCCCTGGCTAAGGGTGGTAGTAGTGGTGGGCATCCTGCCCCCCTGGGTGAGGGTGGTAGTAGTGGTAGGCATCCTGCCCCCCTGGTTGAGGGTGGTTGTGGTGGTTGGCATCCAGCCCCCTGGGTTGGGGTGGTGGCGCGCATTCAGGCCCCTGTGTGCATATGTGGCATTGGTGATGGGCATCCCGCCCCTATGGTGCTGCTGTTGCTGGTGTAAGTATATTCAGATTCCCAGTGTATGTGTGTGATGTGTCGTGTACGTGTTGTATGTGTTTTGTGGTTGGTGTCTGACTTACCTTCTGCGCCGTACGCGTCCGTGCCTGTTCCGGTAGTAGATGTAGAATATTGGTATGATCGGGACGAAGGGATTCATGGTTGGTTCGTGTCGTTCGTCCTTCTCGTTGCTTCGCGTCGTCCTCGTCGCTTGGCTTCGTCCTCGTCGCTTCGCGTCGTCCTCGTCGGTGCTGTGTTCGTCTCGTAGCCGTGGATCGTGTTGTGGCGCGATTCGGAGCTTATGTGCGCCTCTCCCGGATGCTTTGACGTGCCGTGCGTAGCGACGGGTTCGGCGCGTACGGAAAGCGCATCGTACTTGTCCGGCCGGACGGGGCTGCATTTTCCCTTCCGTGCGACTCGATTCGGCGTTTCCGGATTCGCCTCGGTCGGAGAACAGGACCTGGTTTGGGTGAGTACGGCTCGGCCGGGATTTTTGCTGTTGTGCGCATCGTACTTGCTCGTTCGGTGTACTGTACGGATCGGTCGGGAAACTGGCTTTCGCATGGCTTTTTTCCCGACCGAATAGTATTGGGTGCGCCTCCGACCGAGATCGGAATCGGCCCCTAAATCTCTAGTGACACTCCACTAACGCCTTTAACTCCCACTCATACCCTCGTGTTCACAATTGTACCATGCATGTGTAACATCTAATTACATGCAGTTGTCCGCACCCTATGCCGCAAAAGCAGCTGTGAAGGTTGACCCACCATAAATTAAATTGGAATGAAGTATCAGACATTATTCTTGGGATCTTTCTCCTCAAGTTGAAGTAACAACAGGACAATTCTTAGTTATATCCTGACCAGCCAAGGAAGACTTTCTGCAAGCCTAAAATCGAAATTGAACACATAGCATCACATATTGCCCTATGAATATAGGGTCTAAAAACGTGTAAGATAAATTGTTAATATTGTACCTTGTAATTGGTGGTTAATGCAAAAATGTTAAAATGTCCAAGATATCCAACGAACGAGTCTGGGATTGAAAAATCTCCAAAATTGTAGTTCTTCTGGCTACAGGGCTCTTCTTAAAATTGAAACCGTGTGCCTATTAATATGAAAAAGACCATATATATTTTTTGGCAACCCATAGAAAATGGCCTTTCATAGTCCTTGCAGAAAGTCTTCCTTGGCTGGTCAGGATATAACTAAGAATTGTCCTGTTGTTACTTCAACTTGAGGCGAAAGATCCCAAGAATAATGTCTGATACTTCATTCCAATTTAATTTATGGTGGGTCAACCTTCACAGCTGATTTTGCGGCATAGGGTGTAGACAACTGCATGTAATTAGATATTACACGTGCATGGTACAATTGTGAACACGAGGGTATGAGGGGGAGTTAAGGGAGTTAGTGGAGTGTCACTAGAGATTTAGTATAAATGGTGTTTAATTGAGTGTTCTCCAAAGTACAATAGTAATGCTTTTTAATGACAATTGTGAGAAATCATAGATTATGAAAATGAGTTGTAAATTGAATAACATACTGCATTAAAAATGTGATGTTATATAATTATGAATTTTGAATTGTGGTTTTATAATGCTTTTGAAATTAGATTGGAAGCTCTTGGGAGATAAGAATCTTCTCCTGAAGAAGGTGGTTGGAATAAATTGAATCCACCGAAACGCATCGCACTGCTACATCATTTGCACTAAATTGAATTAATCCTGGTCAACAAAAGAACAACACATAAGGATGGTTTGACTATGGAATGACTGTCAGATTAGTGCCTGAAATGACAACATTTGAATGTCTAAATGTACTCTTCCCATATGTATTTTGTTTGTAATTATATGATTATGTGTATGTTATCCTCCATATTGGAAGCGAATTGATGGTGCTATACATGATGTATTTTTAATTTATGTTTTTATAGATCATTTTATTGTTATATATTGAATAAAACATTTGTACATTCCTATTTTGACTTTGGAGACCTGCTAATATTCTCTGGTGACATTAGTGTGTTATGTATGAAAGTGGAATAGTGTGTTCTAAATACCTATTCAAATTACCAAGGGAATTGTTTTTTAGACTTATTACCATTTGTTTTGGACCTGTATCTAGTACATCTGGCACGTTGTATTCTAAGCCTTCCTAGCTGTAGAGTAGACAGTTTTGCAAAAGCATGTGTAGAATGTAATAAGTCAAGAATCCTTACAGAAAATATTCTAGGGGCACCATAATCTTTAAATGTGCAGCAGTTAAATACTATTCAGGGCATATTCTCAAGAACGTGTGATAACTACCGCAAAATTAGTCTAACGCAACTCCTCACATTGCAGTCCTCGCGGGAAAACAACTCCGTGTCAACGTGGTATTCACAACACGGCGGCCCCATGCGATAGTCCCACAATAGCGCGTCAAAAGAACGTGTTAAAACCAACGCGACGCAGAAAAAACGCGAAACACGAACGCGAAAATAGTAGCGATGATGCCAATCGCGATACGAAACTCAGCGATAACCAGCCATAGGCCTGCAATCCCCACGCGTCATGCGGGAAAATGCAGCATAAAAGCAGATTAAAAATACGGTGAGATGACAATGTACGAGCACAACCACACATCCCTGACGTAGAACAGATGACCATTGTCCCGCATCAAATAGGCATCTCCTCACAGTCACAATGTACATTGACATGCAGTCTGCATGTAAACTGCGCCAATGCAGAAACATGCATGGAACACACATTGAAACCGCATCTCCCCTTCACATTGCAGAGGGACAAGCAACCCCTCCTGCACACAGACGTGTCATGACCATGAGCACTCCACCATGAAAGCGTGGACGAATGTAGGGGCAGTGACTCCCGCCTACGTACATGTTGCCCATGTTGTGGGACTCGAGCCACAGGGGCATCCCTGCATCATGGTGGTACATATCTGACCCCAAAGGAGCCCTGTTGTCCCCTGTAGGACACAAATGGCAGCCAAAATGGAATGATTTTGGACACAAGTGAAACACCGAAGAGTGGGATTCCCTACTAACTGCGACACACAGAACTGGCAGTCCGAATACGTGACACCCTAAACAGCCCGTTTGCACAGAGGTGACACACCCACCATCCCTGAACAAATCATAAAATTGACAGCAATACATGTCACACTCACACTTGTCTGAGTGATGTGCCTGTACAGATGAGTGACATGCACTCAGGGAATGTGTATTTTGAAAGCATTCAGTAGCACATGCTGTGCCTGTGGCCACATTGTACTGTCCCATGATTGCCAAGGATTGTCACAATGTGACGTGCTCATGTGAAGAAATTGTCAATGATGGTGTTCCCACGGGCAATTCCTGCTGCGACCGCAGTGGGGTGTGGGCCACCTGCCTCATCCTCATCGTCCGGTGCGTCTAGCACTTGTATCCATGGGGCCTTGCTGCATACACATATGTTGTGCAACACACAACATGCAACGATCATCTTGCACACGTTGCCTGGGCTGTGCAGGAGCCTCCCACCTGTGACGTCCAGGCACCTGAAACGTGACTTCAACACGCCAAATGTGCATTCCACGATGCCCCTGGTGCGTTTGTGGGCCACATTGTACAGCCTCTGGGCCTGTGTGTCCGGGGCTCGTAGGGGTGTCATCATCCAAGCGCAGAGTGCATATCCTTGGCCACCTGTGCAGAGAGACATGAGCCAATAGTTGGCTCTGCAAGATGTGATGGCCGGCTCAGTGGCTCATTGGTGTGTGATATGTGTGACTTTGTGATTCCTGCATGACATGTACTGCATGTTGCAAGTGAGCGGCATCAATGTGTATTACGTAGCCTCACTGCTGCTCCTCCCTCCCCCGAGCCCATCCACTAGTGTGCGCAGCGCCGTAGCATCACTTGCACCCCTACGGCACATTATTGTCATGCCTGTCTGCGCAAGTCCACAAGCCTGACAACGACACAGTGATGTCGTGCGCTGAAGTTGGACGGACACGTGTGTGTAGGCCTATGGTAAGGACAGGGCAGACACAGATGTAGAGGTCATGCCTGGCTGAACTCGCCATGCGGTTGAGGGTAGACCTTTGGCTGATGCTGCGGAAATAGCGACACACACAACAGTTGGCATGTCTGATCCCTGAGCCCGAGCGGGCTTGCGCACCCTCATATACCCTTCAGCCGAGCCCGTACTCCGGGGGCATGCTACATAGCAACATTGTGTATTGCGTGACGGGTGGCGCCGACACCACACCTGAAACACACGCATTAGTTACCGCCTTGACAAGGCCTACACTTAACCACGCCCAGAGCCACGTGTTGAATGACCACACCCCTACGCCGTACTGCCGTACGCCGGTCCACTCCTTCACGCCCACAGGGGGCCCGACACAGATACACGTCCCAGGTCCACCCCACTGCCTGAGGTGACAAGGTTGCGCACGCTGTACACAGCACAATGTAATGTGGTATGGCCCTGGCCCCACATGCATACAGAATGACCACACGGACAGACTGAGATAATTAGTGGAACTGGCTACGGGCACGTGCGCCCGGTCCCTTTTATTGCCAGGGTCACACGTCCAGTGACGCCTGTGCTGGATGGGTGTTGGGTAGTGTAAGCCACCCCTCAGGGGTTGGATGGTGCTGGCAACAACTACAACAGTGATCAGACAGTCAGGAGTCCGAAGTACAAACAGCAAGGGTCCATGACTTGAGCTGCACAGAGTCGGTGGCCCCGGATGCTCAGCGGCCAGCACAGGCACACCGCCACGGGACGGTGCCTGGCGATGCATTGAGGTAGGGCCACGGGATCTGAGCGGGTCCTCGTTGATGTCCAAGGAGAATGTTGCGGAGTGTTACGGGGGACAGTGGAAGGTGTCCATCCAGGGCATGATGCAGAGGGCAGAAGCAAGCAGAGACAGGCAATATGGAGGAGTTGAATGCTACAGTCTCCTCTTTCCCACAATGTCAGTACCAGCTACATGATGATGAAGATAACCCCCAGGCCATAGACTCAGATGCCACCAACGTTCAACCAGAGAGTGCCCATGACTCCCGTGGCACAGAGTCAGTGGCACCAGAGCCGGAAGGGGATGCAGTCAGCTATGAGGCCTGTACAATGATATAAACTCTGCAATTAACAAATCAAGACTTAGTTCCAATTGTGTGTCCTACTCGACCGCAGTGTGTGCCAGAGGCAGCGGTCAGCGCGGGGCAGCCGCTGTGCAGCCAGCCCCTCCTGGATCTCTAACACACGGCGTTAAAATGGCATGTGGAGAAGATTCCTGGTTGACAGAGTTGGTGGCACCACATCGAAGGGAGTATAGGGATATAAACGATGCCATAAATATGTACTCTGCCATTGTGTAATCAAGACTCAGTTCCAAATGTGTGACCTACTTGACCGTAGTGTAGGCCGGAGGCAGCGGTGGAGTATGTCAACGAAAAAGGAGTAAAGCGGGCCTGTGTCGCGGAGGCCGTGATGGTCTGAGGAGGCTGCCAAGGTCGCGGGCTTCGGGCTTGGAGCTTGCGTTGACACACGCCGGTGTCGGCAGGTGAGCAGTGTGGCCTGGCTGCGCAGGGGCGGGCATGACGGGTTGGGGGACCAGCGGCCCGGGGTGCAGCAGGCGCACAGGATCGCAGGCCACCCCGCTCACGGCGACTGCGTCGGCCTCGTGGCAGGGTGGGAGGCGCAGCCCTGGCAGACTCGTTGGGCATTCCGGAAGAGAACCACGCCCAGTGCTACGTGCTTTTTATTCACACCCTTACGCTGGCCTGGCATCCTCAGGGCCAGCCCACTCCGCACGCGCTTACAGGGGGGACGTCACATGCTACATTTCCGCGATCTTCCCCACTGGCTGGGGTGACATGGTTGCGTCCACTGTCCACTACCCACCAAACACCAGCAGTGCATGTAGCCATGGATATGTCTGTGGTCTGCATACTGCAGTCTGGCCAGCACATCCACTCCACACTTGGCATTGTGTACATTCTCATTCATGGGTCACTTGCCTCCTTCGTACATGCCTGGTTCCCACCTCTCCCCACATTCCGCTATTGTGTGGCTGAGGTGCCATGCCGTTGATGGCTCATGTACATGGCTAACCAAGGTTGCCACAGTAAGTTGTGCTGTTGTGTCTGGTGGGGGGCATGTTGTTTGGCATGTTGTATGTGATTTTGTGATGTGTGCAGTGCCAGAGTTGTGACTTGCATGATTGTGGAGTTGAGGTGTGTGGTGTGTTCAGTTGGTACTTGCCAACGAGCAGTGCATTCCCATAGGTACCATCCTGGAAGTGCTGGTCGATGAAGGACTGTCGGAAGATGAGGGGATCATGCACACTGCCTGGTTAGTTGGCTACGACATTGGTGACGAGTCCCCTGTGGTCCACTATTGCCTGCATGTTGATGGGATGCGTGTGCTTTCTGTTGCCGTAATTGTGTGCGGTGTCGGCAGGGGGCACAAGTAGGACATGTGTGCTGTCGATTGCCCCCAACACGTGCGGGAATCCAGCTATGGCGTATAGTCATTGCTTGGTCTCCAGCTGTTCCTGCGCATTGTGGGGGACGTACAGGTACTGGGGTGCCTGGCAGATGATGGCATCTGGGACAGGTGTGGGGAACTTGGATGGGGCTGGCTGTGAGACTCCTCCGACTCTGGCGGTTGTTGGTTGGGAGGTACCAGAGGGCAACAGGTGCAGCACAGCCAGCAGCTTTGTCTGCGGAGGGGTGTTGGTTGTCCGCTGTGTTGGTACCGTCTGCCTGTGGGCAATGATGTTCAGGATGCGGAGGATGGTTGTCCTTTCGAGCCTGTAGTGGGCATTGACATTGTCTGGTGTTAGGTCTGTGAGGCTGGTGCATTTCCTGAAGGTCCGCTGTCTTTGTCTGGACTGCCTCTGTGGTGGTCTGAGGGAGGAGGAGGCCCGGGGGGGGTGGCGATACTGGGGGTGGTGGCGGTGGGTGTTGTTGCCCTTTCGGGGCTCCGGGATGCATGGTGTGTGGCTCCATGGCATCTGTTGCTCTTCATGTGTGGCTCTGGGCTGGTCTCCCTTTGATGGTGCAGGTTGTCGTCCGACTTTACACCAGGTCAGAGCAGGTGTTAGTTTCCTGCTGCTAACGCGCCTTATCTCCTGTTTTGTGGTCTTATCGCCAATGTGGCTGGTCGTTGAGAATGTTGAGGTGTGGTGTTGTCGTGGCTTTTTGCTCGGGAACGCCTACTCTGCATCTCATTAGCGATAGTTGCCGGGGTCATCTGTGGCGATGTTTTTTGCGGTTGCTTTCGCACGTAAACTGGTGGTATCGGCTGTTAGCACCAGCTTGTGAATGGGGCAATAATTTTATCGCGACTTTGGCTGCAATAAAGTGCCGGTAACTCGGCGATAGCTCCTTGAGAATATGCCCCTTCATGTATTACAATACATCTACATTTACTTCTTGTGTCAATATAGTCAACACAGTTGCCACTAAATTATATCAATACAGCTGACGTGTTTCGCAGGAATAAACCCCTTTCTCTAAGCTGCAATGCCGCCAAAAACAAAAAGAGAAAGAATAGAGAAGAAAAGAATAGAAATATACATGTTAATACAAGTAAATTGAGACCATTTGTAACATAAGTTCTCTGAAGCATTATTATAGTTACATGTTGATAACTCAACACCTTTATTTGAAATTGTGGTGGTGTTCAAAAATATACTTTTCTTGTGTTTTACTATTGCACAAGAGTACCCCAGGAAAACATTTCTATTCTTGGGCACAGATTCTGAAAGGTGTCATGCAACGTGGTGCAGCACCCAAAGAGGCTGCACGGCATTGCGTGACAGGGAGAGAGAAGGAGAGTGCCATTTTCACAGAGATTCAGCACTCTCCTCTCCCCTCTCCCTAGCACCAGCACTGATTTTGGCTGCTGTGCGCCAGGCACACACCTTAGTGCCATAGTGCCCGAGTCTAGAATAGGTTTTGTATAGGAATGGTAGCCTTCCTGTACAAAATACTATGCCTACACAAGTAGGCATACTTACTTTGTATGTGTGCTGCACGTGCTGCACAGTGCAGCACGGATGCAATATAGGAAAAGAAGGGAGAAATGAAAACATTTCTCCTTTTAACGCCTGCTTTCCAGCGGCGTTAATTTGTGGTGCTAAACCCTGTCTACTAATGTTAGTAGATAGGGTTTAGCGTCAAAAAGCATGGGTGGTTGAATGGGAACGCTTATGTGCCACCCATGTAATGCCCCCTTAATGCAAAATAATGCAAAGCAGCGTTTTGCACAGCTTTGCGTTACTTTAATCTGTTGTGTTGTTTTTAAGAGGTTGAGAGGACTAGCTCTCCATTTCTTGATTAAAAAATAGATGAAGTACACTTCATCACACAACTTAAGATCTGGCCAGGCCAACTGACTTACTGTTCCAAAAATTAGGAGGAGCTCCAAAATTTTGGAACTCTCTGCCTGATTATATTCGCTATTAGTTGGACCGTGGGCGATTTTTGAAAAACTGAAGACATGGTTTTTCAAGCAAACCTGTTTAATGTAGCTTCTTCGAACCTCAAATCTTGCCTTATGTTGATGTCTGAATTACACGCCAAGAAACCATTGGTGAATGTGCACTAATTACATCTACAAATATCAGCGTAGTAACTTGTTGTTTTGATAACAAATTATATTTGCTTCTCTACATTGATCTCTTTGGACCTTCTCGTTGTACATTCTTTCACAATAAATATGATCTAATCTTAGTAACTGTGAATTTGTTGCCACTGGACATTGTATGATAATGAATTGCTTGATAAAACTGGCAATATTATAATCAAGTTGTTGTTAGACCTGACAGCCTTTGGTGTGGTTTTTCCCAAGACGTTTTACCTTCTCCTCTCCTGTTCTCCGAAATTCCTTTTTGTTGGCATTAGGACCCTGTGCTCTTTACCACTGCTAAACAGTACTAATGTGGCTCTATTCTCTCCTTTAAACATGGTAAAATTGTCTTACACCCAACTGACAAAATATATGTCCCTAGTAAAGTGGTACTACATGGGCCAGGGCCTGTAAACTAAATGATACTAGTGGGCTCGCAGCACTTATTATGCCACCCACTTATGTAGCCCTTTAAAACACTGCTCAGGTCTGCCATTATAGCCTGCATGGAGTTTTAATCTGTCAATTCGACCTGGTAACATATACCTTTTGCCAAGCCTAAACCTCCCTTTTTAGGTCTCGCCTAGGCAGCGCGCATGCCCTACTCTAGGAGGGCCTTTAGCCATCGGTCTGCTCCTTTTCCCCACACACTCGTGCTTGTGCTGGCATCCACCTTGCGGGAGCGAGCAGCGGCGCGCGTGGTAATTGACAACATATGGCTCTAGCGCCGTTGCTGCTCGCTCCCGCAAGGTGGATGCCAGCACAAGCACGAGTGCATTTGCCTGCTCTTTTGCGGCCGCGGGGCCGCGCCACGCTCCCTCACAGCTTACCCTCCCCCAGCCTACCTCACCTCCCTAGCAATGTTTAAACACGCACATATAGTGTATTACAGACGCAGCGCCGTGTGTACTTTGGCACTAAAAGTTAGCGCACTCTAAATGCAGCCTTCTCTTTCCCTTCCGATATGCTCTGTGCGTGCCCTTTAAACAAACGCTTTTTTCATAAAATACAGCGTATTACAGAAGCGGCGCCGTGTGAAAATTGGCACTCACAGTTAGCGCGCTCTAAATGCGGCCTTTTCCTTTCCTTCTTTATTTTGATTCAATTACTGAGATGCTACAACTTGCGCACTCCAGTGTACACCTAATACGGCACCATGCTCCTGTCATTACCACGTTACCACTTTAAACTTGTAACTAGGCAATTCTCAATCACCTCTTAACAAGTAAGAAGATACAAAGCCTTCTTCTTACGCTTTACCTTTCTGCATGACACATGCCTTATCTCAATGTAACATGCCGCATCCTCCCCACCCCCCGCCATGTGCGCTAGCACTCATTCATCAACTCAGACCAGCACTTTGTCTCCTCATCCGCTCCTCTCTGCCCCCCACCCTCGCCTCCGCTTCTCATCTCTAATCACAGCGCCCGCGCTCTCATCCTCTTTCAGATTTCTCCTTTCTCCTCTATGCACTTCCTTTGCCCTCTCTCCTCAGAGTGCACACATCCCTCCTCACCCTGGTTTCTGGAGTCCCCCTGCTCTCTACTTTTCCCCAGCCCTCTCCCCCCTTCTTCCTTCCCTCTAATCTCGCTTCTTTCGCTGCTGTTCCCCTCTATTCCCTCTCCACCCTGAGTTCCCCTTTCTTATCTCTTGCGTCCCCTCTGTTCTTTCCCCCTCTTCAGTCCTTTCCCTGTTCTTTCTCCTACACTCGCCTCCGCCCCTCTATATATTCCCCTCTGTCTGTACCCTAGCCCCTTCTATCTCCCCGCTGCCTCTTTTCTCCCTTCCCTTTCACATGTCCCTCCCTCTGCCCTGTACCTATCCCTCTAGCCCTCCCCCTTCACTCTTCGCTGCTGCCCTCTGCTCCCCTCTCTTCTCTTTCTGTCTGCCCTCTCTTTTCCGGTCTGACCTGCCCCTCTCCCCTCTGCTTACCCCCCCCCCCCAATCCGCTCTTGCCTGTTGCCCAAAATGGTCCAGTACACCAGAGGGTTACCGGATGGCTGTTTATTGTGACATTCATCATGGAGGCGGCGTGCTCATTTTGTATTGGTATTCCCAATGAAGTAGTGTGACTTCAAGGGCATCTGTCTTCCATGGTGATTTATTTTCACTCGTGCTATGTGCAGGGTAGCTTACTAGGATTCATAGCTTTGAACTGGAAGTTACGCGAAGGTTGTGCCCATCTGTTCGGGGGACAAAATACCCATCTGGACTACTCTCCTGGATTTAACATTTGTTTATGTCCGTTACAAAAATGCATATGCAGTACGCATAAAAGCAAATTTCTATTTGAGCAAGAAGCGCCTTATCGTCGTGATCCGTCTTACAAACCAGCCGCTTTATTTTGGCTGCTTATCTTGAATTCTATCTGCCCCAGAGCCTGGTACTCCTGTTTAGGGAGTTCCTGGCGCACACAGCGCGAGGCAGCCAACACCCTCCCCTATGCGCCGTCCCCTCCACACCCCCAGCCCATGGAAATCACAGCTGGAGCCTGTGCGCACTCTGGGGGAGTTTACATTGCTTTCCCCCTCAGCATAGCCGGGCTGAAATAAAAACTGGACGTGGATTCAGCCTAAAACTGGAGCGGAGCCCAGACCCAAGGCAGGGCCTCGCAAAGGAAAGTCTTGTCTCTCAGCCCTGAGTTAATGTTTCTGTTCTCTTCACAGACACCCCTTGCCCCTTGCGGAGGCACCAGCACACAGGCCAAAACACTGCTGCCTCCAGAAACCTTTCACACCAGAATGTTAGCTCTTGGACTTCTTTTGGACTTCTCTTTTTCATCATTCTATCTATATTGTGCCCTGTTTCCATTTTGCCCTATATCTTCTTTTCACCCCAGTCACTTTATTATAACTTTTCAACATGCTGTACAGCAGCCGGACTGCTCTACAACATAGCTTAAACCCATTGGCAAAGCCAATAGCTCTGGCAAAACACTTATAAGGTCCCAAAGGCGAGACCTATTGGCCATGCCAATGCTTGTTAATACATATAAGTCACCCCATGGTAGGCCCTGAACAGCCCATGAGGCAGGGTGCATTGTATTTGAAACGTAGGACATGTTTGTAAGTTTTACATGTCCTGATAGTGAAAAACTCACAAGTTAATTTTTCCCGTGACAAATTGTTTTGTTATATCATGGGTATTGAAAAGTTTTTGTCAGAGATTACTGGGATGTCAATAAAAATTACTGCTGCTATGATGTTATTAGGAATTGGTCAGGATTTAGAGTTTGGGAAACCCATGTATAAATTTCGTTATTTATTGTTTATGGCTATGGCAGTTGCTCGTCTCTGTGTTGCTGCCTCTTGGCTTCAGCCTGAGGCCCCCTCTTTTGAAAGTTGGCGAGCCAGAATGTATAATGTATTTAATTTAGAATTTAGTTTGTATTCCGCAAAAGGTTTAAGGAAACAAAAGATTGGTATTTATATTTGGGGGGCTTTTTATGACCATATGAATGTTTGAAGTATGATGTAATATGCTGATACTGTGGATTAATAAAAATAAAATAAAAAAAAAAAGTTAATTTTTCCCTACTGTGAGGCCTAACTCTCCCATGTAATAACATTGGATTACCTTATTACATTTAATAAGTTCCATCTTTTGATACGGAACAGGTATAAATATCAATCTTCAATGGTAAAGTTGGATTTTAAGTCATAATTCTGAAAATGCCACTTACAGAAAGCTTGAGTATCAATTGGGGGGTTACGTCCAAGTGGGTGGCCAGGTAGGACGTGTTAAAGTTTAAAAGAACAAGAGACCTGGCTACCAGTTTTAGTTGCTGCCATTTATTTCAGCAGACTAAAAGCCCATACATTTAGTCTTTTGGGACTAGTTAATCATTTTTCCATGATTTACACATTTAGAAACCACTTTCTTTTTAAACATTTCAATCTTGTCTGAGACATTCAAAGATACATGGCTCAAAAAGTGCTAATATACATTAAATAAACACTTGTGATAATGAGAAAATAAAGAACAACAAAAACATAAATTCAATACGTTACAATAAAGTGTGGAAAATTACACCAGCATGTCTTTAACACATTACTAAGACAATGAGCACTCTCGTAAAGCCCTATAGTTAGCTTGTTATAGAGAGATGCTCTCCATGAGGGAGAAAATAAATATCTGTGGGGATATATCTGTATATAAGATCCCTCTCCAGAATCCGTGAGTAGTTGAATTTGCCCCCTTCGTAGATAAGAGGAAATGCCGACGCGTTTCCAATCCCTGGCTGAGTTAAGGGATTTTCATCAGGGCTGAAGCTAGGTGTAATCTGTAATTAATAAATGGGGATTGATTCAGTGAAAATAAATAAATAAAACCCTTTCTCCATCTATTACGTTCGCCTATTTATGAATTTCTGTTTGTACCTGATTATATGGTTACGATCTTCCTAACTGCGCGTTGGTTTGTTCTTCAATCAATCTTTTGAAATTTAAACAGGGACCTAAAAAAAGACCTAAAAAAACGGACGTTGGTTTGTATGGCTGAAAAATATATGAGCCCAATAGATTTAAGCCATTTAGATGTTGTGATTACATTCGAACCGCTTACTTTTTTAATTCTGCAAGTCCATTCAAATAAAGATGGTGAGCCTGGTTATACAGCTGGGAACTTGTGAAGGCATAAATCGTCCTCGTTCGACTTTCTTGGTTGTTTAAAAGCTCGTGTCTACAGAAGGAAAAGGAGCCACATTGTATCACCGGGCGTTTCTGCATGCTGATGCTAAGCGCGTCTATATGATTAGCAACAAAGTGGAACAAACGACTTACTTTGTGTCGAGTGATTTCGTGTTTCGAAGCAGTCACGGTCGCATTACTCGTGTACAGGTTTAGACTATAACAAAAGAAAGCAGACATTCAGGTGTCTGTCTTAACGAGTCTTTAACGAACAGAATTAATCATGACTTGTTAGAAACTCACGTAGTTACTTCTCCATGGTGTGCTCACGCTGGCAACTCTTCCTTCGTGTGCGTTTTCCCGGTTGGATGTGCTTTTTCGTTTGAGAAGCAGGAAGTATGTCATTTGGTTGGCTTGAAGGTTTATGGGAAATGTAGTTGTGCCATTTCTTGATGAATAGCTTTATTCAGTTCATGGATGACACATTGTATTTATTTGGTGGATTTACCTCTTGGTTGTCATTTTGAAGAAGTTTGTGAAAATATGCTAGTTGGTTGCTTGGTTTAATTCCGACATTTCATTCAGACCTTTTTGGATGCAATTGAATTTTAGGATTAGGTATGCCTCTCTTTTAAGCAATAGGTTTTCAACATTGCCGCCAACCGGTGGTTGTTTTAATCCTGATAGCACAGTCCATACAAAATCTTTTTCGGAGTGATTGTTTTCAACGAAATGTGACACCATCGGCGCAGTTAATACTTGTTTTTTAATTCGTGAGCGATGCTGTACAATCCTCTGGTTGATTTGTTGGTTTGTCTTCCCAATGTATAGTTTTGAGCATGGGCACTTAATAGCATAAACTGTATTTTTGGTTTTGCAATTGGTGAATTCTTTATGGATTCATTTGATGGAATCGTGCGTGAACTTGTGGCCTTCAATAGTGTTGTTGCACGCTGAACAGTTGCCACACTTATGATGGCCCTCAATTGGTTGCATATTCCATTGCGTCCTTAGATCTTTTCTCTTTGGCGTTGGGGCGATATCAGCGCGGATAATCCTTTGTCCTATACTTTTGTTCTTTTTCATGGAGAACAGAGGTTGTTCCATCTGGCATTCTAGTTGTGTGAGAAGATGCCAATTTTTTTAAATCATCTGACGAAATTTGTTTGTATGTGGCCCAAATGTAGATACGCACACCAGCTTCTCTAAGGGTTTTTTTTTCTTTTTTAGAGAGCAATTCCTCTCATGGTGTATACCATGCCCTTTTAGTTGCATGTTTGAGCATCTTTCTGGGATACCCTCTCTCCTTGAGTTGATCACAAAGCACTTCAGCATGTATCAGAAAATCTTCCTTTCGTGCACAGTTCCTACGGATCCGTAATAGTTGGCCGTAAGGTAGGTTATCTTTTAAGCTCCTTGGATGGAAGCTTTGATAATGAAGGATTGTGTTCCTGTCAGTGGATTTGCAGTGTACGGTGGTAGTCAATTTCTGATCATATGGTATGACTTCTACATCAAGAAAGGTTAAGCAAATATTGCTCTTTGTGATGCTGAATTTAATGTCTTGGTGTCTCGTATTAAGCTATTCATAAAAATAGCGAAGTTGTTCCTCTGTGCCATTCCAAAGGCAACAGACATCGTCTATGTACCAGTACCATTGTAGGATGTGTTCACTGTATGGGTTGTGGTTAATGATGAACTTGTCCTCAAATAGGGCCATGAACAGCACAGCCATTTCTGGGGCGAAGGGACATCCCATCGCGGTCCCTTTGGTCTGCATAAAGAATGTTTCCTCGAATTTAAAATAATTTCTCTTCAAGGCTATTCCAGCAAGATCCCATATGAACTCAGTTGGGACTCTGTGGGGGTTTTGTCGTGTTTTCAAGAAGTACTCCATCGTTTCGAGCACTTCCTCTTGTGGGATCTGAGCGTATAAAGAGATTACATCAAATGAAACCATCAACTGATAGTGTGGGTCGAAAGATTGGCCTTCTATTTTGTTAATGAAATCAGTTGTATCTCTTAAGTAAGATGGTACTTGGTCCATGAGAGGTTTCAAGAAGACGTCTACATACTTGGCAATCGGCTCCAGCACAGAGTCGCAGCCCGATACAATCGGTCTTCCAGGGGGTTGCGTTAAATTTTTATGAATTTTGGGGAGGAAATAAATAACTGGGATCCTTGGATGTGTTTTGTGGAGGAACTCGAATTCCTTGGGGCCTAAGATTCCTTGTTCCAATCCCCATTTGAGTTTGTTATTGATTTCGCCTTCTATTTGCCGTGTAGGGTCTTCTTTAAGTTGTGGATACCACTCTGTGTTCAGTATTTGGCTTTTTGCTTTAGTCAAATACATTTCTTTGGACCATAAAACTAGGGCCCCGCCCTTGTCAGCCGGCTTTATGACTATTGAGTCATCTTTCTGTAAATCCCTTATGGCTTCTTGTTGTTCCCTGGTGATGTTTCTTTTTGTGAATGGTTTACTCTTTTCTAATTGTGTGATAGAGGACAAGATTGCCTGTTCAAAGGCAAATATTTGTTTTGGGACTTACAGAAAGCTGGCATTTTCTTGTCCTAACCATTTGGTGCCTTGAGCCTGTGTTCTTGGTCACATGATTGTGAATAGTTGGCAGTTGGACTTTGGGTATTCGTCGCAGACAGTGAGACAAAAGAGGACTAGGAGGTGGCAGAATGTGTGGGGCGGAGCTGTTCCCTGCCCTACTTACATTTCAAAGGGCTGTCTCCAGCACACTCACAAAATAACTTGACCAGACTTTTGTCACCCTAGACTATTTGGAGCCTGGGAAGGGGGTAGAAGGACATTTTCAGAACCAGATGAGCGGATAGCCCAGACATTTCTCCCACTTCAAAGGATGGCACTAGGTATAAATATTGGACCCCCAGACCAACTCTTCAGTACACTCCTGGGCCTGCGGACGACCCCCAGAAGGACTGCCTTATACTTTAGAGGACTGCCCTGCTGATTGATGGCTGCTATGTATCTCAGAGGACTGCCCTGCTGCAACCAGAGGACTGGCCTGGTGCTTTAAGCCTGACTTGTACCCTCAGAGGACTGCCCTGCTGCATGAGGCCTGCCTTGCTGCTTGATCTCAGGGTTGCCAGAGTGACTCCAAGGGCTAGTATGCTGGCATCCTGTGTGAGTAACAGGGGCAAAACAAGTGCCAGAGACCTTGAACCCTGTGCCTGGCCTCTTCTTGGAGTGTGTCCTGACACGTGAAATGGTGCTCAACCAGTCCTGGACTCTTGGAAGTGGTGCTAAAGGTGCTTCTCCAGCCAAAACCTAAAACTTGGGGCTTGGAAACTTTTTCACTAAAAAGTGGCCTGAGAAACAACAATAGACCTGGACCTACCTGCTCGCGGATCCGTACTTCTCCCCAGCAGCAAATTCTGTTCAACGGGACCTCTCTGAAGATGGAGCACTTGTTGGCTACAGGCTGCAGCTTCATCCCGCTGGAGAGTTTCAACTTCCAAAAAAGTGACAAAGGCCCTGATTTATATCTTGGCGGTAAGGATACTTCGTTGCAGTATCCTTATCACCAAGATAATGGTCTGCCTGCCCGATTTAAATGTGGGCGGACCATTAGTGTAACCACGGCAGAGACTTCTCTGTCTCCACCATGGTTACACCCCTCCGACAGCCCGATGAAGAAAGGGTAGTCAGAGGTTGACTTCTACGCCTGCCCATCCAATTTAGATGTGTGGACATACAGGTCAGTTTTCACAGCCTGTCACCGCCAGTAAAACCTCGGTGGTAAGGTCCAGTGAAAATTGTCTAATGCCCACCTTGCCTTGAAAGATAACTCTCATGTCAAGTGGGGCTTTTTTTTTATTTTGAAAAAGAAATTCCCGGTATGGGATTTTCTTTTTCAAAATGAAAATAAAATACGTTTGACAAATGGTAGAGCCGTGCGGCAAACTTACATAAGCATTGACAAGAACTGTTGTGACCGCGGTTCCTGCTGATGCTTTAGAAAAGACTGCCGACTTGGTGATCATTTCTAAATTTAGCAGACGGGGACTCTGTCAGGGCAATAGAGTAATTTACTCCATCGCCCTGATGAGGAAAACTCCATCCATCAATATATGAATTTAGGCCCAAAGACCAAACGTAGAAATTTTCACTGCAACTTCTTCCACATAACAACGCCTCCTCCTCGGACACCACCTGCTGCCATGCCCCACTGAACTTTACTTTCTCAGGAACTTTTCTTCCAAATTTCTTTTAAGTCTGAAGGTAAGCCGAGACTGGTCCCAATCCACCTCATGTATCCAAACCGTGTTCCATCACGGTCAGCCATATCTTTTGACTTTGCACCACTCTTGCGCGACTAGATGCTTGCGGTTGGCGATTTGATCTTTTATGTGCTATTTTTCACTTAAAACTTTACAAGATTAAGAACTCCACTTCTACTGATTGGATTTAATTTGTTTTGGTGTCATTTCATTTATTACATTTTACTCTATTTTTCTAAATTGTTGAGGGATTTTTCTTGTGTTGTGTTTTCACTTTATTACTGTTTGCGTGGAGTGCTGCATAAATATTTTACACACTGCCTCTAAGTTAAGTCTGACTGCTTTTTGCGCCAAGCTTCACTTTTGTGGTTAACCCCGACAGGGATTGTGGTGGTTGCTAGAGCAGGGTCTTCAGGCCCCTGACTCAAAAAACAGGATTCTTACATTTCTGATACACTATAATTTATAGTTTAATCCATATATGCATTGTATTTACTACACCAACCATAAAGGATGTGTGATTGGGGTAGTAAATGCAATAAATATGAGGGTTATAGTATATTGTATATCCAACTTGATTTATAATATTGACAATTTTATCAAGGAACTCATCATCAAAAATGGCCCAGGGCCCAAAAATACACTGTTACTAAAATTGTATCACAATTATCGTGAAAGAATGTAGAAGGAGATCACAATACAGACCAAAGATTTTGTTAACACAGGTTAGTACATAACTTTGAAAAAAGCTGATCAAATGGTAGCTATTAGGAATAGGAAAGCTTTTTTCCTGGGGTACCATTATACTATATGGAAATAGATGAAATAAGTATCCTCTTCAGAGACATCGGATTTCAAATGTAAGTGCTGAATTAACAGCATATGATTATTATAACGCTTATGAGAATTTATGTCGCAAATTCTCTCAAGTAATGTGTGTATTACTTTACTTTCTTCTATTTCTTTCTCTTTTTATAATGGGAATGTTCCAGCCTTAAGAAAGCAGGTAAATCTTGCAAAAAATGTATCAGCAGTTTTGATATAATTTTGTAGCAAATTGTTCTTGGTTGTATTGAAATACCACAAAAGATCCAAACAAAGTCTATGAAGAAGGATAACATTGAACCCATTATGTTGTGTCTTACAGTACCATATGCATATGGAGTAAAAGCAGATGTATGGTAATGTACAGGCAGTATGTTACTGCTCAATTTACAAGAATTAGGGTGTAGGGAAATTGATTTTCTATAAAGATAAAACACAAAGAATACCACCAGTGGGTATATGATGTTTTAATGGAACACCACGCTCCTCCACATGCTGAGCCACTTGCCTTACTGCCCACTATTTATGTAGACACTGAGGGGCAGATTTACAACGACTGGCGCATCCCTGCAAATCAGCAGGGATGCGCCAGAAGAGATGCGACACGCAAGTCTACCCTTGCGCCACCACGGATGCGTCACATTTACAATGCGGCGCACCGTGGCGCAGGGATAGGCAGATGCGTGTCGCATCTGATGGCGTAAGGGCGGCGCATTGCTGGAGTCGTGTCGTGTCGCAAGCGCGACGCAACTCCAGCAATGCTCAGGGGCTGCCCATACCTAACATGGTGCGCCACTCCTTACGCCTGCTTCAAGCAGGCGTAAGGATTTGTCGCAGCGGCGTCGTAAAACTGACTCAGTGAAATCTTGTAGATTTCACTGCGTCACTTTTACGAGGCTTTCCTGCGACGGAACGCCCACCATGCGACGGAACGCCCACATGAGACCTGACGCAGGTTTCATGTGGCGCAGGGCTTTACAATGTGACGCATCTCCCTAGATGCGTCACGTTGTAAATAAGGCGCAACGTGGCGCATGGTTTACGCCGCCGCTGCATCACAGAAGTGACGCAACGGCGGCGCAAGGGTCTTGTAAGTCTGCCCCTCAGTTATCTATGTTCACTGTATGTTCACTGTAAATGCTCCTTAAAAGTTTAATTAATATTCTAGGCATGTAAATATAATGTACTCCTTAAAAACAAGAGTTAAAAACAGCATAATACAGGACACATTTTTCACAAAGTAAAACTGAAAAAGACCTTTTTTCATGCTTTAGTTGCTGTTTTGTCTAGCTCCCTTTTTCGGTTTGATATTAAACTTGCACACTTTGTTTGAGATCGTGCCTTTGGAAATGTGTGTCTGCTCCCTTGGCTACCACAAATCTTGCTTCTAAGACTTAGAAAGCTGTTTTGTCTCAGCCTTGTAGTCAGATATTTCTTTTCGAAAGGCTCAATGGCACGGCAACTTTCAGCTGTAAATCTCTTCTTTGGATGCTTGTTAGTTTGGCTGTGAGCATGTCCCAGATCCTGACCATCACTGACTGCTTGCCATAGCAGGAGCACCGCCATGAATCAGCAGTGCTGCTGCCTGACATCCTTGCGGTTCCCATGCTCTATGGCGCTTTGGGGGAAGCAGTGGGTTTCCGAACTAAGGTGGCTCTGCCATTGGAAACCTCTGAACTTACGGCCATCTGCCCCAGGATCGTTATGTTAGAGCAACAGATGCCCCCTTGTATTAAACATAGGGTGATCATCACCAGATTTCCCTGCCCAGGAGGGTCCCAGGCAGTGAAATCCTTCGATGGAACAGAACCATCCCTGCATGTTGAAGTCATTAATTTTTAGTTTTTAAGAATAAACTCTCACTTTGGGAGTTGATGTTTCAAAACCAAAGAAAACTGCAGAGGTGATGCATCAAACAAGGTGCGCAATTGCTTGCCTGCAAGGGATCTGCAAATATAATGGGTGGCCCTGTGCCAGGGAAGCAGAGGTCTAGCCTCCCCTGATCAACAGGCCGACCGGCCAGCTGCTATACTCTAAATAGGGCCCCTTAGTCAAGAGTTAGGAACACTATCTTAAAGCATTCCTCAAAAATCCTCTAGTGCAAGATGTCATCCTACGGTTGGCCTTTGATGCTTGGACCATTGCAGTACTTTGGAAACAGATATTCGGATGTCCTGGTTAAATGCTTTCTGTTTAGTGCAGATGATGGACTTAGCAGCACTTAAACTGGTTATGAAGATTTACCTTTTGTTTTGCATGCATTCATTCTTTGAAGTTTATTTTGGTTTTTACAGACCCAGATGTAATGGGAGAATGTATTTCTTTTGGGCAAAATGCCAGACATGTATTTAACACCCATACAGCTAAGATTTCCAAACAATAGCATCGGTTTATAAAATGAGTAGATACGCTTTCAGGACACTATATGTATATATATATATATATATATATATATATATATATATATATATATATATATATATATATATATATATATATATATATATATATATATATATATATATATATATATATATATATATATATATATATATATATATATATATATATATATATATATATATATATATATATATATATATCCAAAAGAACAGTCCTGTTTCCCCACTGCCACGAAGGGAATCCACAGCACAGGTACGGACCACAAAGGCACTCCAATAAGTTCTTCGCAAAATTCTTTATTTCATCAGGAACACCACAGAGTGTAATGGACCAGTGTCCGCCCAGACGCGTTTCGATCGCACACGGCAATCTTGATCACATATATATATATCTATATATATATATGTGTATATCTATCTATCTATATATATATATATAGATATCTATATATATATCTCTACATGTGATCAAGGCTGCTTTGGCTTCATGTGAGAAATAAACATTGATTTCGCCTACCTGCAGAGGAGTTCGTGCTTTCTTCATCGCCAAGCGGAGGTTGGGGACGGCACATTTATCAAGTGGAATATATATATATGTATTATCCAGTTACGCGTTTCGACTGTCATGTCCGTGTTTTTATTGTATACATACTACATGAAATGCATATTTCTTTTCTTCTCTTTTATATCACAGGGGAAAAGGAAGGGACCGGCATGAGGAGAAGGCTATCATCCAGGGTCCCTACCCTTTTCTTCAAACATCACGTTGAAGTGGTGGAGGGCACGTCACAGATAAGATCTATTCTGATTTTATTAATTTAGTATCACAGTGTATCAATTTTATTCTGTAAACCACATGTTTTCACGTTAGTAAAAAATCTTGAATCCGCAGTTGGCTGGGGTACGTGGGTGAATCATACAGATCTCCCTCTCTGTAATATAATAGGAGACGAGAACATTGTCCTCAGTGCCCGTGATCCCGCACATTTTGCCACCTTGACTTACATATCCAGGTGTACGACTAGTCAGGCACTATGCCATTTGTATTCTTCATTGTTCAAGCTAGACGTGGGTCACTGGACTCTTCTGCTTCAAGTACAATGAACTCTAGCACTATGCTACTTATAGTAAGAATTGTTTTTTTCCGGGTTCAAGATACACCTGGGGTTGTTCACAGATGAACATTGCTTATTATGGAATAATCTACATGGCACAGGAGTTATGTTTATTGAATTGCACGGAATTCCTCCTTTTTACAAGGAGGCACTTGCTTTGTAAATAATATACCTAGATATTTCAAAATGGATGCCATATTTGTAGATGCTCTACAGCCCGGGGCGCAACATATGTATATAACTGGGTTGTTGTCTCAAGAGGGGTTACTGCAGTCATATTGTGTAAATTATTTAGTTTCAGGAGAACACATCAGTTTGTGTGTGTATCATGTCGTAATACAATGAAGTAATTGGTATTCAGACTGTTTAAAAGTGCACATTCCAAAATGGATGCCTTGTTTACGTACCTATCCTAACCCTCTTTTGTCCTCTTTCTATTTCGAAGATTCTGTATGTAACCAGCCATGTATGTCACATCCAGTGTGTGAGCAGGACGGCAGGACAGTCGAAACGTGTGACTGGATAATACAAGCTACCTTTGGCGTACCCCCTGAGTGATCGTCTTACTTTATTGTGTGACTGGAATTTGCAGCCCGGCGCGCTCCGCCGGCACGAGCGATCCTCTACCCAGGGCTGGGAGAGCGGAAGGAGCATTGTGGAGATTTATATATATATATATATATATATATATATATATATATATATATATATATATATATATTCACAGAAAAAACCATAGGCTTTACAGACGTTATAGTTAGAGATTAGCATTTAAAAAACTTTAGAAATTCACTGGAAAAAACCATAGGTTTTAGGGACGTTATAGTTAGTTGGACATTTCACTCATATAAAACCAGAGAAATTCCACCGTTATAGTTAGTTCAGCTAACTATAACTCGCGCACCCGCAATGCACTGCTCATGACGTCACATATTACATCATTCATGACATGGTCAGTGACATCACTGATGACATCACTGATGACATCTCAAATGACATCACTAATGACATCACTGATGGCATCATCCACGTGAAAAACTGATGCATCTCCTCACACTCTAATATAACCTTTAATTAGGGCTCCCGGTTTTCCGTTTTTACGGATTTTTACATATAAATACAGACGGAAAACTATATTTCCTTTGTCTGTATTTATATTTAGAAACGGCAAAATACTAGCAAATTTTGCCGCGCTGCCTAGCTGCAGTGCAGAGTTTCCCTGCCACGCCCTGTTTATCCCTCTCGCAGCCCCTCAACCATCTAATCCCCATGAAACTCTCTCACCCGCGCCACTTTCGTCCCAGTTGTCCGACTCACTACACATGCACGAGTCACCTCACTCATCCTGTTCAAACCACTTGTCCTCCCCACTGCAATGGTGTAACATTAGCCACCAGAGGCTGAGCACGAGCAGAGAGCAGCGAGAGGTGAACCCAGGCTGACGGAACAACCCAGGGGTAAGCGGGGCGCAAAGGGTTAACAGGCTCCAAGTGGCAGAAAGAGGCAGAGGGAAACTTTCCAGGAACCCGACCACTTAGTGCGCCTGCCTCAGCTTGACACAAAAGCCTCACAGCGTATGCATATTCATTGAACGTGTGTGTGTTCATTTAGACTTCCTATTCACTGCGGGGTTGTGGCTTTTCATGTTGTTGTGAAACCCGTAACCTGAGGCCAAAATACCAAGGCTCATTTACACATCAGTTCCTGGCATCCTTTTGAATAATACAGTTTTCCTCTGTGAAGACCCCCCCCCCCCCACCTCTGAAGTTAGGACATTCTTATGCGTGACTGTGAAGCCCCCTCCACATTCCGTTCCCGTTGTTGGCGTGACAGCGGTTTGTTTAGAGAGTGTGGCTGTCTGGGTCACCAGGCGCTGGGGTGGGCAGAGGCCACTGATGACCCCTTGAAGGTGCTTGTGTTGTGATGTCTCATAGGTTTCTTTTTTGTTATTTTTCTGTAGTGTTAAGATGCTTAATGTGGGAGTTTCAGAGCCCACGATGTAATGTGACATCGACCAGCATGTGTTCTTGCAGTGTGCCCTGACTATTAGTCTGGGAGTGGCCACCATGGAACAAGCCTCCCCATGCACCCTCGAAGTGTAGGCTGGTGTCATTGCCACATTCTATCTCCTCAGTTAAACATTTCACCTTGACCTAGGACCTGCCCCATCTCCCTCAGAAATCACTTCTGGTCAACACTCTCAAAGGTGGATTTGGGAGTAAATATTCATCAAACCCCGCTCTTTATTACTTTCTAATATCGTATTTCATGTAATCATCCCTTGTTAAAGTGAAGAGGCGTTTTCTCCAAAATCTGCTTTGGCCCTTGAGGCTGTCCTGGCTGCCCGACAGGATCCAGGACAGACTGTCCCACCCTCCCCACGTGCAGGAAGCTTATCCGTGCTTGTCTGCTCGGTGCCTGCCCTGGGGTATACAGAATGCCCCAACTGCTTGATCGCTTTCCTCCAGTTACTCCAATTATACATTTCATGTGAAGCTCGCAGAAGCATTCAGTTTTAGCAGGCGCTATAAAAAAAAAGATTGATCAACAATGGCGGTTTACCACTGTACACTCCACTGTAAAGTTGGGGAGAAATGATGGATAATGTTGAATTGTCTGTTTCTCATTGAGATTCATATACGTTGTTGCATTGTTGTTATTACTTCCTGTTATACTTGTTGAATTCTTCTATCAATGCTATGTCTTGTAAAGCGCTCTGATAGCCTCGGGTCTAGCCAGCGCTATATAAAACCAATTAAGCCCCCGCAGTGCAGTGGGCCCCCCCCGAGCCTCGTTAACAAGTGAATGGTCTTTTAAAGACCTGTGAAGTACTCGGGTGCAGCTGGCAGCTCAAAAACTGTCTGTGTGTGTGCCTGTCAGCATCGCCACTTCCCCCCTCTCTGCCCAGGATCTTCTGTGCCCGCCCAAGTTCATCATCAAATGATTACATATTAGGTGGACATGAAACCTGCATTCATACATCGTCCTTTCAGTCGGTGTATCTCGCAGTTCCTCTCTACCTGCCTGAGTGTGCACTGTCTGATTGTTTTTGCATAGGGTGAGACTGAGTTCATGCCTGTCTGTACTTTGTCTGTGTGTGTCAGCCTCTGCGTGTTGGGTTGTGGTTATAGGTACCTGACTCTCCCTTGCTTGACCTGGCATCCCTCACACTCCTTGCCCCCTCCCCCCAGACTTAAACCTCCTGCAAATATTGAACGGGTTTTCAGTGATCTTCATTTCAGTAACAAACCAGAAAGAGCCTCCATGTCCTCAAAGTCTCTTGAAATGCACATGTGATTGTACTACAATGGGAAAGTTTTCAGATGAATGTATTGTGTTGACCAATAACAACCGAGCGCATGTGTGCATTGTCAATTTAAATAAATGTGGAAAAATACTAGCTGTAGCGTCGTCTTTTGCTTGTGGCAAAAATAAATGTGGATAAATACAGAAAAAATGCCCAAAAAATAAATATGGATAAATACAGACGGAAATGGCAAAAAAATAAATACCATAAAACCGGGAGCCCTACCTTTAATACACCCACTGTAAAATACAGAGAACCATTTTCAAAATAGTTAACACACCAATACCAGTTACTACATACGCACTCACTGATTGCTAGGTCTACACACACATCTACTCATTCATCCATACAATCACTCATACATGCAGTCACTCATAAATACAACACTATCATATGCACTCATACACCTATACAGACAATCACACCGCCACTCATCCATGCAGTTACTCACACACCTACTTAGTCATGCAAAGAATCTATCACAGTCCCATTTACTCACCTATACAATTATACACACACCACCTCACTTATTCATACAGATACTAACGCATACTTACTCTATTATATAATCAGTGATACAAGTACAGACATCTATACAGCCAGTCTCAAAATCACCAACTATCATGTAGAGTCCTTTATATACTTGAACTCTCACATACACTGCCTTTTACATATGTAGTTACTTGGACATGTACCACTGACACATCCATTCACTCACCAACACACCGATACACACACTCACGCACCCATACACGTGTTTCCACATGCACTGTTGAACCCATACATCCAGTGAATCAACCACTCACACATCTATGCACAGAGTCACACACCTCAGACCCACCCACACACACACTCAATCTCCCCCCAAAAATACTCAAACAACCAATCAATAACCTATATAGACACTAATATAGCTACTGACCAACCCATGCAGCAGCTTGCACAACAACAGACAGACTGATACAGACATTCACACAGTTTAGTCACTAACCCATCCATTCAGTAAGACACATTTATTTAATCACTCACTTATACAGCCAGTCACCCTCCTACTAAATCCTCCATCCAGACACTTATACACCCACTCATTCTTCAATACACCTAGGAATATATATAAAACATATTTAAAAATTACAGAAACACACAGTTATGTTATGTTAATAAATTTGTTAAGCGCACAATTACCCGAGGGTGTCTTGGCGCTGGCCCGTGGACTATGCCAGTTTCTGTAAAGATGAAGATGACTATTTATCAAATAGCCATGTTTTCAAGGCCTTCCTGAATGCAAGTAGAGTTGGAAGGGATCTGATGGCAAAGGGGAGTTCGTTCCAGAGTTTGGGGCAGCTGCCCTAAAACTACTGCCACCCCATGTGGCTTTAAAAACTCTCGGAGTTGCTAGAAGTTTAGCTCATTCGGAGCGTAGATGCCTTTTTGGAATGTACCAATAGAACAGGCGCCTTAAAAAAATGGGGCCAGTATTCTGGAGTTCTCTGTAGGTAGTGCAGAGAGATTTAAAAATAATGCGATTCCTAACTGGGAGCCAATGCAGTTTATGTAGATGATTTCTGACCGATGAATACTTAGGAATACCCAGCAGAAGACGCGCCGCTGCATTTTGAGTCATCTGCAACTTATTGAGTTGTTTCCCAGGTAGGCTGATGTAAAGACCATTGCAGTAGTCTAACTTGGCCAGGATCAAAGAAGAGATCACTGTTTTTCTGCTGTCCATGGGGATGAATGGGAGTACTTTTTTAATGGTTTTTAACAAGAAAAAACATGATGAAGAGACAGCATTTACCTGTGATTTAAAATTAAGTTTATCATCAATAATCACGCCAAGGTTCTTAGCTTTGGTGACTGGAATCGGAGCCGATCCCAGTTCATCCGGCCACCAGCTCTGTGACCAGTTAGGTAGGAAATTGCCAAATGTGATGACTTCTGTTTTGTCTGAATTTAATTTCAGACAATGAGAGTTCATCCACGAACTGACTGCAAGCATGCAATCCTTGAAATTTTGCATTTGTGGTGCAGATTTTTTTGATAAAGATAAGACAATTTGTGTATCGTCTGCGTATGATGTCACTGCCAGCCCAAAGGTTCCTATGAGTTTCGGCAGTTCAGATACATAAATGTTGAATAATGTGGGGCTTAAGGATGATCCCTGAGGGACTCCGCAGGGGAGGACGAATGACGGGGATTCATAGCTTCCCAAGGCTACTGATTGAGTTCTACCAGACAGAAAGGATGAGAGTAGTGTAAGTGATTTATCTGAGATGCCAATGGAGTTTTGACGATTTAACAAAAGATCATGGTCGACAGTGTCAAACGCCGCGGAAAGATCAAGTAAAATCAAGGCGGCCGCTCCCCCAGTCACGGGATGATGTCACCAGTGATGTCATCAGTGATGTCATTTGAGATGTCATCAGTGATGTCATCAGTGATGTCACTGACCATGTCATGAATGATGTAATATGTGACGTCATGAGCAGTGCATTGCGGGTGCGCGAGTTATAGTTAGCTGAACTAACTATAACGTTGGAATTTCTCTGGTTTTATATGAGTGAAATGTCCAACTAACTATAACGTCCCTAAAACCTATGGTTTTTTCCAGTGAATTTCAAAGGTTTTATAAATGCTAATTTCTAACTGCAATGTCCCTGAAACCTATATTGTTTTTAAGTAAATTTTAAAAAGACATGCATACTTTTTGTAGTGAAAAACTAACTGTAACAGTAGTCTGTTATAAGTTATAATTTAACAATGTTTAAATCTTAATTAGCACTAATTAACATTTAAATGTGGAAAATGTGTGACGCAGCAGCTATGATACCTGACTTCGAACAACAGCGTTCACAGTTCGTTTCCCGACTCCAGCGGCACGTTGGCCCACCACTGTGGGCAACACCTTGCTTAATCTTCCAGACTACCCCGAGCGCCGGCACACTTTTCCGGGGGAAGCTTTACAAATGCTGGCATTTTTTAAATTTAAAATCATAGTGATGAGAAATATTAGCACGTATTTTTTTTTTCTATTCTGAACAATATTTTTTTATGTCTTCTATTTAGAATTACGGCAATTAATAGATGTTTGTAGTCATGAGAATGGAAATGACACGGTTTGCCGGGTAACAGTTTTTAAGCTCTCCAACGTATGTACATATTAAGGACCTTATACGTGTTAGGATCGAAATCGAAACCTTTACCGCTTCACATTTTGTAACTTTTCCCAACACGTGCACAAGTTAAACAGTGAAAACGTGAGCACGTGTCAACTGTAAAACATGACATCTAAATGGGCGGAGCCGCATCTTCCTTCTATAGACTACTCAATAACCAAAAAGTATATAAACCACACCCATTGTTTGATTAGTTTCGTTTATGCGAGTTATTTACGTGTGTCCATTCTGTGATGCACTTTCCGTTTTCTAGAGTCGGATTCTTGTTTTGCGGCAACAAAACATATTCCAGAGTTGTAAGTTGTTTGATTATGGCATAGTAGATATTTATAATACGTAGCTATTTGTCAATATTTAAAGATTTGTATTTAGAAAAAAGTGTTATTGGTTGTTTTTGCCATTTATATGTAACGTCAGCAGCTTGTTTTCAGAAACAGACAGAATACAGCAAACATTGTTCCTTTTCTGGCTCCTTTGAGATCATATAGTGTGACTTTGTATATTATAATATTCACACTGTACTTGACCTCAGAGGTGTTGGTGACCCGTTGGCGTGAAGACTAAAGATTTATATGTAACGTCAGCAGCTTCTAGTTTGTAGTCTATTTCCCCCTTGAGATCATATAGTGTGAGTATGTATATTATAATAACCACACATTATGATCTCAGAGGAGTTTGTGACCAGTCGGTGCGAAGACTAAAGATTTATATGTAACGTCAGCAGCTTCTGGTTCTTACTCTGTTTCCCCGTTGGGATCATATACTGTGAATATGTATATTAAAATATTAACAGTCATTGTGATCTCAGAGGAGTTTATGACCCGTCGGCGCGAAGACTAAAGATTTATATGTAACGTCAGCAGCTTCTGCTTCTGCTTCTTACTCTGTTTCCCCCTTGGGATCAAATAGTGTGAGTATGTATATTGTAATATTCACAGTCATTATGATCTCAGAGGAGTTTATGTCCCGTTGGCGAGAAGTTGAAAGATTTCGAAGTCCCGGATAAAAGAAGCTTTGAACATATTCACTGCTGGAAAGTATTTCGTTAATGATCTTGTTTTGTGTTCATGACTTTATTTTCCTTTTCTTTTTTGTGTGCAATCAGTGTCACTCTGTATATTGTAGTAGAGTGTCATATTTTCACACAACAAGAATTGGAGATTTGTCGTCGCCAGGAGTAAACCATCTGAAATACAGCTTACTGACCTTTATAACTTACTTGATCAGATTTTTTTACAGTGAGAATATTTTTCGAAATTGCAGTTTAAAAAAAGATTGTTTGCATAGACACTTTCTTACTGAATGCCTTTGATAAACTCTACATTTTTGAATGATTTTTTGGTATTTCTGTTTTTCTCTGTTGTGGTTCCTATTCTTGTTCTCCCTATAGAATATATATGAATAGTAGTGTAAATATTACTACTATCCTATATGTTCTGAAAGGAGTACGTGATCTATTAGCGGAGAAGTGAGCGACCTCTAAGCTCTACGACTGAACTTTCCAGAGTTCTACAGAATAGAAATTGTAAGAAATGATGAAGCGTACATTTCTATGTAATATAAAGTCATTTGTGTTTAACAGTTTTTTACTTGTTATTGTTCTTCTGACCTGAGGTGATGTAGTGCGGGAGTGTTTCTTGTAGCACTTCTTTTCTACTTTATCTAAAAGTAACTCATGCCCTCTTATATTATCAAGAATATGGGGCAACACTTTTACAAACTATAGCAGAAAAAAAGCGAGGGTGTGGCCACGCTTAAGGGATATTTTATGAATTGCGTTTTTATTTGTCACCTCTTTGATATATACAGCTTCAGTTTTCGAAGAAAGTTTATTTGTAATTGCTTAATAAAAACTGTTTCAAACCTAGTCTGAAATTTTTGCTGCACAACCACACCTTCCCGTCAGAAAAGTAAACACCACATTCTAAGTAAATACTGCTACTGGGAAGTATCCCACCCGCAAACTTAATAAAAAGAAGACCGCAACACACTCTGTTATTTTCCCAATTATATAAATGGCCCTTAAAATATATAAAAACAATTTTTACCTTCACAATCCTTGTTATCCACATTGTGACCACTTTACAGAGTTAATAGTGTTCCTACCCTCCCCACTACTACTTTGTTTTCACGTACTCCATTGAAGTGCATCACAAAACGCTTCACAACAGTGAAACGTTCCCAGCCAATAAAGAGCAAACTTGTACTCGGAACACTTTAGCCAATAAAATGTCCATGGTGTTCCGCACAGGGGAGGGAATCGCTGCCAACACTTCTACTTTTAATGCTTCACAGCCAATGAACATTAAGCTTGGGAAGGTCCTGCTCGGAACACATTACCCAATCAGATGTCCCTGATGCTCCGCGGAGGGGAGGGAATGGCTGGCAACACTTCTACTTTCAATGGTTTACAGCCAATGAACATTAAGCTTGGGAACGTCCTGCTTGGAACACGTCAACCAATCAGATGTCCCTGCTACTCCGCGGACGGGGAGGAAATAGCTGGCAACACTTCTACTTTCAATGGTTCGCAGCCAATGAACATTAACCTCTGGAAGGTCCTGCTTGGAACATGTGAGCCAATCAGATGTCCTTGCTACTCCGCGCAGGGGGCGGGAATGGCTGGCAACACTTTTACTTTTAATGGTTCACAGCCAATGAACATTGAGCTCATTGTTGGAACACCTCAGCCAATTAAACGTTAATTTTGTTCACTGTCCGTGATAAAAGTGAACACCGCATTATAAGTAAACATTACTGCACATTATATTAAATGAAGGTAAAGGAAGGCTGCAATACGGCGCATTGTTATTTTCCCAATATGATTTCCACAGCCTACTGAACATTGCCGCAATACCGCGCATAGTTGTTTTGCGGACGTGATTTCCACAGCCTACGCAACATTCACACTACCTGTGTGTGCACCCTACACACTGCTTGCCGCAATACGGCGCATTGTGTTCCCGACGGGATTTCCAGAGCCTACGCAACCTTGCCGCAATACCACGCACCGTTGTTCTGCAGACGTGATTTCCACGGCCTACGCAACATTCAAACTCCCTGCCTCTCCACCGTACAGACTGCTTAAACTAAGACCACAGTGTTCCTACTATACCCTCTTATACAATTATTCTCTTATTTTTCCCCCTACGCCTTTCAACTCAGTCACAAAACGGCTGCCAACACTTCCTAGTTTCAACAGTTTGCAGCAAATGAGCCGCACGCTCGTGCTCGCAACGCCTCAGCCAATCAGATGTCAGAATTCTCAAATATCGATATCTGTAAATTTTGATATTTCTCTAAAACTACTGAACGGACTGACCCCATTTAAACAAAAGCGTGCTTTCTGGACCAAGACCTTTCTCCCTGCCAAATTTGACGTAATTCCGTTCAGCAGTTTGACCTGTAGCCTTGTCTAAAGTTTCCTATGGAAATTGCATGGAGTAAACACGTTTTGGGACCCCCATTTTTTCTCAGCCCCCCTTTGACGAATCACCCCCAAACTTTCAACATAGGAGCTGATCTGAAAAGAGAAGTTTTTGGGAAAATTTCGTAAACATTCGTCAAACGACGCCAAAGTTATAAGCAAATCAAAAAACGCTTTTCCTATAGAAACGTGGTCCTAACTATAACTACCGACTGGCGACCGCCAGTAGGTAATATATATATATATATATATATAGCTACCATTACCGAACCAGTTAAGAAACGGATGCCGACATCAGAGTAAGCTTCGAAATATTTTCTCTTTATTTCATGCTCATTCCTGCTTTGCTTGCTGTCATAATCGTATCTTGCTATCGCGCTGTTGCAACACGTTTCGGCATTGCTGCCTTGATCACACAACAGTCACAAAGTTACAAGTTCACATTAAAAAAGGTGAGTACATGGTCACATGATCCTCTCTGTTTTCATAAACACAGAGAGGGGACTTTGAAGTTCAGCTAGTATTTTCAGCTATTTACATACATAATTATGTGACATTATATCTCTATCATTGCCTTTTCATTGCTTTACTTTCATTTACAATTTAAGACTTGTAATTCCAAATTATAATACATAAAAAAACAAAATTAACATTACTTGAGACAAAATTCATTATTAGTTCATTACAGGAATGTGTGTACCATTTCATACTTGTCTGAACCCAATATTCGAGGTAAATTATCCTGGGCAAGTGCCCTTTATGTTTCACATATTTTTCATAAATTGTTTTTATTAGTTTTTTTATTATTTAAATTTTATTTTCCATATTTTTTTATTATTTTTTGCTCCTTTTCTACTGTTTATTTATTTTACTTTAAATTTTATACCTCACTAAATTAATGGCCCATCCCAATATTATATCACACATCTCTTTCTTAAAAAACAAAAAATTAGATGATTTTAGAATTTTGGATTTATACATAATTTTGTGTCCATCTCGTCCCTCTTCTGTTATGCTTAATCTCCACTTTTTCTCATCATGTTCTAATGATATCTGAAAGTCAACCAAAACCAGTGCTTTATTATTGAATATAATCGAATATAGGCTATAGTTAAAAAAATGCTAGTACATATTCGATCATAAAGTGCTAGTGCCTTACAGTACTTATTTTCATGTGCAAATATCAGCATAAAGTGCAAAGTTGCAAAACAGTACTAAATCAATTGATTACAGCCTAGGTATCTACTATAAAAGAATAAGTTAACATTCATAATTTAAAAAACATTCGAAAGTTAAGAATTCTCAATTACACGATCATTATGGCACATCAAAATCACTAAAATCCAAAATCTTACTATTTATGTTTTCCATCTCTCTCCTTATTTTGCTTAATACCTCCTTAATGTACTCTACTCTTATTAAAATCAGTTACATTAAAAAACATCATGAGAACTTTTTCATATATATCACTGTCATGGATACCATGTCTTACGATAGGTGGATGTACAGATCTTTGTCTGCGTTCATCCCCCCAGGAGCCTTAGAATTAAACATCAGGATATACTTTGATTCTAACTGTCTTAGCCTGTGTTCACGATTTCCCCCTCTTCTTGCTTTGGGAACTCTATCAATCGCATAATAGACTAATTCCTTTATGTCTCCTTTGTGAATCTCATTGATATGTCTTGCAACCACATAAGTTTTATCATTATTTTTAACCGCTCTCAGATGTTGCAATATGCGGATATGCACCATATGAATGGTGCTGCCCACATATAGTTTTGGGCAGGTGCATTGCAAGACATATACAACGAAGTCGCTCTTACAATTCAAAGGTGCTCTTATTTTCCAAGGATTTTTTAAGAGGGGGGAAATCACTTGTTTTGTATTTTGTCCAATTTTACAGGCTTTGCATTTAGAACATTTGTGGAAACCCGGGCTTACTTTTAACCACCCTTCCATTTTTTTCACTTCTGGACTTGTTTTAAATAATTCATTTCTCATTGATTTCGCCTTATTAAAAGTAATCAACGGTTTACGTGAAATCCATTCACTCACTGCCGGGTCTCCTTTAAGCAAATTCCAATGTCTACATAAACTTTCCCTTACTCTGGATTGGTAAGCATTATATCCAGTGATCATTCTAATTTGATTGGCAGTTTTCTCTTTTAACTGTTTTTGCCTTTCCAAGTCTGGTTTTAAAAGGGTTCTTCTTTCAAGTACTTTTACTTTTAAACAGGCTTGTTCTAATGTCTCAGATCGGTAACCTCTCTCCATATATATATATATCTGAGTTCACAAGAAAAATTGAAATATCTAAAACACATTTCTACTGCATGATTACCCTTCTGGAAAATAGACATACGTGCATTGCATGTCACAATTCAGCATATGCTGAGATATATGCATTTTAAATACACATTTGCATAAGGATTACTTATTGTTCTGCGATTGCAGTAGTCATATTTTAGAAGCAGAAAGGACTGATCAGGGCCCTGCCTTGCATTTTTGCTTTGGTTGTTCGAAGTGTTATAATAAACATTGGTTGAAAGCATTTTGTTTCAGAATTTTAAAGCCGTCGGGAGAGCCTCACATTGTAGATACATATATATCTGGTGCCTACTGAAGGTTAGCACATCCGATCTATCCACGGAACCAGTAGACATAGTTGATTCACTTTGGTCTCTTAGAATATTTTTGTCCCATTGAACGAAGATGGAGAAGATGGAGAGATGGTTACTGAGCATCAGAGTCATAGAAGACTTGAATGACCTGGGAGCTCTGAAGCCAGTCATTCATTAATTACCAAAGTGATGATGCTTTGGCTAGAAATTTATGCAATGGGGCATTTTAATGAAGTAAGGTTATATATAAATGAGTGGCTGAAGGGACCTCTGAGCGGACAAGATAGGACAGCAAGCCTTCCAAAACGCTTGGACCGCTGAAAGTCACAGCACAACCATGGCAAACTAAAGAATACAGGAAAGTAGGCTGTCCTATTTTTCCTTATTTCTCAACGCATTGGTGTCAAGCTAGCAATGTTTTTACAAGGGCATGTAGCATTTTTTGATTTTCCTATACATTTTGACACCATGGACAGATTTGCTCAGAATTTAGCAATCTACTTATTCAGTCAACTACGTGTTGGCATGACGAGTTATGTGAAGATCTGTCCATTCTCATTTTAGAAATGCTGCCTAAAGATAGTGCAAAACTCAGTGAATGGATTTACACCAAGTTGGCATGAGAACAGAACAAACTTTATAGATTTTTTGATCTGGTGTAAATCCATCTAGGTAGTTTTTGAGATATAAGCATTCAAAAAAGTTGCCGTGTGGGCTTTAAAGGCTTATCTTTTTTTGTCAGTTGGAAAGCCATTTGTAAATTTGCTTATAACTTTGACACCATTTGATGAATATACCTGAACTTTAGCAAACACGTATGAAGGTCAGGTTACTATTGATAATTTTGAATGTATGCATTTTCATAAAGTGAGGCCAAGTTAAAAGGGGTTTAGGGGCAAAAAACGTATTAATTTACTAATAAGTTTGGCAGAGTGTGATGAACCTGCACAACATGTTATGGTATGTCATGCAAATTTTTAGAGAGCGGCTAATCACCCGTGAGGGTATCCAGCCGATGAGTAGAGCAGGCCAGAGGGAGGAGGAGATCGTGCCTGTTTCATCTGGAAGAGCCATGTCTTGATGTTCCTTTGGAAATCCATGAGGGAGGGGGAGGTTCTGAGGTGTTTCAGGCGGTCATTCGAGGTCTTGGCTGTGAGGTATGAGAAGAAGCGTCCTGCGCTTCTGGTCTTCTTGATGCGAGGGAGGTGTGCTCTTGCCCGGGATGCAGATCAAAGGTGTTTGGTGGATTGTTAGAAGTTGAGGTGGTGGTTTAGGTAAGCTGAACCAGTGTCCTGGAGAGCTTTGCAGGCGTGGGTGAGTAGCTTGAACTTACATCTTTCCTGGACTAGGAGCCAGTGGAGATTGTTGAGGTGTAGAGAGATGTGGTTATTTCCCAGGATGCTCAGGATGAGTCTGGTGGCAGTGTTCTGGGTGGTTAGGAGTTGGCGTAGGACATGGGCTGGGATTCCAAAATAGAGGGCGTTCCCATAATCAGGTCGACTTGTGATAAGAGCCTGGGTGACCGTCCAGCTGGTGTCCAGTGGGATTCACTTGAAAATCATGTGTAGCATTCACAGGATGTGGAAACATTATGAAGAGAAGGCATTAATCTGTCTGCTCATGGAGAGGTTGGAGTCCAGGATGATCCTACGGTTCTTGGCATGGTCCGCAGGGGCTGGTGGGGGGCCAAGTTCGGAGGGCCACCAAGAGGACTCCCAGGGGCAGTGGTTGTTGCTTAAGATTAGGATTTCGGTTTTGTCTGTGTTGAGCTGTAGGCAGATGTTTTTCATCCAAGCAGCGACGTAGCTCATGCAGTTGGCAAAGTTTGCTTTGGCGGTGCTGGTTGAGTCAGTAAGGGAGAGGATGAGCTGTGTGCCACCAGCGTAGGATAATATGTTGATGTCATAGACTCTGACGATGTCTGCTTGGGGCATCATGTAGATGTTGAAGAGGGTTGGGCGAAGCAACGATCCTTGAGGGACTCTGCAGATCAGTTTCTTGAGTTTTAAGGTGTAGGGGGGCAGTCTAACTCATTCAGCTCTGTCCTTGAGGAAGGAGTAAATCCACTTGAGGGCCAGCCTGCAGATACCCAAGTGCTGATGCTTTCTGATGAGTGACTTGTGGGAGACCATATCGAAAGCTGGGGAGACGTTGAAAAGGATGAGTGTAGCCATTGCTCCTTGGTCGAGGATGCTTCTGATGTCATCAGTAGCTGCAATGAGGGCTGTCTCTGTGCTGTGGTTGGTGAGAAAGCCTGATTGAGGGCTGTCTAGGAGTTGATGGGTTTCTAGGTGGTATGCGAGTTGCGTATTGATGGCTTTCTCAATGGCATCAGTGATGTCACTGACCATGTCATGAGTGATGTAAAATGTGAGGTCATAAGCAGTGCATTGCGGGGGCGTAAGTTATAGTTAGCTCAGCTAACTATAACTGTTGAATTTCACTGGTTTTGGATGAGTGCAATCTGATCCTAACTATAAAATCCCTGTAACTTTTGGATTTTTTGGTTTGTGTCCCATAATTCTTACAAATTTCCTTCTCTATGCATATTTTAAAGCCCCGGTGGAGGGACTCAAACAGACCCATTCATCATTATATATATACTTTTTTTGCTTAATATTCTTGGGGAGTATAGGTCCCTTATTCTAAAGACACTGTGTAGTCTCTCCACAGTGTGCACTAAGGCTCCCGTCACTTGGTCATGAGGCTATACAATGATGCCAGTGGCTACATAGTTCAAACGCATCCTTACCCGTGAACATTCAGGGCGGGAGGGACCGAACAAGAGGACTCACGTAGGTACAAGTAAAAGTTCGGCAGAACACCCAGGCCTTTTTTTTGTCTCACAGCACGTAGCAATAATGCCAACTTTTAGAGGGAGTCCTCCCTCCTCATGTATGTTTATTTATGCATGTTTTTATACATATTTACTTTGTGATCTGCTATCTTTTCATTTAGATGGTGCAGGTAGTCCATCTCCTTTCTGATGCCTATGGGGTGTTTATGACACATATTGAAGGTACTTCTTTATGATTCTATGTGTGTAGGTGACTCAAAACCTTCTTAAATAAAGGGGACTTGTATTTATTGCTTTCTCTTTCTCACAGTGTAAACATATTCTCTCTACCCTCCCTAACACCCATAGGAAGTATCCCTGCCACATATATAAGGTAGATCCTTGATTTATAATATGCTTCTGTAAACACTGTTTCTCTGAGAACTCGCACGTATTTCATGAGAACCCATGACAGGGTTATGTGACCGAAAGAGTCCTGTGCACAATAATTAATAAGAACATGTGATATCAGTTAGAGGCCACAAGGTATTTTCGCAAAATGTGTTTTTAATCACTCCGATAGCTCTCAGTTCTCACAAAAAGCTATTTAAGATTTCAGTGCCGTAAAGTTATGTGCATGGTAGCCATCTGAGCACACCCATGGGGCTTTAATGAATTTTACTTTGGGGTAACGGGTCCACAATTCTGAGTGCACAGCAAGGAGTAAAAATTGGAAGAGCAACAATGAATTGAGGTCTGATAATTCTCTTCTTTATTACAGAGGACACTTTAAGCTGTCCTTATTCTGAACGACATTGGCCAACAGGAAAGTATCTTTATTGGCTACATATGAGGATTCAATAAAAGCGACGGTCCTGACGAAAGCCACTGACCTCAGGGAGCACAAGTAGTCTGAAACATGCAGACCACATACCCACATAGATGTGAGGAATATCTAATGTTCACCAGAACACATCTCACCTGTTTTTAGTCTTACCCCACCCTTTTTTTTAATACTTTCCAATAAAGTTTTCTTCATTAAGGGTGAGAGGTAATTTTAGTCACACCACTATTCCTATGGATCCCACACTTTCTCAGCACTATGAGACTCTCCCTCCTGGTGGAGGAAGAGACCCGATGATGATGCAATCGGTTACTAGTACGTTGTTGGGGACAACATACCACTGACAGAAAATAGCCATTGAGGGTCTCAATATATATTTTTAGAGAGACTAGTGTATTCTACGTGCACTCCTCTCACTTTCCTTATAAACTGTTTGAGAAGCTGAGTGGGTAAACCTATTCCTTCTGCTTCTCCCTCCCTTGTTGATATTTTCCATCTATGCCATTATAGTCTCACTGTTGCCCCCAAAGGTGTGTTGTGCTTCCAGTGCCCATCCCGCCTGCCCTCCATGGTCAGCTTGCTGCTCTTGCCCTGCCCCCTTGCCCGGCCTTCCGTTTTCCATATGCAGACCCCTATCACCTCCCTCCTGCTCTGGTCTGCTGTCGTGCCCCTGCCCCCTCCCTCCTGCCCTTCATGGTCCGTTATGCTGCAACTGTCCCTCCTGTCTGTCTGTCTGGTATGGTCAGCTTGCTGCCCTCGTCTCTTTCCCTTCTGGTCTCTGTTGTTGATGTGCATGGCCCTGTGCCCTCCCTATTGCTTTCCATGGTCCGTTGTGCTGCAGTGCCATCCTGCTTACCCTGTGTGGTGTACTGTGTTACTCAAACCCCTGACTCCTGCCATGTAAGGTTAGTTTGGTACCCCTGAGCATCTCCTTCCTGCCCTCTCCTATCCGAGTCCATGTCCCTACCCCATTCCTCCTACCCTCTGTAATCCAATGTACCTTACTTGCCAACATTTTGAACTTGGTAAGAGTGAGATTTTGGAGAAAAAAAACCTTGGGCCTTGATGTTCCTAATTGACTTACATTGAAAAAGAGGAGATTTTAGGCAGGAGACAGAGAAAATAAAGTACAATTCATTTGGTTTTTGTGTCTTTTATTCCGTGTTTATATGCCAGTGGAAACAGCAGCTGTGAAAAGCATTGTTCTCTACAAGATTCTACACTTTGTATAACGCACGCCGTTTCAGATTGCTGACATGTATGCACATGTCATGTATGAATTTATTGCACTATTCAAGACCCTGTGGGATGCAGAGCATGTCGTTCTGTCAAAAGCATCATTAATTTTGTACATTATTTTGGGCTGGTACTTCTAATAAGTAGTCAAAGAGTGTATAAAACACTCACAAATAGGTCATATTTTTCGAAATTATTGTAGTGACAGTCATTATTTGGAGAGCCTTAAGTTATAGCTAAAAATAGTCAACTACAAATGGAGCAGAGAAGGCTGTGCACCTTCTTGCCATAAATTTACTTACAAAGCCTGCCAAAGCGAAGTTCTTCCAGCTCGACCCTTTGAGCTACAGCATTGACCGCTCATAGAGAGCACCATCGCGAAGCACCAGCCCGACCGTCCGCGAAGGGTACAGGATTTTCAGTGGTAAGTTTGACAGCCAGGGTACACTGCCATATTGTGATAGAGTACCCTACCAAACTCTAAATATGCCCCTAAGAGCCGGATTCACATAGTGATTTTTCAATGAGTAGATATTACTTACTTCTAGATATTCTTGAGTAAGTCAGGAGTAATTCACACCTACCAACAGAAAAAAAGCTTGTGAATCAAACTCAAGAAGCCTGATTACCAGGCGCTGATAGTAAATCTGTCAAAATCATCAGTGTCCAGTGACAACATTTTGTGTGTTTGGTAAATTCATCTAAAATGGCCGCAGATCAATTGTCAAATCAATAGTAACTCATTAGACATTGTGTATAGAAGAGTTAGATGTGTGGAAGTTCACCAGAAAGAGTAGCAGACTTTTACCCAAAGTTATATAACCTGCTGGAAAACAACCTCAGAAAATTAGGGAGACTTGATGTGGGGTTACTGATAACTCCCTCCCACTTTGAGGACATATTTCCAGAGCCAACATTTGCTACCCCAGTGGTATACATAGCGGATTTGTTCACCACAGTGTTTAACCAATATAGTGGCATGTCACATGGTGGATACAACCAGTTTGATGGACTTGTTCCTTTCCTACTTTTTTGATTTTAGGTAGGTGTTACAATTTTGTCTTCTCACAGAAAGTCTTTCAAACGTCTTATTCATGGTGATATTGCTTTTACACCAACTAGATATTGGACAGGGTGAGCTTAACCATAAATTGATTAGATGACCATCAACATATATATTATATGTGTAAATGCTTTCCATCTTGTTCTTCAATAGACTAGTGCAACCCAATAATCTCCCAAGAACCAGGGTCCAACTACACATATATTAAGTGCTTCCAGAAGAAACATTATGGGGCCGATTCCGATGTCGGACGGACTCAGGTCCGTCCGACATCGGTCAGGAGCCGTAACCGACCGACCTGCTGTCATCGGTTACGGCCCTGCAAGTACGATGCGACCGAACCCTGTTCGGTCGCACTCGTATACTACACAATGGGAGCATGCATTCCGAGCGGAATGCATGCTTGCACTGTGGAAAGCAGGGGTGCAGTTCATCCCTGCACCCTGTGGCCGGCACCCCAAGGTGCCTGCCACCGGGTGCAGGAATCAACAGAGGGGCACCATAGGTGCCCCCAGGCCGTCATTCGGCAGCCTCGCACCCATGGGGGCCCTACTAGGGGCCCCCAAAGACAGTTACCGACTGCCTTTTCGTGCCGGAAAGACCAGCACGAAAAGGCAGTGAAATACTGCCATCGTACTCCCTCGGTCGTGAAGAGGCGGCCGGGGGAGTACTGAAGGATTTCCGGACAGCTCTCCGAGCCCGTCGTAAGCCATCCGGAAATCCCAGTCGGATTCCTTTCCGACCGAGCCCATCGGAATGGCTCGGTCGGAAAGAAATCCGGCCGGCACGTTCCGATTCGGTCGGAAGGGCTCCGACCATCGTTCGGTGCCCTTCCGGCCGAAATCGGAATCGGCCCCTTAGTTTCATAACCTTTATGAGAAAGTGAACTTATAATTGGGGTAGATGATAATCCACCTCAACCGAAGTAATAGAGTCACTGACCTGTTAGGTCCAGTCAAAAGTTTCAGTATTTAAACCTGAGCTCACCCCCTTGTAGCTATGGCACAGAGCAGACAGACTTAACTTAGAGAAAATGTGTAAAGCACTTAGCAGTACCAAAACAGTTAAAAGGTCAAAGACAGCAGAATAAAAATCTCAATACTATTTATAAAAATAGAAAACAATTTAATAGGCAAAATACCACCACCCTGTTTGCCAAGAGAGATATTACCCAAAGATGGAAGGACTCAGACCCCCAAAGAGGTACGGAAAAGGGGATTGGATCATTGCATAAACCTCAAGAGGATGGTATTCCAGGGAAGGGGATGTCCACAAAAATATCAAAAGATCTAGGATTGGGGCTGGATTAACTATAGAGGCATCCCGCTAGAGCCCTGTACTCAAAGACCCTTTAAGCTGCATGATGAAATTCATACTTTTCAGCTGGACAATATCTAAGGTGTAATGTCACTGCTTTGGGGGGGTGAGGGGTTGACCATGTATAAAGGAAATTGTGACTGATGTAGACAGTTGGAATGGAGAATACATGATGCATTGCTTCTCCTTGTTTTGTTTTAAATTTTGGCTGTAACAAAAATCAATAACATGTAATATATAAACATCATATAATTGAGACCGGAGATATGAATATTTAAAGATTTAAGTGGTAAAAGCGCCAAGGAAAATAAAGTTCCCAATGTAAGTCAATGGTCTTTACCTTTGTAACATGTATTAGTGTCTTTGTGGGGGGGGGGGTAAAATAAAGGGAATCCTCCATTGACTTGACAGGGAACTACTCTAACACCTTCAAACACACTTTGGTGCGTTGTAATTACAAAATGCTACTACATAACATATTATACCTGATTATTTCTACTTCCTGTCTTTAAGCATGTGTCCAACCTAACACTTTATATTTTTAACATGAAAAATATTGATGAAATGTTGCTAAAATGATAAACGAATACGCCATGCTGAGATAAAAACTGCTTTTATCAAAACACCCCGGCATAACTGTGGCTAGCAAAACCAAAGTAATACATACTATAATGATATGTAGAACAAAGAATAGGCCATGTATGTTCTACTGATAAATCTATCCAGTCCAGTGACAACAGAACACCATAGTACATAGTTACTGATTTTTGTGGACCACAGTGTTAACACTGTTGTTAGAAACTGGGTTTCCGGTTGGCAGCGATATGCACCTTGTCTCCAAGCAGGAACCACAATCCTAGTCAAGGTAAGTCATTAACACACTTTACACAGCCGCGGTCCATGCAGGTAACAGCGGTGGTGCGGTGGGGCCGGGTAAGGGGGAATTTCAAGGGACGATGCAGATAGAAAATTATTTATTTATTTAATTTTCCCTCTGCATCGTCCCTTGAAATCCCCCCTTACCCGGCCCCACCACTGTTACCTGCACGGACCGTGGCTGACTTTAAATTAACCTGTGCCCACCCTCTGGTAGCTTGGCACAGAGCAGTCAGGCTTAACTTAAGAGGCAATGTGTAAAGTATTTGCGTAACACTTCAAGGAGTAACACAATTAAAACACCACAAAAAGACTTCACACAAGTGTAGAAAAATAGCTTATTTTTTATGAGTAAACCAAGACCAAAATGTCAAAAAACCAGTAAGTAGAAGTCAAGATATGAATTTTTAAAGAATAAACTGTTTTGTATGGCTTAGAAACAAATATCACCAACTGGGGCTGTCTGGTTGAGCTTGATTGGGCCAAATCCAAAAGTTCAGGCCGAACGCAATGGAGTGCTGGTTGTGTGGACCAGCCTTGCCCCGCTGAACAGTACCTTGGATGCGTTGGCGTCAAGGGAAATGCGAGGAGCAAAGGAAATGATGAGTCGCTGTCGATCCCGCTAGATTACTTGAAATTTCCAAGGCAGCAATATTATTTTTGGTGCTATTTTGTGCGGTGTTAATTTGCACTACACTGCATATCTTCAAGCGGTATGCTACAGTGGTCCATTTTATTTTGAACAAATCAGTGTTGTTTTGCAAAACTCAATGTTCCTATTCTCTGTTGCTGATAAAATGCAAATATAAATTTTTGTTGCTACAAACTAGTACAAACAAAACAGCAATAATTTCACACTTTACTATAATTTTTATACAATATTTAATATGGTGCTAAAATGCACATTGCTTTAAATTAGCACAGACCAAAATAAATTGCACTGCCCATGAGTGTTTATGTGATCCGGCCACAGAAATCAAAATGACACCTCCACATCCTTTGTTTGGTGTTATAGTATCAGTAAAACAAATATTTATTTGGCACACTTGGTAAGCTGACTAAATGCTTTGCCTGTACTTGCCTTGTAAGAGGGCCTGTACATGCCTTGCAGCACACTAGCTCAAGTGACAATGGTGAAGAGAATGGCTTATGCAGCTAACCCTGCATGAGGACGGTTATAGTAGAACTTAAAGGGTTTTTTTTCAAAACATGCATTACTACAGTACTACAATAGTACTACTCACATATTACAAAATACTCTTCACAAACCTACACGCAAAGGTCTCCGCATCCCCTTCTATCTTTTCTGTGTGGAAATCTCTGCTCAGACTGCGGAGATCTTTGTTTTATTAGTGAATGTAAGCAGGATGGGGGAGTGCTGAAAAATAGGAAATGCCTACTACTAAATGGGATGAGTTTTGGAAGGGATAAGGAGGAATTATCGTAGCAACAAAGAGCGAGTAGGGGAGGGGAAAGTATGGGTTCAAACAGAGACATGCACCCACTCACAAAAGACTCACCCATTCTTATTCACAAACTGCACAGCCAAAGGACCCAGAACATTAGAAAATATATTCCAGCTGAGGCCTGAAGTAACCCCAGCACCACACATGGCCAACCTCTGGTACTGAAACACCCTTCCATAATAATGGTGTCAGGGATTTAAAAAACACCCTGAAGTAAATAATGTTAAAATAAATAGATGTTTTTAACTTCTGAAAAATATATATAAATGTAATATAAATATATTACAAATCACTATTTTCTAACTTAAAAATAAACATTTTAAAAATGTAAATTCATTCTATACATAAAAGTTATATAACTTTTACTACATAATAAATAATCATATTTTACTTTTATATTTTGACTTTTAAAAGTATCAAGAAGGAAAGATGCGCTTACCAATTTTCAACTTTTGGTACAGTCTTCAATAGTATTGCGTCCATGTTTTGGACCAGTTTTTATCTTCAATAGGGCCTTTTCACCAAGGTAAATTTGAATTTAAATTTTCAGGTGAGTAAATCTACATGTGTGAATTTTCTCTTACACTTTGTACTAAATTTACTTCTTTTGGCTATTTGCCATTTACAAGTGTAAATTTACTACAAAGCATAGATTTACATGTCTCCACTCGATGAATTTAAGGGGTGGAGCATCATTTACAAGTGTAAAGTTACTACTTGTATCTTTTCACATGTAGAATGAGATCTCAGCCACAGGAGCAAAATATTCCAATGGTAAAGGTTAAGAAAATTGTAAACGTTTATTAAACTTAAAAAATTGCTAAAAATATTTTAGTGTCAAAATTAATGTAAATGTATTGTATATGTTCATTTTGAATGAATGAGAAAATAAAAAAATGCTACAGAACAATTAACTTAATTTTTAAATACATATGTATTTCATTTAAATATATGAAATTAAATAAAAATTATTTTTAAAGATGTATTAAAAATACAGCTAAAGTAAAATGTGTTTATTTATTTGTAATCTAGCGTCTTCCGATTTCTGCTGAATTTCCAGACATGCCCCTCCAGTAAAGTGTTACCAATACCACATATATTAAATGTCACCTATCTTCAATCACAAATCATTAAAGAGGCAGTGGATTGGTAAGGAAATTCAGCATCACATTTCTGCAAAAGGATTTATGATAATCTGCATAGATACAAGAAGTACTGTCTGCTATTAGTGTCAGTATTCGTACTTGATTACCTGTGAGTCCAATTCTTAAGTCCTAACTAACATTTGATATGCTTCATATTCAATGATGAGTGACTTTAATTGGCTCTCTTTTTACCCCCAAGATAAATGTTCAACCTGTTGTGGTTTAGGTTAGTCATACATCTGCTCGTTGTCTGGCATCAAACTAGTGTTACAGCGAAAACTGTTGGCATACTGCCTTTAAAATTATGTATTCGATAAGCCTCAGACCTCTTTATTTAAATTTTTCATGCATTGTATGAGATTTGTCAATGTGCGCTGTGCTGCTAATTTTTTATTTATTTATGTATTTATAGAGTGCAAACCTAGCTGTGTGGAGAGCGAGGTGCTTTACATGTAAAGTAATACAGATACATAGAAATGTTTAACATAGTACGAGAATAGTGTAAGAATCCTAGCAGCAGCGCATTCAAAAAGAGTGTAGGGTATGTCCGAGAGAGGGGTTCAGGTAGAAGAAGGGAGCGTGCTGCACTTGTATATTCAGAGACCAACTGTTCTGATGTGAAGGGGAGCATGGCAGGCAATACATTCTGGCACAGGCAGTTTGAGAACGTGAGTTTTAATCAATCAATCAATCAATCACGGCATTTATAGAGCGCGCTACTCACCCGGGAGGGTCTCAAGGCGCTGGGGGAGGGGGTAAGTTACTGCTCGAACAGCCAGGTCTTGAGCTGCTTCCTGAAGGAGAGATGGTCCTGGGTTCGCCGAAGGTGAGTGGGGAGGGAGTTCCAGGTCTTGGCTGCCAGGTAGGAGAAGGATCTTCCTCCGGCGGTGGCTCTGCGGATGCGTGGTACGGTGGCGAGGGCGTGGCTGGTTGATCGTAGCTGGCGGGTGGGTGTGTAGAAGGTCATGCGGTCGTTGAGGTACTTGGGGCCCAGGTCGTGGAGGGCCTTGTGTGCGTGGGTGAGGAGTCTGAACGTGATTCTCTTGCTGACGGGGAGCCAGTGCAGGTCTTTCAGGTGTCCGGTGATGTGGCTGTGTCGGGGGATGTCCAGGATGAGTCGTGCGGAGGCGTTCTGGATGCGCTGGAGTCTTTTTTGAAGTTTGGCTGTGGTTCCGGCGTAGAGGGTGTTCCCATAGTCCAGTCGGCTGGTGACGAGTGCCTGGGTGACGGTCTTCCTGGTTTCAGTGGGGATCCATCTGAAGATCTTGCGGAGCATGCGCAGGGTGTTGAAGCACGAAGATGAGACGGCGTTGACTTGTCTGGTCATCGACAGGGAGGAGTCCAGGATGAAGCCCAGGTTGCGTGCGTGGTCCGTTGGCTTGGGCGCGGTGCCCAGGGGCCGGGGGCCACCAAGAGTCGTCCCAGGCGGAGGGTGATGAGCCCAGGATGAGGACTTCCGTCTTGTCTGAGTTCAGTTTAAGGTGGCTGTTCCTCATCCAGTCGGCGACGTCTCTCATCCCGTCGTGTAGGTTGGCTCTGGCGGTGGTGGGGTCGTTGGTGAGGGAGAGGATCAGCTGGGTGTCGTCGGCGTAGGAGATGATGTTGAGGTTGTGTTGGCGTGCGATGGCTGCGAGGGGGCTCATGTAGACGTTGAAGAGGGTTGGACTGAGTGAAGATCCTTGTGGAACGCCGCAGATGACTTCGGTGGCCTCGGATCTGAACGGGGGAGGCGGACTCTCTGGGTTCTTCCGGCGAGGAACGAGATGATCCATTCCAGTGCTTTCTCTCGGATTCCGATGTTGCTGAGGCGCTTCACTAGGGTGCGGTGGCAGACGGTGTCGAACGCCGCGGAGAGGTCCAAGAGGATGAGGGCTGCTGTTTCCCCGTTGTCGGTTAGGGTTCTGATGTCGTCGGTGGCTGCGATAAGGGCGGTCTCGGTGCTGTGGTTGGCCCGAAACCCGGACTGCGAGGGGTCGAGGGATCCATTCGTCTCGAGGAAGGCGGCAAGCTGTCTGTTGACGGTCTTCTCGATGACTTTGGCCGGAAACGGAAGGAGCGAGATGGGACGGTAGTTCTTGAGGTCGGTGGGGTCCGCCGTTGGTTTCTTCAGGAGGGCGGTAAGCTCGGCGTGCTTCCAGCTCTCCGGGAAGGTGGCGGTGTGGAAGGAGGAGTTGATGATGTCCCGGAGATGGGGTGCGATGGTGGCGTCGGCTTTGTTGAAGACGTGGTGTGGGCAGGGGTCGGTTGGTGATCCGGAGTGGATGGAGTTCATCGTGCGGGTGGTGTCTTCGGTGCTGATCGGGGTCCAGTTGCAGAGGGTGGTGGTGGCGGGCGTTGGTTCGGCGGTAGGGTGCGTGGTCTGTGCGTTTGTTCTAAATGAAATGTTATTTAGGTTGAGTCAGTGCTTTGGGAACATTCCATCATTCTACGTACCACCTTCCCACACCATATATACTTTTCTGTAGTGCACACTAGGAATACCTTTGTGTAAAAAATTGGGTTATTGGTTGAGGTGGGTGGAAGCTGGTCAGGCACCATGGATGGTTGTTGCGGTAGTTTTGGATTAGCAGTCGTCGTGGGTTGTTGTTGCTGTAGCGCAAAGTGAAAGTCTTGCATTGCCAATCTCTGTGCACAGTCATTGTTGGACCAAAGAGCAGGTTTCACCGGAGCTTCCGTCTGGTGGTCATCGCAGGCTGCAGAGTCTTGGGTCAAACTGGCCTGTTCGCTGACTCGAGGAGCCCAAACATGAGGATTTTCACCTTTACTTTCAGGAGGAGCTTCCACTGACGCCAGCCAAAGGTCAAGGACCTGGGGTTACCTCTTGGAGATCAGGGCTCACTCCAGCAGAGGCCTGCAGGCCTCAGGCAGTTCCATTTGCCGTTCTGTGGCAGTTCAGATGGAGCAGGTCAGCTGGCCTCTGAAGCTTTTTGCATCCCTGTAGCTCATGTAGGAGGTCAACTGATCCTTGGAGTCATTCTGGGTAGCCTGGGATGAAGGCAAGCAAGCCCAGTCCTCCTTCCTCAGACAGAAAGACAGCCACCAAGGCAGTCCTTCTAGCAGCAGGGCAGCAGGGCAGCAGAGCAGCAGGCCAGTCATTCTTCTAAATCATTCACAGGTCCATGCTTGTACTGATGATATCGTCTGGGGGTCCAATTTTTATACCTGGTGCCTGCCTTTTTCTTGGGGTACTCCCTGTCCTACCTCCACAACTAGGTCTGGAAATTTCCCTGGTTAAGCATCCAAACGTTCTGGGGTGACAAAAGGCAGGGCAGGCCTGGTATCAGGTTTCTTCATGAGTGCAGGAGGCAAAGCCCTATGTAGTTTGAGTGGGACTGGGTACAGACTCTCCCAGTCAACCTGCGAGAATGGCCCATCCTGTCCACACCTAAGCCCCCTTGTGTTACCTCCTGGAAGCAATTCTCAAACCCCAACAGCATAGCCATTCACAGTCATGTGACCCAGGACATTGGCAGAAGGCACAAAGGGTTGTGACCAAAAAAATGCCAGCTTTCTAAAAGAGGCATTTTCAGAATTGTAACTTAAAATCCAGCTTCACCATCAAAGACGATTTTAAATTACAATTTATTTGAGTGTAAACAGCATATCTCTATCTGCTTCCAATCTAAAGTTAGCACTTATTGAATGTAATAAGGTAAGCCAGCGTTAGTCAATGGGAGAGATAGGCCTTACAACTGTGAAAAATCACTTTAGGAGTTTTCCACTGCCAGGACATGTACAACTTAAGTACATAAGTCCTACCTTTTAAATACAATGCACCCTGTTTAGATACCAAAAATAATACAAATTCTGCATGAGGCTATAACTTGCTTGAATTAATCAAAGACAAGAACAAGTATGTAAAATAAGACCTTATTTTACATCCTTGTTTTTGTCTTTGATTAATTCAAGCAAGTTATACCTCGTGCAGAATTTGTATTATTTTTGGTAAATGAGTTCCTTGTGAACATTGTTCTTTGCTCATAGCAATACCCAGTTCGCAAGGACATATGGGGCGCTCTTGTTTTTTCTAAATATAAATATAAACTATGTGTTTAGGGCCTACCTTAGTGGTGACTTATAAGTATTAAAAAGGAAGGATTGGTCCTGAAGCCACTAACCCTCCTAACGACTCCTATCAGAGTCATGGAATTCCGATAGGATCTAAATAGGAATAGGTACTGATATGGTCTGATTCCAGATTAATCCTAATTATGGTTACTTACCTGTTATCCTAGTTTCACAGTTCTCTTTTACTGGCTCCTTATCGCTGAAACTCAGTCACCAAATATAAGCACCTGCAATATGTCTACATGCTCTATTAACCATGATGTAAATTGCCACTAACCCTCCCATGCAGATTTTGTGCTAAGACTTTCCCTGCCTACTAACAACCTCACCCCCTTAAAACATTTTGTGCGTAGGTTACCTTTGTACTACATCCTCATATGAACGCACTACTCTTTAGTCACACAGTTTAATTGCCAGAGTACATGGTAATTACTCTATTAGCTATTGTTATCTATGTATACGTATCATACTCACTTAGATGTATTATTTGACCCTCCCTACTCTCATGACATGATCCACCCTATTCCTCATATTGTCCTGATTGTATCCTTACCACAGGTTAAGCCCAGTGTCCATCCCATTCCACTATAGACCAATCTAAGGGCGTGGCCTCTAGCCTTCTGAATGCTTGACCCCTCGTGGCCTCCACCACCTTTCCTCCGAATGGGTTTGTTTCAGTACCTTCCTCGGGACATTGGGTGTTTACTCAAACTCTTCACGATGTTTTCTCATCTGTCTTTCCCTCTCCTTTTTTCCTCCTCGCTCCTCCTTTTACTCGTCACCTCCCTCCATTTCCCCCTTTCTCCTCAACTCATCATTATCACACCCCCTCCTATACCACTCCCCTTGCTTTACGACCTCATCCTGACCCCTTCCCTCCCATCCACACCCCGCACCCTTTGGCTGGCATCGCCAACAACATCCCCGCAACTCACTACAGCAATCAATTAGGGAGCCCATTGATCGTAAATAAGCATAATATAAAGATATTATACCTTAACGTTAAGGGGCAACACCGCCCGATGAAACATCAGAAAACTACTTACATAAACTAAAGGGGAGACCTAATACTCTTACAAGAGAGGAAATGTGCTCTGAAAGAACAGTCCTTCTAAAGAAACTTTGGGTCAGCGACATATCCAGTGCCCCAGCCATCACAAAAAAAAACTGCCTCATTACCCTTATCTCCAACTCTTCTGGCCTAAGAATAACTTCCTCCGAAGCAGATCCAGAAGGTAGATGGCTTGTATAACCTCCTGTATTTGGGTGGCAGCTAAATAAAAAACTGTCACTCCTGCCCCCACACAGCAGAATTATCATGGGCGGGGATTTTAATCTCCCATGGGATGGTGTCCTAGATAGAAACTCCTCCTGTTCGTTCAGACGAAATAAGTCTCACAAACAAATTCTAAATCTATGTAATGACCACAAACTGAAAGACGTTTGGAGACTATTCATCCCCACAGGCAAAGACTTCTCATTCGTCTCTCACCCCCACAATTCTTTTTCTTGCATAGACTATATACTTGTGGATGAGCCTCATATCCAGGTCACCTTCAACCCCACCATCGAACCAATCCTAGTATCATCTCATGCTTGCATATCCCTCCTATACGATACCTCCCACACAGCACCTAAACCAAAATCTTGGAGAATTAATGACCTTCTCTCAGAGGACACCACCTTTAGAGATAAGATTAAAAAGGAAATTAACCAATTCATAAAAGCTAACAGAAACTTGGGTCCTAACCCTCAAATTGTGTGGGACGCCCTCAAATGCACCATCCGCGGTCACATGAACAAACTAATGTCATGGAAAAACAAACAAGATAACCGTACTCTAGATAGCCTGGAACTACAAATAAATTCTTTAGAAAAAAAAACTTAAACAAATCTGAGACAAAACACATTTAAACCATTTAACAAAATAAAAGTGCAAATACAATAGAATCCTAAACAACAAAGCACACCTAATTGTCCAAATACACAAATATATCTCTTTTTGTGAACAGAATAAAGCTGGGAGAATGTTATCCTATCTAAAACAAACCGATTGTAGGCCCAGGATAACCTCTATTACCAATGAACACGGCACTCCCGTAACCCAAGAGCAGGGTATTTTTGCAACCTTTGGAAGCTTTTATCGCACCCTGTACTCTAAAAGCAACAACACTCCCTATGAAACTTGCCAAGAATATCTCAACAAGATACCCATCACCAAAATAGACAACACAACCAAATCCCTCCTCGAAAAATCTATCACGCGAAATGAAATTGCAAACGCAATTAGACTACTCAAAGCTAGGAAGGCATCAGGCTCGGACGACTTCCCATCCTCCTTTTACCAAACTTTGGGACCCTCCCTTATCACCCTCCTGGAGGATCTCTTTCACCACTTTTCCCCCACTGGTACTGTCACTGGCACTGCGGAAGAACCCACTTTTATAGTCATCCCTAAAGAAGGTAAAGATCCTTCCAACCCCAACAATTACCCCCCATATCCCTAATAAACATTGACTGCAAAATCTACATGAAAGTCCTCACACTTAGGCTGGAACCCATTCTTAAAACAATCATTCATCCCTCACAATCCCTGATTTATCAAAGGCAGATTCAGCGCAGACAATATTAGACTCTTTAGTCACATCATCGAGAAATCCCACCTTCTCAACAACCCCACCTGCGCAATCGTATTAGATGCAGAAAAGACCTTTGACAAGGTCTCATGGCCTTTCTTACATGCCAATCTCACCTCATTTATCCTAGGCCCTAACTTCTCTAACATTATTCTTGCCCATTACAAGGAACCTAAGGCAAGAATAAACATTAACGGTACACTATTCAACATCTTCAACCAACAACAAGGTACTAGACAAGGTTGCCCCCCTTCCCCGTTACTGTTTCTATTAGCCTTGGAACCACTTCTCATAAAAATGAGAGAGAACCCCTCTATTCCAGGTATTCCCTTTTCTGCAGGCCCACAAAAAGTGGCAGCCTATGCAGATGACATCCTTCTATTCACAACTCAAGCAGATTTGGCTTTTCCTATCATAATGTTGGCCATCACTGACTATGTCTGTGTCTCAGGTTACTCCCCAAACAGGGACAAAACTGAGGTCCTACCCCTGAATGTCCACTGTAATAGTTCAATCACTGATTATCATGGCCTCAAATGGGCCCCAGACAAAATAAAATACTTCGGAATCTGGTTCAGCCAATACCTCAGAGAATCCTCTGATTACAATGAAAAAACAACCCAAAATAAAATTAAAGACACTTTAGATAAATGGTCTGACAGATTCATCTACTGGTGGGGTCGCATAGACACCATCAAAATGATTATCACCCCCTCATCAACTTTTTGATTAGCATGTCCCCTCTGTACCTTTCAGATACTTTCTTTGCCAGATTAGATATAATGCACACAGTTACTATGGAAATCCAAAAAAACAAGAATTGCACTAAAGAAACTAGGCTCCCAAAGAAACTTGGTGGTTTAAACCTTCTAGTCTATAGGAGATATCAAAATCCATTCTTAGCGAGACAAGGTTATTTCTGGTTCTCCATACACAATTGTGCTCCTCCCCCCGGCTCGCTATTGAAATCAATCTTGCTAGACGACTCTCACCTTATTTCACTTATTGCCACAAAAAATGGAACACTCCTCAATCATTCTCTCCAACACAGCACAGGCCCTTTAGAAAATTGATAATAAACTCCCTAACAAAATGCGCTTTTCCCTCCTAGCCTCACTATGGCATAATGATTATCTGAAATCAGAGGGCAAGACACTATTTCTAGAGAAATGGTCACAAAAAGGCATCTTGTTATCCAAACAGAAACCCTTCTCTCACCTCAAATCAAAATTTGAACTCGAGGATATTGACTTTTACCACTTAGTAAAAATTAAAGCCATAATTTCCAGACATAGATCCCCGGGATCTCCTGACCCCCCCAACACAATGAAGACCTTAGCTAAAGTGGGACACCTAGCCTCCAAATTGTACTCTATCCTTACACCCACAATACCTTCTTTAACTAAATCGATATAGAACAATTGGGAAACGCTCTTAGACAATAAAAATAACACATACAATATGTGACCTAATTGACCTTCCGTCTGGGCTAACCTCACTCCCAATAAGATTACATCCTCCTTAACACAATGTAGACTTTTGACCTCTGATATGGGCCATTGGACTCCTGCTAAACTTTTTAAACTTGGTCTCAGTGAATCTGACACATGCAGGAGTTGCAGAAAAGAGTTAGGTAACCTACAACACAAGATACTCGACTGTGTTCTCTAAGAAATTTTGGGCAGAAGTCAGCGAAACCATCTCACAAATTCTACATATTAAGTGGTCCCCTGACCTTGCCTCTATTGCTCTTTACATCTTCCCCTCAGACACAAACTCTAGGCTGGACGAAGAAGAATGTATTCTGTGGGATATCCGTATCCCAACCAGTCTTACAGCCATTCTATCTAAGTGGAAAGGCCTTTCCAAACTTTCAGTCCATGCGTGGTGGGAATGGGTGCAATTTACCAGAGAAACAGACAATTCACTAAAAAACCCCACTGAAGAAAAAAGAAATCTGGTCTAAATTGGACGCATACATCTCCAACTTAACTTTCCCATGGGTGCCATCCAATCTCCATTCCATCCCTTACCTCCCACTCCACACACCCCCTCCCCTCCCACTTTACACCCATCCCATCACCCCCCTCACCCCCTTCTACTTCTTCTGGGTTCTCTTTGCTTCCATGCTGTCTCTCTCTCTCCTTTCACCTCACCTTCTTATTTCCCTCCTACACCTTGATATAACCTAGGGTATTCCGACTAATCTGTATTATACACTACCCCCATAGCATCTCTCTCACCTCTCCAACTTATAAGACACATGATACTATGGATTAACAGAAGGGCCGGTGCTAGGGTTTGTAGAGTCCTGGGCAGAATAGGAACATGCGAGGCCCCTCTAAGATGTGACATCACAGGAAGGGGCATTAATTGAACATTAATGTTCTGGAATTGTTGAAGCAGCTTTGCAAGAAACTAATTACCTGGTGTGGATATCACTAAAATGGCTACAAATATGAATAATAATCCTAATAAAATAAGTATATATATTTTTAAGCTGTACTACGTGGAAATACATTACATTAATCAAACTGGCTAGCTACGGTCTCTGCAAAACTGATATGATTGGTATAATGTTCACTCATTGTTTCCAGATTAGAACATGATTAAAATTCTAAATTAGATTGTCCCAGAACTATACAGCAGGACTTCAAGTGACTCTCCAGCCCTCCCTTTAAGCTAGTAAAGTTAAAGATAAGACATTTGGTTTTCAGCAGGCATGGGGATCAACACAAATAAATACATACTAGATCGGGTGAGTGACATGCAAAAGCTATACAAAAGGGGATGATGGACGGAACGTTTGAGCCAATCAAACACTCACCCCCAGTCAACTGATCTGGGTTTAATCCATCATCATTCTTTAGCTCACTCCACCACCCCAGTTCAAACATGGCCATATGCAAATCAGTCTGACCCTGTGCCTCATGGGAACAGTCCAGCCCGAACTGCCAAGCCATGCCTTCCCTGGACCGGAAACAAGCATCCTAGGACCGGTTTCTGGCATTTCAGCCGTCATCAGCCAGGCTTGCTTGAATCCAGTGGCAAAGTGAGCAAGGGACCCACGTCTGGGCATACCCCCGCCAACTTAGGGCGACCAAAGCGATACAAAAGGGGATGATGGACGGAACGTTTGAGCCAATCAAACACTCACCCCCAGTCAACTGATCTGGGTTTAATCCATCATCATTCTTTAGCTCACTCCACCACCCCAGTTCAAACATGGCCATATGCAAATCAGTCTGACCATGTGCCTCATGGGAACAGTCCAGCCCGAACTGCCAAGCCATGCCTTCCCTGGACCGGAAACAAGCATCCTAGGACCGGTTTCTGGCATTTCAGCCGTCATCAGCCAGGCTTGCTTGAATCCAGTGGCAAAGTGAGCAAGGGACCCACGTCTGGGCATACCCCCGCCAACTTAGGGCGACCAAAGCGATACAAAAGGGGATGATGGACGGAACGTTTGAGCCAATCAGACACTCACCCCCAGTCAACTGATCTGGGTTTAATCCATCATCATTCTTTAGCTCACTCCACCACCCCAGTTCAAACATGGCCATATGCAAATCAGTCTGACCCTGTGCCTCATGGGAACAGTCCAGCCCGAACTGCCAAGCCATGCCTTCCCTGGACCGGAAACAAGCATCCTAGGACCGGTTTCTGGCATTTCAGCCGTCATCAGCCAGGCTTGCTTGAATCCAGTGGCAAAGTGAGCAAGGGACCCACGTCTGGGCATACCCCGCCAACTTAGGGCGACCAAAGCGATACAAAAGGGATGATGGACGGAACGTTTGAGCCAATCAAACACTCACCCCCAGTCAACTGATCTGGGTTTAATCCATCATCATTCTTTAGCTCACTCCACCACCCCTGTTCAAACATGGCCATATGCAAATCAGTCTGACCCTGTGCCTCATGGGAACAGTCCAGCCCGAACTGCCAAGCCATGCCTTCCCTGGACCGGAAACAAGCATCCTAGGACCGGTTTCTGGCATTTCAGCCGTCATCAGCCAGGCTTGCTTGAATCCAGTGGCAAAGTGAGCAAGGGACCCACGTCTGGGCATACCCCCGCCAACTTAGGGCGACCAAAGCGATACAAAAGGGGATGATGGACGGAACGTTTGAGCCAATCAAACACTCACCCCCAGTCAACTGATCTGGGTTTAATCCATCATCATTCTTTAGCTCACTCCACCACCCCAGTTCAAACATGGCCATATGCAAATCAGTCTGACCCTGTGCCTCATGGGAACAGTCCAGCCCGAACTGCCAAGCCATGCCTTCCCTGGACCGGAAACAAGCATCCTAGGACCGGTTTCTGGCATTTCAGCCGTCATCAGCCAGGCTTGCTTGAATCCAGTGGCAAAGTGAGCAAGGGACCCACGTCTGGGCATACCCCCGCCAACTTGCGGCGACCAAAGCGATACAAAAGGGGATGATGGACGGAACGTTTGAGCCAATCAAACACTCACCCCCAGTCAACTGATCTGGGTTTAATCCATCATCATTCTTTAGCTCACTCCACCACCCCAGTTCAAACATGGCCATATGCAAATCAGTCTGACCCTGTGCCTCATGGGAACAGTCCAGCCCGAACTGCCAAGCCATGCCTTCCCTGGACCGGAAACAAGCATCCTAGGACCGGTTTCTGGCATTTCAGCCGTCATCAGCCAGGCTTGCTTGAATCCAGTGGCAAAGTGAGCAAGGGACCCACGTCTGGGCATACCCCCGCCAACTTAGGGCGACCAAAGCGATACAAAGGGGATGATGGACGGAATGTTTGAGCCAATCAAACACTCACCCCCAGTCAACTGATCTGGGTTTAATCCATCATCATTCTTTAGCTCACTCCACCACCCCAGTTCAAACATGGCCATATGCAAATCAATCTGACCCTGTGCCTCATGGGAACAGTCCAGCCCGAACTGCCAAGCCATGCCTTCCCTGGACCGGAAACAAGCATCCTAGGACCGGTTTCTGGCATTTCAGCCGTCATCAGCCAGGCTTGCTTGAATCCAGTGGCAAAGTGAGCAAGGGACCCACGTCTGGGCATACCCCGCCAACTTAGGGCGACCAAAGCGATACAAAGGGGATGATGGACGGAGCGTTTGAGCCAATCAGACACTCACCCCCAGTCAACTGATCTGGGTTTAATCCATCATCATTCTTTAGCTCACTCCACCACCCCAGTTCAAACATGGCCATATGCAAATCAGTCTGACCCTGTGCCTCATGGGAACAGTCCAGCCCGAACTGCCAAGCCATGCCTTCCCTGGACCGGAAACAAGCATCCTAGGACCGGCTTCTGGCATTTCAGCCGTCATCAGCCAGGCTTGCTTGAATCCAGTGGCAAAGTGAGCAAGGGACCCACGTCTGGGCATACCCCGCCAACTTAGGGCGACCAAGCGATACAAAGGGGATGATGGACGGAACGTTTGAGCCAATCAAACACTCACCCCAGTCAACTGATCTGGGTTTAATCCATCATCATTCTTTAGCTCACTCCACCACCCCAGTTCAAACATGGCCATATGCAAATCAGTCTGACCCTGTGCCTCATGGGAACAGTCCAGCCCGAACTGCCAAGCCATGCCTTCCCTGGACCGGAAACAAGCATCCTAGGACCGGTTTCTGGCATTTCAGCCATCATCAGCCAGGCTTGCTTGAATCCAGTGGCAAAGTGAGCAAGGGACCCACGTCTGGGCATACCCCGCCAACTTGGGGCGACCAAGCGATACAAAGGGGATGATGGACGAACGTTTGAGCCAATCAAACACTCACCCCCAGTCAACTGATCTGGGTTTAATCCATCATCATTCTTTAGCTCACTCCACCACCCCAGTTCAAACATGGCCATATGCAAATCAGTCTGACCCTGTGCCTCATGGTAACAGTCCAGCTCGAACTGCCAAGCCATGCCTTCCCTGGACCGGAAACAAGCATCCTAGGACCGGTTTCTGGCATTTCAGCCGTCATCAGCCAGGCTTGCTTGAATCCAGTGGCAAAAGTGAGCAAGGGACCCACGTCTGGGCATACCCCCGCCAACTTAGGCCGACCAAAGCGATACAAAAGGGGGGGGGGTGTTCCGTCCATCTTCCCCTTTTGTATCGCTTTGTTCGCCCTAAGTTGGCGGGGGTATGCCCAGACGTGGGTCCCTTGCTCACTTTGCCACTGGATTCAAGCAAGCCTGGCTGATGACGGCTGGAATGCCAGAAACCGGTCCTAGGATGCTTGTTTCCGGTCCAGGGTAGACATGGCTTGGCAGTTCGGGCTGGACTGTTCCCATGAGGCACAGGGTCAGACTGATTTGCATATGGCCATGTCTGAACTGGGGTGGTGGAGTGAGCTAAAGAATGATGAGGGATTAAACCCAGATCAGTTGACTGGGGGTGAGTGTTTGATTGGCTCAAACGTTCCGTCCATCATCCCCTTTGTATCGCTTTGTTCGCCCTAAGTTGGCGGGGGTATGCCCAGACGTGGGTCCCTTGCTCACTTTGCCACTGGATTCAAGCAAGCCTGGCTGATGACGGCTAGAATGCCAGAAACCGGTCCTAGGATGCTTGTTTCCGGTCCAGGGAAGACATGGCTTGGCAGTTCGGGCTGGACTGTTCCCATGAGGCACAGGGTCAGACTGATTTGCATATGGCCATGTCTGAACTGGGGTGGTGGAGTGAGCTAAAGAATGATGAGGGATTAAACCCAGATCAGTTGACTGGGGGTGAGTGTTTGATTGGCTCAAACGTTCCGTCCATCATCCCCTTTGTATCGCTTTGTTCGCCCTAAGTTGGCGGGGTATGCCCAGACGTGGGTCCCTTGCTCACTTTGCCACTGGATTCAAGCAAGCCTGGCTGATGACGGCTGGAATGCCAGAAACCGGTCCTAGGATGCTTGTTTTCGGTCCAGGGAAGACATGGCTTGGCAGTTCGGGCTTGACTGTTCCCATGAGGCACAGGGTCAGACTGATTTGCATATGGCCATGTCTGAACTGGGGTGGTGGAGTGAGCTAAAGAATGATGAGGGATTAAACCCAGATCAGTTGACTGGGGGTGAGTGTTTGATTGGCTCAAACGTTCCGTCCATCATCCCCTTTTGTATCGCTTTGTTCGCCCTAAGTTGGCGGGGTATGCCCAGACGTGGGTCCCTTGCTCACTTTGCCACTGGATTCAAGCAAGCCTGGCTGATGACGGCTGGATTGCCAGAAACCGGTCCTAGGATGCTTGTTTCCGGTCCAGGGAAGACATGGCTTGGCAGTTCGGGCTGGACTGTTCCCATGAGGCACAGGGTCAGACTGATTTGCATATGGCCATGTCTGAACTGGGGTGGTGGAGTGAGCTAAAGAATGATGCGGGATTAAACCCAGATCAGTTGACTGGGGGTGAGTGTTTGATTGGCTCAAACGTTCCGTCCATCATCCCCTTTTGTAATGCAAAAGCTACAGCAACAGAAAGCACAGATTTCAAAAAATAAGAAGGGGAGACAGCACAAATGTCATACACAGGTGGGGTGGCTAATATACAGTCAGACAGAAGCACCAAAGACTTGCCCACTCCTACACACTAAGGGCCTCATTTACAAGTTTTTGGCGCAGGTCAGCGCCGCAAGGAATCTTGCTGAGCTGCTCTACGTCAAAAAAAAAGAGAGGGATGTGCTGTATCTATGAGATATAGTGCATTCCTGTCCTTTTCCCCTGTGCTGGTGCACAATGGGCTGCCATGCGCCAACACAAGCACCCTTGCACCATGGTCATGGTGCAAGGGTCACAGCTGGGTCTGGTGGCTCAGTGGAGTAATGCATCCACTGTAGGGGCCTGTGTTTGACCTCATGGTCACAGGTTCAAATCCCGGCGGGTCCACTCAGCCTTTCATCCATCTGAGGTTGATAAAATGAGTACCATTGGGTAACAATAAACATCTGTTATTCAGTGCCTTGATACCCTTGGGTGATATGTGCGCTTTACAAATACATGTGTTATGTTATGATTGTTTTTGTGCAGGAAGGGACACCTTCCTGCACAAAAACAATCACAAGAGGCATTTTCCTCTTTCTATGTGTGCTGCAGAATAGACCACACATAGAAAAAGGAAAACCGAGGAGAAATAAAGGTATTTCTCCTCGTTGCACCTCCCTTACGACTCCGCAGGTTAAGCGTAGGCTTTTGACGCATTCCCAGGTTTTCAAAATCCTGTAGATCTGGGAATGTGTCAAATGACATGGGTGTTACATGAAAACACCCACCGTAATGCTAATGGAATGCCTCTGTATTGCGGGTTGAGGCAAAGCAGCAACTTGCGCTGTGTTGCCTCAGTGCATATCTACAAGGCCATAAACATCGCACCGGGTGACTTTATGTGGCCTTGTAGATATGGCCCTGCAGTGTGCGCCGCCAGACCATCACTAAAAGTGATGTCCTGGCGGCACACAGGGGCTTGTAAATAAGCCCCTGTGCACCTAAACATAACAATTAGTCTAAAACTCCATTTGTAAGTGATGCAAGGAGCTGAACTAACAAAGATATACAGAAGAGATTCTGGAAAACAGTTTGTGGCCAGGGAAAAAAAGACTGTCAGAGCTATACTGGGAGCCAGTCACTAAAGAGATACATTAAAGCAACAAAAGAGGACTTACTATAATAGAATCTGTGCAGTTTATAGCTATATGGAAAGGAAATAAATCAATGTGGAATAGGTAGGTTGGTGGAGGTGTTGTTTGACTTCCAAAATAACGCTAAAGTAATACCAGAGACTTACAGTTTTAAAAACAATTAAGTCACATGTACTTAATATCTTAGAAGCACTTGCCAAATTGCAGAGGGACCAGAACCTTGCATCTCAAATCATTTAGCTTAAGAAGAAGTCACCAAATAGTGCCTGCCCTCAGGTAAATCCTTTAGATATTGGTTAAAAAGACAATTGAACGCAAGACCATTTCGATCATCCACAAGTCACTACAGTCACTCCCCAGGTATCTAACCAAGAGCTTTGGGTCTTCTATTCTCCAATGCAAGATCTGTCTCCCTGAACCTACTGGCCTACCTATTTGCACAGGCTCAGAGTTGGGTAAATCACTCCATGTGCAATGAATGCCCCCTTGCTTCTCAGCCACCCTTCTTCTCCACAGCCCCCAGCTCCTGTACACTCCCCCTTCTCCTCACCTCCCACAGGAGGCCAATGCTAACTGTGCAACTGAAAAGCAGCCATTTCCCCAGGCCTCGCTGTCACTCCCCGAGGTTTGGGAGTATTTGTTGTGTGAGAAGGCGCACATCATTCTGTGCTTGCCCAGGCTGGCCCATTGTCATTCTCCACATGACAATGAGTAGGTTGGCTTTCTGAACCCAGTCAGATTGACTCTGCACACCAACACTAAGGCTGCAGCATCCTTTTGGGTTGTGTACCAGCGGCCAAGACAACCCAAGCAAGGAGTCCAATCTATTCACAGCAATAAAAAAAATAATCTCACCAAGTAACCCAACCATAGGCCCGTCAGTTAAATGCAAATTCTCTGTCTTTCCTACTTGAAGCTAGCCGCTTCCTTAGGCTCGCAGCACGTAAGTTTTGCAGGGTAGACTACTGACCATTATCACTTTTCAGGACACTTTGCACACACACAGATATTGTTAGATGTTTGTTGGGTACTGGAGGACTAGTAGTCACAGAACACATTTTATGTTGTTTCATTCCATTACCACTTGATCTAAATCAGTCTCTTTTAAAAGAAATAGCCAGGCTAGCTAGATAAGGTGCTTATGGGGTATGATTAAGGTGACATACTGTATTTGACTTCCAATACCCTTTTCACCTTCTGGAGTAAGCTTTGACTGCTCGTTATTGCTACCATTGGAGAGACAAGTTTCTAAAAGGAATAACTCTTAAACAAATGAAATCAAATAGTCAGTTCTAAAACAGCAATCGTAAACAATGGTATCCTCCACCGATGCAGCCAATTAACCACCTATTGCCCCTGACCCAAAGAAAATGGCTCACAATATACTTCAGCTTTTTTCCTTTTACAGAAAACTTTTGTGAGACATTTGAGAAGAAGGTAGCAAAGAGATGTCAGATGTTGCGAAGACGTTTTTAGCCTGCTGGATGTTTTTGAACCAGAGAAACAACCACATTTTGTTAATTTTTGACATTGGTAGGTCCGTATAAGAAGGCAAGCAAGACATTGCAAAGGGAGTTCAGGACAGGAGCTATGATCTTTATATCTCCAGTCAGAACATGGGCGGTAAAGGGTTCCACTGGGAGTGAGATTTAATAGAAAGGTCAAGAGGGGTAATAGAGTACACAGAGAGCAGGCTGAAATTCAGCATGCACATTGATGATAGTTCAAGAACACAACCCTTTGTGAAAGATGTCACATGCATCTCAAAACTAAGAATTTATTTTAACATTTTTTAACAGGATAATTAAGAAATAGGGAATTGCAAACTTTGGCAAAAGGCTCAACGGACTTAGCAGCACACACCGGTTAAACAACATTGTTATCTCTTCTCCAGTCTCTTACTTTTTTTTGCTGATTCTGCCCACTTGAATCCACTTCTCCCCTCCATGCTCTACTTTTCACCTCGTCTGTTTCCCAGCCTATTTTGTACTCTTGCTGCTTCAGCCCCCTGATATCCACTTTATACTGTTCACTTATCTCTCCCCAAGCATCTTACCTTCTCTTTTTGAGTTTGCCACTCTTACATTCATCTTTCCCCTCAATGCTCTACTCCTTTCCTCTCATCCTCCCACACAGCCTCTCACCTTCTCTTGCCTCACCTTTTTTGCTGGTTCTGCCCCCTTTACATGAATCTCTACCTTTTTTCCCCAGCCTCTTCTTGCTGGTTCTGCCCCTCTTACATCCACAAATTCCCTCCACATGCTGCTCTTTATCCCTCTTCTCCCCTTAGCCTCTTGCCTTATTTCAGCTGGTCTCCTCCCTACATCCATCTCTTGTGCACTCTTATGTCACTAGCCAACGTTCGTGCAACGTAAACTGTGGCCCCTACTTGTCAACCAAACTCTAGTTTAATGCTCCAAGAATTAAAGATGAAGCGTTAAGCTTTAATGCCATAAAGAGATACTCATGTAGTAGCCGAACTGCACAGTGAGAAACTGGAAAATCAAGGATCAATCCCGGCTTCCCTGCTTGACCAAATTGTGTGATCCTAGGCAAATGCTTTATTTTACCAACCTCCATTTTGTTAATTATCGCACATCAGAGCACATTCAAATATGTGCAATTAGGGTGTGAGCTGTACAATACCTCTTATGTTTCACGTAATAGACTATAATTGTGCTGCATGTTTAATTAACTGTAGCCCACATATACGCTACACATGAACTCTAACATGCCTCTTAGACAGGGCCACTTGATTTATTCGATTTTGCGGTTGCTGCGTTTCCCACATAATTATGGATTTGCTGCACGAGCAATCGGCTGCCTAATCTGTAGCTTTTAACAAAAAAATAATTGTGTTTCTAGTTCAAAGGGATCAAACGTTGCTCAAAATGCAGCAACACTTGTTGCTGCACAGTGGAAAGCCCTGCGCAAAGGTTAACTGGTCATCATTCTGTTGCTTATTGATGTATTTGGGTGAATGACAAAATCATGAGGTAATACTATCACAAAATGTGCTGCATTCTGCCGCATAATTTGCTTTTTCTTGCTGTATAAGTTAGTAAACCCTGCTACCTAATTTGATCCTTTCTTTGACACATAATTCCAGTGGCCCTGCTCTTAGTTCACTAATACCATGATCATCAGGGTAGTTGCAGCAATGTTTCTCAGCTCTTGTTTAAAAACTCTCACTTTTACTAAATACATCTCAATCTCGATCCTTTGTACATGCCTAAAATCCTTCTGTGTGTTAAAGAAATGTACTTTTTAAAATGTTGATGATGCCTGTCTCCCTTTCCTCCATCCTTGGTGATGGGACATGATTCTCTCTTTTGTTGTGAGCTGTGCAGGAAACCCTGCTTTACATTCACGCAGGAGAAAGACTCACTTCACACCTAAACTGCACCTCAAGTACCCATCTAATCACTGTTATGCAGATGCAGCGATTAGAACTCTGAAGCCCTTTCAGCCCATGGCAGCGAGGCCCAGGGGAGGGAGAGCTTTGCACCACTGCTGCTCGTAACACTGAAGGTTTTTGAAAAGCAGTGCGGGCCACTAAGTTGTGAGCAGGAACAGTGCCCTGGGCAGCTGCCTACACAGTCCATACCTAGCACCGGCCCTGATTAATACCCTTGAACTTTTCTGCTGTATCACGTCACATCAATCCCAAGACTCTATTATTTCAAAGCATTTGATGATGTACCCACCTCAACCCTCCTACCCCATTAAGCTACTGTTCCCCTCTGTTCTGTACTATGTTTATAATACCTGTCTTATAACATCTTCAATAAGAACGATTTTTTTTTAAAAAAAAGGAAGATTTAGGTCTGGCAAAGGTTTATTTTGACAGGTCAAAATAGCAGTGTAAAACTACACACAAAGGCTGCAATGGAAGGCATGAGACATGTTTAAAAGGCTACTTAAGTGGGTGGCACAATGAGTGCTGCAGCCCACTAGTAGCATTTAATGTACAGGCCTTGGGTACCTGTAATACCATTTATCATGGACTCACAAGTAAACCAGGTACCAATGAGGAGTACTAGGAGGCCAATATACCATGTTTGGAGGTGAGAGCACAAGTGCTTTTGCACTGGTTAGCAGTGGTAAAATGCACAGAGTCTTAAAGCCAACAAAAATTGAATTCAGGAAGCAGGAGGGGTAAAGGCAAAAGGTTTGGTGTAATACCACGCCAAGGATGTCAGGTCTAACACTTTGTGTCAAGTGTCCCACTGCTGCCTACATCTAGAACAAAGACGCAATAAAGTATAACCTCCTTCGTCCCTTTCTGGTACTTGGGAACTCTTTTGTAAACCATCTCTTCACAACAACACAACACATTCTGGAAAAAAACAGCTACTTTCTATGGAAGTACAAATGATGGTTTGATAAATATCTCTTGAATATTCATCAGAAATACAATCATTAGCCTAATGCTGTGTAAATAACTGTTGTGAACAATGTTACCTCTAATTTGTTTTTCCGGTGAGCTGCAATGAAGGTTCTCTACGCACTATAGCCAAGGCCAGGTGCATCGAAGACGTGACAAATAACTATGCAAGTGAGCCTGCACCTCCCTCATGTTGTTTGCCCCACCCGCTGTCCGTTATAGAATGGATGACTTTACTAAGCATGCCTTTACCACGCATACACCTTTACCATGCAGGGTAGGTATAGTTAAGGTAAGTTAAAGCCCTACATATCTATCTATCTATCTATCTATCTATCTATCTATCTATCTATCTATCTATCTATCTATCTATCTATCTATCTATCTATCTATCTGTCTGTCTATCTATCTATCTATCTATCTATCTATCTATCGATCTATCTGTAAAATGTTAAATCATTTTGTATTGTGGGGGAGACCCCCCAAAACCCCTGCATGTTTTAAAATTAATCCTAATTGTTTTCATCTTTATTGGTAGGGAACCCCAGAACTCCTCTTTTTAATTACTTTTACAACCCCATTCCCTTAACCACCCCTAAGCCCTAAAAATGCCCTTACCATCCTATGCCTACCCAATCCTAAACCTTGAAAATACCCTTACCACCCTGTGCCCCTACCCACCCAAACCCTAAAAAAAAAAAAAATATATATATATATATACAAAACAAATCTCCTTCCGTAAAAGTAGACAAGGGGACACGGCGGGGCTCTGAAGACTCCGTTTATTTCAAAAACCCGGCAGGACGCGTTTCGGCGACTGCCTTCTTCAAATGCTTCGGGTGATCTGGGGTTTCAATTCACTCTGTGTGAGCCCATTCTCCTAAAGTAGTGTGGGGCACACCTGACTCACATTACATCAAGGACACTCACGCTGTTCAGTGTTCAGAGACTGCAAGTCCCAGCATGCAGTTGGTCCGTAGTGCTAAGAAGTGTCTTTGTCAGCCTTGTTGTTGCATACTCCAAGTGAGAGGCTGAATAATGTGGCTCAGGCTGAAACCTTGACACAGTGCTGGACAATAGACGGTTTCTCCGCCCTCACTTCCAACCGTCCTCTTCCCCGCTGGCAGTGTGCCTGGAGGCGCTGGTTCAAGTAACTGCGTTCTCTCCATACGTTATGGTCTGTCATTGACAACAGGTTCACTGCTTCCTGGGGACAGCCGGCGATCCAGGTGAGTTGCCATTGATACCTTGGATGCTTGCGGAAGGGTCCCCTTTGCGTGTCAGTGGCAGCACGCCAAATATACAAAACAAATCTCCTTCCGTAAAAGTAGACAAGGGGACACGGCGGGGCTCTGAAGACTCCATTTATTTCAAAAACCCGGCATGACGCGTTTCGGCGACTGCCTTCTTCAAATGCCTCGGGTATATATATATAAATATAAATATATATATTTACATTTATTTACCTTAACTGCACTTAAATTGCATGGTAATGGCATATTCATGGTAAAATCATGGGTGGTAAAGGCTGTTTCCCTCCGTTATGTTGAAGCCCCCCAACCCAACGATTCACCCTGCTCCCTCCAAGCTCCTGTCCACTGCAAAATCATTAAACAAAGCCAAATGGCACTCGCATACAAGAGAGCTACTCAGCTTTGGCAATGCTTTTCTAGACATATTGCACAGCAGCACGGGCTGCTTTGTGACACAGCTTAGAGACATAAAGGATATGACGCAGTCAATGCTGGCTGTGTAATACCACTTTTTTTCTTTTACTTTAAGTTTGCACTGCTGTGCAAAATGTCTAATAAAACATTGACTTTGCTAATGGATCTCGCATAGGCACAATCTATTGACTTTGCCAATGCATATTACTTTAGCGATGCATGCGCCTACAGGTTCGAACTGTGCAGCAAGTGGTCCCCTATTAGCAAATGAGATAGCTAAAAAGTGCCCACATTTGCAAATTAGGCAGTTTTTGTATAAGTGCTTTACAAGGTATGGCAGACTGCATGCATTTGTGTTTACTGCAGACAGTGCTTGTTATAATATCAGGAGAATCAATGTAAAAATTGCCCCCCAGCCCATAAAATAGGACAAACAGCAAAAACACCAGCCTGTAAGACCAGCCTGATTGCCTTCTAGACTATTGAACCTATGCAGCCTGTTGACATGTTAATGCACGTAACACCTTGTCAAATCCTTTCAAGCAAATGGGTAGAGAAAAAAGACTTGTAAAGGTGTTAAGTGCATTAGCATATAAATATAAGAGCAGCCTGGTCACACTGCCACTCTTAGAGGCCCCATCAAAATACTTATGGGAACCCAGCAGGATCTCTTGTCAACTGGACTCCCTTCTACTGCACCAGGCGCACGAAGAGAAAGCGTCCTTCCACGCTGCTGCATTCTTTCTAAATGAGCAGCTGGGGAAGTATTTCTCTTGGTGTCTAGAATGGCATGTGCGCTCTGGCTGAGGCGCTGGAGGCTTTGAAAGTGTAGGGTACGGGCGCGCGCCTGCCTGCAGCCTACAGGGAACAAAGGTTGTGAGTCAGCAGATTCAATTAGTTTTCTAAAGGAAAATTGATTAATTTTGCAAATCACAAATCACAATTCAGCCCAAGAAATCTCCCATGAAATCTCCCATGAAATCAGTGCAACAATCCCAAAGTTGCAAAGTTAGACATGATTAATTTGAGATGTCTTTTATAGAGCCAAATAGTTACATACATAACATAAACATAATATGTGGTTCACATTCAAATGGTAGAATGTGGAATGGGGTAGGAGAAGCTGTCCCTCTAAGGAATGTGACTGCACCCGCCATGGCCAGGGAACTGATGGGGATCTTTACCCATGTAGGTTTCCCCAAGGAGGTAGTAACTGACCTGGGTACCAACTTCATATCAGGGTACATAAAGGCCATGTGAAAGAAGAGTGGGGTAACCTAGAAGTTCTGCACTCCTTACCACCCCAACCAAGGGGCTTGTTGGAAGGTTCAACAGGACCCTAAATGGCATGATTATGGGCCTGCCAGAGCCCATGAGGTGGAAGTGGGACGTCCTCCTGCCATGCCTGTTGTTTGCCTACAGAGAGGTACTGCAGAAGGGGGTTGGCTTTAGCCTCTTGAGCTTCTGTATGGGCACCCTGTGAGAGAACCTCTCAGTTTGGTGAAAGAGGAAGGAGGGCTGGAAGCAAGCTTACAGGAGAGCCCCCCCAGCATGTGGTCAGCTACATGATGTCCCTCCGCAACCGGACAGCACACTTCTGGAAGCTTGCCCAGGAGAGAATCTGGAGGCCAGGCAGGACATGAAACAGTGGTATGACCAGAATGCCACTCTGGTGGAGCTTTATCTTGACCAAAAAGTGTCGGTGATGGAGCCTGTGGAGCACCGGGCCCTGCAAGACTGCTGGTCTGGGCCTTATGAGGTGAAGAAGCACAAGAGTGAGGCCCCCTACTTGCTGGACCTCAAGACTCCCAGGAACTCTTTAAGGGTCCTTCATGTGAATCGCCTCAAGCCCCACTTCAAACGTCTGAGCTTACCATGATCCTCATTACTAATTATGGGGTGGAAGAGGAGAGTGAACCTCTCCCCAATCTTTCTTCCAAGGAGCAGGATGGGTCAGTGAAGGATGTCAGGCTCTCCCCTAAACTGACCCTAGACCAACAGAAAGACTGGCTCCAATTGCTGGGGCAGTTTTCCTCTTTGTTCTCACTTACCCCAGGACTCACTACAATGTGTACCCATGATATTGATACTAGTGACAGCACACCTGTGAAGAACATAATTAACAGGTTGTCTGACAAGGTGAGAGCCAGCATTAGTGGTTATTGAGTCCTCAAACAACCCTTCGTCCAGACCAGTGGTGTTGGTCCGCAAGGCTGCCCTTCCAGGTATCACGCCTGAACTTACGTTCTGTGTGGACTACCGCTGCTCAATGTGGTCACCAAGACTGATGCACACCCCATCCTCAGAGCTGATGATCTCATAGATCGGCTTGGAGCTGCTAAGTTCCTCAGTACGTTTGACTCACCATCTGGGTACTGGCAGATTGCCTTGACCGAGGACGCTAAAGAGAGGTCTGCATTCTCTACCCCAGAAGGGCACCTCCAGTTCTGGGTCATGCCCTTTGGGTTGCAAAATGCCCCTGCCACCTTCCAGAGGTTGGTCAACCAGGCTGGCTTGGAGAACTTGAGTACCGCTGATCTAGACAACACTGCGGTCTTCAGTTCTAGCTGAAAGGACCACCTGTGCCACCTCCAGGAAGTGGTTTGGGCTCTGCAGATTGCAGGTCTGACTATCAAGGCTAGTAAGTGCCAGAGATGGCAGGGTTCAGTGGTCTACTTGGGTAACCAAGTGGGAGGTGGTAAGGTGCAGCCCCTCCAGGTCAAAATTTAAACCGTTCTGGCTTGGGAACTCCCAAGACCTAGACAGAGGTGAGAGCTTTCTTAGGCCTCACAGGCTACTACAGGGATATGGCACCATTGTTGCTCCCTTGACAGAGCTAACTTACAGGAAACAGCCACCTCAGGTGATGTGAACAGAGGCGTGCCAGAAAGCTTTTGACACCTGAAGGAGGCCATGTGCACAGCACCCATGCTCAAGGCCCCTGACTTCTCCCAATAATTTATTGCCAAACAGATGCCTCAGAGCATGGTGTAGGGGCTGTGCTTTTACAGCTAAATGAAAAGGATCTGGATCAGCCTGTAGCCTTCATCAGTAGGAGGCTATTTCCCAGGGAACAAAGGTGGAGCGCAATAGAAAGGAAAGTCTTTGCTGTGGGCCGGGCACTGAAGAAGCTGAGACCATGTCTGATTGGTACTCACTTCCTGGTTTAGACAGACCACAGACCCCTCAGCTGGTTAATGCAGATGAGGGGTGAGAATCCGAAAACTGTTGAGGTGGTCCATCTTCCTACTGGGGATGGACTTTACGGTGGAACACCATCCTGGAACAGGCCACACCAATGCTGATGGTCTCCCTAGGTTCTTCCTCATTAGTGAAGAGAACTCCCAAGGGGTTGGGTAGCTCTCCCCTCTATCAGCTGGGGGAGGTGGGCGGCACGTATTAGACCTGGCATCCTTGGCATGGCTTCCCCTGAATTTTGCCTTCAGACCTCCTGTTTTTGCTGACTTTATTTTTGCTGGCTTTAGGATGCTGAGCATTTTATCACTGCTAACCAGTGCTAAAGGCCATGTTCTCTCTACTTTAAACATGGTAACATTGGCTTATCCACAATTGGTATATTTAATTTACTTATAAGTCCCTAGTAAAGTGCACTACATGTGCCCAGGGCCTGTAAATGAAATGCTACTAGTGGGCCACCAGATTCAAGCTAGCCTGGCTGATGAGGGGTGTTACCCCGAAACCGGTCTCAGGATGCTTGTTTCTGGTGCAGGGAGGACCTGGCCTGGCAGTTCGGGCTGGACTGTTCCCATGAGGCACAGGGCAAGACTGATTTGCATATGGCTGGGTCAAAACTGGGGTGGTGAAGTGAGCTAAAGAACGATGATGGATTCAACCCAGATCTGTGAGTGGGGGTGAGTGTTTCAAAAGTTTCAGCACTCCGTCCATCAACTCCTTGTGTTTCCTTTGTTAGCCCTGAGTTGGCAGGGTATGCCCAGACGTGGCTCCCTTGCTCACTTTGCCACTGGATTCAAGCTAGCCTGGCTGATGAGGGGTGTTACCCCGAAACCAGTCCCAGGAAGCTTGTTTCCGGTCTAGGGTGGACCTGGCCTGGCAGTTCAGGCTGGACTGTTCTCATGGGGCACAGGGCCAAGACTGATTTGCATATGGCTGGGTCCAAACTGGGGTGGCGAAGTGAGCTAAAGAACGATGATGGATTCAACCCAGATCTGTGACTGGGGGTGAGTGTCTGAAAAGTTTCAGCACTCCGTCCATCATCTCCTTGTGTTTGCTTTGTTAGCCCTAAGTTGGCAGGGTATGCCCAGACGTGGGTCCCTGGCTCACCTTGCCACTGGATTCAAGCTAGCCTGGCTGATGAGGGGTGTTACCCCGAAACCGGTCGCAGGATGCTTGGTTCTGGTTCAGGGAGGACCTGGCCTGGCAGTTCGGGCTTGACTGTTCCCATGAGGCACAGGGTCAAGACTGATTTGCATATGGCTGGGTCCAACCTGGGGTGGCGCAGTGAGCTAAAGAACGATGATGGATTCAACCCAGATCTGTGACTGGGGTGAGTGTCTGAACATTTTCAGCACTCCATCCATCATCTCCTTGTGTTTGCTTTGTTAGCCCTAAGCTGGCAGGGTATGCCCAGATGTGGGTCCCTTGCTCACTTTGCCACTGGATTCAAGCTAGCCTGGCCGATGAGGTGTGTTACCCTGAAACCGGTCCCAGGATGGTTGTTTCCAGTCCAGGGAGGACCTGGCCTGGAGGTTCGGGCTGGACTGTTCCCATGAGGCACAGGGTCAAGACTGATTTGCATATGGCTGGGTTTAAACTGGGGTGGCGAAATGAGCTAAAGAACGATGATGGATTCAACCCAGATCTGTGACTGTGGGTGAGTGTCTGAACATTTTCAGCACTCCATCCATCATCTCCTTGTGTTTGCTTTGTTAGCCCTAAGTTGGCAGGGATTGCCCAGACGTGGGTCCCTTGCTCACTGTGCCACTGGATTCAAGCTAGCCTGGCTGATGAGGGGTGTTACCCCGAAACCGGTCCCAGGATGCTTGTTTCCGGTCCAGGGAGGACCTGGCCTGGCAGTTCGGGCTGGACTGTTCCCATGAGACACAGGGTCAAGACTGATTTGCATATGGCTGGGTCCAAACTGGGGTGGCGAAGTGAGCTAAAGAACGATGATGGAGTCAAACCAGATCTGTGACTGGGGTGAGTGTCTGAAAATTTTCAGCACTCCGTCCATCATCTCCTTGTGTTTGCTATAAGTACTGGACCCCTGACACCACCAACTTAGTACACTTCTTGACCTGTGGACACTCTGCCAGGAAGAAGGACTACTGTGCTGCTGAAAGGACTGTCACTCTGTAGGACTCTGTTGGACTCCTGTTCTGCTGTGCTGACTTGCTGCCTGGTGCCCTCCGTGCCTGGGAGTAAGAAGGACTGGACCTGCATCTCTATAACCCAGAACCAAAGTGATTCCAAGGGCTTGCTGGCTTGCCTCCTGTTAGAAGTCTCAGGAACATCAAATACTTCAATTCACTCATCTACAGCAGCTGGACTCTGCCATTTGAGAGTCCTGCCCTTCCAAGTGCTGCCAATTGAGTCCTGGGCCCTTAGAAGTGAGTATAGAGTGCAGCTCCAGTAAAAACCCATGCATCACCAAAGTTGCGTGGCTCACAATCGGTGCATCTCCCTCAATACTGATGTATCGGTGTTGCCACGAGGACCGAAGACATCGCATTGTAGACTGCGTGGTGCATTGCCTTCAATTCTCGATGCATCCTCGACTTGAGTGACTCAACGACGCATCGCCTACCTCTTGGGGTTCGAAGAAATGCATCTCCAACTAGCGCACATCAGAATCGACAAATCATCTACATCCGAAGGGATTGACGACGCAGCATCGCCTCCTCTGCTCCTTGCATCTCATCCTTGACGCAACCTCGAACCAAGGTACTGTTTCAGCAGGCCAAGGCTGAGCCCTGTATCTGCCCAGCGCTTCATTGTGATTGGCCTGAACTTTTAGATTTGAACCGGTCTTGAGTGACCAGATAGCCCCGGTTGTTCCCTTATGCTTTTAAGCACTACATTTCAGTTTATTCCTTAAAAATTCATAACTCCGGTTATACCTATTGGATTTTTGTCATTTTGGTCCTGTTTTGTTTAATAAATAAAGCTCTATTTGTCTAACTAGGTGTGGTATCTTTTTGTGTGGTGTTTTCACTGTTTTACTGTTTGAAATGTTGCACAAATATTTTACACATTGCCTCTGAAGTAAACCCTGACTGCTTTGTGCCAAACTACCGGAGGGTGAACACAGGTGAATTTAGGGTGTGTATCCAACTTACCCTGTGTTAAGAACCGGTGGGAGCGATTGATGGAGCCGAATGCTCCCTTTCTCTTTTCTAGCTGCAATCAATGACCTCAACCGGAAGTCAGGCAAACGGGAAAGGACATGATCTCCCGCCTTTCACGTACACGTCAAAAGGACAAGACGAGGAGACCGCGGAGAACAGAGAGGTTGGGAGAGGAAGTTGCGCGGGATGGAGGAAGACGCTGAGACCAACTTGTAATGAAGAGGAGCAGCCACAGAAGGAGGAGTGTTCAGTGGGTGCCTTAAGTGAGGAGTGTGCAAGGCTGGAGAGAGGAGAACAGCTAGAGTAGGCGACGGCAGCGGGAGAAGACGCGAGGACGCCTGAAGAGGAGAGGAGAAGTCCTGGTCACTAACCCATCTCCTGTTCCCAGCCACGTCCCGGGAAGGGCGTGACTTTCCCAGGTGCGTGAGAGGCTGTTGAGCAGGGCACAACCACGTGGAGGGGAGAGGGAAGGAGTATCTGTGGGAAGGATGGGGAATGGGATGTGAGAGAGTGGGAAGGGAGATGGAGAGAGGTCTTCCATAATCCCTACAAATCACTATAAGTGTTGCCTAGAGCATGATAACCCAAGGGTCATCACTTTTAAAGAATAACCACACCAAGTCTACGATAAAGAAAAAGAGCACTTTTTTAACCCACCAGTCACTTGGGTGAAACTGAATTAAATCAGTGACTTACATGGTCTTTTTAAAAAAAAAAATTTTTTAACGAGGGTATCAGTGGATAGAAGCCCCTAAGCCCGGAAAGAGAAGAAGACAATTGAGAATGAGCATTACTGAATTTACTTCTTTAATTTCGTAATCAGTTTTTTTTTGTCCTTTCGGAACAGACATAATAAAACAATATATGATGTTGTAAAGAGCTACAAATAAAGGAAAAAGCAACAAAATAATCTTAAGTACTGAATTGTTCTACGTTAAACAATCCACACCAGATCAGACCCTGACTAGGATTGTGGTTCCTGCATGGACAGGGTGCATATTTCTGCCAACCAGTAACCCAATTTCTAATCTCTATGAAATAAAATATCTAATCAGCCCCCTTACTGAGCTGGAGCCATAATGTTTTGAGTTTTATTCTATTAATTGCATTACTCAGAGTCTTTCTCTTGCTGTGATGAATTACAAACATGAGGCCCTTGTGCCTCCGTTTACATTCTCCCAATCTATAAAAGGCCCCTCTCTCTTTACTTCCTTTTCCGTAGCAAGCCCATTCTATCTCATAGTTGGACTGGCAGACAGGGTGGGAGGGAGGGGTTAATTTATCACGGTGAGAGAAGGACTCAGAGTAATGGAATTACTGGAAAGTAATGAAATGCATTACCTCCTCGTCCCTCTCGCTGTGATGAGTTACAAACATGAGATGTACCCAAGTCATAAACTAGACCAGGACAACTGTAACCACAATCCAGAAAAAACTTTTATCAACTTCCAGGCTGTCAGTATGATTTTCGCAAGGGACTTGACCTGGAGAACAGGACAACTCAGAGGGTAAGGGACCAATGGAAGCTGCCACTCCTGCCCCTCCCTCATCGCTTCCAGGAGAGGAAACCAGACAGAGCAGGGCCATGCCGGAGCCACCCACAAAAATGACTTAAGCCTGCTCCCTCCGTACTCGAATCAGAAACTTCTAGATTAAAGGAAACGGAGGGAAAGCAAATATCAGACAGGATGGCCAAGGACATGCCAGGGCATCCACTCCCAAAGCCAACACCTCCTTTCCCTTTGAAAAAACTGGGGAAGATGGGAATTTCCAAAACACTCACAAACATTCACCGGGGGCGTCCCCACATCTGGGAAATCCTGGCTAACAACTGGGAAGGGAGAAAAAGGTCCAGGGAGGACAGAATCTCCCTGCTCAGGCTGAGAATTCAGAAAACCCTGAATGTAAATGGCCCAGAGAGAACACATATGGGACTGAGCCCACAGAAAGAGCTGATCCACAATCCTTGATAATGATAATGCCATAGTCCCCCCTTGTAAATTTACATAGGACTTGGCAGTGGTATTGTCTGTCCGAATGACAACATCCTTGCCCAAAGTCAGGTGAGAAAAGTGCAGGAGTGCTAGACAAACCATCTCCAGTTTCCTCCAATTGGAGTACTGGCAGCTTTGGCTGACATCCCAAAGGCCCTTGACTTGGAGCTTCCTCGATCATGCCCCCCAACCACTTTCGCTGGTATCCGTCGTGATGACCACCTGCACAAGAGCAGTCAAAGGAACAACCTTCAAGATGTTGGAGGGAACGAGCCACAACTCTACCTCCTTCCGCATCACCTCTGTCAATGAGAGAATACAAGACATATCCTGCAAGTTGGGAACCCACTGACTCAGGATGAACCTCATGAGGATATTGAGGTGCCATCTTGCCCAGGGAACCAAAAACACAGTGGCAGCCAATTCGCCCTGCAACCTCATCCAGAGCTGACAACAGGTCCTGCAAATGAGTCTGAATCTTGACCACCCTCAAGTCCGTCAGAGTGACAATGCCCAGATCTGTCCTGAAAATAAATATAAAAATGTGATCCTGCTCCAGACTCAACTGAGATTTCTTCACATTTATCAGTAACTCATGAGATGACAGAAGTTCTAATACTGTCACCACATGAGAGGACATCAGGAGAAGAGACACCGACTTGACCAGGCAGTCGTCAAGGTAGGAAAAGATGGAAATCCCCTGCTGATGGAGAACAGCCATTAAAGGAGCCAACACCTTCGTGAAAACAAGCAAACCTGACTTTAGCCCAAAGGGCAGCATTTGCAACTGAAAATGCACTGATCCCACAGCAAACCTCAGAAACCATTGGTGATCCAGATGTACAGGGACATGCAGGTATACATACTGAAGTTCAATGGTTGCCATAAAATCTCCTTGGGAGATCAGAGGGATGAGCTGTCGTAAGGACAGATTCTTGAAGTGAATTGTAGAAATCCAACAATTTTGTTTTTTCATGTCCAACACAGGCTGAAACTCTCCCGACACCTTCTGGACCGGTAAGAGTACAAAATACACCTTGTGACTAACTTGATCCGGAGGCGCCGGGTTGTTTGAATTTTTCTCCAACAGAACAGTGACTCCTGCCAACATGCACTCCTTCTTAAAAAGGATTCTTTGGGACAGGCGTAGGGATGCTCCCTGTGTCTGAAGGAAGAGACGCACAGTCGAGACAATAACCACTCCAAATGATATTCAGAACCCAAGTGTCTGTAATGAGAGAGCCCATGCTGAAAGCAAAACTCCCATCCTGCCGCCCACAGGACCTAGATCCGAAGAACTGCCATAGTCAGGACCGCTGATTCAATAGCCCAGCTTTAGATGAAAAATCATGTTGCTTGCCAGTCTTTCTGGGTGGAAACCTCCTCTTTCATGATGAATAGGATCAGGAATCCTTCCGAGAAAATTCTCTGGGGGCCCTAGCATCCTGATGACTCCAAGGTGTTGCAGACTTCCCTGAAGATGCCCTTAAGGACCAATATTTTTTGTCTTTAAAGGACTTTAAGATGAGCCCATTCAATCGTTCACCTAACAGCCATCCACCTTCAAACAGGAGCTTCAGAAAATACATTTTCCCTACTAGATCTGCTTTCCAGTCCCCAGTGGCGTAACGAAAGTTGAAGGGGCCCCCCTGCAAGCTACACAGAGGGGCCCCCGCTCCAGATTTAATCTGGAGCTCTCAGGCCTGAGTACTGTGCTGAGGGGGCCGCCTGCAGCTCGGGGGCTCCCCCGCACCACGGGGGCTGCGGGGGCCTGTGTTACGCCCCTGCCAGTCCCATAACCAGAGGATTTTCCTGCCCATGACTGCAGAAGAAGAAGCCACCAAAGCTGCTTTGATGGATGTCCGCCGACACATCAGCCAGGAACTTTTACTGCTGTTCCATCTTCACCAGGACATCATCCACATCTGAACACTCCTGCATGGCCTTTGTCAAAACCTTGAAATCCTTTACCAAGGACTGCGCAGTCAAGCCCTATATGAAGTAGCTTACAGGACCAAATTGGAAGCCGCAAAAGATTTCTTAAGGCCACCATCAACCTTGAGAGCTACTTGATCAGAGGGAGAACAGTCATCCAGATTTAAAGATGACCTGCCAATCAGAGAGACCAGGATGGAATCCACTTTAATAGTGTGGGGCAACACCTTATCCCTATCCTCCAAAATGTAAGGTATTTTAAGAAAGCGAGGAATCTGGATGTGGCCAGGCTCCTCCTGTGACCGGAAGATAGCATCTTTAATCTCGGGTGCATAGGTAATGCCAGCGCTGCAGACTTTGGGTATTGTGGAAAGAGATCCTCAGCTATCCCCTTCACTGGAATCGCAGCCAGATCCAGGTTGTCTCAGATATGAGACAATATATCAGATAAATCTTCTTTGGAGATAAACTTTCCTCCAGCCACCACCTGCTTCTCATGTCACAAGTCCTGACTTCGCTGATTAATCCGAATCTGGTCCTTTGTCATACTTGGAGGAGGACGTCTCGGATTTATGCTTGGCGGACAAAGCTTTAGTCACAGCTGAATCGATCATTACCAAACTTTCAAGCGCCACTAGGGAAACTGTACCAGCAACAGAGGCCCGTCCTGCACTCCTACCATCTCTTAGCAGATCTCTTCCCCTACTTATTATCACTTTTACTAACCTGACCTGACTACTCACCTCCTTAAATACTTGAGAACAGTACTCTAATAGGAGAAACTTTCCCTTTAAAGTCAAGAACCAATAACAAGAACCAATATCCTGAAAAGTTCTAATCCCCACTACACCATAAAACAGCACAAAGAGACATCCAATGAGGAAACAATAATTCCAAAAGAAAGTCCTAGATAATCGAGAATCCGAAGATCATCTTGTAATTGACTCGGCTGCCAAGGAGCAATGCATCCCCATAGCAACTGAGACACCCCTCTGCAGGCCGGAGGGAGGCACCACACTCCCAAACCCAGAAGCAGAGAGGAGAGAGGAAGAGACGTGTGTGCTCAAGCCCGTAGTGCAGCAGACATGTGAGCCACACACAGGTAATCAACTCCTATCCTTCCTGCCAACAACACTCACTAGCATGCCGGTCACCATGAGGAATCCTCCAGGAATCTGACCACAGGCAAGTTGATTCTTGCTCTTTCGAGTTGATTCTTGCTCGACTACCAACCCCACTGAGCACCACAAGGTAGGAAGGCAGCAGGAAACGGCTGGAACATGCGCACGTGCTTGCCCACAGGAAGAATACACAAAAAGGGAACAGGAAGTAAGGAGGTGGAGGGGCAGTTTATAGCATGGGCGGTCGTGAAGGGAGGTACAAGGGCCTCATGTTTGTAATTCATTGCGGCGATAGGGACGAGGAGGTAATTTATTTTGAAAAGAGAATTGTCTATACTTTTTCATGGTAAGAGGTATCAGCATTAATTACTAGGTGATCTGTTAACTTTATTCAGTAGGAGATGATTGTAATCAAAAACACAGTGGGGCTGTGCAGCTCCGCTCAATGGTCTGCATGCCGCACCTCTTGGGTGGGTCTACATGGAACATCATGATGAGGGCAGGGCACATGTAGAAATAAGGAAGGTCCTGGAATCATTCTAGACGGCCAAAAGGAACAGGATAACATATTGACTTTGCTCTACTTTGAAATCGTTAAAGGACCTACTGCGGACATTTTGGATATAACACAAAAGAAATCAGAGAGATGTTTTCTTTTTGTCCACAGAAGAAACACAATTTTCTCCTGTTGTGAATCAAGGCATATATTGCTTTGTTCACATCTATATAAATACTCAGAATGCATAAAATAGTTCAAGATTTATTTCGCACTCCTTCAGTTCTAATTAGTACTGTGAGTGCGTGCCTCCATTATTAGAATCAATCAGTGCGCCTTTGTGAGCTGATTTTTTTAGAAATGCAGTTTGTTTATTTGACATTGTAAGTTTTATTAACCGTGCAACAGTATATAACGGTAAATCTCTCATAGCTGGGTTCAAGATAATGCACAGCAATAACAAGGAGAGACACTTTGAAAATATTTTCCAACCAAACATTGAAAATGGCATTGATTGTAAGTTGAAGGGGTCAGACAAGCATTTCTATTGTCTACACAATGCCTTCTGAGATTTTGAATTATTAATGTGGGGTTGAAGAAGGCTCCATTTTACTACTCCAAAACACAGTGCTCTTAGAAGCCTTGCTGGTAGTCAAGACAGAAGTTGCAAGCATTTCCACACAGAAATGCATGATAGGTTTGTGGGACAAAATAACTATAAAGTCAAGAAACAAGACCATAACATTTTCAAACCAATACAAATCAAGATCATTTAATAAATAAGTGAATCAAAAAATGGAACAATTAAATTAAGCGAACAAAAGAAATTAATTTCCAAATTTTTACGTCAAAGCGATGACAAAATGCCAATTACAATCAATAATTATGCTGAATTGGACCTAGGTGCGATTTAAAGCTAACCGATATGGTACAGATGTCAGGTAATCCTTGCAGTTAACACCGGTCAAATATTTTACCTTGGAATTTAGGAAGTCATGTAGAGTGTGCAGGAGCAGGAGCACCGTTGTAAGTCGCCGATGCTCCTCCCCCAGCCAAACTCATGGTTCCCCTGTTTTGTTAGGAGTCTGAAAAAGTTCTAGGTTTACACCAGGAGAGCCCCTGCTGGTTCTACCACCATGAAACCTTTAACCAGATGTCCCATTTTCCACAGAACCACAAAGCCAAAATTACAGATACAAGATTCCCCTACCTGAGGCTGCCATGCAACACATCCCCAGCAGGGGCATCGCTTAGTGACGAGCAAACTTCCTGTACATTGGGTTGATTCATTTTTTGCTTTTCAAGAAGAAATTCCCACTTTGAGAGATTATGGTTAAAATAAAAATAAAAAAAATTGCTGAGTGGGTGAATCAAATATTGAACGTGCTCTGCAAAGTTTCACTGTCTTCAGAGATGCTGCTGCAGTGGTGCCTCCACTGAAAGCAGCGACATCCTTGCTTGCCTGTAGTGGATCTCAAAATATATGCGGCAGCAGTCCTCTGCCTCAGGAGCAGAGGCCATAGCCATAGCCTCATTTGACTTGGTGGGCCAGATGGCCACCTCCCAAACTCTAAATAATAGTTTTTGTTCTACAAGTGATTGATGGTAGGTGGAGATATTGGGCCCGGAGGGAACTGACAGGCTTGCAGGGAATGGAAGGGGAAGTATTTAACTCTGCTGTGATTGTTTCCATGCGGATGCGCCGTCGACTCAGACATGAGACACCTGCATTGATATAGACTATGATGATAGCTCGACAACTTGCCTCTCTATATTGTTATTTGTATGTTATGTTGCATTTTCATGCGTGAAAATTTAATAATAAGAAAATGATCAAAAAAATAAATAAAATCGTTTTTGTTTTGGGAAGTTAAAATCCACAGGGGGGCAAAACAGGATGCTGAAGCTGGTGAGGGTCCCTCAAAGTTAGATATGTCAAGTCCTGTCTACCACTGAAGACTTCGCTTTTGGCAGCAAAATTTCCAAGCAGAACATAGCTTGATTCTGTAGCTGTGGAGGCTGCAGGGTTGTGTTTGCTGCCTTGACTCAGTCCCTGGTCCTACAGTGAAACATAGTCACTTTCGATTCTCATAAACCTTTTCAGCAACCTTGAACTTTTCTGTAAATATCTCTGCCTGAGAGCAACTAGCAATTCATAACTACAGAGGTCTTGCCTGTCTCAGAGAGCTCTGGTGCCAAGTCCAGGTATTCTAGAGGACATAGTCCCACAATATTATGGTTCAAGTATTGTTGTACAAAAATACTGCGACCTAATTATTGACTTCCAGAATATTGATCTGGATATGAGAAATGCAACGAAGTACAGTAAAGTACAAAAAAGTAGGTGCTCCAAATAGATGGTGCAGTGATCATGGTTAGTGAAGTATAGTGAACAGTAGTACACAGTAATACATAACTTCAAGAATGTTGACTTAAAAACGTACGTTTCTTTCAGAACCTAGACTCAAAATGGCCATACCGGGCCAAATATTAGTAATCATCCATCTACATTTTGTAATCATTTGTTGGTCATTGAAAAGTGGATTCGTAATTTTTATATACCAAGAGATTAATCCTTATGCACTTGACCTATGGTGCTAGGTGACTACCAGTATGGTTCTGATAAATACTCAACAAGTGTATTTATAGGGGTCGAAACGTCAATGTATAAATGTAGCCATTTTATTGGATGTTTACTAATATATGAACCTGTATAGCCATTTTGAGCCTAGGTTCTGAATGAAACTTAAGTTTTTAAAATAACATTCTGGAGGATGATGCAGTTCCTATTGCCTAAGGAGATTACATCGCGTTTCTCCTCCAATAGATTACTTGATCGGGGTCATCATCAGGATTGATATCAAAGGACACTTAAGAGAAAGCAACCTAGGTTACAAAAAGGAAGAAAACAAAAGAGAGAGAAGTCACCAGTCATGTAACGAAAGCTATACCAAGTGAAACATGCAGACATGCAGAATTGACCAGAGAAACTTGACTAAAAGATATTAGACAGAATATTCCAGAACGAAAATGAGAATATAAAGCAAGGTCCAGCGCCTGAAAATACAGAGATAACTTGGGAAAAATAAATTATTTGAATGAAAAAACTGACCAACAGACCAGGCACATACCTTACAATGCTAAAAAATATGTATTATGGAATAGAGCAGGAACAGGCTAACAAGTTACGCACCACAATTCCAAATTGAGCAATTTATAATGAGGCCCAAAGAGAAAATATTAAAGACAACTGCTGGATCAACCAAAATGAAAAGATAAGTGAAAATGTGTATGCAATTGTTGGAACCGGCAGTGTCTGGTTGGCTGAAGGGATGCCCCAGCCAGGCAGAACTACTGTTCCCATCAAGGACAGGTGATTACACTTGCTGTATAACCTGTGCTCATCCTTGGGTAGCTTGGCACTGAGGAGTCAGGCTTACTACAGAGGCAATGTGTAAAGCAAAGGCACAGCAGCCACTCGCTATAGATACACGGAGTATCACAAAAGAGACTTCACACAGGATGTATGTAAAATCGTTTATGTTCAACACACATATTTTACTCATCATAACATGTACATCATCGACTTTTGGGGCATAAAGCACATTCTGAAATATTACTAGCAGTACTAGGCCCACTTGTATGGTTATGATATCACTAGTATGCAAACTGTAGACAATTCCTAATGTGAACCACCCCACCCCAATTGAGAGAGAGCATCGTTTTGTGATGCACAATATCAAGATGATGTACATACACGGAAACAGAACACTTTTCACAAGACTGCGGGCCGGAGTGATGTGGAAAAACCCAATGTCAAAAGGTATTGTGCATTTGGCAACAACCAATGCATAAAGCAGGCCCACCAGCCAGTGTTGTGAATCACAGATGGTCCGCACACAATCACTCCAACTCACACATACCCACTTGCCACCACTACGAGGTGTGATAGGTATCAGCCAGTCCGTATGGCACGTTCTTACCCTCACACATATGCACTCAGCACCCTAATGCTGTGCCACTGGCACCCAGCAGGTCAATGGTTCACCCTCTGCAAACTCCAAGGCCCCAGCCTCCCTCCACCCTCTAGTTCACCCAGATTGTCCTATACCGCTGGATGGAAAATAACAAACCCCACCTCCAGGACACTGTGCTGCACGCGGCCAAAGTCACACTTAGTCTGGGTCCTCGGGAAGCAGGTGGGAATATGTAGCAATTTTAATTAGAAGGTAGACGTAAGCAAGGGAGAGTTTAGCAGCCACTCGGGAAGTTCACCCACAGGTCTCAAAACACAAAGGAGTCATGCAGTCTCTTGACCTGCTTTCAAACTGTCTCGAAAGTGGTCCTGCAACCCAGTCAATTTCTCTCGCTACTACCTGACACCAAGATGTCTTTGGAAGTGGTCAGGTGTGGAGAGGGCAGTTGGTCCACCGCGATAAGGGTCAACAAGGGGAACAACCGATGAATGAGGAGTAACACAGGGGAGCCGCTCGATAGGATGAGGCTCCCTGACTGGTACGCGATGATTCGGGTAAAGCCCAGGCAATTTGGGCACAGCGTCTGGTGCGCATAAGGATGGGTCGCACCAGGCACTTCAGAATTCAAGCACGATGAGTTGCAAATTCCACACCTTCCTGGATATGAGGCACAATGACTGGTGCACATTGAGTTTGGATGAACCAGGAAATTCTGGTCACACACAGCGAAGAGTTGCAGTTCCGTACCTTCCTGGAAATGAGGCACAACTTCCAGTGCACAATGATACAGAGTTCACCGGACCAGTCTGGTCGCACACACACAGGTGCAAGTTCAGCTGAGCCACATGAGGTAGAATGAGGTCCTACAATGGGTACACTCCCACCTCCGAGGGTCACATCCTGTGAATCGGACACTGCACGCAATGAGCATGCAGTCAGTGTGTCGCACGAGAGGAATGCAGCACGATCGATGAAACAGGCCAAACGGGGTCCCGCAATTGGTGAATCCGCTCACCACCACTAGATGCCTATGAGTGTCAGGGTCCCCGCAGTACAGGAACCATACATCTCAGATGTGGGCAGGATTTTCAGTCTTAATTCCACACTCACACCATGCTACCAGTTGGGATTCCCCAGCCGAGGTGGGTACTTGAGAGGGCATAACTCTACAGGTGTCACAGATAGATGGTATAGGTCCCCTGTGGGAGATCTTTGATGTCCCTGAGATCTCTGGGAAAACAGGAGGCCCGCAGACGGGCCCTTGGAGAGCACACTTAAGGGCACTACACTTCAGCAGGTCCTTGGCACAGGGCAGTCTCTATTCGGACAGTTATCCTCCATGTGTACCACAGAGTCCTCTGACAATGTGCACCACGTAGTCTGGGTTCTCCAGTCCCACATCCCCACAAGCATATCCCACCCCTTGCTGAAGGTTGGCACCCCTAGTTATACTGTCGTGCTTCTTTGAAGTTCTAGGAGGTTTAGGGGGTTTTTCCTTTGAACCAGAGGTGTCTTCCCTAAATTGTAGACCTGTCTGCCATGGGGCCTTGGAACGCAGATCTTATCTTTAGTGGGGCCATGATCCGGCCTCTAGAGGATTAGGACCTAATTACGAGTTTAGCTGTCTGACCACCGTAGGATCGCGTCTGCTCCCACCTGCAGCCCACAGTACTGGAGGTCCAAAGACCGCCGTGTTACAAGATGACCACAGGGCCGGTAGCGTGGAGTCAGGGATCGTGCAGAGGTCATGAGTTTTTTTCACAAATATATCTATGCTTGTGTGTGCATTTCGACTGCATATGTGTCGGATGCACACATATGCATGATATATGTGGGCAGCCCTGGCAGTTGGTATATGATTAAAAAAGGACTCACCTGAAGATCGCAGCAAGCAGAGTTCATAATCCTCAGAGTGAAGATTCTGCTGTGAAGGGTGGACCTGGAGAAAGGTATCGACGTTGAAATCTGCCTGGAAGAAGAAAAGGGTGAGTACGCATCCAAAATCCTTCGTCACCCCCACCTTGAAGCAGGCGCTCGGACCATCGCAGTCCGCTTGTGGAATAGGCAACTCATAATACAGACAGCTGTGCGGCTCCCTTGTACCACACTATGGCAGCTGCCTTTCCTCGACCGCGAAACCAGCGGCAGGCGGTCTGCTGGCAGTCTCGGCGGTCAAGCGGTCGTCTTCGCAAAGCCGATCCAGCCAACTCGTAATATGGCGGTCAGACCACTGAGCTCACCATGCTCGGACCGCCACCACCAATATGGCGGTCCACGGGAGCACCAAACTAGTAATAAGGCCCTAAGTGTCAAAACCTTTATCTTCAATCTTTCCCATTCAGCCCGCAAATGGCAGAGGTCTGCCATTCCCGTGGGATGCCCATGGTTTATGGCTGTCGATTGGGGAATGAACGGAGGTATGTATAACAAACACCAAAGAAGGCGTTAGCCGAAACGCGTTTGTTTTGCACGAGTTCTAAGAATAAAATTGAGAACTCACCCCCGCGAGTGCTTTTCATTTTTGGGTATGATTACCCATTGGGACTGTGGAGTTTGGATACTGTACGCAGGCACACCCCGCGGTAAAAGCCCCCGTCCTTGAGTGCACCGACAAGGTGGAAAGTGAGCTGGGAATATATATATGTATATATATATATATATATATATATATATATATATATATATGCGTCTACTCCATGGGCGTCTTTCCTACCCGTTACAAGGCGGCACACATCGCTCAGAGACTACAGCTCGTAAAGGGTGCGCAGACAGAATATCGAGTTGGAAATATCAAACTACAGAAATATTGAGTCCTAAATATCGTGAGTCAGAAATATCGACAGCAAGAATATCGTGGTCACGAATATACATTTTAAGGTAAGAAATATCGTTTTTAAAAATATAGAAGTCATTAATATAATTTGCAAAAATATAGTTGTTTAAAATATCGAGTTTTTATTAGTGGTATGTATTTTAGTATATATTTTGAATGTATGTGATGTATTTTTTTGTATAAGAATTGTTTATGTTTTTTAATATATGTTAAATTTTTAGTAGTTATCAATTTTATTTTAATAAACATTTGCATTTTTAGTTCCGTAGCGGGTTGTGGGTTTATAGGGGAATAGGGTGGGAGGTAATTTAATTATAATAAAGTAATGATTATTTTTTTATTTATTAATAGTTATTTAATTGAGATTTTATAGTCTTAATTGTGGGAAGTAATTTATTAATAATTGATTATTAATTGGTTGTTAATTAATTGCTAACTAATTATGGTAATTGTGTAACTTTTTAGGTGCGGGTTGTGGGGTTTATAGTGGTAAAGGGTTGGGAAGTAATTTATTTGTATTTAATTAATAATAAGTTGTTAATTAGTATTAATTAATTAATTGAAAATTAAATATGGACATTGTGTAATTAATTTTAGGTGCGGGTTGTGGGGTTTATTGGGGTAAAGGGTGGGAAGTAATTTATGTTTTATTGAATAATAATTAGTTGTTAATAAATATTCATTCATTAATTGTAAATTAATTATGGAAATTGTGTAATAAATTTTAGGTGAGGGTTGTGGGGTTTAGAGGGGTAAAGGGTGGGAAGTAATTTATGTTTAATTATTTAATAATTAGTTCTTAATTAATATTAATTGATTAATTGAAAATGAAATATGGAAATTGTGTAATTAATTTTAGGCGTGGGTTGGGTTTATAGGGGTAAAGGGTGGGAAGCAATTTCTGTTTAATTAATTAATAATTAGTTGATCATTAATATTAATTAATTAATTGACACTTAATTAGGGTAATTGTTTATATTTTTTGTGTGTGGGTTTTACTTTTATAGGGGTAAAGGGTGGGGAGTAAATTAATGTTACTTACTTTATAATTAGTTGCTAAATACTATTTGTTTTTTAATTGAAATTATGTTTTAATTGTGTAATTATTTTTTTTACAGTTTAATTTTAGCTGTGGTTTGTGGGGGTTATAGGGGTAAAGTGTGGGAAGTTTATTCATTTTTATGAGTTTTAATTTGTTTTTTAATTAATAATATGTCTTTAATTGGTAATTAATCATGTTAATTATGTAAGTACATTTTTTATTTTTTATTTAGATGTGGGTTGTGAATTGTGTGGTGTTATAGGGTAGGAAATAGAAAAAGTAAATTTATGTAATAACTAATGTTTTTGTTTCTAATTAATTTCTAATTAAAAATATTTATTTGTTTGAAAATAATTTTTTATTTTATTTAATATATTATTTGTAGGTATTTGTCATATGCATTTAACATCATAATATGGTTTTTAAATTTGTAATATTAATTACATTTGTATTTAAATTTTTAACATATTTATATTATTTTTTTTAATTTTGTTTTTTAAATATTTTTGTTCTTAATATTTTGTTTGTTTTTAATTTTGAACTGACTGGAGTGAGAATATTAATTTTTACCCCTCCACAATCCAACACTTTCCCTACTGTTGCACTGATTGGAGTGAGAATAGTACATTTTACCCCGCCACTATCCAACACTTTCCCTACTGTTGCACTCACTGGAGTGAGAATAGTAATTTTTACCCCTACGCTATCCAACACTTTCCCTACTGTTGCACTCATTGGAGTGGGAATAGTAATTTTTACCCCTCCGCTATCCAACACTTTCCCTACTGTTACAATTATTGGAGTGCGAATAGTAAATTTTATCTCTCCGCAATCCAACAATTTCCCTACTGTTGCACTGACTGGAGTGGGAACAGTAATTTTTACCCCTCCGCTATCCAACACTTTCCCTACTGTTGCACTCATTGGAGTCCCGCGCTTTGTTTTAATAAGCCCCCGGGTGGGCCAGGTCCCGGGGGCAATGTGATTAATATATGCGGGGGCCGTGCTGGCCCCCGCAGCCCTGGGAACCGCCACCTCCCCAAGGCTTTTTTAATAATATGCAGGGGGCACGCGGCCCCCCGCAGCCCTGGGGACCGCCACCTCCCCAGGGCTTATCAATAAAATGCGTGGGGGGGCTCCTGCCCCACCACACTGCCCCGGGGACCGCCACCTCCCCGGGGCATTCAGTTATTTTGGGCAGGGGGCCTCGTGGGCCCCCAAAAACCCCAGGGACCGCCACCTCCCCGGGCTTAAATTTGGAAAAATAAGTGTGGGGGGGGCTCCTGCCCCTCCCCACACTACCCCGGGGACCACCACCTCCCCAGGGCAAACTTAAATTAAGGGTTGGTGTCGGTTGCGGACCCCGGGGACCACCATCTCACCGGGGCTTTAATCATGATAGGAGGGGGGCCGTGCTGCCCCCCTCCTGGAGCCCTCTTTGGCCCTGGGGACCGCCACCCCCCAGGGCCGGCTCCAGCAATGTCCCGGGGTGCCCACTCCCGGGACATTGCAGTTTGCTTTGGCAGGGCGGGAGCACGGCTCCCGCCCTGTCATAGCAAACACTGCTTTGCTTCGTGGAAGCGAGAGCAGGAAACCTGCTCTCGCTTCCATGAAGCAAAGCAGAATTGCTTTTGGGCAAAGGGAGCTGCATGTTTGCAGCTTCCTTTGCCTAAAAGCAATGCCAGCTCCTGCAGGAGGTGGGGAGCCAGCAGGGACTGTGTGGGCATTCGAGCTCCCCCGCACTCCCCAACAGTGAGGCCATGCCCCGGGGGATGGGGACCCCGGGGCCAAAAATGGCCGGCCCCCCTCTCTTTTCAAAATGTTCAAAAAAAGAAATAAGGCCGGGCCCCGGGGGATGGGGTCTCCAGGGCCAAAATTGGCCTGAGGAGGGGGGCCGCGCAGCCCCCTTCCTGTTTAAAAAATATATATATATATGTGGCCATGCCCCGGGATTGGGATTTCCGGGGCTGAAATCGGCCTTGGGAGGGGGACGCGCAGCCCCCTTCCTGTTTAAAAAATATATATGTATAATATGTCTCAGGCCCTGGGGGATGGGGTCCCCAGGGCCCACAAAATATTAATAGAAAGGGGGCCACACAGCCCCCTTCTAACAATAAAAAAAAACCCCAGAAGCCGGCATCTTGCAAGAGGCCCCGCCCCCTCCCTGCACCACTGTGCAAACACGCCTCCTGGCGCGTTTTGGTTTGGGGGATGAAGTCCCCTAAATCTTAAGGGTCCTTAGGGGCCAACTAGCCCACCAGGTACTTCCAGTAAGCCCCACACAGTGGGATTGCTGAGAGGTGGCCCGAGGCCACGCCCCTTTTTACAGCACTCTGCAAACGTGCCACTTGGCGCATTGCTGGTGGGGCAATGAGGTCCTCTTGTGTCCTGAGGACCTCAGGCCTAATGTAGACTTCATTCCCCAAGCAGCAGTGCGCCAGGAGGCGCGTTTGCAGAGTGGTGTAAAAAGGGGGCGTGTCCTCGGACCACTCTCAGCAATCCAGCTGTGTGGGGCTTACTAGAGATAACAGGAGGGCTAGTTGGCCCCCAGGGACCCTCAGGAGGCAAGGGAACTTCATCCCCCAACCAAGAGCGCTTCAGGAGGCACGTTTGCAGAGTGGTGGAGAAAGGGGGCGTGGCCTGTGTCCAGTCTCAGCAATCCCACTATCTGTTGCTTACTGGAGGTGTCAGGTAGGCTAGTCAGCCCCTAATGACCCCCAGCAGCAAAGGGGACTTTAATCCCCATCCAAGAGCGCGCCAGGAGGCGCGTTTGCAGACTGGTGGGCAAAGGGGGCATGGCCTGCTTTGAGAACTTACCAATGCTGCTGTGTAGTACTTACTGGAGGAAATAGGAGGGGTAATTTGCCACCAAGGTTGTCCTTGGGGGCCAACTATCCCTCCTGTTACCTCCAGTGAATGAATAAATGAAATTGAATTTATATAGCGCGTTACTACCCTGAGGCCTCGTAGCGCTTAGGACAGGGCAGACAGAGTCATGACAGGTTAGTAGGTGGTACCAAAGAGGTAGGTCTTAAGGAGTTTACGGAAGGACTGCATGTTGGATTCCCTCGAAGAGCAGGAGGAAGCGAGTTCCAAAGATTAGCAGCATTGAGTGAAAAGGAGCGACCGCCCCATCTGGATCTGCGTACTTTCCTTGTAGTAGCAAGGAAAGCGGAGCTGGAACGAAGACTCCTTGGAGGATGGTAGGGAGTAACGAGGGGGTGGATAATGGCAGGGCCGGTCTTCCAGATGGCTTTGTGAGCCAAACACATAGCCTTAAATTGTATTCGGGACTTGACTGGGAGCCAATGAAGTTTCCTTATTGCGGGTTTTGCTGATTGTCTCCGAGGAATCTGGAGAAGTAAACGAGCCGCGCAATTCTGGATCACTTGTAGTTTTTGAGTGGTAGCCTGGGGGGCGCCCAAATACAAGGCATTCCCATAGTCCAGGCGGGACAAAATGAGGGCTTGCACCATAATCCTTCGAGCCTGAAAAGGGAGCAAAGGGAGAATTTTCCTTAACATCCTCATCAGGCCGAAACATGTAGCTGAGAGCATAGTGGCCTGATGATTAAAATTTAGGGAGCTATCAAGCCACATGCCTAAGCTCTTAATCTGGTGCTTTGGGGCAGGCATAGTGCCGAGACAAATGGGCCATGAGAAGTCCCACATAGTGGTATTGCTAAGAGGTCTTCTGAGGGCATGCCCCCCTTTCTCCACCACTCTGCAAACGCGCCTCCTGGTACACTACGGGTTGGGGGATGAAGTCCACTTTACTCCTGCGGGGCTTTGGGGGCAAAGAAGCCCTCCTGGTACCTCCTGTAAGTCCTACGCAGCCGAATTCATGAGTGCTGGTCGGAAGCCCAGCCCCCTTTCTGCACCATTCTGCAAACGCAACTACTACGTTATAGTTAGTAATTAGCATTTAAAAAACCTTTGAAATTCACTGAAAAAACCATAGGTTTCAGGGAACGTTATAGTTAGTAATTAGCATTTAAAAAACCTTTGAAATTCACTGAAAAAACCATAGGTTTCAGGGACGTTATAGTTAGAAACTAGCATTTAAAAAACCTTAGAAATTCACTGAAAAAAACCACAGGTTTCAGGGACGTTGTAGTTAGTCTGACATTTCACTCGTACAAAAACAGAGAAATTCAGCCGTTATAGTTAGTTGTGCTAACTATAACTCACCCCCCTGCAATGCACTGCTGATGACGTCACATATTACATCACTCATGACATGGTCAGTGACATCACTGATGACATCTCAAGCGCACTCAGCGCAAATTCGGCCTATTTGTGGGACCCCCTGAGCAGGCCTAGGGGGTCAGGGTATTTCTACCCTGCCCCTTTTTCTTGTTTTTTATCCTTTGTTTTACTGTTTTCTTGTGACTCGGTTACCAAGTCACAAGATGGCTGCCAACACTTCCTGGTTTGGAGTGTTGGCAGCCAATCAGAATGAAGCTCGTGCTCGGGAGGGTTCGCGAACCCTCCTCGGTGCTCAGATATCGATATTTGTATTTTTTGAATTTCTCAGGAACTACTGAACGGATTTACACCATTTAAAAAAAAGGTCGCTTTCTGAACCAAGAGCTACCTTTTTGCCAAATTTGGTGTAATTCCGTTCAGCAGTTCGGGATGTAGCCTGTTCCAAAAGTCCTATGGAAATTAACATAGGGAAAATGCGTTTTGGGACCCCCCTTTTTCTCAGCCCCCACTTTACGAATCACCCCGAAACTTTCAGGACAGGAGCTGACCTGAGTGAACCATTAGTTTTGAAAATTTCGCGAAGATTCGTCAAACTGTGCCATAGATATTAACAAAAGAAAAAACGCTTTTTGAATAGAAACAGGGTCCTAACTATAACTACCTACTGGCAACCGCCAGTAGGTAATATATATACATATATATATATATATATATATATATATATATATATATATATATATATATATATATATATATATATATATATATATATATATATATATATATATATATATATATATATTCACTGAAAAAACCATAGGTTTCAGGCACGTTATAGTTAGAAATTAGCATTTAAAAAACCTTTGAAATTCACTGAAAAAACCATAGGTTTCAGGCACGTTATAGTTAGAAATTAGCATTTAAAAAACCTTTGAAATTCACTGAAAAAACCATAGGTTTCAGACACGTTATAGTTAGAAATTAGCATTTAAAAAACCTTTGAAATTCACTGAAAAAACCATAGGTTTTAGGGACAGTTATAGTTAGTTGGACATTGCACTCGTACAAAACCCGTGAAATTCCCCTGTTATAGTTAGTTCAGCTAACTATAACACACGCCCCATAATGCACTGCTGATGACGTCACATATTACATCACTCATGACATGGTCAGTGACATCACTGATGACATCACTGATGACATCTCAAATGACATCACTGATGACATCACTGATGACATCATCCAGTGACTGTGTGTTTCTGTAAAGTTTAAATATGTTTAATATATATAGGGAAAGGCGTATTGAAGAATGAGTGGGTGTATAAGTGTCTGAATGGATGATTTAGTACGTGAGTGACTGACTCTACAAGTGAGTGATTAAACGTATCTTACTGAATGCATGGGTTAGTGACTAAACTGTGTGAATGTCTGTATCCGTCTGTTTGTTGGTGTGTAAGTGGATGCATGGATTTGCGAATAGCTACATGAGTGTCTATATGGGTTATTGATTGGTTCTCTGAGTATCTGTATGGCTGCCTGAGTGTTTGTGTGGGTGGGGTGTGTGTGACTCTATACATAGATGTGTGAGTGGGTGATTCACTGGGTGCATGATTTCAAGAGTGCATCTGTGATGGACTGCTTGGGTGGGTGAGTGTGTGTATGGGTGTGTTAGTGAGTGAATGTATATCTCAGTGGTACATGTGCGAGTAACTACATATGTAAAAGGCAGTATATATGTGTGTTAGAGTATTTAAATGGCTATAAGTGAGAGTGTGTTATTGTGAGAGTGGCTGTATGGATGCGTGTGTGCTTGTATCAGTTATTGTATAAGAGCGTAAGAATGTGCTAGTATTTGTATGAGTAAGTGAGCTGGTGTGTGTATAACTGTATAGGTGAGTAAATGGGTGTGCGATTAATTTTTTGCATGACTGACTAGGTGTGTGAGTACCTCTATGGATGAGTGGCGGTGTGTGAGTGTTTATATACGTGTATGAGTGCATATGATAGTCCTGTACTGAGTGACTGTAAGTATGAGTGACTGTACAGGTGAGTGAGTGGATGTGTGTGTAGACCTAAGAATCAGTGAGTGGGTATGTAGTTTTTGGTGTTGGAGTGTCTATGGTTTTGAGAATGGCAGTCTGTAATTTAGAGTGGGTGTATCAAAAGTTATATTAGGGTGTGAGAAGATGCATGAAATTATCACATGGATGATGTCATCAGTGATGTCATTTGAGATGTCATCAGTGATGTCACTGACCATGTCATGAGTGATGTAATATGTGACGTCATCAGCAGTGCATTGCGGGGCGCGAGTTATAGTTAGCTGAACTAACTATAACAGGGGAATTTCACGGGTTTTGTACGAGTGCAATGTCCAACTAACTATAACTGTCTCTAAAACCTATGGTTTTTTCAGTGAATTTCAAAGGTTTTTTAAATGCTAATTTCTAACTATAACGTGTCTGAAACCTATGGTTTTTTCAGTGAATTTCAAAGGTTTTTTAAATGCTAATTTCTAACTATAACGTGCCTGAAACCTATGGTTTTTTCAGTGAATTTCAAAGGTTTTTTAAATGCTAATTTCTAACTATAACGTGCCTGAAACCTATGGTTTTTTCAGTGAATTTCAAAGGTTTTTTAAATGCTAATTTCTAACTATAACGTGCCTGAAAACTATGATTTTTTAAGTGAATTTCAAAGGTTTTTTAAATGCTAGTTTCTAACTATGCCAACAGAGGTAGGACATGTGAAGAAAGAAGAAAAAACGCACAGAAAGAAGCAAAAGATGTGCAGAAAGAACCAACAGAGGAGCAGAAAGAGGCCTTGTTGCAAAATCATCCTGTGCCCACAACTTTTTCAGACGGGTGCTGGTGGTAACTGACTGACTAACCAGAGCCAGTGCGCGTTTGCACAGTGGTGAAGGGAGGGGGGCCTGAGGTGACATGTGTGCAAACGCGCCCCGTGGCGCGTTTTAAGTTGCGGGATTAAGTCCCCTTGAATCCTGAGGGTCCCTGGGGCCCAACTAGCCCCCAGGTACCTACAGTTAGGACCACAGAGCTGAGTTGCAGAGAGGCGTTCCGAGGCCACGCACCTTTTTCACCTCTCTGCAACGCACCTCTGTTGTGCTTACTGAAGGTACCTGGTGGGCTAGTTGGCCCCCAGGATTCAAAGGGAATTAACTCCCCAACTTAAAACGCACCACAGGGCGTGTTTGCGCACATGTCACCTGAGGCCCCGCCCCTCCCTTCACCACTGTGCAAACGCGCCCCGTGGCGGGTTTTAAGTTGGGGGATTAGGTCACCTTGAATCCTGAGAGTCCCTGGGGCCCAACCAGCCCACCAGGTACTTCCAGTAAGCACCACAGGCCTGCGTTGCAACGCCTGTAACAAATTGTGCAGTTGTGTTTAGGTAGTGAAGAGGGTCGTGCTGGGGGTAGTGTTTTAGGGTTTAGGGTAGTGCAGTGGTGTTTGTGTAGTGTAGGGGGTCATGCTGGGGGTAGATTTAGGGTTTAGGGTAGTGCAGTGGTGTTTGGGTAGTGTAGGGAGTCGTGCTGGGGGAGTGTTTTAGGGTTTAGGGTAGTACAGTGGTATTTGGGTAGTGTAGGGGGTCGTGCTGGGGTTAGTGTTTTAGGGTTTTAGGGTTTAGGGTAGTGCAGTGGTGTTTGGGTAGTGTAGGGGATACTGCTGGGGGTAGTGTTTTAGGGTTTAGGGTAGTGCAATGGTGTTTGGGTAGTGTAGGGGGTACTGCTGGGGGTAGTGTTTTAGGGTTTAGGGTAGTGCAGTGGTGTTTGGGTAGCGTAGGGGGTACTGCTGGGGGTAGTGTTTTATGGTTTAGGGTAGTGCAGTGGTGTTTGGGTAGTGTAGGGGTTCGTGCTGGGGGTAGTTTTTTAGGGTTTAGGGTAGTGCAGTGGTGTTTGTGTAGTGTAGGAGGTCGTGTTTTAGGGTTTAGGGTAGTGCAGTGGTCTTTGGGTAGTGTAGGGAGTCGTGCGGGGGTATTGTTTTAGAGTTTAGGGTAGTGCAGTGGTCTTTGGGTAGTGTAGGGTGTTGTGCGGGGGGTAGTGTTTTAGGGATTAGGGTAGTGCATTGGTATTTGAGTAGTGTAGGGGGTCATGCGAGGGGTAGTGTTTTAGGGTTTAGGGCAGTGCAGTGGTGTTTAGGTAGTGTAGGGGGTCGTGCTGGGGGGAGTGTTTTAGGGTTTAGGGCAGTGCAGTGGTGTTCGGGTAGTGTAGGGGGTCGTGCTGGGAGTGTTTTAGGGTTTAGGGCAGTGCAGTCGTGTTCGGGTAGTGTAGGGGGTCATGCTGGGGGGAGTATTTTAGGGTTTAGGGTAGTGCAGTGGTGTTCGGGTAGTGTCTGGGGTCATGCTGGGGGTAGTGTTCTAGGGTTTAGGGCAGTGCAGTGGTGTTCGGGCAGTGTAGGGGGTCGTGCTGGGGGTGGTGTTTCAGGGTTTAGGGCAGTGCAGTGGTGTTCGGGCAGTGTAGGGGGTCGTGCAGGGGGTGGTGTTTCAGGGTTTAGGGCAGTGCAGTGGTGTTCGGGCAGTGTAGGGGGTCGTGCAGGGGTGGTGTTTCAGGGTTTAGGGCAGTGGTGTTCGGGCAGTGTAGGGGGTCATGCTGGGGGTGGTGTTTCAGGGTTTGGGGCAGTGCAGTGGTGTTCGAGCAGTAAAGGGGGTCATGCTGGGGGTGGTGTTTCAGGGTTTAGGGCAGTGCAGTGGTGTTCGGGCAGTGTAGGGGGCGGTGCAGGGGGTGGTGTTTCAGGGTTTAGGGCAGTGCAGTGGTGTTCGGGCAGTGTAGGGGGCGGTGCAGGGGGTGGTGTTTCAGGGTTTAGGGCAGTGCAGTGGTGTTCGGGCAGTGTAGGGGGCGGTGCAGGGGGTGGTGTTTCAGGGTTTAGGGCAGTACAGTGGTGTTCGGGCATTGTAGGGGGTGGTGCTGGGGCTGGTGTTTCAGGGTTTAGGGCAGTGCAGTGGTGTTCGGGCAGTGTAGGGGGTCGTGCTGGGGCTGGTGTTTCAGGGTTTAGGTCAGTGCAGTGGTGTTCGGGCGGTGTAGGGGGTCTTGCTGGGGCTGGTGTTTCAGAGTCTAGGGCATTGCAGTGGTGTTCGGGCAGTGTAGGTGGTCTTGCTGGGGCTGGTGTTTCAGGGTTTAGGGCAGTGCAGTGGTGTTCGGGCAGTGTAGGGGGTCGTGCTGGGGGTGGTGTTTCAGGGTTTAGGGCAGTGCAGTGGTGTTCGGGCAGTGTAGGGGGTCGTGCTGGGGCTAGTGTTTCAGGGTTTAGGGCAGAGCAATGGTGCTCAGGCAGTGTAGGGGGTTGTGCTGGGGGTGATGTTTCAGGGTTTAGGGCAGTGCAGTGGTGTTAGGGCAGTGTAGGGGGTCGTGCTGGGGGTGGTGTTTCAGGGTTTAGGGCAGTGCAGTGGTGTTCCGGCAGTGTAGGGGGTCGTGCAGGGGGTGGTGTTTCAGGGTTTAGTGCAGTGGTGTTCGGGCAGTGTAGGGGGTCGTGCTGGGGTGGTGTTTCAGGGTTTAGGGCAGTGCAGTGGTGTTCGGGCAGTGTAGGGTGTCGTGCTGAGGGGTGGTGTTTCAGGGTTTAGGGCAGTGCAGTAGTGTTTGGGCAGTGTAGGGGGTCGTGCAGGGGGTGGTGTTTCAGGGTTTAGGGCAGTGCAGTGGTGTTCGGCCAGTGTAGGTAGTCTTGCTGGGGTGGTGTTTCAGGGTTTAGGGCAGTGCAGTAGTTTTCGGGCAGTGTAGGCGGTCGTGCTGGGGCTGGTGTTTCAGGGTTTAGGGCAGTGCAGTGGTGTTCGGGCAGTGTATGGGGTTGTGCTGGGGCTGGTGTTTCAGGGTTTAGGGCAGTGCAGTGGTGTGCGGGCAGTGCACGGGGTCGTGTTGGGGCTGGTGTTTCAGGGTTTAGGGCAGTGCAGTGGTGTTCGGGCAGTGTAGGGGGTCATGCTGAGGGTGGTGTTTCAGGGTTTAGGGCAGTGCAGTGGTGTTCGGGCAGTGTAGGGGGTCGTGCTGGGGCTGGTGTTTCAGGGTTTAGGGCAGTGCAGTGGTGTTCGGGCAGTGTAGGGGGTCGTGCTGGGGCTGGTGTTTCAGGGTTTTGGGCAGAGCAGTGGTGTTCGGGCAGTGTAGGGGGTCGTGCTGGGGGTGGTGTTTCAGGGTTTAGGGCAGTGCAGTGGTGTTCGGGCAGTGTAGGGGGTCGCGCTGGGGGTGGTGTTTCAGGGTTTAGGGCAGTGCAGTGGTGTTCGGGCAGTGTAGGGGGTCATGCACGGGGTGGTGTTTCAGGGTTTAGGGCAGTGCAGTGGTGTTCGGGCAGTGTAGGGTGTTGTGCTGGGGCTGGTGTTTCAGGGTTCAGGGCAGTGCAGTGGTGTTCAGGCAGTGTAGGGGGTCGTGCTGAGGCTGGTGTTTCACGGTTTAGGGCAGTGCAGTGGTGTTCGGGCAGTGTAGGGGGTCATGCTGGGGCTGGTGTTTCAGGGTTTAGGGCAGTGCAGTGGTGTTCGGGCAGTGTAGGCGGTCGTGCTGGGGCTGGTGTTTCAGGGTTTAGGGCAGTGCAGTGGTGTTCGGGCAGTGTAAGGGGTCATGCTGGGGCTGGTGTTTCAGGGTTTAGGGCAGTGCAGTGGTGCTCGGGCAGTGTAGGGGGTCGTGCTGGGGGTGATGTTTCAGGGTTTAGGGTAGTGCAGTGGTGTTCGGGCAGTGTAGGGGGTCGTGCAGGGGCTGGTGTTTCAAGGTTTAGGGCAGTGTAGTGGTGTTCGGGCAGTGTAGGGGGTCGTGCTGGGGCTGGTGTTTCAGGGTTTTGGGCAGAGCAGTGGTGTTCGGGCAGTGTAGGGGGTCATGCTGGGGGTAGTGTTTCAGGGTTTAGGGCAGTGCAGTGGTGTTCGGGCAGTGTAGGGGGTCGTGCTGGGGGTGGTGTTTCAGGGTTTAGGTCAGTGGTGTTCGGGCAGTGTAGGGGGTCTTGCTGGGGGTGATGTTTCAGGGTTTAGGGCAGTGCAGTGGTGTTCGGGCAGTGTAGGGGGTCTTGCTGGGGGTAGTGTTTCAGGGTTTAGGGCAGTGCAGTGGTGTTCGGGCAGTTTAGGGGGTCATGCTGGGGGTGGTGTTTCAGGGTTTAGGGCAGTGCAGTGGTGTTCGGGCAGTGTAGGGGGTCGTGAAGGGGGTGGTGTTTCAGGGTTTAGGGCAGTGCAGTGGTGTTCGGGCAGTGTAGGGGGTCGTGCTAGGGGTGGTGTTTCAGGGTTTAGGGCAGTGCAGTGGTGTTCGGGCAGTGTAGGGGGTCATGCAGGGGCTGGTGTTTCAGGGTTTAGGGCAGTGCAGTGGTGTTCGGGCAGTGTAGGGGGTCGTGCTGGGGGTAGTGTTTTAGGGTTTAGGGTAGGGCAGTGGTGCTTGTGTAGTGTAGGGGGTCGTGCTGGAGGTAGTGTTTTAGGGTTTAGGGTAGTGCAGTGGTGTTTGTGTAGTGTAGGGGGTCATGTTTTAGGGTAGTGCAGTGGTGTTTGGGTAGTGTAGGGGGTCGTGCTGGGGGTAGTGTTTTAGGATTTAGGTTAGTGCAGTGGTGTTTGGGTAGTGTAGGGGGTTGTGCTGGGGGTAGTGTTTTAGGGTTTAGGGTAGTGCAGTGGTGTTTGTGTAGTGTAGGGGGTCGTGCTGGGGGTAGTGTTTTAGGGTTTAGGGTAGTGCAGTGGTGCTTGTGTAGTGTAGGAGGTCGTGCTGGGGGTAGTGTTTTAGGGTTTAGGGTAGTGCAGTGGTGTTTGTGTAGGGGGTCATGTTTTAGGGTAGTGCAGTGGTGTTTGGGTAGTGTAGGGGGTCGTGCTGGTGGTAGTGTTTTAGGATTTAGGTTAGTGCAGTGGTGTTTGGGTAGTGTAGGGGGTCGTGCTGGGGGTAGTGTTTTAGGGTTTAGGATAGTGCAGTGGTGCTTGTGTAGTGTAGGGGGTCGTGCTGGGGGTATTGTTTTAGGGTTTAAGGTAGTGCAGTGGTGTTTTTGTAGTGTAGGGGGGTCATGTTTTAAGATGCAATGCTCCAATACCTGACCAGTCTGCACTACATAAAACTGCAAAAAAACTAAAAATAAAAAGTGTTTTGCACACTTTTGTCATTGGGCTATATGTGGGCTACATCTGGGTAATATTTGTGCTACATTTGGGCTCTTTTTTCACTGGTGGCCATCTTGGAAGACTTCTTTGTTATGAAGTTTCCTAATTTCTTCATTTACTGCAGTCTCCTCAGTAGGAAATGCTTTCAGTTTTTACTTTGATTCCATCAAGAAGGCATTCAGATGTCTCACATCTGCCATAAATTCAGAATGTTAGCACTCTAGTTGCTCATTAGATCACTGGAGTAAAGCTACTGCTCACCAGGGAGTTAACTGGAAGTCTGCTGCTGGTATTGAAAGTGATTGTTTCAGTCTGCATGTCAGAATTTTCTAATGAAATAGAAGAGGATTTGAGATCTCACTTAAAACATGCCCTAATTTTTCTTTCTGCAGCACTAACCATAATTTCTATTTCAAAAAGAACCCCTCATTTTGTTCCTTTTTAAATTAAATGTTTTAAGTGTTACTGGTTTATTCCAATCAAGATGGCTTCAGGTGTGCCATACTTTTGTCATAAGTAAGGCTGTTAGCGCTCTAGTTGTTCTTTAGAACACTCTGGGAAGCTGCAGTAGAACACAAAGGCATCAACTGGCAGGCTGCTCCTGTTGAAATATAACAGGAAGATATTTGAGATCACACTTGAAATATGTCCTAATTTTTCTTTCTACAGCACTAACCATAATTTCTATGACAAAATGAACCCCATCATTTTGTTCCTTTTTAAATTAAATGTTTTAAGTGTTACCAGTTTATTCCAATAAAGATGGCTTCAGGTGTGCCATACTTTTGTCATAAGTAAGGCTGTTAGCGCTCTAGTTGTTCTTTAGAACACTCTGGGAAGCTGCAGTAGAACACAAAGGCATCAACTGGCAGGCTGCTCCTGTTGAAATATAACAGGAAGATATTTGTGATCACACTTGAAACATGTCCTAATTTTTCTTTCTACAGCACTAACCATAATTTCTATGACAAAATGAACCCCATCATTTTGTTCCTTTTTAAATTAAATTGTTTAAGTGTTACCAGTTTATTCCAATCAAGATGGCTTCAGGTGTGCCATACTTTTGTCATAAGTAAGGCTGTTAGCACTCTAGTTGTCGTTAGAACACCCTGGGAAGCTGCAGTAGAACACAAAGGAATCAACTGACAGTCTCTGCCCTTGTTGGATGTACATGTTTTACTGAGAATGTCAGACTTCATTCTCACATGAGTGAGAAAGATAATGTGAATTTACAGAAAATATGCTCTCATTTTAGCTTCTGGAGCACCTTCCAAACCTCCATGGGACAAGCATGAGAAAATATTGTTCTCTCAAACATGATTCATGATATCCCAGCAGAAGGTTTTTCACATGGTAAAATCACCTTAGAATACACCACAATTCCTAAAATTAGTATGGTACCATCAACAAATAAATTCTAATGTAACTAAAGCCTGTTATCACCCTTTATAGTTCTCCTTTTGGTGACCCTCAAAATCTTCTATTCACTACAATGCATTTCAATGAGGTACTATCATTTATATTGGTCCCAAGATGGCTGCCAGCAATTCCAGGATGAAGTGCTGACAGCCAATCAGATCTCACGATGACATGTGTGGTTAGGCTCCGCCCAGATATATATGTGACTTTACTTTTGATTTTCTCAGGAACTACTGAACGGATTTACACCATTTAAGCAAAAGGCACGACACTGAACCAAGGGCTACCTCTTTGCCAAATTTGGTGTAATTCCGTTCAGCAGTTCGGGCTGTAGCTGCGACTAAAGGTTCCTATGGAAAAATGAATGGGGAAAACGCGTTTTGGGACCCCCTTTTTCTCGGCCCCCGCTTTACGTATCACCCCGAGACTTTCAGGATAGGAGCGGACCGGAGCGCCCCAACAAGTTGGAAACTTTCGCGAAGATTCGTCAACCGGCGCCAACGTTATTTCAAATAGAATGTCGCGGATTTCCTATGGATAATAGGTTTTAACTATAACTATCTACTGGCGACCGCCAGTAGATAATATATATATATATATACATATATATATATATATATATATATATATATATATATATACATATATATATATATATCACCACGAAAATCCCAGGAATGTATCCGCTACGGCAGCAGCAGCAGCGCAACACCACAGGCACAGACTCCAAAGGCAGAAGTATTCAACAGATGGGTTTATTCACACATCTATGTCCAAAAGTGTATATATATATATATATTATCTACTGGCGGTCGCCAGTAGATAGTTATAGTTAGGACCTATTTTCCTTAGGAAATCCGCGACATTCTATTTGAAATAACTCTCTTGCCGTTTGACGTATCTTTGCGAAATTTTCAAACTTTGTGGGGCGCTCCGGTCCGCTCCTACCCAGAAAGTCTCAGGGGGATTCGTCAAGCGGGGGCTGAGAAAAAAGGGGGGTCCCAAAACGCGTTTTCCCCATTCATTTTTCCATAGGAAACTTTAGACACGGCTACAGCCCGAACTGCTGAAGGGAATTACACCAAATTTGGCAAAGAGGTAGTTCTTGGTTCAGAAAGAACCCTTTTTGTTAAATGGTGTAAATCCGTTCAGTAGTTGCTGAGAAAATCAAAAGTAAAAGTACATATATATCTATGGGCACGGAGGATCCGCGCACCCTGAGCGCACCCTGCGCGCACCGTCCCGATCACGAGCTGCATGCTAATTGGCTGTCAGCTGGCTGTCAACATTCCGATTCAGGAAGTGTTGGCAGCCATTTTGTCCCTCGGTAGAACCGAGGGACAGAAACAAGTGCGCAAAGCGCAAAAGGGGGCAGGGTAGAAACACCCTGACCCCTAGGTCCTGATCAGGGGTCCCACAAGGACCCCTGGGCAGAAAAAAGCATTTTTTAAAAAAATCGGCAGGATGCGCTTAGGGTGCGCGAATCCCGCCGAGAAAAAAAAATTGCAAGTGTGCAAACGCACAAAGGGGCAGGGTAGAAACACCCTGACCCCTAGGTCTGCTCAGGGGTCCCACAAGGACCCCTGGGCAGAAAAAAGCATTTAAAAAAAAAATCGGCAGGATGCGCTCAGGGTGCGCGGATCCTGCCGATAAAAAATCGAAGCGCGGTCTCCCGCGCTTCGATTGTATTTGCCCCGGGTGGCCCAAGTCCCGGGGGCATGCGGGGTTTATTTATATAATGCTGGGGGGCCTCAAAGGGCCCCCCAAGCCCCGGGGACCGCCACCCCCCGGGGCTTTCATTTTAAAATGGTGCGGGAGGGCACTCGGCCCTCCCGCAGCCCCGAGGACCACCACCCCCGGGGCTTCTTTTTTTTTTTTTATTTCCTGTGTGGGGGCTCGAGCCCCCACACGCCCCGGGACCGCCACCTCCCGGGGCACTAACAAATTTAAGATGGGGGTCCGTTTGGACCCCGAAGCCCGGGGACCACCACCTCCCGGGGCTTTGCTGATGTGGGGAGGGGGCCGCGCGGCCCCTCCTGGAAGGCTGTGGTGGCCCTGGGGACCGCCACCCCCAGGGCCGGCTCCTGCAGTGTCCCGGGGTGCCTACCCCGGGACACTGCTGTTTGCAATGACAGGACGGGAGCCTCGCGGCTCCCGTCCTGTCATTGCAAACTGCTTTGGATATTGGAAGAGAGAGCAGGGAAACCTGCTCTCGCTCCAATATCCAAAGACAATTGCTTTCCACACGGGGAGCAGCATGTTAGCTGCTCCCCATGTGGAAAAGCAATGCCGGCTCCCGTAGGACACGGGGAGCCGGCGGGACTGTGGGGGTTTGGGGACCCCCCACAGTCCCCAACCAGAGGCCAGGCCCCGGGGGATGGGGTCCCTGGGGCAAGTAGTGGCCCGGGAGGGGGGCCACGCGGCCCCCTCCCCAGAAATAATTTTAAAATAAAAAAAAAAAAAAAAAGGCCTGCCCCGGGGGATGGGGTCCCGGGGCAAAGGAGGCCTGAGGAGGGGGGCCACGCAGCCCCCCTCCTTAAAAATTAATTTAAAAGTGTGGCCATGCCCCGGGGGATGGGGTCCCGGGGCAGTATTCGGCCACGGGAGGGGGGCCACGCGGCCCCCTTCCCGTTTAATTTAAAAAAAAAAAAAAGGGGGTAAGGCCCTGGGGGATGGGGTCCCCAGGGCCCAAAAATAGGAAAAAGGAAGGGGGCCCCGCCCCTTCCTTCACCACTCTGCAAACGCAGCAATACTGGGGGTCCCTGGGGGCCAACTAGCCCACCAGGAACCTCCAGTATGCGCCAAGGCTGCGTTGCAGAGAGGTGTACAGAGGCCAAGCCCCTTTATACACCTCTCTGCAACGCAGCTCTGTGGCGCTTTTGGAGGTACATGGTGGGCTAGTTGGACTCCAGGGACCCTCAGGATTCAAGGGGACTTAATCCCCCAACTTAAAACGCGCTACGGGGCGCGTTTGCACAGTGGTGAAGGAAGGGGGCGGGCGGGGCTTCAGGTGACATGTGTGCAAACAGGCCCCGTGGCGCGTTTTAAGATGGGGAATTAAATCCCCTTCAATCCTGAGGGTCCCTGGGGACCAACTAGCCCACCATGTACTTCTAAAGCGCCACAGAGCTGCGTTGCAGAGAGGTGTAAAAGGGGCGTGGCCTCTGTACACGTCTCTGCAACGCAGCCCCTGGCGCATACTGGAGGTTCCTGGTGGGCTAGTTGGCCCCAGGGACCCTCATGATTCAAGGGAACTTAATCCCCCAACTTAAAACGCGCCACGGGCGCGTTTGCACAGATGTCACCTCAGGCCCCGCCCCTCCCTTCACCATTGTGCAAATATTCCTCTAAAATCAGCCGAAATACGAATTCCGATTTACTCACCTGTTATCAGGAGAGAACCCAGTGCTGCATCTTTCATCCCAGTACTGATCCTGAAAAGTAATTTTAACCGTACTTACCAGTAACTTGAATTTCCTTCCATAGGATATCATTGACTGGTTTCACTTGGAAATTCTTCTAAGTGTGGAGTTTTGGAACTTTATAATATTCCTCTAAAATCAACCGAACTACTGAATTCCGATTTACTCACCTGTTATCAGGAGAGAACCCAGTGCTGCATCTTTCATCCCAGTACTGATCCTGAAAAGTAATTTTAACCGTACTTACCAGTAACTTGAATTTCCTTCCATAGGATATCATTGACTGGTTTCACTTGGAAATTCTTCTAAGTGTGGAGTTTTGGAACTTTATAATATTCCTCTAAAATCAGCCGAACTACAATTCCGATTTACTCACCTGTTATCAGGAGAGACCTCAGTGCTGCATCTTTCAGCCCAGTACTGATCCTGAAAAGTAATTTTAACCGTACTTACCAGTAACTTGAATTTCCTTCCATAGGCTAACATTGACTGGTTTCACTTGGAAATTCTTCTAAGTGTGGAGTTTTGGAACTTTATAATATTCCTCTAAAATCAACCGAACTACGAATTCCGATTTACTCACCTGTTATCAGGAGAGAACCCAGTGGTGCATCTTTTAGCCCAGCACTGACCCTGAAAAGTAATTCTAATCGTACTTACCAGTAACTTATATTTCCTTCCATAGGAATCTTTTGTCTGGTTTTCAGCAGAAAAGTTTCAGTGTCGATTTTCACAAATTACAAATATTCCTTAAAAATCGCCTGTATGACTTAAACGCATTCTTTCAACTGTTTACAGGAGATGCACCAGTGCTGGATCCAGGATCCAACACTGAGTAAGAAAAAGTAACGATAACACTACTTACCTGCTAAGTGAATTTCCTCCCATAGGATAACATTGGTGATTCTATGTGAAAAAGTTTCTAAGTGTCAACTTTTAAAATACAATAATATTCCTTAAAAATCACTACTGTAACCAAAACGCTTTTACTCAACTGTTTACAGGAGATGTCCCAGGACTGAATCTAGGATCCAGTCCTGTGGTTAGAAAAGTAATCCATAAAGTAACTAATTGCATTTAACTAGAAAATCACATTGAGCTCAATGTTGCATTGTGTTTGAAATTGTGTTGCCCATTGCAACAACTGTAACTACTGTACTTAAAACTCTATTGCCTATTTGCAAACTATTTAAATTAAAGTAATTCATTCTGAGAAAGTATATTTTGTAATGTAATGTACAATGTAATTACAATGTAATTTAATAAATAAAATATCTAAAAATAAATAGTTTTAAAAAATGTAGTAAATCAGTATCAAAAAAATAAATATAACAATTAATACATTTAAAAATTGTCATTTACAAAACGTTTGAAATTCACTGAAAAAACCATAGGTTTCAGGTACGTTATAGTTAGAAATTAGCATTTAAAAAACCTTTGAAATTCACTGAAAAAACCATAGGTTTCAGACACGTTATAGTTAGAAATTAGCATTTAAAAAACCTTTGAAATTCACTGAAAAAACCATAGGTTTTAGGGACAGTTATAGTTAGTTGGACATTGCACTCGTACAAAACCCGTGAAATTCCCCCGTTATAGTTAGTTCAGCTAACTATAACTCGCGCCCCCGCAATGCACTGCTGATGACGTCACATATTACATCACTCATGACATGGTCAGTGACATCACTGATGACATCACTGATGACATCTCAAATGACATCACTGATGACATCACTGATGACATCATGCAGGGACTGTGTGTTTCTGTAAAGTTTAAATATTTTTAATATATATAGGAAAAGACGTATTGAAGAATGAGTGGGTGTCTAAGTGTCTGTATGGATGATTTAGTAGGTGCGTGACTGACTCTATAAGTGAGTGATTTAACGTATCTTACTGAATGCATGGGTTAGTGACTACACTGGGTGAATGTCTGTATCCGTCTGTCTGTTGCTGTGTAAGTGGCTGCATGTGTTTGTGAATAGCTACATGAGTGTCTATATGAGTTATTGAATGGTTCTCTGAGTATCTGTATGGGTGCCTCAGTGTTTGTGTGGGAGGGGTGTGTGCGACTCTGTGCATAGATGTGTGAGTGGGTGATTCACTGGGTGGATGGTTTCAAGAGTGGATCTGTGATAGACTGTATGGGTGGGTAAGTGTATGTAAGAGTGTGTTAGTGAGTGAATATATGTCCCAGTGGTACATGTGTGAGTAACTACATATGTGAAAGGCAATATATATGTGTGTTGGAGTATATAAATAGCTATAAGCGAGAGTGAGTGATTGTGATAGTGGCTGTATGGATGAGTGTGTGCTTGTATCAGTGATTGTATAAGAGCGTAACAATGTGGTAGTATTTGTATGATTAAGTGAGCTGGTGTGTGTATAACTGTATAGGTGAGTAAATGGCAGTGTGTTTAATTATTTGCATGACTGACTAGGTGTGTGAGTACCTCTATGGATGAGTGGCGGTGTTTGAGTGTCTATATAGGAGTAAGAGTGCATATGATAGTCCTGTACTGAGTGACCATAAGTATGAGTGACTGTACAGGTGAGTGAGTGGATGTGTGTGTGTAGACCTAAGAATCAGTGAGTGGGTATGTAGTTATTGGTGTTGGAGTGTCTATGGTTTTGCGAATGGCAGTCTGTAATTTAGATTGGGTATATCAAAGGTTATATTAGGGTGTGAGGAGGTGCATCAGATTATCACGTGGATGATGTCATCAGTGATGTCATTTGAGATGTCATCAGTGATGTCATCAGTGATGTCACTGACCATGTCATGAGTGATGTAATATGTGACGTCATCAGCAGTGCATTGCGGGGGCGTGAGTTATAGTTAGCTGAACTAACTATAACGGGGGAATTTCACGGGTTTTGTACGAGTGCAATGTCCAACAAACTATAACTGTCCCTAAAACCTATGGTTTTTTCAGTGAATTTCAAAGGTTTTTTAAATGCTAATTTCTAACTATAACGTGTCTGAAACCTATGGTTTTTTCAGTGAATATATATATATATATATATATATATATATATATATATATATATATATATATATTATCTACTGGCGGTCGCCAGTAGATAGTTATAGTTACAACCTATTATCCATAGGAAATCCGCGACATTCTATTTGAAATAACTCTCTTGCCGGTTGACGTATCTTGGCAAAATTTTCAAACTTTGTGGGGCGCTCCGGTCCGCTCCTACCCTGAAAGTCTCGGGGGATTCGTCAGCGGGGGCCGAGAAAAAGGGGGGTCCCAAAACGTGTTTTCCCCATGCAATTTTCCATAGGAAACTTTAGACACGGCTACAGCCCGAACTGCTGAACGGAATTACACCAAATTTGGCAAAGAGGTAGTTCTTGGTTCAGAAAGAACCCTTTTGTTAAATGGTGTAAATCCGTTCAGTAGTTGCTGAGAAAATCAAAAGTAAAAAGATAGATATATCTATGGCCGAGTAGGGTCCGCGTACCCTCAGCGCACCCTGCGCACACCGTCCCGATCACGAGCTGCATGTTAATTGGCTGTCAGCTGGCTGTCAACATTCCGATTCAGGAAATGTTGGCAGCCATTTTGTCCCTCGGTAGAACCGAGGGACAGAAACAAGTGCGCAAAGCGCACAAAGGGAGCAGGGTAGAAACACCCTGACCCCTAGGTTTGCTCAGGGGGTCCCACAAGGACCCCTGGGCAAAAAATAAAAAAAATTTTTAAATCGGCAGGATGCGAATCCTGCCGAAAAAAAAATCGAGCGCGGTCTCCCGCGCTCGATGTTAATTGGCCCCGGGTGGGCCAAGTCCCGGGGGCATGCTGGGGGGGTAATTTTATGTGTGGGGGCCTCTAAGGGCCCCCAAGCCCGGGGACCACCACCCCCGGGGCTTTATGTGTAATGGTGCGGGAGGGCTCTGAGCCCTCCCGCAGCCCCGGGACCGCCACCTCCCGGGGCTTCTTTTTATTTTTGATTAACCTGTGTGGGGGGCTCCAGCCCCCACACGCCCGGGACCACCACCTCCCCGGGGCACTAAGAAAAATTACAATGGGGGTCCGTTTTGGACCCCCAAGCCCCGAGGACCACCACCTCCCCGGGGCTTTCAAAATGTGAGTAGAGGGGGCCGCGCGGCCTCCCTCCTGGAGCCTGTGGTGGCCCTGGGGACCGCCACCCCCAGGGCCGGCTCCTGCAGTGTCCCGGGTGCCTACCCCGGGACACTGCTGTTTGCAATGACAGGACGGGAGCCTCGCGGCTCCCGTCCTGTCATTGCAAACTGCTTTGGATATTGGAAGAGAGAGCAGGAAACCTGCTCTCTCTTCCAATATCCAAAGCTGATTGCTTTCCACATGGGGAGCAGCATGTTAGCTGCTCCCCATGTGTAAGCAATGCCGGCTCCCGTAGGACACGGGGAGCCGGCGGGACTGTGGGGGTTTGGGGACCCCCACAGTCCCCAACGAGAGCCAGGCCCGGGGGATGGGGTCCCCGGGGCCATAAGTGGCCACGGAGGGGGCCACGCAGCCCCCTCCCCAAAGGTAAAAAAGTTAAAAAAAAAAAAAAGTGCAAAGCCGGCCCCGGGGGATGGGGTCCCCGGGGCCTTAAGTGGCCTGAGGAGGGGGGCCACGCAGCCCCCTCCAAATAAAAAAAGAGGCCATGCCCCGGGGATGGGGTCCCGGGGCCAATACAGGCCCAGGGAAGGGGGCCACGCAGCCCCCTTCCCGTTTTTTTAATTTTAATTTAAAAAAGGGGGTAAGGCCCTGGGGGATGGGGTCCCCAGGGCCTAAAAATAGGAAAAAGGAAGGGGGCTACACAGCCCCCTTCAGGGGGAAAAAACGATCGGGCCCGCAGGCCCCGCCCCTTCCTTCACCACTCTGCAAACGCGCCCCTGGCGCGTTTGCAGAGGGGAACGAATTCCCCTTGAATACTGGGGGTCCCTGGGGCCAACTAGCCCACCAGGAACCTCCAGTATGCGCCAGGGAGCTGCCTTGCAGAGAGGTGTACAGAGGCCATGCCCCTTTTACACCTCTCTGCAACGCAGCTCTGTGGCGCTTTTGAGGTATATGGTGGGCTAGTTGCACCCCAGGGACCCTCAGGATTCAAGGGGAGTTAATCCCCCGACTTAAAACGCGCCACGGGGCGCGTTTGCACAGTGGTGAAGGGAGGGCGGGGCTTCAGGTGACATGTGTGCAAACAGGCCCCGTGGCGCGTTTTAAGATGGGGAATTAAATCCCTTTCAATCCTGAGTTTCCCTGGGGGCCAACTAGCCCAACAGGTACGTCCAGAAAGCGCCACAGAGCTGCGTTGCAGAGAGGTGTAAAAGGGGTGTGGCCTCTGTACATGTCTCTGCAACGCAGCCCCTGGCGCATACTGGAGGTTCCTGGTGGGCTAGTTGGCCCGTAGGGACCCTCATGATTCAAGGGGACTTAATCCCCTACTTAAAACGCGCCACGGGCGCGTTTGCACAGATGTCACCTCAGGCCCCGCCCCTCCCTTCACCATTGTGCAAATATTCCTCTAAAATCAGCCGAAATACGAATTCTGATTTACTCACCTGTTATCAGGAGAGACCTCAGTGCTGCATCTTTCAGCCCAGTACTAATCCTGAAAAGTAATTTTAACCGTACTTACCAGTAACTTGAATTTCCTTCCATAGGCTAACATTGACTGGTTTCACTTGGAAATTCTTCTAAGTGTTGATTTTTGAAACATACAAATATTCCTCTAAAATCAGCCGAAATACGAATTCCGATTTACTCACCTGTTATAAGGAGAGACCTCAGTGCTGTATCTTTCAGCCCAGTACTGGTCCTGAAAAGTAATTTTAACCGTACTTACCAGTAACTTGAATTTCCTTCCATAGGCTAACATTGACTGGTTTCACTTGGAAATTCTTCTAAGTGTGGAGTTTTGGAACTTTAAAATATTCCTCTAAAATCAGCCGAAATACGAATTCCGATTTACTCACCTGTTATCAGGAGAGACCTCAGTGCTGCATCTTTCAGCCCAGTACTGATCCTCAAAAGTAATTTTAACCGTACTTACCAGTAACTTGAATTTCCTTCCATAGGATATCATTGCCTGCTTTTTGCTGAAAAAGTTTCTAAGTGTTGATTTTTGAAACATACAAATATTCCTCTAAAATCAGCCGAAATACGAATTTCGATTTACTCACCTGTTATCAGGAGAGACCTCAGTGCTGCATCTTTCAGCCCAGTACTGGTCCTGAAAAGTAATTTTAACCGTACTTACCAGTAACTTATATTTTCTTCCATAGGAATCCATTGTCTGGTTTTCAGCAGAAAAGTTTCAAAGTGTCGATTTTCACAAACTACAAATATTCCTTAAAAATCGCCTGTATGACTTAAACGCATTCTTTCAACTGTTTACAGGAGATGCACCAGTGCTGGATCCAGGATCCAACACTGAGTAAGAAAAAGTAACGATAACAGTTTTTACCTGCTAAGTGAATTTCCTTCCATAGGATAACATTGGTGATTCTAAGAGAAAAAGTTTCTAAGTGTCAACTTTTAAAATACAATAATATTCCTTAAAAATCACGACTGTAACCAAAACGCTTTTACTCAACTGTTTACAGGAGATGTACCAGGACTGAATCTAGGATCCAGTCCTGTGGTTACAAAAGTAATCCATAAAGTAACTAATTGCATTTAACTAGAAATTCACATTGAGCTGAATGTTGCATTGTGTTTGAAAATGTGGTGCCCATTTCAACAACTGTAACTACTGTACTTAAAAGTCTATTGCCTATGTGCAAAGTATTTAAACTAAAGTAATTCATTCTGAGAAAGTATTTTTTGTAATGTAATGTATAATGTAATTACAATGTAATTTAAAAAATAAAATATGTAAAAAAAAATTCTAAAAATGTAATAAATCAGTATGAAAAAAATGTATATAACAATTAATACATTTAAAAATTGTCATTTACAAAACCTTTGAAATTCACTGAAAAAAACGTAGGTTTCAGACATGTTATAGTTAGGAATTAGCATTTAAAAACCTTTGAAATTCACTGAAAAAACCATAGGTTTCAGATAAGTTATAGTTAGAAATTAGCATTTAAAAAAACCTTTGAAATTCACTGAAAAAACCATAGGTTTTAGGGACAGTTATAGTTAGTTGGACATTGCACTCATACAAAACCCGTGAAATTCCCCCGTTATAGTTAGTTCAGCTAACTATAACTCGCGCCCCGCAATGCACTGCTGATGACGTCACATATTACATCACTCATGACATGGTCAGTGACATCACTGATGACATCACTGATGACATCTCAAATGACATCACTGATGACATCATCCACGTGATAATCTGATGCACCTCCTCACACCCTAATATAACCTTTGATACACCCAATCTAAATTACAGACTGCCATTCGCAAAACCATAGACACTCCAACACCAATAACTACATACCCACTCACTGATTCTTAGGTCTACACACACACATCCACTCACTCACCCGTACAGTCACTCATACTTATGGTCACTCAGTACAGGACAATCATATGCACTCTTACTCCTATATAGACACTCAAACACCGCCACTCATCCATAGAGGTACTCACACACCTAGCCAGTCATGCAAATAATTAAACACACTGCCATTTACTCACCTATACAGTTATACACACACCAGCTCACTTAATCATACAAATACTAGCACATTGTTACGCTCTTATACAATCACTGATACAAGCACACACTCATCCATACAGCCACTATCACAATCACTCACTCTCAGCTTATAGCTATTTATATACTCCAATACACATATATACTGCCTTTCACATATGTAGTTACTCACACATGTACCACTGGGACATACATTCACTCACTAACACACTCTTACACACACTTACCCACCCATACAGTCTATCACAGATGCACTCTTGAAACCATCCACCCAGTGAATCACCCACTCACACATCTATGCACAGAGTCGCACACACCCCTCCCACACAAACACTCAGGCACCCATACAGATACTCACACAAGCATTCAATAACTCATATAGACACTCATGTAGTTATTCACAAACACATGCAGCCACTTACACAGCAACAGACAGACGGATACAGACATTCACCCAGTTTAGTCACTAACCCATGCATTCATTAAGATACGTTAAATCACTCACTTATAGAGTCAGTCACTCACCTACTAAATCATCCATACAGACACTTACACACCCACTCATTCTTCAATACGTCTTTTCCTATATATATTAAAAATATTTCAACTTTACAGAAACACACAGTCACTGGATGATGTCATCAGTGATGTCATTTGAGATGTCATCAGTGATGTCATCAGTGATGTCACTGACCATGTCATGAGTGATGTAATATGTGACGTCATCAGCAGTGCATTGCGGGGCGCGAGTTATAGTTAGCTGAACTAACTATAACGGGGGAATTTCACGGGTTTTGTACGAGTGCAATGTCCAACTAACTATAACTGTCCCTAAAACCTATGGTTTTTTCAGTGAATTTCAAAGGTTTTTAAATGCTAATTTCTAACTATAACTTATCTGAAACCTATGGTTTTTTCAGTGAATATATATATATATATATATATATATATATATATATATATATATATATATAGTCAAGATACATGTGTGTGGTGTTAAGTATGGTAAACCTGTATGTACCTGTTTATAATTACTGAATAACCATCTTTTGCATGGTGTACGCTCAGATTTTTGCCTAAACTGTTTTTGCTGGCTGTAGAACTCTGTGCACAATTTAAGGCCTATAAATTAAATGTCACCAGTGGGCTGATGCACACATTGTGCCACCAAATGTAGTGAGAGGACAAACATGACTGCAGGTTTGCTTAATGTAGCAAATTGGTGCAGCTTTTAATTGCAAAAATTCGACCTGTCAAAATAGCCCCTTTTGATAAGCCCTCTTTTAAATAATAATAAGTCACCCCTAAGTAGTCCTTGCTGTACATTGAGGCAGGGTGCATGGCATTTAAGAGTACGACATGTAAAGGTTTAATATTAAACATGTCCATACAGTGAAAAGGCCCAAAAGGCTATTTCTACAGTAGAATGGTTATCTGTTCCATAGGAAAGAATTGGGATACAATATTAAATGTAATATTGCTATTTCTGCTTAGGAAACCACTACAGAGGTCATTCTTGGACTTTTAAAAATATTTATTACAAACCGAATTCATTGGTAAGGTTGGATTGATAATAAATATTTTAGAACGGATACTTTTAGAACTTTGCCCATTAGTGCTTTAAAGCCTTTAGAAGTCCATTTACGTGAGGTTCCAATTGTCACCAAGGAACAGCATAGCCCTCTGGATGAGGTAGTTACCTGCTCCCATAGCTGAAACAAAGCCTTCAATGTGTGGAAGTGTTCTGTTTCTCTGGCAGATTGACCACCTGGGCTGCGCCCAGGAACTTCATTAACTTCAAAGGGGCCTGCCCTGTCACAGGCAGGTGTAGATAACACTGCCCCCTTCCTTTGTCCCCCTAGCCAATCAGACACCAGACCCAGTAGGGGAGGGAGGGAGCTTCCCCCAGAACCGGTTTTGAGTGACCACAGATGAGGGGTTGCTTATTTCCCTGGGCACCCCTCCAGGGTGGGCACATGAGCACTGCACAGGAGAAGAAAGGTTCTGCTATCTTTGATTTGGGCAGAGAAAGGCACTGTGGGTTTGTCTGCACTAAAACACACAGCAAGTGCTGCAGAAGTGGGTGGGGTAATCCCTGGACACTTCTACCCCATTGGTTAGGGAGTGGCAGGGAGTTTCCCCCACCCACATGCTGGCACTAGGCATACATGTAGCATCCCTAGTTCTCTCCTCAGATCACTTCTGGATCTGTGGAAGAAAAGAAGAGGACTGGACCTGCTGTCTTTGACCCGAGAAGAGCCCTGAAGACTTCAACTGCTCTCTGTCTTGTACCGAGGAAAAAGAAATGGACTCCGAGAGTCATATGCCTAAACTTTCGTTGAGGGCTACAGCGACACAACAAGCTTCAAAAGGCCTTCACCTGCATTTCCAGCTGAGGAGTTCTAACTGGGCCTGCCCTGGGCCCTGCTCCTGGCCTTTGCTGGAGTGAGTCTTGACCCCCATGTGCTGTCCCCAACGTCCTCTACCCTTGGCTTGTGTACTCCTTCTAAAGTTTCCTGTAGCCTAGGACTTGGAAACTTTAAGCCTGATTTTTGCTCCGAGAACCGGTGGGGTTCCATAGCAAAAATGCCAAGCCGATCCAACAAAGATGCATTATCACTGGGCCAAAGTTTCTGGTTGCTCCTGCTACGTTCTTCTCCACAGCAGCAAATCCGATTCAGCTGAACCTCGTGGAGAAGGTATCCGGTCTGCTACAGTGCTACAGAATGAATTTTAAACAGGCACACATAGGGGGCTGTTTACGATGTCAGGTGGAAAGCCTCCTCCTGACAGTCGGAATCTCCTAGACTGTGTTGGAACCCTTCCGACTGACTCGGTTGGTGTACCATCCGACCGACCGATTACGATGTTCGAGGTCGGTTTGTAAATCGCACGGTCTTTCCGAATCGGTTCCGACCGGCTCTCGGAGAATCCGTGTCGGTCGGACCCGCATCGTACAGCTCTACGGACTGCATTTCCGACTGAGTGATTACGATGTCGGTTTCCAACAGCCTTTCCGAGTCGGCCTGTCCGTCACAAAAAGGCTGTCTAGCAGGGCCTCCTTCATCCTGCGGTCTCCGGTTGGGGGGCCGAGGGGGTACCTAAGAGACTTCCCTGTAAAGCCCTGCACTGTGTGTAACAGGGTGCAGAGTTTTCCACACCCCCTCATTTCCCCATAGGAGCCTCTGTTGTCAGGCAAAACACGGACTCCCATAGGAGTCAATGGGAATCCAACCGAACAGTGTTCGGTCGCATCGTTTTCAGTCAGGAGGAACCACCGACCGCGAGTTGGTCGGTCCCCATTACGAGTCTGTGGCAGGAGGAGGAAACTCCGACCGACATTGTAATGAGGCCCATAATGTCAATTTTACTAATTGTTTAAATGTTTTATAGAATTATCATATGTAAGGTTATTGTGATGTTTTTTTATTAACTTATAACAATAAAGACTGATTGATTGATTGATTGCAGTCTGCTGCCTTACCTTGCTAGAAGAATTCGAGCTCCAAAAAAGTGAATATGCATGAAGATAAAAATCTTCACTGGGCGTAAGTGCCAAAAGTTTTTGGCCAGCAACAAACCTTCTCTGGGACTCTGGGAGTGAAATTCAAATTTCTCCCCCTTGAAGCTTGACCGCCAAAAGTCGATGACATCACCAAGGCCTCGTCCAACAGCTACCCGATGACATGGAGCCCTCTTCAGCCATAGCCTGCTGCCTTACTCTGCTGATGATTTTTGACTTCCATTCCAAGTCCGAAGATAAAACTTTTCACCAGGACGAACCTGGTCCCTGTATCCAGCACACACTCGATTTTGATTTGCCTTAAATCACAACCTTGCCATGGTCAAGTGCAAACAGATGAACTTGGTTGGCGCTTAATGCATTTTAGTGCTATGTTGAACCTTAAACTTTAAAAAATCATAATTCCTGTTCCACTGTTTGGATTTTGTCATTTTGGTGTCATTTTATTTATGAAAATATACTCTATTTGTCTAAATGGTTTTGTGATTTTTTTTTGTATTGTGTTTTAACTTTATTACTCTTTGAGTATTGCATAAATACTTTACACATTGCCTCTGAGTTAAGCCTGCCTGCTCTGTGCCATAGCTACCAGAAGGTTGAGTTCAGGTTAACTTAATGTCTTTAAGGGTTCACCCTGGGAAGGATTGTTGTCATTATTTGAGGAGAGTACTCACCCCTTAAACTAATTCCCAAATTTATCAGACTTATCTTCACAATATTCTATACAAGTGTGATAGGACCAATGTGCTGACAAACCATGCTAAATACCAGTAGCAAACATATTCAATTCATAGGGACAGATCGAAAAACATTTTTGACTGCCACTTTTACATGTCCTTGGTGGTAAGAGAGTGCTTAGTGAAAATAGCTTTTAACAACCATATTATTAAAGCAAATCTGTGGTAATGGTAATATGTGATAAAAGAATGCAAAACATTTGCAGCTGGTTTTGTAATTACATTTAGGAGGCTTTTTATTTTTTTACAGAAACTGGGATTTTCTCCCAAAAAGTAGCCATTTGTGACATAAATACAAAACGGTTACAATTTCATAGAATAGATTTCATGTTAATGTTACAATTTATTTTTTTATGTAGCACAATGCTCATCATTCTATCTACAGGCCTACCTGAAAATAAATGTGCTTAAAGTTTTAATACTATTTGCAATGGTAAGTAAACCAAAGTCCTCTTTGGTTTTACAAGGCAATCAAAAAGTGTCATGTGCAAGAGCTGATGAAGTTGTATTACTTCAGCTGGAGCTTCAATCAGAGAGAATCTGCAAGTAAAGTGAATTTCGCGCACACATTGAAAGGGCTTGGCATGGGTGCTCACAGTGGGTTGGAGAGGATTAGTTATTGGAAATCAGGTAAACAATCAAAGGTTGTAATTCACCACCATACCCAATAGCCCTTCATACTGTGCCTGGGTGAAATATTAATTGGAGTAAATTGAGTAATTTTGCGTTACTCTTTTGATGTGAAACTACGCAAAATTATGCAATTACACCGTACGCTTAATTGGGCACAAAAATCGTACCGTTGGAGCACCGGAACAATGAACTTAGTGAGCACTAGCTGTTTCTGGCTGCTACTGTTCGTGTTCTGTTGCATTCAGCGCTATTTTCTTAGCGTTAAATGCATCCTCTGGTCCTTTTTATTTTTATAGTGCTAAATTCTGGGTTACTCTCCTTGCATAACTCTACGGAAGCTTGGATAATTTTGCTGTAATTTTGCGTAATTATGCTACAGCAAATAATGCAATTTATGCCCACTCCTACCAAGTCTGTGCACAAAATTGAAGCCCTTATTCTGAGTGGCCTCTTAATTCTGAGGAGGCCATAACAGGAATTATCCCCCCAATTGAAATGACAAGATCCATGCTAACTCAGCACATCAGTTCCACAACACAACACCTGCTAAATGCAGAAGGATGAAGTACCAGGAAAGATGAGGCCTTATTGGGTCCTTAATTACTGATTCCTGTGGTACTTCCTCGTTTCTAAGTGGACCCTGATGGTCCTGCTTGTAATCAACCAGTAATCCCCTCCTCTAATGTTACTGTTATCCCCAGTATTGGTAATTCCAGGGGGTTGGGCATGTCATTTACCACAATGCTTAATTTGAGCCAGTGGTTTCCGGTGCTCGGCTCCCACTCTTTATTGTCAGCTCGAGGACTTATGACAGCCTGCCACATGGTGATGCTATAAGTATAATTTTGTGATGAGCACAGCCACAGTTGTTCAATAATTCAATATACATAAAAACTTACTAATACCTATCACTCAAATCCATAAGAACAGCTTGGGCGACAGGTAGTAGTCAATTTTAATGTATAATAAAAGTCTGGATCGTCACACTTGTAGTAGTGTGATGATTAGTAGTTGTGATGACACTGGCATTGGCAGCACTGGGAGGGGTAATGGGTAGTGGAAGTTGCATGGACTTCTGACAAGGGCCCTGGCATTTATTTTGGTACAAATTAAGCACGGATTTCCTGAGTGCATTAACAGGGCTCTCTCATAATGAGAATCTTAGTGGCAAAAAGCAGAAATAAAGAGTGCACATTTGGAGTGAAAATTTACCTAACAACCTCAGATTTCCAGATGATAAAACAAAAGGGATTTCTCCACAAGCAGAGATATTTTCTATGGGGAGAAATAAACGAAAGGAGAAAGAAAGTTTAGTGCCTTTGCACATTAAACTTTCCAGTAGATTGGAGGACATCTATGGTTTAGTAGATGTATATACGCAGATTTAGGCATTTAAATGACTGCTGTTTTTGCGAATTGTTGCAGTACGTTTTCAAACACTATGCCCCTCATTTATGGGGATTTAACGTAGGGCAGAGCAGCAAGTCAGCTTGCTGCACCTCCCTACACCAAAGTGAAAGGGCAGGAATGCACCGTATTTATGCAATACTGTGCATTCCTGCCCTTTCCCCCTGCGCTGGCACCGTTTTGGCTGCCTAGTGCAAATGCAGACACCCTTGCACCATGATGCAAGGGTGCTTGTGTTGTCGGCAGGATTGTTTTTGTGCACGAAGGGAAACCTTCATGCACAGAAACAATCCTAAGAGGCGTTTTTCTCTTTCTAGAAAGAGGAAAAAAGAGAAGAAATAAGGGGCATATTAGCAAGACCCACGTTAAAATTATCGCCGTTTTAGCGGCAGGAAACTGCCGCTAAAGCGGCGATAATGGGCTTGCTAATATGCGTTATAGAATTCAATAGAAGCCCAGGTTAGATGTGCAGGACATCTAACCTGGGCTTCTATTGGAATTCTATAACGCATATTAGCAAGCCCATTATCGCCGTTTTAGCGGCAGTTTCCTGCCGCTAAAACGGCGATAATTTTAACGTGGGTCTTGCTAATATGCCCCAAAGTTATTTCTCATCCTTACGCCTCACCTTGAGAGGCGTAGGGTTTTGGCGCTTCCGAAGGTTTACATGTTCTCGTAAATCTGAAGATGTGTCAAAATCCATGGGTGTTGCGTGGGAAAACCCACCGCAACGCCCATGGAACACCTCCAGAGTGCAGAGTAAGGCAACGCAGTGATTTACGCTGCCTTGCCATGCTCCATATCTATGAGGCCATTCAAAGCCACGCATAGTTGCTTTGCGTGGCCTCATAGATATGATTTTGTGATTTGCGCCCCCTGACCGTCACAAAAAGTGATGCTCTGACTGCGCAAGGAGCTCGTAAATGCCCCCATGACACCGGTTCGGGACTTCAAAGCACAAACTGCAAGTTACATAGTGATGCTGAACTCCAAACCGATGACCCGGGCATATATCAACAGCTTTATTCATGCTGCAACAAACAGCACTTCATAAGGCAGCACGAGGCAGGGTAAACGTGAGTGAGTGATGGGTTGTTCCTTAAGGGCATTCCCAAGTTAATTTCTGCCTTACTGTAACCGTAAGTAAACAAAATACACCCACATTCACACCCACTCGAGACAGCTGCTCTAAAGCTCTTTTAAAGTTCACCTGATTTAAGTTCACTAACAAAGCCACAGTCGAAAGGGTTGGGGTCACCTGCTTTCAGAGCTATGAATCCAGAACATCAAGTGCGTTCCACATCAATAAACCAGCATAATGCGGCGGCTCATGCGGCTGCACAAATGAATGTAATCTCACTCCTTTTATGAAGGGCTCTTCTCGGCAGCACTGCCTGATTCTCCCTGAGCTGCACCCACAGCAAAAGCACAAACACAACTTATTCTGCTGGAACAAAGTGATATTTTATAGCTTTCCTGTTTTGTAACATCTTCCTGTTATCTGCGGAGGTTACCTGGTTGTATTAAGGGGCTAACCCTCACTTATGGAGCATTTATAAATTTGTTCCTTTAGTTGTACTTTTCCACAGTGGCGGCTTGTGGCATTTGAAGGTTGTGGGCAGTGCTTAACTTGTAAAAGAATACGTGAAAGGTCAGTTCTGTTCAGAAGCTGGTGGCCGGCGCCATGGAAGATCGGGGTTCCGAATACTAATGCTGCATAGCCTTGATTCCACCTTATGCCTCTTTAATACTTCACCAGACACTCCCTGCCTCTTCATCCCACTCTTGCAGGTTCTTTTAATCTATGCTTTCTTCCTTTCTAAATGGTTTTCCGTCTTTCTCTTCCCCTTTTTTAATCTTTTGTGACATTTTTTGTCTTGCTCTGGATCAAAAGTGTGTTTAGGAAAAATAAATCCTGGTTCCCAAAAATAAGTGCTGGTGGGTCCCACCTGCAACCACCAGCTCAAATTAAGCACTGGTGGTGGGACGTTAATGTGGATCTAAGAAAATCGTGTAACTTACTTCAAATTTTGATAAACATCCAATTAAAATCAGGGCACAAGTCGAGGGTACAAGCGGGTAGCTGGCATCTACCCACTATTTTCACAGGGTGGACGCTGTGCACCCTGCCAAGAAGTTGGGCCCCACAGAAATATGCTGATCTAGTCCCGGTGTAATTTTCAGACACCGGGACACATTCAGCAGCGCCCTCACGGTATCTGCATTCCTGCTTTCATTCCCAGCAGCAACCTGCAGGGGGTTTGTTATTGTAAATTCCGGCTAGACCCAAAACAAAGGCAGAAGTTTAGGCGCCATCTTGCCTCCTTTTGTTGGAGTATCCTGGCTGGGAGCCTCACACCTAGCTGCAAATGCAATAGAGGGAAATCAAAGGCGTACAGCATGTTATTACTTCGCAGGTACTTAAAAGAGACATGCTTTCGACTTGTTCAGTCCCTTCATATAAGAGAATGGCATACACTATAGGAATGCCAGATGAGTTGGTCTGTCCCAGTATTTACATGAATAACAATTTAAATACAACTATTTTGTTTAATTTGAGCGCTACTCATCCCAATCCAGGATGTCAGAGCACTTTACATCCCAATCCAGGTTGTCAGAGCACTTTACATCACACGTACACATTATACATTGACAATAAATCCTATGTGTGTAAATCAATCTATAGGATGTGTTACATAAGACAGTGAGGGTTACAAGGTGTAGGAGTCCCATGTCCTTCATAGCTCACTGTGCTATACTGAAAGGATTACAATTTATGAACTGAAATTAACAAAAGAATCTCTGCGTTAAAAGCAGTAACTCACTTATGCATCAACATAAAATAAAAATGTGTCATCTGCGTGTTACATGATGTGCTTTGCAGGAGACATATTAACCCTCTATGGTACTTTGATTCAAAATTGAGACTAGCCAAAACACAGATCTCTTCAGCAAGTGCATTAACCTCCAGAGTTATCGTACCACTATTATTATTCCCTGAGATTTACTGGGCACACAAAAATCTATGCAGCAGGTCCTACGACCCCATCAGATATTTTAAAATGCAGACTATGCAACCAATTAAGCAGAAGAGATTTGCTGCCACATTTCTCCTTCTTGCCAATTTCTTTGTGGCAGAGTTAAAAAAAGATAAATAAGTAAATTGAGGCCCAAATTTTGCGTCGGCGGCCTGTCACTGTTTTGGCACAACCCCGCCGCAAAATCTAATTTGTTAAATATTGTAATGTGCTCATATATACTCATGATAGACATGTTAAACATATGTGTGAGGTCTTAAGATCTAATAAAACTTTTTGTGATGTCAATTCCTGTGAGCTGATGGGTTCTGATGCCACTTCCTGTGATGACATGTGTGATGTCATGCCCTGTGATGTTACGCGCCATTATGTCACTTGCATACTGCCTAACGTGGTTTGTCCCCCCCACTTCTCTTTTTAGGACTTGCGCACTGATTACAATGCAATACACTTAAAAGTCAAATACCATACTCAGTAATTACTAATGGCAGGGAAGCTGTACCTAACAAAGCATCTTCACCACTATAAGGAGATCATCATGTAAGACCAAGATTTAGTGCCCAATGTCTTAATATCTATAAATATAATGAAAGCTGTCTGCGATGTTCTTATGAAAGTAAACTAAAGTGGACCCCATGGAGACCTTTGCTTATTTGTTAATTTGGTATCCGACGACACTGACAAAAATGCACATAGCAATTAACTCGCCAGTTTGGGAAACATAGTTTCATGAGCATTTCTTAAAGCAGTATCTTAAGAATGCTTCTACAAATTTAAGAGTCGGAGCATTTACTTTTAAGAAAACACACGAGGGGCCTGGAGCCACATAGTCCGCCTTTTGAAACACAGTTGAAATTGGTAATTGTATAATAGATGTTAGACCCAGCGTTTTGAGCTGGCTGGGATGCATCGAAGCCAGTCAGAATCCTCTGTTCCAAATAGGATGAGTACGATACACTTGACCGAAAACCTGCGCTCACCCTCTGGTAGCTTGGCACCGAGCAGGCAGGCTTATCCTCAGGGCTTGAGTGTAAAGTATTGGCACAACCCCACCCTCACAACACACTGCATACGCCACAAAAAGACTCTACACCTTATTTATAAAACACTTGTCTTTGTATTACACACACACACACACACACACTGAAATCAAAATGAGATATGCATTGTACTTATATTAACTACAGTCATACACAATTGTCAAACTTCTCTATTGAAATCAAAATGAAACACACATTGTATATACACTTTACAGTTATATGCAATTGTCAGACTTTCCCATTAGCAGGAAGCAATCCAGCCTCTCAGTCCCTCAACTCCACCAGCCAACGATACATGTTGCCCCAGCTGGTGCCCCATTGTCTAGACAGTTGGAACCACCTAACACAGAAAGAAACAGTTGCTTAGTTTCGTCCATCAGGATTAGATCTCCAGGCACCTGACAGCACGCGATCCTCCCATAGACAAAAGGTTGTTGTGACCCAGGAAGCTAGTGCGCTTCCAAGTCTCGAGAAATGCTATCCCCTCAAGCAGAGGTGTAACAAGCCATAGCCCCCAACAGCCAGAAAAAAACCCTCAGGCCTCATCACGGTGTTCTCCACGACAAAGCACCTTATGGCGTGGGTCCAGGGAGAGGGAGCCAACAACCTCAGAAAGAGGCCGCGACGCCAGGCACTGTCGTCCTCCTGCTTTGGAGGCCACAATTAGTCTCAGCTTCTGGCTCAGGATCCCCCAACACTCCTCGGACACCACATGTTCTGGAGCGCAAGCAAGCACAGGTCCCCTGGTTGCCAGCACAGGCCCCTCAGACTCTGCAAGCTTCCCCTGCACTCCTCGAACTCCATACATTCCGGCTCCTCAGGTGGCTGCTGATCTTTACGCACACACTCCTCTATACAGTGTGATGATGGTGTAAGTCAGGACTGTCCTTGTCCCAACCATGATCACTTCCATGTGTCTCCGCCGCACCCTGTGGGGTCTTTACGATCTCATAGAGACAGTGAGATCTTTTGTGCCCCTGGGATCTCGTGGACAAGAGGCCAGCTCAACGGCCCTTGGGGAGTACTTCAGGACCCAGGCTACGACAGTTGACACTTAGATGCAGGCCAGCATTGTCCAGGCAAAATCCTACAAGTGTTAGTCCCCTTCCTGGAGCGCTACAAGTTCCAGGCCACCACAAGTCTGCAGATAGCCTAGTTGCAGTCCCTCCTGCAGTAGTGATCCCTTGTGTCAATGTCCCAGCGTCGAACCAGAGTAGTATGGTTCCAAATCCAAAAGCATCTCTGTTAGAAATGGGGGTCTCTAGTTGGTAGAGGTAGGTACCTTTGTCCAAATAGGGACCCTTCTTTCTAGCCAGGGTAAGGAGGATACACTTCTAAAATAACCCCTGCTCACCCACTTGGTAGCTTGGCACGAGCAGACAGGCTTATCTCAGAGGCAGCGTGTAAAGCATTTGTGCACACCTACAGTAATACAGTGAAAGCACTACAAATGGACATCACACCAGTTTAGAAAAATAGGTAATCTTTATCTAAATCAAACAAGACCAAAACGACAAAAGATCCAACATGCAATAATCAAAATATGACATTTAGCAGGTAAAACAGTTATGTCCATAGAAAATTATGGATGCAACACTTTCAACACAAATTACCTTAGATGCGTCAAAATCATAAGCAAAAAGGGTCGCAGGGAAGGTGATGCGTCGCTTCCTATACACACAGGGAAGGTGATGCGTCAGTTCCTTGCTCTGAGGGAGGGGATACGTTGGTTCCTTACTGCTGCGCACGGGAGGTGATGCGTCGGTTCCTTACCGGAGAGGAGGTGATGCGTCGGTTTCTTACTGCGTGGGGAGGTGATGCGTTGGTTTCTTATTGCGTCCCCCAGCGATGCAACAGACTTGGAGCCTCAATTAGATGCGTGAAGATTGGGGATGCGCTGATGGTCAGGGCGGCAGCAAACAGGCACTGTGACGATTTCAGCCACGTCCCCTCGATGCGTCAGTTCTTTGGCTGTGGCGGTGCATCAGAAATTCTTCTTGCACCACTGAAATGTGTCGGAACAAGGTTATTCGTCGATTTTCACAGTTTCTCAGTCTTTTTCAGTTCCCAGACCCAGAAACAACCTCCAGAGGCCCAGAACACTGGCAGGCACCTCTTGGCAGGTCAGAACTCCCAGCAGTGGAGTTCAGGGGGGCTGGGGATACATTCTTTGTGTCCCTGAGACTTCAGAACAGGAGGCAAGCTCTACTTCAAGCCCTTGGAGATCCTCCTCAAGCAGGGGACACAGCACACAGCAATGTCCTTGTCCTTACCTTGGAAGAAACAGCCACTGCAGGCCAACCCCAGACAGCACACAGCAAAGGGGCAGTACTTCTCCTTCAGTCTTTCCTGCTCTTCTCCTTGGCAAAGGTTCCTCTTGAATTCCAGAAGTGATCTAAAGTTCTGGGGTCTGGGCCCCAATATTTATACAGCACTTCTCTTTGCTCTCTTGTGGCAGAGAGGCTCTGTGCTCAGTCAAAACCAGTTCTGTCCTCTCTGGCCCAGCTCCCAGATGCAGGTGGAGACAGCATTGTGTAAGGCAGCCAAGGCCCAATCAGGTGCAAGGAAATCTCCTCCCACTACTCTAAATGCAGCCCAGGTCTATTCAGCCCAGCCCTGACTCATCCAGGGAAGGCAGGACATACCAACCCCCCCCCCCACCCCCAGTTGCTGTCTACAGTGAATGCACAGCCCCAGCCCCTGTCACTCCAAAGCCAGACAGTCAATTCACAAACCAGCAGTGGCACAAAGGATGGCTAAACAAGAAAATACCCACATTTTAAAAGTGGTATTTTCAAACACATAATATAAAAATCATCTTTCGTAAAATATAAATTTTTATATTCTGAGCTCAGGCTTACTAAACTCCATCTTTTCTATCTTGTCCCAATGGGAAGTTATACTTGTAAGATGTTACATAGTATTCCCCATTCTAACCTATGGGACAGATAGCCTTTTAATAGTGAAGAACTAAATACACTGTATTTCACTATCAGGGCATGTCACACATATAAGTACATGTCCTACTTTTCACATACACTGCACCCTGCCCATAGGGGTACCTTGGGCCTACCTTAGGGGGGACTCACATGTAATAAAAGGGAAGGTTAGGGCCTGGCATGTGGGTGTACTTGCCTGGAAGACATGGCAGTAGAGACTGCGCGCAGACACTGCAGTGGCAGGTCTGGGACCATTTTAAAAGGCTGCTTGTGTGGGGGTCACAATCTGTGCTGCAGGCCCACTAGCAGCATTTGACTTACAGGCCCTGGGCACACACAGTGAACTGTACTAGGGACTTAGTGGTAAGTCAAATAAGCCAATCCTGGAAACACCAATCCATAATCACAATTTACAGAAGGAGCACTTGCACTTTGACACTGATCAGCAGTGGCAAAGTGCACAAAGCACCTAGACCAGCAAAAATTAAATCCAGCACACAGCAAAAATACAGGAGGCAGAGGCAAAAAGACAGGGGAAAACCACACCAAGGATGCCAGGTCTAACAGTCTCCACTTTCAGAGGCCAGAGCCCCAGTAGTTATACCCACAATGGCCTTTGAAGATACAATTAGTTCAAAAGGCCACCTTCAAAATGCACAGGCCCTCTCTAAATTTTGTCCTGTCTGCCATCCTACCCGAGGGCGGGGGGGGGTTTGATCACAATATTTAGTGGGGTCAGGACCCTACCCCTTGGACTGAAGTACCAGCAGTTCACAGAAAATCTGTAAATGTCAGATCCAAAAAACCTAACCAAGGGAATGGGGATTCCGCTGAATGCGCGAAAAAAACAAGACCCCTGTCCAAAGAAAAGAACATTATTTTCTTGAGTCCCCTCCATCTTCCCCCTTTTTTATTATACTGAAGTACCAGCACCATAAAGGTGTGCTTGAATTTGTAGAAATAGAAGAATCTAAATGCAATGAGTTTAACATGCTTATTAATTGTTTCCTATATTATTGTGACAAAATAGTTATGAAAACTATTGATGAAAATGCTTTCTTTTATACAATTGTGCAGTTATTAATGATGAAACTTAGCATCTCTATTGCTTTCATTGTAAGAAATCATAAGAAATGAAAAAGTGATGCAAAATCTTTATGCAATATGCTATACGAATGATAGTTTCAATATCAATGCTTAATATTATACTAGTCTTAGATTCATTAAAATTATTTTATTATAATGATGTTTAGGAATAAATTACATATATGTACTTTGAAAAATTGTAGTAGTAGACAATATTTAGGATTGAACATTCCTATGCAATAATTACTTACAGTGTTACAATTATTTCTCCATATGATTTGCTTGATTTATTTCATCATGCTTGAACCTAATTATGAGTTTAGTTTACTAAATAAGAAATGCTAACTTTAAATGCATTGAATTGCCTTTTTCACCAAGCTGCATTATTTCATAGTCTGGTGTAGTGGACTTTTGTTATGTTTCCTCAAATGTTGCTTTATCTGTTCTGTTTATGCAACATTCTTTAATCAATAAGACACTTTTTCAGTACTACATTGTGAGTGAATTGGTGGGAGCTCGACCTTTTGACTAAATCCAAGAAGAACAACAAAGTAGATAAGCTTTTTATCAACTAACCTGTGAGGACGGAATGGGAAAATATGCTGGAATAACAATTTTTTACCTGGTGAACAGAAGAATGGTCACATGACAGTCAGACCACTGTATGGTGACAACGGATTTGAAGTATAAAAAAAGTGACTCTCCAGAGGAGGAGGGACACACACCAATACCCACACTACCCCCTACTACGGCTGCTGCTGTGGCTACTGCTGTTCTTAACAGATTGACTGGAATCCTTCATTGCTGACAGCCTGTCTAATTACCTTTCCATGCCCCATGCCTTTTTCTCTTTGCTAATGAACTTACCTGCTGGACTTATTGGAGCCGTCTGGTGAGAGACCAGACCTGAACTTTCCTGATTATTGCTCCAATCCCCTTGCCAATGCCCATGGACATTTCCTTAGTGGACTCTAACTTGATCCCTTTGCCCCTTCTAAGAGAACTCTTTTGAACCATTCTCCTGCCTTTGTTGGTGGTAGGAATCTTTAACCTTAACCAACCTATTTACAGATTCTTTATTTAGCAATAGAGTACTTTGCCTAAATATGTGGTTTTATACTACGTGCTGTAGAACTCATGACTGAACTGCTTGAAATGTTACTTATATGCATTGATTTTGGAACTTTAATACAATAACCAAATGATCTAAATTTGTCTGAGTCTTTTATTATGTCTTAATGTTTTTTCCATAAAAACTTTTCTTATGAGATATTGATTCCTAAATGCATGATAGGGAGAGTCATAGATTATTTTCAAAATATCAGGTTATGTTGCTCTTATTCTGTGTTGCTATTGCGGAGCTTTTGATTTATATAATCCGTGTTGGATTGAACTCCTTTAGAAGGTTGGGTCTTCCAATTGCAGTACTCCATTTTTATAGCGTGGTTTTGAGGGTAGTGTCCTTGAACCTTATTCTAAATTTGTGAGTTAGCTACTAATTATTGGTCCTCATTGGGTGGCCAATAATTGGACACCTTGATTTCTCACGCTTCACGACGACGAAGAAAGGTTCATCTGAGGACCAATGGCTCTGTGGTAAAGAAAGAATTCAAGTCCAGTGATTAAGTTGTAAAATCATTAATGGGCCCAGAACAGTTATTACAAAACAGAAAGCTTTCACTGCAAAAGTCCCATGGGTAATAAACAGCAACAAGGAAAGGACATGCATCCTATCTGGGAGTGATTTTTGAAATGCACTAGTAGCAGGTAATACAAAAGATTGAATGGGCTGTACATTACAGAGGCAATTCTGACTAGTGTTACATGCACAACAGCACATGGGGCTGCTGAACTTACTAAATACTCTTCAGGAGACGGTCTCTTATTGACAACTCCACATCCTCGCAGTTTGCACAAAGTGCTATCAGGTGCACGTGTGAATGGAAAAAGCATTGTGCATGTCGAACAAGAGACAGAATCAAAGCCATTGTAAACATCATACCCAGCTCTGCCTGTTCGCCATTATGCATGCAGTAGTCCAGCAGGGGTGGTGTACCTTTCTCGCCCGACATCTAAGCCAGTCCAGATGCTGCTTTCCTGTTGTTTTGTATTAGTGAATAACATAACAGCAGGCCCGGATTGGTTGTGGCAGGCTGACCCAGTGCTTCCCTTCCAAGTCAGCATTCAAGCATTATGAACAACATTATACTGTAAACTCCGAATCTCTAGGACAGAAAAGTTAGTTCTTTAATCCACAATCAAGTTGTGAGAAATCATAATGAAGACATTTCCTCTAGGAAATTGCAGTGGGCTTGGAGGTCTTTTGGAGGTGCTAAGAGAAATAATAATCTTATGGGGGTGTTGAGAATAGAGTTCCAGATTCTGGGCCTGCTACCTGAGAAAGCTGGACTGAGAGTTCTTCCTTCCTTGAAAGCTGGAGTTTCTAGGAGAAAACAGTCCGCACTATGGAATATATGTGATCCATCTGAGGTGATTAACTTGCTGGATAGATAACTAGGGGATAGTCTTATTTTTAATAGTATCAGAATATCATAACCAAAATATCATGTGACGGGAATATGATGGACTTACTATCGTTTACCAAAATATTGCCCCATTGCAGTTAATAGTAGAAAATCTACATCCAACAGGACATTATTTTTGTAAGGAATATTTAGGGTATGATACTTGTTAGACAATATTTGTGACAACGATATTCTGACTTAAAAAATCTGTTTTATTTATACTCTGTAGCCAGATATCAGCTGACTTGTTTTTAAGTTATCAAGATGAATTTTCAGAATTCTGGCTAGCAGGGATGAGCAGTAATCAATTGTTGAGAGCACTAAGGCTTGTACTATTGTGGAATGGCAGGTGGTATTCATCCTAGGTGTCTGATTTAGTAATTGTGAGAAAGTGGATTATTATTTGTGGTGGGTGACGGCCCACCTCAAGGAATAATAATACTCCTTGGCAGGGTTAACCCTCAAGATCACTAAGTTAACCAGCGCTCAACCCCTGATAGCTATGGCACAGAGCAGTCAGGCTTAACTTAGGTAAGGTATTTATGCAGTACCAAAAATGTAATCATGTAAACACCTAGCAATAAAAATCTCAAACAAAATAATAAAAATAGAATAGAATTTCATAAACAAAAAGACACTAAAATGACAGAATTCTAGTAAAGGGAACAGGAGAAAAGATTTTTTTAATTTTAAGTTTTAATAGTGTCAAAAAGCACTATGTGCCAATGGTAGTCTATGGAAGCGGTAGACCGGGACCTGTGCATGATTTGAGGCCGACTGAGATATAGCCCTGGTGGATGGCACAATATGCGTTGCAGTCCACAGGTGGCATTTAACTGTGAGGCCCTAAGTATATTTTCTATATCATATACCAGGGGACTTATAGTCAAGTTAAATTAGCCAATCTAACCATGTTTAAAGGGGGTGCACAGGCACTTACTCCTGTTTAGCAGGGGAAACAGTGCACAGAGGTTTAAGTCCAGCACAAATAGAGCTGGACAAATAGGGTCTAGAAAAAGGCTAAAAATCTGGGGTGACCACACAGAAAAAGCATATTTCCTACAGTAATGCATGCTTTAATCTATGGCATTAAAGTGAGCCTGCATATTGAGATTGTTGTGAAGGATAATGCTAGAGATTTAGCAGTGTCGCAATTGAAGGCTTGTAGTACATCACACTTGTTGCATCCAGCCAGGCCTGAACTGGAATGCAGTATTTTGGAGAGAGGTGAGGAGGAACACTGGTTTCAGGAAGTTAAGGTTGAGTTAGTGGTGGACATCCAGGCTTGTAGGATTGTGATGGTATTGGACAGTTTGACAATGTCTTCTGAAGAGGGGACTCTCAGCCACGCTACATATCATCTGTGCAGCGGTGAAAAGAGATGTTTGAATGAGTGGGACTCTACATACATTTTAAAGGGCAATTTCCTTGTTAACAGAGAGAGAGTGGCACCATAGGAAGCCCACTTGCTAAATTTGTTTTGCAAGTTAGTCAGGAAGGTCTCAAAACACCTTGTCTACTGTGCCTTAGATTTCCAACTGCAGTCCCATGGTTTTTAAGCGAGAGGCATGGATAACCATATCAAGCGATGCTCAAATGTTGAGAATAATGAGAAGACATGATTCGCCTTTAGGAAGGCAGATTTAAAATTAACAAGAAATAATGCTGGTTTTAATTAAATGTGCAGAGCTAATATGCAACTTTGACACAAATATTGTGTTAGAATACATAAAACTGCAGACTGTTTTTCATTTATTCATACTAGGCCTCAAAACGTATTATTGTAGGGTTGCTTGAAAGCAAGCTTGAATTGAAAGTGCTAAACACACATAAAACGTTTGACTCTTGAACTCTCTATGATCATGTTTTTGTAAGAATTAATAAGTTACACATAAAGTTTCAAGTATTTCCGTTAAATTATCCTGAATATACAAAGATTACTGTTAACACATGATTAATTTTGTCATTTACTAGGTAAGTGAATAGTTCATCCATTGAAACACAGAGCTCTAATGCTGGTAAACCGTGTCCTTTTAAATCCTTGTTTCCGCTTTAACACCTTTGACTAGGATGCAGGATGGGCTGATATTCGTCATTAACTTGGCTATGATATATTCTGAAAAATGAGAGGATGGTCTTAGCCAAATCTGTCTGCGTTATGGTCTTGAATGACATCTGTTGTTTTAAGAGTTAAGGTGATGGAGCGGGCATCAGGATTGTCAGTTGTAAGAGAGAAGTCTATATTTCTTATTTTGTCAGGAGGAAGGTCAAGATTTTTTCACAGTTTTCTCTAGAGATTTTTATGTGGTGATGACAGGGGTGGGGCATATGTATAATTTTTCACAGTTTTGAGGAGTTTCTAGGGACACGAGTTTGAAATAATGATTTTCGATTTGATGAAGAATGCTTTAGTTTTAAATATGTTCTATTTGCAGGCCTTCTGCTTACCTCTAAGGTTTAGCATAGAAGAGTTTTGTCATATTTTCTCTGTCACCCCAACAATTTACCCTCTTTGAAAGAGATTTTCATCTTCTGCCTTTTTTGTTTAAGTGGGGATATTTCATCTGCTACTTTCATCATTGTTGAATTGTAACATGTTGTCGTGATGGTTACATTAGGTTCAATTCTGGAGTTCAAAAATGTTGTAGTGATCGGACCAGTCTGTGTCTTTGAAGTTTCTTTCTCTGATATTTTGTTTCTTTAAGAGACACGTGACATGGGATTTGGCACAGAAAAGGGTGAGAGGTACAACAAGTGGTCAGACCAGACCATTGAAATTGGATTTGCAATCTCTATGCAGTCATGTTTGAGTGGGTGATATGCACAGTTGTTTAAGATTATTCTCTTAGAAAGTAAGATGCATCCGAATCACCTGAATGCCCTGAATGTCGATTGAAATTGCTTAAAAATGTCATATTTGTGCCTCAAATCATTTCATAAGCTAAACGTTTCAATAGATGCTTCAAGAATAATACAATTTCTCGTGGGGGATAGTAGATGATGATTTGGAAAATGGTGGGCTTCCTTCCTGCTTCTTTTACTTTGATGGATGGACATTGTAAGACAGGGAATTGATCCATTGGTAGGGATTTGCATTGGATGGGTGATCTGTGAATTAATGCAATGCCTCCTTCCTTCCTGCTTCCTTTCACAGTACAGATGTATTATGAAAATAGCCACATGGCAAGAGGAGATCCAATATTGATTGGGAGGAGTCAAAAAGCCAGATTCCAGTTATATTAGGTGCATTTGTGTAGCACTCAACACACCCAGGAGGGTATCCTGGCACTGACGCAGGAGCTGTATGGGCGGAACCAGGGCCAGGCTGGGTGGATACCCAGGTCTTATTTTTTGCAGAACTCAAGAACTGAGCAGGCAGCTCTGAAGTGCAAGCACTGATTTTGTTCCGGACTTTAGTAGCAAGGTAGGAGGTAGGAGAAAGCACGACATCCAGATCTGGTGCTACATATGTGAGTAGAAGTCTGGCTGAGCTGAAGCGCCACGTAGGTTTGAGAAAGTTTATGTGGTTGTTGAGGTATACGGGGTGAATATTGAGTGAGGCTTTGTATGTGTGTTCAAGGAGTTTGAAAAATGCTCCTTTGTGGATTGGGAGCCAGTGGCGCTCTTTGAGGTCTAGATTTGGTGGGTAGCAGTGTAGAGTATACATCCACGTGTGTACTGCAGATCGTTAGGTCCACCAACCATTCTGTCTTTTTAGGAAGCTGCAATCCTCCCCTATTTCATGGGCACTCTTCTTTTGCTCAGCAATGAATGAATTTCCTATGTACTTTGGGTGTTTCTTTCACATATATCAATAGGGGCTTCAGAGATGTTAGTACCAACTGTGTAGATGTAATTTCGATGAGAGTGCTCCACAATTCCCACCAGTAGGCCCAGATAGATGGTTAAGACCACACCAAGTGTAGGAAACCAGCTTCAGGAGAGAGCGCCTCACCACTCAGATGTTGCTGACAGACCATATCCAACCATTGTGACTGGTGTGCTGTAAGCCCTTTGCAAGATTTTACAGAGTATTAGTTTGTACTTCCCATTGGGGGAGATTAGTTTAATTTGTTGGCAGACATATTGCCAAACTTGATCTGAGATTTCCTAATCTGGTTCCATGACCATCTCTCAACAGCACAGTCTGTCACTGCTGAGCACCTCATTGTATAGCCTGGTTATTCGCTGTTTTGTAAGGAGGTTGATTATCACCATATTTAGTAGTTTCCACTCTTGTGACTCACTTATCAAAGTGACATGTGTGTATTAACAATGTGCCATGTGTGTCTCTTACTTTCTCTCAAAGTCAATAGTATAGTAGTGTGTCTAAGGGGGTTGCTGGGCACACTGCCACATAGTCTTTTAGAGTAATGAATGTGTTGTTTTGGAATAAATCCCCCCATGTTTTTAGTTTTTTTGTGGCAAGTCTATTTATTGCTAATGGTTTATTTGTCACCCTTAATGTTCGGTTATTCTTGAGCAGAGGATGGGGTGAGTATGGTGTTTTGACTGCACACATCTTAGCCAATCTGGACCATGCCCAAATGGTGCAGTCCACTGTAATTTCCACTGTATGTATTCCATCTTGTGGCCTACGGTGTTCAATGGGTAAGGATGGGCCATGACCTTCTCAACTTCGTAGAGGTGCACCTTGAGCACAATATGGAACCAGTGGTGTGCGAACTTGGCTTGGGCTACCATGTAATACACCTTGAGCTTGGGGGCGGCAAATTCTCATCTCTCTATGGTTGTTGAAATGTATCCCAGCTAATTCTAGGCTGCTTACCAGCCCAGGTCAAGGTAATCAATTGTTATTCAGTTGATTGAAGCATGTTTGGTTCAATGGTATGAGTATGTTTTGGAACAGGTACAACAGTCTAGGCAGTATCACCATTTTCATGACGGCAACTCTCCCCGCCATCAATATACACTGTCTGATCCGCTTAGCACATATGTAATGATTCTATTGAAGTATCTACCAAGATTTTCTTGCAATATTGCGTTTTTCTCCCAGTGATAATGAATACCTAAATAGCGGCCTGAGATTTCTGTCCAACTGTTGGGATAATCTCGTGCAGGATGTTTGGTGTTTTTGGTTAATGGCATTATTTGTGATTTACCCCGATTTATGGTGAGGCCGGGCCATCCACAAAAACAATAATTTCCAAATACTGTATGTCATCTGCATGTAGTGATAGCAGTAAAATGTGGGATATGAATTTGATGCCTTGATTGTGATCATATGTTCCAGTGTGAAAGGGAACAGAATTGGGAATAGTTAGAGTCCCTACCTTGTGCCTCTCTGTATAGTAATGGGGTATGATGTTTGAACATTGACTCTTATTTTAGCTACTGGCTGAGTGTACAGGAGGTCTATCCATCGCAGCATTCCCTTTCCCAGCCCAATTCGGTTAAGTACTGTGTGCATGTATTGCCATTCGATGGAGTCATTTCATTACATTTTTATTGCATCAGTTAAAACCATAGCAAAAGTATAATAAATAACAATAAATATGATAATAATAGTTTCCACTGTACTCAAGGCCGTCTCTGGTCATGTCTGCAAACTTGATAACTTAAATTTGAAGCAGCTTATTAGTTCGGATCCCTCGAGGAATAAAAACTAATGCCACTAAAATTATAAACTATAAAAATGGCAGAAGCGAGGCTGCCTAGATGTTCTGAAATTGCTTTTGATTAAAGTCACTCAGCTCCAGACCTTGCAGCCACAACTCGTTGAAAACCGGCTAGAAATCTGATGAATCTGCAATTCAAAATGTGATCATCAGTATTTAGGCATGCGATTAGAGCCTGTCAGCAAATTCTAATCCCTCGTGAGATAAATGCAGTTCACAGTAGTCTTCTTCTTAAGTCCATGAAGACTGAACAGATACAGACAAGGTGAATTAGATCCTCTTTCAGGGACCCACATAGACAGCATGCAGTGCCCTCTTTTGCTTGCCATGACGGTGCCTGACACACCGAGGCGGAGGGTAAGGAATTGGTGCTCCATGTAAACTGAATATGTTGACTAAAATGCAGAGCCAGATTGAGCTGCTTATAGCCATTAACTAAAATCCATACATGGGATCTCTTTGTCAGGGCTGCTTTATCCTTGATCAGAGATTTTTCTTTTACACTTGTATTTAGAGCCCTTTTGAAGGTTGGTTATGGCAGTGAGTGGTCCTATAAGTTGTTCGCTTGGAGTGCTACTAAGGAACTATCAAGGAAGGACTTAAATGATGACGTCGGGAGGTTAGTAATTACAGACCAAAGAATTTTGTAAAGTGAGTTATCACAAGAGCACCTCATCGTGTAGCAGCACTTAATAAATGTGCTCTGCCTTGCAATCGCTTGCTGTGTGAGACTGAATTCAAGGCAAATCTGTGCCAGGACACGTATTTGGGGATTTTAAAAGCTCTTCTGTAAGCCTTGGTGAGTAATCCATCCAAGGAAGTCGCCTCTCAACCTAGAAGCACTTCCCTCCATAGGTGATTGACAGAACGACTTCTGCTTCCATGACAGTTAACAGTTGCAGAGAGCTCGTGCCATTTAGATGTTTAGAGAGGTTGCATAAGGCTGCAATGAGTGCGTTACCTGTTCTTTTTTGTAACTGGCTTTGGGGTAGGAAGGTACCTTTGTCATCTGTCAGGACTCCCAGGTATTTGTATGTGTGCACATTTTCAAGAGGGTTCTTGTTCAGCATCCACGTTTCCTTCTTTTTACGCCTTTTGATTGACATGACTTTTGACTTGCTTCTTTTAATTTCCAAAGCGTTTTCACTGGCACTTTAGGCCCATATCTCAACTCCCATTCTTGGCCAAAATCTTAGAACAGTATGTCTTGCAAACCCTATCCAGCTTTATAGAGGACCATCACCTCCTGGGAGACAGGCAGGCCGGCTTCCGTGCTCATCATAGCACTGAGCTGGTGATGCTGTCAATACTTGACGACATCAGGAACAAAGCAGACAGCAAGAAGCCATGTGCCCTAGTCCTTCTAGACCTGTCGGCAGCGGTCGACACGGTCAACCACTCCCAACTTCTGAAAAGAATATAAGACATTGGGATTGGTGGCCCAATTCTCCAGTGGATTACCTCTTTCCTGACCGACCGCACCCAAAAAATTCAGATGGGTGACTGGGTCTCAGAGAGGGGAGCTATCCCCTGCGGAGTTCCGCATGGGTCAGCACTCTCCCCCCTCTTGTTTAACATATACCTCAGACCCAGTCCCGGCTCCTGGAGGGAGTTCCGCCGGGCGGTGATGTGCGGCGGGGGAGGGGCAGGGTGGGGGGTAGTAAAAACCGGAATCCGGCCGAATCCAGGTAAGTTTGCAAATAAATAAATAAAACGAATTTCGTAGCGCGCGCTGCATCGCTACGAAATTCGTTTTATTTATTTATTTGCCAACTTACCTGTGTTCAGCCGGAATCCGGTTTTTACTACCGCCCACCCTGCCCCTCCCCCGCCGCACGTCACCGCCCAGCGAAACTCCCTCCAGGAGCCGCGACTGCTCAGACCTCTGATTAAGGCCCTCGCCTTGATGGACTGTCAGGTTTTCAATTATGCGGATGACACGCAAATTTTACTCCAAATAGAAGACACCCCACAGGCCCACTCCCGGGCAAAAGACATACTGCGATTCACGGTTAAGTGGATGACGTCCAACTCTCTTAAGATTAACCCAGACAAGACGGAGGTCCTGGCCGTCACCAATGAGAGCAATCCTTGGAACTCCCTTTACTGGACACTTGAACTGGGTGGTTACCCAGTCCCAGCAACGGTGGTAAAAAGTTTTGGAATCAAAATTGATGCCAAACTTTCATTGGCTGATCAAGTTTCTACCGTGTTCGGTACCTGCGTCAGCCTACTCAGGCTGCTGAGGAGACTTTCCCCCATCCTCTCCCTCTCTACCATGAAGATAGTGGTGGCCGCCCTGATCCTGGCCAGGCTGGATTATGGGAATTCACTCTATATTGGACTACCAGACTCACTGTTGGGCAAACTTCAGGTGGTGATGAACGATGCCGCTAGGCTAATCTTCAAACTACCTAGACGCACGCGGGCATCACCCCTTCTGCAACAACTTCACTGGCTGCCCATCAACCAGAGGGCCAAATTCAAAGGACTCTGAATTACGCATAAGGCCCTCTTCGGACAGGCACCCCACTACATCAAAGAACGCCTGGAGAGATATGTCCCTGGCCGCTCACTTAGGTCCTCTACTGAGGGCCTCCTAAAATGCCCACGCTTTCACTACACTACTAAAGGAGGACGTGCCTTCTCTGTCCTGATACCGCCACTCCGGAACAAGCTGCCTAGTCAGCTCCGTGCGGAAGGACGCCTTCTTCCATTCATAAAAAAACTCAAAACCCTCCTGTACACAGAAGCATGGGCCTAACTATATTACCATCCCACCTGGAACTGACGCTGATCTTCTTGAAGCGCTTAGAGACCTGTTGGTATTAGGCGCTATACAAGTCGAAATTAACATAACATAACATACCTGGATAGTGCATGTATCAGACGCTGAAGGCTGATTTTTGTGGAGCTGCAGAGGAAAACATCATCTGAATACAGAAGATGGTTTAATGTAAAGAAGCCCCACCGAGTGGAGTGGCTGTTAGTCGAATTGAGTACCTTTGTCAAATCTGATAAAAAGAGATTGAAAAGAGCCTGTGCCAGCACACACCCTTGTCTGAGGCCCCAGTTTGTCGGAATTTTCATGGATAGGCAGATCTTGTCCCACGCAATTTTATTCCTCTCAGCAGGTCGGATGGCACGGCCCATTTTGTGAGATTTGCTCACAGTTTCCCTCGATCCCCGCAGTCAAAGGCCGATTTGAAATACTTAAGCACAATAAAGTTATCAGGATTGTCAATACCCGGCTATCCGAATTCATATTTGGAAAATCAATAAATCGCTATATTTAAAATTTCTAATACAAAATTCACATTATGTAATAAAGTAAAAACCATTTTAAAATATTATTAAAATAGTGCACTAATCAACCGTTAAAGTCCCTTAGCAGCAGTGATAGCCCTCCTTTTGCCCACATCAATCCCAAGAATTTTGCAACTGCACATACATACAAGGGAGATGCATCAGTACGAGGTATTCTTAAGGCAATCATGTGGCTTGAGGTACCCAGCAACCTACACACTGGTGCAATCCAAAAAGAACGAAACCTAGTGTACGTACTGATGCATCTCCCGGGGTACCCATCCCGCTTTGCTTGTGAAATAATTTTTCTTAGTTTTGGTTGCTGGACTTGACTATGATTCTGGCTGATATACGTGACTGGAGTACTACTTTTGTTCAGTATTTTCCAAACGAGACCTGTGGCGGTTACGGCATCAGAGCCTGTGATAGGGGCATTATGTCTGTCCAAGGCGAGGACCACAGTGAGCGTTGGTCCTCTGGTGAATTCTGAAGACAGGCACACGGCACATATAGCCTTCGGTATATTTGAGTTAATCAGTGCATTAGATGGTCTGGCTAGGGAGTTTGCTAAATGCCAGAAGTTTTTTGAGTTACGTTGTTTATTGACATACATCAGCCGAGCCCAGAATGCATCTGACTGCGTTCTCCTGTCTTCCTATTGCTGCTTCTTGAACAGCTTTTTGGTAATTTTCAGTTGCTTGATGGCAAGAGGGGACAATGGAATGTTTCTCAGCATTCAGCGGGCTTGATTTAGCATCTTTTTAGCTAAAGAACAGGCCTGTGATATTTCCCTCTGGTGGGAGGTACGATGTAAAGACTTTTTTTTGCTGCACCAAGCTTATCCCTGTTGTGGCATTCGATAAGGTTGGTACCAAACGCTTCCCAAGAGTGTATCGGGTTGTTATGTTTTAACTCTCATTTTGTTATTACCTCTACTGACATGGATGCCATTTTAGAAATTCAGTGCTTTTTATTCTTTAAAATCTACAGTATATAAGTTGCTGACATCTTTTGGTTCATCCGGCAGTCTGGATAGAGCTAAGTTTAGTTCTATGACTTGGGGAAGATGATCACTGTCGACAGCCATTTCAATTTTGCATGAACTTAAAAGGGAATGCAAGCGTGACCCATAAAACTTAAAGTTCATTGGGATGTCGCTGATGTTTCTACCATTTAATACCCTCAGACCGGTGTATTTTTAAAACGCTTGCCCAGTTCGTCAGGACGAGTGTCTTTCCTTATATGTTGAATGGGGATTTCTCAGTACAGATTTTGGGCTAATAAAAGGTCTTATTTCCCGGAGTTCTGTAGGAGATCCATATTGAAGTCATTGGTTAAAAAAATACTCGGCCTCGGAGTGTGGTGCGTCAACTCACAAGTTTCCCAGTTTGCAAGTGAGGACCCTTTTCATTTACGGGTCTGGGTGAATATATCCCTTTATCAAAAATATAGATATTTTCCCATGTGTGTCTCACTTTTTTTACTTCAAGACTTGGATATCATGGCCAATTTCTGTTTGAGAGTCTAATTCGATTTGTAAAGATAGGGTTATATATACTGCAAGACCTCCTTTTGGTCGCCCATACGATCACAGCTTAATTGCTGGAATTATATAATGCATGTAATCTATGACTGGCAGAGGGGCATTGCCCAGTTTTTCTGAAGGGCCACAATATCACTGTTCTTCCATTACAGCAGGGGATTCCCACCCCCTAACTTCGGTTTGACCCCTGCTATGTCCAATGAGCAGATTTGTAAGGACCTTAAATTCTTTTTGTAAGGGGGGCTTAGGCATCCGGTTCATATGGCTGAAGATTTTTGCAACGCTCGTGGCAACCAACCCCAGTCCTCCTCCGGATGATGGGAGAGTACCTGTGGTCAAGGTTCCACAGGGGGCAAGGGGGCTATGGTGGAATGATGACTCGGTTGCAATTTTGGGTGATTTGCTAAGTGCTCCTTTAAGGATTGAAAATACCTGGAAGTGAGGTCTTGTTGAGGTAATTGACGTATGATTTTCTAATGGAAGAGGGTCGCAGGGTTGACTGTAAGGCGAGATTGAAATTCCCCTTGTGGAAAAATTATGTTTATCTTTTAACACCATGGAAGCACTGGCTGTAGAGAGCCAGTCAGTGTGGGTAGCTTCTCTTGTTTTGCTCTTGTCTGATGACATTAATTCCACTGAGATTATGTTGCTAGTGGTGGAGGAGGCCAGCGAGAGTATCACACTCAATAGTTTCAAAATGTCCTATCTATTTAAGATGTGATGCGCCCCTTTAGAGACTTACTCAGGGTAGAAGACAATCTTTTTGTTCCCCTGCTTGGCCATCTCAAGGAACTGGACGAAGAAGTCCCAACTCTGATGAGAGAAAAAAGTTTCTATGGTAGCTTGGGGCTTTTGAGTTTTGGGAGGGGGGGCGCCATCTGATGCCGTGTCATTGGCCTGTTGATATGACCTGTGTTGGTTCGTTTTATGGGGCAGGATTAAGCACCTCTGACTTGTTTTGAAAGCTTGAGTTTATTTCTAGTATTGCAGTGTTATCCTAGGCCAGGTTTTACAATATTGGCCCGAGGTGTTAAATAAACTTGGGCAGTGCAAAATATTTTGCGTGGGGAGAGCGATTTGATATTGTTGATTTGTAGCTGGTATAATTGGATGTATTTTGGAACAACGCATTCCGTTGTAACGCATGCCATTACAACGGGGATGTTACAATGTGGCAGTTACAATGCGAATGCCATTACATCGCATGCCTTTACAATGCATATACCTTTACCACGCATACCTTTACAATGAATTTTGTTTTAAAAGCATAAATGGTAAAGCCATATGCGTGGTAAAGGTTTTACAAGCAGTTATAAGTATTTTACAGACAAATGTAAACCATATATATATATATGATTTTTCCTGTAAAATATTTACATTTTCATGATGAAAGCATGAATGGTAAAGGCATATGCTTACTAAAAAAAATGTACAGGTATGTACAACAGACCCCCTCCTTGATGGACTGGATCCTGCACCCCCCTATCCCTAGCGCCTTGAGACCCTTACGGGTGAGTAGTCGCGCTTAACAAACGCCTGATTGATTGATTTGATTTTGTATTTATAGTTATATATTTTCCAAATCTATGTATATATATTTTTATGTATCTATTTATATATTTAAACATGCATAAATGAATATGAATGTGTGTGTGTGTGTATATATGTATATATATAGTAAATGCACATATATATCTCCTTAAAACCCCACAACCCCTCAACCCATACCCACCCTAACCCCTAAAATTATCCTTGCCACCCCAAAACCTATACCGACCCTAAAACCTAAAATTACCCTTGCCACCCCAAAACCCATAACCACCCTAAAACCTAAAATTACCCTTGCCACTCAAGAACCCACAACCACCCTAAAATTACCCTTGCCATCTCAAAACCCATACCCGCTCTAAACCCTAAAAATTGCTTTGCCATCCCAAAACTCATACCTCTCTTAAACCCTAAAATTACCCTTGCCACCCAAAAACCCATACCCACTCTAAACCCTAAACTCACCCTTGCCACCCCAAAACCCATACCAACCCTAAACCCTAAAATTACCTGTGCCACCCCAAAACCCATACCCACCCTAAACCCTAAATTTACCTGTGCCACCCTAAAACCCATAACCAACCTAAACCCTAAAATTACCCTTGCCACTCAAAAACCCATACCCACCCTAAACCCTAAAATTACCCTTCCTACCGTGAAACCTATATCCACCCTAAACCCTAAAAATTCCCTTGCCACCCCAAAACACATACCCACCCTAAAACCTAAAATTATCCTTGCCACCCAAAACCCATGCTCACCAAAAAACCCTAAAAATTCCTTTGCCATCCCAAAACCCATACCCACCCTAAACCCTAGAAATGTCCTTACCACCCCAAAACCCATACCTATCCTAAACCCTAAAATTACCCTTGCCACCAAAACCCCAGACCCACCCTAAACCCCAAAAAAGCCCACCCTAAACTCTTTAAGAAAAACATATACAAGCGCTAAATACTTACCTAATACTTACATTTAAAACGCATTTGCCTTTACTAATCACGCCTTTACAACGAAAAAGGCATGAGTGGTAAAGGTATATGCTCTGTAAAATCCTACTTGGTAATTGTTATGTGTGGTAACAGTGCCTGTATTGTAACTGTCGCGTTGCAATGAGTATGCGTGGTAATGGCGTGTTGTAATGACTGTTTCCCGGTTTAGCAGTTGCAAGACCGATGGTGTGCTAGTGCCGCTGAAATCTATTTGCTGAGGGGCTGTGACTGCTATCTGTTGTGGGAAGTTGTCAAGAAGTTCACATATTGAGTCCCTATTGTTTCGCTTCGAGCCATCATGATCTGTGAGCGGGATGATAGGTACTGGTAGGCCAGGTAAATCACTTGTCCAGGAATAATATAGAAATAGAGGGGTCTTTGAGAAAGGGGAAATTAGGTAAGTTATTTTGAACCTCTGAGTTTATGATGAACATCAGTGGTATTGGGGCGATCAAAGGACTAGAGTTCTGGGTTATTCTTGATTTTACATTGTCTGAGCAGCAGCTACACTGGGCTTGCCTGACTTCATTATCTTTAAGAAGTGATGTGCTTGCAAGTCAGAAGGTCACAGCCATTATTCCTCCCAGGGGCGTAAGGGTTGAAAAACACACTTCCACTGGGAGAATGCTGGAGGGATCAGCGTTAATTACTTTCAGTTTGGCTTAGACGTCTTGAGGTGGGATGCTGAGGCACCACCAGACCAGCAGTTTTGCCAGTTTTGAGGCAGTCGATCTGACAAAAGGTGACCCCCCTAATAGATGAGAAGGGGCAGGCATGGGAGACTATCTATAAGTTCCATAGCTCACGGACCATTGCGATGTGGTGTCTGTGGGGCAGCTGGCAGGACCACGGCTCCTTGGTTCCTCAGGCAAGCTGTGCTCCAGCGAAGGTTAGATGGTGCGGTGCGTAGCAACGTAGCGAGCCGACCTGGAACATGTAGCAATCTCCATTCGATGGAGTCAAACACCTTGGTGGCCTCTAAGAAGGTCGCAGCTGCCGTAATTTCTGGGTCTATTTGGTGCATGACTGCAAATAGAGTTCTAAGGTTATCGGCTGTGGAACGTTGAGTATGAATCCTGATTGATCGTGTCTCACCAGACCTTGCACTATAGGTAGTAATCTGTTGGCTATTATCTTAGCTAAGATTTTGCTGTCAGCATTTATTAATGACAGTGGTCTATAGAAGTCACACTTGTGTGTGTGTTTGTTGGGCTTTAGCAATGTATTAACGATTAACTCTCTTAGGGGCCGATTACGATGGCAGACGGACAGGAGTCCGCCCGCCATCGTGGTGGTAACCGGGACCGTCCGCAATACATGCGGCGGTTCCGCACACCAAATTATGATGCGACCACCACCATGGCGGACGCATCTTGCATTTTAACATTGCGGTGGTTGCTGCTGACAGCAGCACCCGCCGCAATGTTGAAGAATGCGCGTTGTGCATTTCACTGCACTACGTGGCAGGCACCACACAGTGCCTGCCACTTAGTGCACTGAAATGTTCACATAAACCTCCCCCAACACAAGGGGGGCCCGCAACGGGCCCCGAAACCAATCCCCGCCAGCCTTTCAATGGCAGTTTACCCGCCACGGAAAGGCTGGCTTCCGCCAGCATCGTAATTCGGCGGACGGAGCCTGCTAGGCTCTGCCACCATTTAAAGCATGCTGACCACTCCGCCTGCCTGTGGCGGGTCCGTAGCGGACGGTCTTTGCGACCGCTGAGGTCCTAAAGCGATTCCCACCACCATCGTAATTCGGCGGTGGGAATATTGCTGTCAATTGACGGAAGGATCACCACCGACGGGCTGGCGGTGACGATCCTTCCGCCATCGTAATCGGCCCCTGAGGGGCGGTGGGAATCGCTTTAGGACCGCAGCGGTCGCAAAGACCGTCCGCCACGGAACCGCCACAGGCAATCGTTACGATTGCCTGGCAGAGCGGTCAGCATGCTTATAATGGTGGCGGAGCCTAGCAGGCTCCATCCGCTGAATTACGATGCTGGCGGAAGCCAGCCTTTCTGTGGCATGTAAACCGCCATTGAAAGGCTGGCGGGGATTGGTTTCGGGGCATGTTGCGGGCCCCCCTTGTGTCGGGGGGAGGTGTATGTGCACTGGGGGGTACCCATGGTACCCCCCTGCATTTCAGTGCACTAAGTGGCAGGCACTGTGTGGTGCCTGCCACGTAGTGCAGTGAAATGCACAACACGCATTCTTCAACATTGCGGCGGGTGCTGCTGTCAGCAGCAACCACCGCAATGTTAAAACGCAAAGATGCGTCCGCCACGGTGGCGGTCGCATCATAATTTGGTGTGCGGAACCGCCGCATGTATTGCGGACGGTCCCGGTTACCACCATGATGGCGGACGGACTCCAGTCCGTCATCGTAATCGGCCCCTAAGTGTGGGTGAGAGAATCTCCTTTACTCGTGCCTCATCGTAGATCGGCATTTAGGGTAGCAAGTCCACTCATTTTGTTATGACACTCTTCAGTGGTTGGAGAACCATCCATAATTCTCATGTAGGTGTGCTTCATGCTCAACACCCAGTTGGAGCCTTGTATGACAACAAACAATGCCTATGACTTTTAAATTTTTCAACCACTTATACTGGAATACTACATCACTGTTTTTGACTTCGGAAAATAGAAGTTATGATATTGAAACCTCTGCCTCCTGGGACTGATTTACAAAGTCATGTGGTTGCTTGAGTTCAATGTAGGTGCACAACAGGGTTGGTGTATGAGTACAATTTCACTTTTCCAGTTTGCACAGTATGAAATTGCACTCGTAACTCACTTTACTCATATCAAGCAATACACCAGTATAGAAATATACATTGGAGTAACTATATAACTATAATCCCAGAACGGAGAATAAGGGGCCGATTCCGATCTCGGCCGGTAGGGCTCCGAATCGGATTCGGCATAACCGGATCCGATTCGGAGCCCTATTTCCCGACCGATTCGTACGCGCGTCCGGACGAGCGAGTACGATGCAAATTCGCCGACCGACTCGTTCGGGCGTCTCAACCGCTCCGACCGACTCGTTCCCGGGTCTAACCGCACCGACCGACTCGCTCAGACAAGACTCGCACTGCGCAATGGAGACGTTCCCCGGCCGGGTAAGTACGATGCGCGCCGCGAGCAGTCCGACCGACACGCGCCGTCCGGCTCGAAAGAGCAGTCGGAGCTGTACTTCGGGGGTCCGTGTCAGACCCCCCTGTATGCGTAGCCGCACGAGTCGCACACAGGGGGGACCCATGGGTCCCCCTACCTGTGCGTGTACGGCGCGAGTCGCTTCGCCACGTACCCGCTGTAGGGGCGCCCTTGTTCGCCTCGCACCCATTGAGGCAATGGGAGCCCGCGTACGCGTTGTACGACCGGCTCCCATTGACTTCAATGGGAGTCCGACCGACTCGAGTACGATAGCATACGGACGCATCGTACTCGTTCGGTCGGGCTGCACGGGTCCGATTCGGTCGGAAATCTCTCCGGGTCCGGCTCGGTCGGAGAGATTTCCGGCCCGAATCGGAATCGGCCCCTTAGTGTTCAAGGGAGTGGATGCCCAAGCTTCTAGTACTCCTTTTCACTATTTCCAAATAATTATAAGTATTCACAATATTAATATGTTTTTATATTTTTCGGTATGGTACTTACATTCTTATCTATGCTAAATGAGTTGTACTCATTCTGAAAGTCTAGAGATATTTTACTGATGGTGATTCTAGGCTGAAAATAATGGAGATGAGAATCTAAGAACCTCTTGTCAGGGTCATTACTTTGGAGGGTAACCACACTTCTTCAACCAAGAGGTCTCACCCCTGGTCCTGGAGTTAATCTACCTAAAAGTTGGTAGAAAAAAGAATAGTTGGGCTCCTCAATTATCTCCTCAATTTTCTTGTTATCCGGAAATAACCAAGTTTAGGGAAAAGCGCGACTAACATCAAGGACAGATTACAGCCGTAGAGCTCACATTTAATGCAGTTCAAATCATTATGACGTATTGAGAGGTATTAAAGGTAACGTTGGAAGGAATATATTTTACAAAACCTTTTGATGCAAAAGGAATGCAAAATTCACATTTGACTTTCTATATGCCAATGTACGATTCACTCATTGAATATCGATGTTCAAAATATCGAAAAAAATATATAGACTACAAAAATATCGACTCCCATACCTATACAGGTAAGTACAAAAATATCGAATCAAAAATATCAATGTAAAAAATGTAGATGTAAAAAATATAGATTTAAATATATATATATAAAATAAAATATAATACATTACATATATTAAATATTAATATTAACAAAATAAATACAATTTAATATACATTATTACAAAATATTACAAATAAACTTAATTAAAAAAATAAACACACAAACATAATAATTTATACATATATATATTTACTTTAAAATAACTAATAAACTATTATCTTTAATTATTTTAAAACTTTAAAATTATATAAAAATAAAATCTATATATAAATAATTTAAAATATAAAAAAACATTGTAGAATAAATTAAAACATTAAGGGGCCCATTACGATACCCGGCGTAAATAAATCCGCCAGGCATGGAAGCGGCAAAAATCCGCCCGCACACACCGCCTGAACACCGACCACGCCATTATGATTACACAAACCGAAAACCGCCATCGGCGAAAAAGCACACAAAATACCGCCCGCCATCGTCCGAGTCGGAGTCAAACCGCCCGCCACGGACGGAAACACGCACGACAACACAAAACCGCCCGCCCACACGGCCGACACACCGCACGTGAAATTACGATCGCACCGCCATGAGCGCGGAAAAACCACAAATATACCGCCCGCCAGCGCAAACAACGCCGATGAGAATCGACACGGCAGAAGCCATGGCGCCAACGTACCTGCACAGAAACCATCCGCACACAAAACCAATAGCACACAACATGGCCAACAAGTCCACACAGCAAGGCACGCACAAATACACAAGCACAGTACACATCCCGAAAACACCCCCCGGACAAACAAAAAATACAAAGGCCAGAACCCCAGACACAACACACCTGAAAACAACAGACCATGAGGACACACCCACATAGGTGAGTACAAAAGCAGCACTCCCACAGACCACAACCCCTTGCTACATTGCAAACCAGAGAGGAGAGGAGAGGACACAGTGACACAGCAAGGACAGCAGCACACCACAGAAACGCACACATCACTACCACCACCACCACCACCACCACCACCACCACCAAACACCACCACCACCACCACCACCACCACCACACCCCGGCACCACAAACCCCATGCACATTACACAACACACACCGCACCAGCACCACAAACACCATGGCACCACAAAGGATGCCCAAGTTCACGCCCATGGAGCTGACGGTCATGGTCGACGAGATCATCAAGGTGTACCCACAAATCTATGGGAACATGGTCCAGCACACACCACTAGCCACCAGAAACAGAATGTGGAACCGGATCGTAGACCAGGTCAATGCAGTCGGGACCCTGCCCAGGAACAGAGTCGAGATTAACAAACGTTGGAATGACGTCAAGAGCCTGGTCAAGAAGAAGGAGGGCAAAAACAGAGAGCTGGCTGCCGTCACTGGCGGAGGGAATCCCGCGCTCTTTAAGACCTTCAAAGCGTGGGAGGAGAAGGTGCGAGTCGTAATACATCCGGAGATCCTCGCCGGATTAGCAGGGGGAGTGGAGGCTGGTAAGTACAAACTAATGTATACCAGCACACCGCTATGTACTCACATGCGCAACTACCATGCCACAGCTCCCAGGGACAAACACCCCCATGTCCAGCACACAATACACAACACATCACACACACATGCAACAGACACTACCACACACAGCCCAAACCGAACAACTGTAAGATGCGTGGGGACATGTGTACACTAAGCCAGCCACGTAACCACCAACAGGTCCACAAATATGCCAGAAGCGCCACAACGAGCACCCACCACACCCATGTGTCCGCCACAGCTGCACTAACCGACAAGTAACAGGTAAGTGGCAGGAACACAAAGTGCAGTGGGTGGGACGGTGGACAGCCCAAGTACAACACACACCAGGCCCCAGTCCCACAGCACAGCAAGGAGGAGCATCCCCCACACCCCACAGCCACGTGTCAGCCACCGCAGTGCACAACAACAGCCGAAAGGCAGACATCACGGTCCACAGCAATCGGTGTCAGTGGGTGTCCAGCCACCCCCACGACCCACAACACCCCCCACCCCCACAGACCTGCAACATGGAGCACCCCCGCTTAGAGCCATGTGGCATCCAGTACAGTGCACGCACGAACAACTTGCAGGTGGGAAACTGGACAGGGCTGGATTACTGGAGGCATGAGGACCATAACACCACCAACACATGGGACATGTCACGTAGCAGACGAACACGCAGCACCGCCCACCATCACGAACAAGTGAACAATGTGCACACGGACATGAACAACAGACTCACACCCCACATGACCCATCACAGACATAGCAACACCCAAGGAGCCACGTCTGCATGCACAAGCCACACTGAATATAGTCCCACACGGCAGCCACTGTGCAACTCATCACACACAACCGAAACACCATTGAAGTCCTGTCCATGTAGCCCCTACTGCCTGTCAACAACACACCCCACAACTACGCCTATGTAAGACAAACAACACTAGACGCAACAGAGCGGAACAACAGAAATGCACACGAACACCACTGAACCCATCAAACTCACAGACACACCATGCACATACAACATACCATCCATCCCATCCGTCAGCCCCAGTCTCATGAAAGGCATGTCATCCGCACAGCTGCCACACATACAGCAGTCACGCTAAGACACATGCCCATGACCAACCATGTGCCAGAAGTCAATTAAGCGCACAACACACTGTGAGCAACAACACACAACATGGGCCACACCCCCCGAGCACTGCAGTGATGCACATGGCACAGGGCAGCACGCACACCAAGGAGATGGTACAACTGCAATACGTTGGCTGGCACACAACTATCACTCACTCATAACGATGCGTCCAATGCCATGTCCAGTAATCACAACAGACAGCAAATATGCAGGCCATGTCAAGCATGCACACACCTCAAACCATGCACTGTCATGCTGCCACAACACATGTCACGTTCGGCACCCATGGCTCACAGCATGTACCCCAAAAGCATATCCCCTCCCAAATGCGAATCTGGGGCATGGCCCCCATGTTGCCATATGCGTTCCTAAGCGTTCCATTTGAACCCCAAAAGCATATCCCCTCCCAAATGCGAATCTGGGGCATGGCCCCCATGTTGCCATATGCGTTCCTAAGCGTTCCATATGAACCCCAAAAGCAAAGTACAAACCAGACCCAGGATGGGCCAGGAGCCCGCATACACCAGAGTCACAATGAGTAGGGGCACAGCAACACACCCATCGGCATGGCCAATCCGTCCCATGCCACATGTGCACAGCACACAGTCCCATTGCCTAGCACACACAACTACAGATGCCACAGCCACACACTCGCCTCCGGGAAACCCATGTACGAGATTGCACGAACTGCCAATGTCAGACGACAAATACATACTTCGCCAGGTGCAACACAATAACAAATCTCATTCTCTCCACAGGTGACGAACTGCCGGATGCTGGGGATGGAGACAGCAGCCAGCCCAGCCAGCCCACAAGCCCCCAACGAGGACACACGGATCTGGAGGATCTGTCCTCCTCTTCGGACACGGACCACCAAGCTGGCCCATCTGGCGTGGCAGGGCCCAGCCGCTCCCCAGGACCCCTCCTACCCACCAACCCATCATCCAGGGATGCTGAACAGTCCCAGCCCCCTGCTGCCACTGTCGTTGCGGCCACACCCACGGTCATTGCGGCCACTACCACTGCCGCAACCGCCACCATCGCCGCACCGACCACCACCGCCACCACCACCACCACGTCTTCGCTGGCACCAGCCCCAGCGCAGGTGGTGGCCCGGCCGACTGGATCCACCCTGGGAGCCACAGCGAGGACCGTGGTGTGCAATGTGGCTAGTGGGCAGGCCGGTGGCAGCAGGACTGGTAGGAGGAGCAGGGTCAGGGAAACGCCAGCCTCCCTGGGAGCCATGCCCTGCCTCAAATGGCCAGAGTCCTTGGGGCCTATGAGGAGGCCCAAGAACAATGGGTCAGGTCTGCTACAGACACGCGGGAGGTGCTGGGGGTGCTGAGGTCCATGGACGCCCATATGGGCCAATTCGTGTCCCGTATGGACCAACTCGTGGACCTCATGGGCCAGCTGGTGGTGGCGGTGGGGTCACAGGCAAGGCCAGCAACACCACCTCCGCCACCACCTGCTAGGGCGCAGGGTCGGGCAGCAGTGTCCACTTCCCCTGCGTCCACAGCCAGTGAGCACACCTCACCCACCACCAGCAGGTCGCCACCACACACCCCCCTCCCAAACGTGGAAGGGGCCGTCCGAAGAGGAAACAGATCTCCCGGGAGGACTTCGCACGCTCCAGTCGCAAGTGAGGCAGCCAGCCAGCCTTCCGCCAGCCTTCCTTGACCAGCCACTGCATTGACTTGCTCTACGATCCCACTCCACACAGCCAGCTGGATGGCATGTGTGTGTTGGACTATGGACATAGAACCAGTGGGTACACCCTGAGCTTCACGCAGCCATGACCGACAGCTCATTGTCACTGCACGCACCACTTTTGTCATCACCTTACACACAATCACATGTCACAGTTTGGAATAAATGCACCTTTTTGACTAACTGCTGTTTGTGCCCTGTGTTTTATTTGTACGGAATACAACGGCCACCTTGGGCGGAAAGGCACCTGATGCGTGGCATGGCAATGGAATCCGGAGGGCCTGTAGGGACCTAGGGGTGGGAGACAGAACAGGAGCACATTCAATGAGTGTGTCACACACCCATCACACAGTACATGTCAACAACTACAAGCAATGTACACACATCGCACAGAGCAATAGGGCACAATGCCACAGTCACCAACAGTGGCATACTACCCTGGCGATGGAGCGTTGACACACTGCACGCAGTGAACATACGGCCACCCTGACACAGCACACACACACCTGCACAGATACAGACACATCATCCGTCGTACATGGACACTCACCGTCAAGTGAAGTAGCGGGCGATGAGCTGCTGGCGCACATTCCCAGCTTCCTCCTCTCCGCTGTCCACCTCACTCGAGCTGTCCTGGTCTGCGGGCTGGGGCCCTGGTTGATCTCCGTCATCCACAATGAGGGGGATCTGCTTCCGAATGGCCAGATTGTGCAGCATGCAGCACGCCACCACTATCTGGCACACCTTCTGTGGGGAGTACGCCAGTGCACCCCGGTGCGGTCCAGGCACCTGAACCTGGACTTGAGGAGGCCAAAGGTACGCTCGACCACACGTCTGGTCCTCCCATGTGCCTCATTGTATCGATCGTCTGCTGGGGTGCGAGGATTCCTCAATGGACTGAGCAGCCATGCCCCATTCGGATACGCAGAGTCACCTGGGTGTGAGGGACACAGAGAACCGTTGCTATTCCAACTGGACAGGGGACAGCATCGCACAACCAGCACGCTACACCACTCCACATACTCACCGACAATACAGCCACGATCCTGTTGCAGATTGGCCATCAGTCGTGGCAAGATGCTGTTGCGCATTATGTGTGCGTCATGTGCCGAGCCTGGAAACTTGGCACACACGTGGGTGATCACCATGTCCGCAAGGCACACCACTTGCACATTCAGGGAGTGCGTGTGCTTCCTGTTGCGGTACAGGTGCTCAGTGGCCTGTGGTGGAACAAGGCCAACATGTGTGCAGTCAATGGCTCCCACGACGTGTGGGATTCTGCCAAGGGCATAGAATGCACCCTTCACTGCCGCCAATTCACGAGCCCTGGGGAATCTGATGTACCTGTTTCGGTACAGCATCATGGCTGCCAGTACATCCCTCAGCACCTTGCTGAACATGGGCTGGGACATCCCTCCTCCACTGCCCACTGTGTGCTGGAATGACCCAGTGGCGAAGAAATGCATGGCGGCCATCACCTTAGCCGTGGGGGTGACAGCAGTCGGATACACCCTGCGGGGACGGAGATGGGGCTCTAACATGGCACACAGTCGATGCAGGGTTGGCCTGTCCAGCCGAAACTTCCTGATAACCTCTGTATCGTCCATGTCCGCCAGCAATTGGTATGGGCGGTCAATGTTCGGTCTCCGCCTGGGGTAAATGGCAGAGGACACATGTCAAAGCAACACGGCACATAGCAATTTCGCATACACATCACTGACATGACTGAGCAAGCACATGAACCACAGCCCAGCTGTCAAGCTGGGACGGCACGGCCACAATACACTTACACAGGTCTCCCAACAATGGCAATGGCAAGTGAGACATACCACTGCCATGTGCATGCACATGGGGATCTAGGCCCCAATTACTTGCGGGGCGTGCTGATGGGGACTGACTGCATATTCGTCAAGCGGCAACGCCACGGCAACATGAGTGTCTGCTGAGCATGGAACTGCTTCCGAGGCTGGATGAGTATGGCACACGACGACGACGATGTGGGCACAGGCTGAGCGGCCAAAACAAGTGGGACCTGTGGCACGAGGGGATATGAGACAGTAGTAGGTGTCAGCACTGCACCCTATGTACAGCACTGTACGGATCACACCTCCCGAAACATTGACAGGTGTCCACATTGACAGCCCCATGCCAAGACGGCTGTGTGCTTGCAGTCACACGTCACAGGTGAGAGGTTACATTGCACGTGCCAGGTGGCAGACGTACATAGTGGGAGCTGGCATGTGTGTGCATGTGTCTCCTGTTCAGGATCCACCAGATGGGTGCTGACTCTGTACTGACCATTGGACACAGCATGTTCCGTGGAAGGCTTGTGTGTGTGGGATGGTGGCACTGGATGTGCCTCCGTTGGGTGGGGGCCATGCACAGGGCGGGTACGTCGATGATTGCGCATTGTTGGTCACGGTGGGTGCACCAACTAAGATGTGTTGCCCTGTGTTCAATTCCTATGTCCGCATGATGATGGACTGTGGATGTGGGCAGGCTACACATTGGTCGTTGTGCTGTCTATATGCATGTGCCTTCACACCAGGCACAGCTGCCCCTGCACATGTGACCCCTGCTGGACTCGCTGCTGGGTCTGTGGAGCTGATGCACCTTCTGCGCGTGGGGCGGACAGCTCTCCTCACTTCCCTCATTGCGCATGTCATGTCTTTGCCGCAGGTGACATGGATCATGGAGGGCCCACATGTACACGTGGGTAGGCTACACATGATTGTTCACTGGTCGCCACCCCCAGTCAGTGTTTCGAATGGGAAGGTTGTCGTGCTGGTGGTATGTTCGATGTGGCGGATGGGCGGGCCTAGGTGCGGGCTTACATTCCGGACATGGGGGGGTAGTTGGATTGGCGACTAGTTGCAGTACACACGGGACACGTCTCTTCCTTTCCACATCTGGGTCATCCCTTGTACTAACTGACAGTGATACAGTCATCTTCGCCCCAGCCCTCATGTCCTCCCTCGCCCCCCAATATGCATGCTCACCTGCGAGGCTAGCGCTTGCACAGGCAGCCCCAAGCTCGCACCAGAGAGGGCAAGGAGTGTATGTGTGGGTCCAGTTGCACGAGTGGGCTGTCTCAGGGTATGATGTGTGGCGGGACGCCGTCCACCTGCGTGGTGCCCCAAATGGAGACCCGGCCTGCATGGACTATGCATCACAGTCTTCGCCTTCCGGATCCGCCACCTGCGACACCCAGTGGCTGTGGCTGCCCTTGCGGCCAGGCCGCGTCCGTCTGTGGCTGATGGCCCACACATTCACTCTTTGGCCTCTCTGGGGAGGGCTCGGGGGTGGTGGCGCACGCGCTTGCACTTAGTCGCAATGGCATGTGGCGTGGTTGGTATGATGGGCAATGGATGGGATGGTGCGAGCCACCTCCCGTGACGTCAGTGCTGCTCGTGCTGTGGTGCGTCCCCCTACACTTCCATCTGACTTGTGCCATGCTAGACGTTGAGGTTCTATTGCCTGCGTGATATGACCAGGAGGAGCGCGAGGAGACCTCTCACACACCATGCTCCACTGCCATCCCGTGCCCTGTATCGCCTGTGCGGATTGACTATGTTGGGGTTACACCTGGTCGACTGGGGCTGTGTGTGCCTTGTCAAGGGGCATGGCGGGCGCACAACAGGATCCAGCTTGTCCACAGAGGGTGGGCTGAGGTGCGCCTGGTACCGCTTTGTACGTGTGCCCGGCTGCTGTGCACACACGTGTTCACTCCCCCCGACAGGTGTCCTCTCACAATGCCCAGGGAAGCGGTGGTGTACTGTTCATGACCCCTCCCAACACGGCGTGCTCCAACTTGGCATGTGCGCATCTACCCGTCGCACCCACCCACCTGAGCACTGCGTCCATACGACTTCACACGACACATGTGTGTCTTCCACAGTTGTGCTGCTCATTTGCGTTGACATCCAATACCAGTGGACTACATGGTCATGTCACGACTGCCGTGTACTTCACATACTCTCATCCTCTCTCATTCGTACTTGTGAAATGAGTCAGCGGAGACAGTTTTGGTTTCAAACATTATATTGAGTCTTCTGTCCTCTGTGATGCAGTATAGTGGACACTACTGGCAGCGGAATACATGTTGAGGATATACTGAGCATGATTACAAATGGGATAGGGTGTAGGGTTACATGTGATTAGCTGTTGCATGTGGGATGTGGGCTTCAGAGTTACATCTGCTTGGCCAAGGCTGTGCTAATGTACATTTACGTATAGCTGCGGAGCTGCGGACTTTGACACAGACGGTATACATGTAGCCTACCAGACCGCTCGGCATCATGGGCACAGTCCATCTCAGTTCCATGTGACAGGTTTGCTGCGGTTGTTCCTCATGCACGCGTGCATGTGAGATGACATCAGGGCATGTGCTTGCGTGCATGCAGCGGCGTGCCACTTGTTGTTGCACTGTGGTGGTTACTGGACATGTCACAGTCACTGGGGTCGTGTTGTTGTTGTATGCACTTGTCGTCCATGCAAAGGTCCTGGTATGGGATTCCCGGGGCGGGGGTGGGAGGGGTGCAGCACCCACAGACTCCAGGCGACCTATTCATGTCCACTGAGCGGTGTGTGTGTCCATGTGCGCTGGATCCATGTCGTGTCCTGGTTGTTCGTGCAGTTCCGTCCATGTGGGTGCGATACACAGAGCCCATGCCACTGCCTCCCACGATGCATGCGGTGTTCCTGGATGTGATGGGGAACAGTGTGCATGTCCTGGTCATATCCGATGTCATGGCGATGTCGTTGATGGTGTGGTTACAGTTGCCGGTCGTTTGGTATGGCTGTTGTGGTGGTGACTGGCCAGTCCGTGCGGAAGCTGAGCATGGGTGCGGGGTTGGACTTCATAGGTCACTCGGGGAACCTGCGTTGTGGTCCGACGTATTTACAGGTTGTCAGGTATGCGATGCCGCCCAGCAGGGCTTCCATGTCATTGGTGGTGTACATGTTTGCCAGCCAATGAAGCGGATGGTGGCTCTCAAGGTGTTGTTCGTAAGTTGTCCCTTGGAGGACCATGATGGGGCATGCTGGGTGACATTCGATGTAGCTGTTCTCGATGATCCGTCGTGTGGAGGCACAGTGGTCCCATTTCAGTGCGGGTGCGATGTTGGCCACATACGCCATGCCCCCATAGGCAGAGCAGGCCCTGTCGTGTGCGTCCAGAGGGAGGAGTAGTGGTAGCAGGTCCGCCTTCAGACATGCCGGGTTGGAGAGGCATATCTCGACGGGATGCTGGTAGGGACACCTCCGACAGTAGAAGACGGGCATGACGCAGCTGAACAATGTGATGCGGTAAGTCAGTCGGTAACTTACGTTCAGCAGGGACAGGAGATCGCATCCCAATGTATGTATCGTGTTGGTTTTGTACAGCTTGAGCTGTTCGGCGTAGTTGGGTAGGTGTGTTGCGGTTGCCATTTCGCAGCGGTTCGTTGAGGTGGCGTGCTCCGGCTGTGTGTGCAGTCTGCAATGTGCACGCTCCGGGGTTGCTGTGAGCTCTGTGTAGTCGTAGGGAGACAGGACTTGTGTTCTGTTGGCTTGTTTGGAGGACAAGGGCCCTCTTCCCACATGCTTCTCAGACAGTTCAAGGTCAGTGCTGTGTGACTCCTTCCAATTAACTTGCATGTGGCCGACATGGGGAGTGTTTTCTTCTTTCTTCCCCGTCCGTTGTGTGCTTCTGTGATATGCGCTATCTGCCCTGTGGTCGGTCTCCTCGGCATGCCTGTGTTGGTCTATTCTTGGACAATGGCTGTATTCACCGGCTTCTGTCGTAGGGCTGTGGTTTCGGAGTTGGAATGGAAGGTCATTCAGTGCTGTCTGCTCTCCCTTGTGTGGGCGGCAGCCTGCCTTTCCGCTCTGCGTTGGGCCTTGTGTGTGGATGTTATTCTTGGGCCACCTGTTGTCGGTCCCCGGGCTCTTTGGTGTTCCGTTTCATATGTTTTGTTCATATGTGCAGGGTGGTATGGGTTTTTCAGTGTGGTACTGGCGTTCCTCTTCCCGAAGGGGCCCTGCTTCTCCTAGTTGGTGTTGCCGCCGCTGTGTGCTACGCCATGTTTGTTACACTGGGGTGTGTCCTGCAGTTGCGTGTCTTCACTGACATGTGTGCGTCGGTTGTGTGGCGTTGGGTGTTGTCCGTGAATTGGGCGTTGGGGACATGTCTGTGGCAGGCCTGTCACGTGTCATGTGCGTTCGGGGTGGGGCTGATGTGTGTGCTGCTTGGTTGTGTCCCTGTGTCTGTGTGCGACGCATGCATGGCGCTGCGGTTGGCCTCTGCGTTGTGCGCATGTGTGGCGGCGTCATCGGCGCTTTGGGGCCGTGACGGGGTGGTTGGTTCCTAGTCCCAGGTGGTGTGTACACATGTGTTCCGCGATGTTAGGATTTGGCCTGTGTGTCATATGTGGATGCAATGGTGGATGTGTAGTGTACACGCGCTGGTGGGGGTTGTCCGCTTTTTCCGCCCTTGCACTGTGTGCGCTGTTTGCGTGCACTTGTTGTGTGTGTGCCTACCTGCGTCTCCGCGGTACGTTGCGTCCTTGGTGGTGCATCAGCAGAAGCATGGGGAGGGCCTGCAGTGCTGGATTCATGCCCGGGGTGCCGCTTCTTCGTTGTCCGTGCTCTGCGTCCGTGTTTCCGCCTCTCTTTCACGTGCGGTGTCTCTTAGCCGTGGGAGCCGTTTGTTTGCGGCATCGTAATTTATGCGCCGGGCGGGACGTGTTTCGTCAGACGGTGTGTGTCAGTTGGGCTGCGCCGCTACGTGTACGGGCCCACTTTGATGGCGGACGGTGTTGCTGGCTTGCCGGCGGTGTTTGGCCTGCTTTTCGCATCGTAATTGGGCGGGCGTGTGGACTGCTGCGTGCCGGCGGTAACTGGTGGTTTTTGCATCCGCCAGCACGGCGGTTGTGCTTCCGCCCGCCATCGTAATGGGCCCCTAAACTATGAAAAAATATTAAGACTTAAAGTGCCCAATACAATCAGTGCAACAGTAGGCAAATTGTTGGATAGCAAAATAATTAAATTTATTATTCCAACTCCAGTGAGTGTAACAGTAGGGAAAGTGTTCGATAGCAGAGGGGTAAAAATTAATATTGCCACTTCAGTGAGAGCAACAGTAGGGAAAGTGTTGGATAGCGGAGGGGAAAAAATTACTATTCCCACTCCAGTGAGTGCAACAGTAGGGAAAGTGTTGGATAGCGGAGGGGTAAAAATTACTATACCCACTCCAGTAAGAGCAACAGTAGGAAAAGTGTTGGATAGCGGAGGGGTAAAAATTACTATTCCCACTCCAGTAAGATCAACAGTAGGGAAAGGTTTCTATAGCGCAGGGGTAAAAATTAATATTCCCAATCCACTGAGTGCAACAGTAGGATAAGTGTTGGATAGCGGAGAGGTAAAAATTACTATTCCCACTCCAGTAGTGAGTGCAACAGTAGGGAAAGTGCTGGATAGCGAAGGGGTAAAAATTACTATTCCAACTCCAGTGAGTGCAACAGTAGGGAAAGTGTTGGATAGCGGAGGGGCAAAAATTACTATTCCCACTCCAAAGAGTGCAACAGTAGGATAAGTGTTGGATAACGGAGGGGTAAAAATATGTATTCCCACTCCAGTGAGTGCAACAGTAGGGAAAGTGCTGGATAGCGGAGGGGTAAAAATTACTATTCCCACTCCAGTGAATGCAACAGTAGGGAAAGTGTTGGATAGCGGAGAAAAAAATTACTATTCACACTCAAACACTTAGAAAAAATATATATATTATTATTTTTTTAAATAGTAAAAATTAATAAAAAATTTAAAAAGTAAAATTAAAAATAAACATATAAAAAGAACACATATTATTATACTAATTACATATAACAAAAACCTACAAAAATTATATAAAATAAAATAATAAATACATTTAAAAAAATATTCTTTTAAACTAGAAAATATTTTAACAAAAATATTAATTAAAACATAAATGTATTTATTTTATTTCCTACCCTATAACACCACACCCATAACTAAACACTTCAACATTTTTAATTAAATTTATTTACATAATTAACATAATTAATAATGAATTGAAAAAATATTAATAATAAAAAAAACTAATAAACATTGACTACACACACTATAACACTATAATATCCACAACACACACCTAAATTAAGCTATAGAATAATAAAACACAATTAAAACTTATTTTAAAAACAAAAACTATTGCTATTAACAACTAATAATTAAATAATTAAAATGTATTTAATACCCACCCTTTACCCCATTAAAAGTAAAAACACACAAAAAATAAACAATTACCCCAAATAAATATCAAATAATTAACAACTATATATAATTAATTCAACACAAATTACTTCCCACCCTTTACTCCTATAAAAACCACTACACACACCTAAAATTAATTACACAATTACCATAATTAATTACCAATTAATTTATTAAAATTAATTAACAACCAATTATTAATTTATCAATTAAAAATAAATTACTTCCCACCCTTTACACCTACAAACACCACAACACACACCTAAAATTAATGACAAAATTACCATAATTAATAACCAATTAATTAAAATTAATTAACAACCAATTATTCATTCATAAATTAAAAATAAATTACTTCCCACCCTTTACACCTATAAACACCACAGCACACACCTAAAATAATTACACAGTTACCATAATTAATTACCAATTAATTAATTAAAATTAATTAATAACCAATTATTAATTAATTAATAATAAATCACTTTACACATTTAACACTATAAAATCTCAATTAAACAATAATTAAATTACTTCCCACCCAATTCCCCTATGAACCCACAACCCTATACGGAACTAAAAACGCAAAATTCAAATACATTTAAAAAAATTTTTTTTTATATAATTAAATTACTTCCCACCCTATTCCCCTATAAACCCACAACCCGCTACGGAACTAAAAGCGCAAAATTCAAATAAAAAAAATTAATAACTACTAAAAATCTAACACAAATATTAAATATACAAACAGTTCTTATCCAAAAAATATACATCACATACATATTAAATATTTACTAAAATACATAACAATAATAAAAATGATATTTTTAACAACTATATTTTTGCAAACGATATTAAACACTTCTATATGTTTAAAATCGATATTACTTACCTTAAGTCGATATTCTTGACCACGATATTCTTGCTGTCGATATTTCTGACCCACGGTATTAATGACTCAATATTTGTGCAATTCGATATTTTGTACTTGATATTCTGTCTCTGCACTCCAAGGTACATACAAGCAGAGCCTACATTAAGTAGACAGCTACGCTACTTGGTTTTGCCACTTACTGTGCTGCTTAACAGTCCCTCAGCAGCAGAACCTGAGCGCAGGGAGCTACAAACTCACTACATTATGTGCTGGAAAATACATTAAGGTCGGCCTTGCATAGAATGGGAAAAAGAACATCTACCATTTTACACTCTTTAGGTTATCGACTTGCAAAAGTGATTTAATTTCCCATAAAGCATAGTCCATTAACTAGAAGTAGAAAGAACCTGAACTTTGAATATGGTGTGCAAGCTTGGACTGGCTTAATGATGCCAAAATAAAAATCTATGCAAGTTTTCTTTTGTTAGGCCTGGGATTAACCAAGATCTTTTCATTTTAATAAAATTATTTGTATAGATTACTTACTTATAGGGGCATTCAGCCAGCCCTCTCTATCCACTGGTCTGTTGCTGCATCATTTACATTTTTCTTCCATCTACTACAGCATGAGGGAATGGGTCAGTTCACTTCAGCCATTGGCTAACTTCACTTTGAGTGATGGCATTCTGCTCTTTCACAAGGATCACATCCACACACAAACCACCTCCATTCAGTGCCAGTGAATACTATGCAATGTGTTCTTTTTGAGACTAAAAATATTTTTGCTTTTATTTGCAAGGGCCCTGCAGCTCCACCAACAATAAAGTTTTACAAAAAACTTGGCAAAACAAACCAAGCATTGACAAAGGCTGACAGTAAATGTCAGAAAAATTACTTTGCCAATGCTTGTTCAATTCATGTTGTGGATAATTAAAGCTTCATTCACTTGTTCTACTAATGAGGTAAACATGACCTTTGGAAAGACCTTGATCTTTCATACAGGCAGTACCTGGTTGACCAGCAGAATATACAGATACACACATTTTATATATGAGTATATGTGTGTGTGCACACAGACACACATACACTCAAACCGCGCCCCTCCCCTCCCCCCGATTCTAGACCCATTCCTGTTCATCCATTTTTTTAATCAATCAGGTACTACAATATCTATCCATTAAGTACTAGAATAATGTGAAAGATGCAACACATTTCAGATTAACATGAATCTGCTACAGCCAGACATTCTGAATATTCTTTTAGGCTACTCAAGAATGATCCCACTGAAATGACATTTATTTGAAACTTCTAAATAGCTTCAGTAAAATTGTGATTGTTTGAGTAAAACAATTTATTAGAATAAATACATTTTAAAATGTTTGGACTCTTTGTTAAATGATAATAGAAGCTTTTTAGAATGTGAAAATCGTTATATTTTTTGTTACACATCTAAAACTGTTTTTCATAATTTGTTATCAAACAAAGACAGCATTGTGCCAAAGGTGTATATTCTTAGTGTACAAAAGTACTAAACATTCTTGAAAAAATTTCATTTTACATAGATCGTAAAGTAGTAGCATAACGGAAGTTGAGGGGGCCCCCTTGCAAAGTGCATGGAGGGGGCCCCACACTCCGGACCCAGTCAGAGGCTCTCAGGCCAGTGGCCCGCCTCCCATGCACAGTGCTGGAGGGGGTCCCCCTGGAGCTCTGCCCCCCCCCCCCAAAAAAAAAAAAAACCACAGGGACTGTGGGGGTTATTGCTACGCCACTGCCTTAAAGTGATTCCTTATTCTGAGTATGATATAGAGTTAGGTGGACTGGTACTTTTCACAAATGCAACTGATATCCTGCCCACCTTATTACAAGTGCCATAACATATAATGCACTTGTAATAAGGTGAATGGGATATCTGTCATGTTTGTGACGGAGTGCCTGTCCGCCAAGCTCTAAATCGAGTCCTACGCAGCAAACCATTTAGCTTTTCAAAGGTTATAAATGTAATATGACTTTTGTCAGCTTAAAAGACATTTTAAAAACCTTGAGAATATTTTTTAGAAACAAGCCCAGATCTGTCAACGTTAAATATGTTTCGTACGAGTTTTCAACAAACTCCGACTTTTTATAAAGTCCTAGATAACCTTTAAAGTGGAAGCACGAATTCTGTACAGCAAGGAAGCATTTCCTTCATCACTTTCATTGGAGAAATTCACCTTGGGCTCCTGGTATTTTTCCTGCATGAATTACTGCTGGGCAGAAATCTAAAATTGCGCACAACTCCAACTTCTATCATAGATTAATCTAACAAGCCTGGAAGGAATATATACACATATTGAAAATCGCCCAAGCATTACTATTAATCCACTGATTTTTTTCTGTGTCCCAGTTCAATTCATTCTAAAAGGCAAGCTAAGAAACGTCACATTTTTCTCATAGCTTGAGTTTTGACTTTGAGAATTTATTAGGCATTTTAGACTGCAAGCCCTTTTGGCATGTAATTTAAAATGACACTGAACAGCTATCAACATGAGCAATGAAACACATCATCAAATGATCTATCTAAAAGATACCCTCTTAAAAATAAAAACGAGATTATTTCATACTTATTAGGGAATAAAATGAGCGATTCAGTGTCGTTGTTTGAATGCCCAACAAAAGACCTGGGAACTGTAACATACATTTTTACAGGAGTAAACAGTACATGTAATCTATTAAAATTGAAATTAAATATATGAAAAATAAATGAACCAAAATCTCTCTATCACTTCAAGAAGTAAGACGTTGAATTCTAAGGGCATTTTAGGAACTATAAGAAACTATCATATCAAGAGGTCCATGGTCATTGATAAACCTCAACAGTAAACATTCCTTTCTCCTTACCCTCTAAATCTGTGGGGATCTAGGGAGATTTGTGTGTCCGCACCCTGCAATGATGCAGGCTTTGCCAGTTCATGAATTTTCAGCCTCTTTATTATTTTCTAGTCGGATACTATAACCATACAAGACCCATGTTGGTGGTCAATCCTATCACTAGATTGTTTCTTAGAACATTTCTATGCTCTTTAAATTCTTGTTTGTCAGCATGAGTATTAATAAAGGTCATTTTTCCATGACAAGTTCTAAAATCTTGTTTTTAACAATGGGTACAAAACCCCTTTTCTGACAATGCCTGTAGAACTTGAAATGAGAAATGTTGTACACTTTCCATGTACCTTAACCTTATTTTCTGGATCTCACTGGGTCATGAGCTTTTGTTAGGTTCTACAGGTGACACTTCTGCACCCTGTCTTTCTGTGGCAACTTAATTCATCTTCTCAGTCTCTTAACAGTACTTGGTGGGCTTTTCAAGTGCAACAAAGCCTTTGTGAAACTGTATCTGGGTTTCCTGGGTGATTGTTGGTCTTCTTTCATGTTCCCTATCCTTAAGTTTCTGCAATAATCCAGACGCTTCTCTGAGTATCAAAATCGTGACATTCTATTCGGAGATCAAGGTCAACATCTCCCACTCTGCAGGCAGAGGCTACTGGGCTTCACACTAGGATTAAGATTAATTGCCACTCGTGTCCCAGGGACTGTCCTACTATGGCTCTGCAAACTGGACCAAGTATATCCACTTGACTCTGGCTAAAGACATCAAGCAGCCACAGGCTTTATAAGGCTGTAGTGTGGGGTGCCTCTAGCTCGGGATTCAACAAACACACAACAGCATAATAAGGGAGTGTCCTATCCAGTCCTTGACTTTCAAGTATAAATGTACTTTAATACACACTAGAACTAAATACTACACACACATGAATGTACACTATACAATTTAGTGTCTTGGTGCTGAAGTAGATCTGTGTCTCTACCAGCTATTGGCCACAGACCCACCTGCCCCCCATTATGGTCGAGCCAGTTTCCGCCCAGTGTTAAAATCTAGCTTAATAGGTTCAGATGAAGATTAACCCTGTACTCATATTGATGCACTGAGTCTCTTAATTCACTGTTTCTCACCCGAGTATCTTGGTGCACTGCTTCTCATCTAGTGAGTCTCCCAGCTCACGGTCCCTCACCCAATGAGTCTTTCAGTTCACAGACAATCCCTGCTTCCAAATGGCCGCCGTGCTCCTTCTTGACTTTCAAACATCTCCTCTTCTGGGCCGAGGGTAAGCAGGCAGTTCTCTGAATTCTCCTCTTCAGTCATGTCTGAAAGATGAGGCTGCTCTGATGATCAGGGATGTGCTGGATCTCTTTCGGCTGGTCCAGCGGGTGCTTGGTGCAGCTCTACTCATGCTGACCAGGTCTGGACTGATGAGGCAATGCCCAGGCTGCTTCAAACAGTTAGGAAGGCCTGAAACAGACCGTGCATGCTAGATGCTGACCAAGGCTTATGGATCGCGCTCATCCTGGACAGTCACACCTCCTGCAGGGTTGGCAGGTTCCTTCCTTCTCTTATCAGGCAGGCTGGGTTCTAGGTGCTTCTGGGCAAGTGAGCAAGGGGTAGACCTAGGTGATGTCCGTTCATCTCGGTGAAACTGGCTGACAGGCAGACAACAGCGCTGGTTGCACAGTAGTCTTCTGTAGAGGTTTTTATTCCTTGGCCATTGAGTTGGTTGGTGAGTCCCACTTTTATATAGCAAAAGCAGTCAGAAAATGTGTATCCATTGTCTGCATTTGCAGAACTAGTTTGAGGTTGTTCACCTTTCAAGTATCTCCCAGACTGCTCTCTTCACTCAGCCTTGATGTAGAGTGAAGCTTCTCACAGCAGAGTAGTCTCCAGTCTAGAGTACTCACACCAGAAGAGGTGTGAGATTTCTGCATCTAGATGTCATAGGCCAAACTGAAGGAGGGATCAAGGAAAGACAAAATGCTGGGCCTCACCCAAGCAGTCCCCTTGACCTTGTACAACAGAGTCTGCAGTCACATTCTTAATCTTCAATGTCTGCCAAATGGCAGTGCTTCAAGAAGAAGAATCACAGCTCTTAGCTCAGCAAAAGGCTAACCAAATTTGTAAAGGAGGCTGTTCTCCCCCCTCCAGCTTCAGGAATATCAGCAATACCACTGACTGGGTAAACAACCTCACCCACATCTAGTGCAAAAGACAAGGACATGGGAATCCAAAATGGATTCTGCAGGCCTCCATGACTCTAGCTCACTCACCAACAGTATGCATGTACCACATAGGCTACATGCACAGAGCTTATGGTCTGGGTAAGATCCTAAAAGTGGACTTTTACACAAGTGGGCCAGTTGATCCAAACTCCAGTGATATAGATACAATGTCTGGTCACAATATTGGAGTCACAAAACACAGTACACCACCGCTCTATGTACTAAGCCCATGATATCAGCAGTAGTTCATTGTTTGTATAATGAGGGCACACTTGATATGCACCTCCAGGGTCCATGTCAGGTCCAGGACCTCGTTCATGTCAAGGGACAGTAGTAGGCCTCAGCACACCTACCAGATTAGTGTGAGACTAGGATGATAATCAAAAACTCGGCTACCAGAGAGAAGCAGTAGGGCATTTAGGGCAGGGAAACACATCTGTACAACATGCAGTGGACATTTCCATCCCAACAGGAAGAAAATACCTTTGTATAATTTGTGCACTTCTATGCCATTCTATGTATGTCTGGCAGTCATCAGCAATTTAGCCTCCCCGTGCCACCCTCACAACACTGCAGCCCTTGTGAAGTCCCTCTCTCCTGCCCTGGTCCATCCTGGTGCCTCTTCTGTGTGCCCCTTCACACCTACAATCATTCTATGTCTAAACACCCCATCAGCAGCCACTCTGTGCAATCCTTCCTTATCTCTACGGCCCCCATGTTTGCCATCAGACCTCCCTGCATCCCTTCTATGTGCCTCTGAGCCCATGATTCTCCTCTGTTCTCTTTGTTCCCTGTAGTCTCTGTGTGCTGCCTAGCCCCTGTAATACCTAAACGTATCCCTCAACTCCCTGCAGCCCTTCTGTGTGCTCCCCATTACCTTGCAGCTTCTGTTTCTGCTTACACCCTTTGGGGCTCCTAGGTGTGTCCCCATCTCCCTTGCAGACCCTATGTGTTGCCATTCCCTCTGATGGCCATCTTTGTAACCCCTATGTATTCTCCCATCTGTCAGAGTCCTTGTATGTCCAAGGGTAAGGAGGCTTAAAACTAAAGAAAATAGGAAGAGCAGATTAGCTGCTACCCTCTCCTGTGCATCTTTCTACTATTACGAACAGAGTGCAGGAGTTTATGGGAGATGACCCACTCCTATATGGCTTACAGCAATATGTGGGCCATGGAGGAACAGGTTAGCTGAAACCTGCTCCAATGCCCTTTTCCCAAGTATGAACAGGCCACAAGGAAAGGTGCCATGTTTTCATCTGCGGCTGACATTTATTTGGTTTCTTAAAGCCCCCTTACTCTTGGACATGGTGAGGAGGGGTCAAAAGAAAATATACTTCCCTTCACACAGTGTCAGGAAAAAGGGGCAAACTCTTCCCTCTCACTCTTGGGCAAGGTGGGAGGAGGTTAGAGGAATAGTCCCCCACACTTAGACAGTGATAGGATGGGAGAGCAAATGTTTTCTCTCAACTTGGACAAGAAGAGGGGTTGGTTAAGCATAGTCCACTTCAGAATTGTCATGGGAGGTGACAGATCCCCCACCCCCCATCCTTGATTAAGTTGAGTGCGGTTTAAGCTGCATTACCCCTGTACTTCAGCAGTATTGGAAGAATGGGGACACATTCTCTCTCCTCCATCTTGGGCAAAGTGAGTGGGGAATGGTACATAAATAGAGGCACCTGCCCCTTTCCAAGCTGGAGTTGTCATCCTGCCCTTAATGAGAAACATGGAAATAATTAATCCTTTCCTGTCCCACAGGGCAGACCCAGAGAGGGAGTAAATTAACTCCCCTTACTTTTGAGCCAGACGAGGGAGTGCTATGATTAGTGTCCCTCATTCTGGAAAGGCCATGGTGTCAAGGGGAGAAAGGCTCTTTCCTTTTTAATCTCTCCCTGGTCTGTCAAGGGTGGGCCATAATAACATATCCACCATCATACGTTAACAAACATCATAAACCATCACACATTCAACACAAGCAAAATCAAACTTCCACACAACCACCATCATAGGCTCATGCACCACCACCATACAACAACATATGCCAATACACGCCCCATCATACTCCGACACATCCACTCTCATATGCTAAGAAAATGCAGTCATACTTTACCACACATATTGTCATACACCAAAGCACCCACATTCATATGTTCACTCAACCAACATCATACACCCGCATATTCACTTTTGGATGCTACATTACAGGCCCACACACCCGCCGTCATACGCCCACAGAACAACCATCAGAAGGCAACACACCACCCACCATACATCCACACAACTAACATTATACACTAACATAGCCATCTTCTTATGCCAACACATGCACCATCAAATTGTAAAACACCCACCTTCATATCTCAGCACACCTAATACCAAGCATACACACAACAAAAATCATACACCAACACATCCATTATTGTACATCTACACAACCAACATCATTGACCAACACTTAAAGGAATAAATAATATAATCTGTGTTAACCCTTCTAACTGTGAAAAAGGTGGCTGTAGAGAAATTAAGTGGGGTGAAAGGCAAATGATTAGAGAAGGGAGAATTCACTGAGTAGGAGATGAAATAAAGGAAAAGTAGAGCAGAAAAGAAAAGAAAGCATAAAAGAGAAAGTGATAATTGTTGTAAGTGAAGAGAGAATAAATGCTGACATTCAGTATCTGATCAGGAGAGAAGAATACTATGATGAAGAAAAACAATGACAACAAACCTAACCATAAATCTTACCCACACCTTTACTCTAACACTATTCCAAACCAACCCCCACTAACTTTTTCCATAAATCTAACAATAAAGCTCAATTTAAACATAACCTAGCATGGCTAACATTAATTCTGACTTTAACCAAAACATAAAAACAATAATCTAACCCTACTAATATCCAGTCTTGCCATAAAACGTGCCCAAATCTTTAAAATATTCTTATCTAACCATCACCCCTTCTCTAACACAAACCTCAATCTTAAATCCTAATATTTGACCTAATGTAACCCTAAACTACAAGAAATTATAATCCTTATCCTTTCCTCAATCCAGCCTAAATTTACAATACTGAAATCATAAAATGAAACCTGTCTGTTTCCAATGATTAATAGATGTTCTTCATTATTACACATAAACTTCAGATCTCCATTTACTGTAGATATAGAGGTCTGAGAAAACAGTTTTTTTTCCTCCAGTGAACCTGACAATTTAGGGAAATTGGACTTAGTGGAGGGAAGGTATTTAGAGATATTTACAAGGGGATGTGGAAATTAGAGGAAAGGCATGTAGAAGATTATTCATACCCAATTATTTGTGTCTGAGGTCATAAGAGAATCAGTTTGTTCAAGAGGGAAGAGATAAGTTCCACTTTTCATTTGCAGCAAGATCTCTCATGGGGGTTAAATCTTGAATTGTCTTTGGAAGAAATAGATTAAATCTGTGTGAGGAATTGCGGTTTATCATATGGTGGGGTTGTACAACCTCACAATTTAACAACCTCAAACCCTGTCTTGGGTTCTCATGCTCATTTCAACTCTGGGTAGCTGTGGCTTCGAGCAGTCAGGCTTTATCAAAGGAACTAGTGCAAAGCATTTAGAATTACTAAAACAATTGAATAAGAAACAAATGTGAGACAAAAGAAATCCAACATAAATTTATAAAAATAGATCTTAAAATGAACAAAATCCACGGCAGGGTTCCGGAGATTTTTAAACAAATCGTAAATCCCTGCTTTTCACTCAAAATGTAAACAGGTAGGTCACCTACCATGGTTAGCGGTTACTAGAGGATAGCCCTCTAGACACTCGCGCTCCACTTCCCTCGCACCCCCCTCGCATTTCAACGCAGCCACAGCGGTGGACACGCCTTCTTCTACATCACTGCCAAGACCTTGCATGACATTCCCCTCCAGATCTGCACAGCACCCTCGCTGGCAGACTTCAGAAAGAGACTCAAGACCTGGCTTTTCGATGGAGATACAGTGCCCGGATACCCCTAGGGATGACAGCGTTGTACTTTACAAATGCTATTTGATTGATTTGGAAACGTTTGAAAACTTTTTAAAGAGTTGTGTTCAGGTGCTCCAGCCTGCTTTGGGAGACCAACTGTGGCAGGGAGCAAGTGAAGTGGGGCCCTTAAGGCTTTGCATGACAGCTACCTTGCAGTCAAAGCAGTCTCCAGTCTGGTTCTAGCCTCTATGGGCCAACTCCCATTTACTTGGGACACAAAGGTCAGTGTCCCTCGAAGTTCAGATGAAGTCCAGCCATAAACAAGTTGCCACTGGTCTACTGGTCTCTGCTTACAGTGCTGCCCTTTTACTGCAGCTAGTGTCCATCTTGGGAAACCAAACTGCACAAGAGATGACTCTCCCGGGCCTAGCAGACTTGGGTGCAGTTTGTGAGTGTCAGGGTTCAGTCTCCCAGGCTGCGCTTCTGCTGGTAGCAGCGAACAAGCATTTGTGGCTAACATCTCTGCCAAGGAGGCTTCTTCAGCTTTTATGACCCTGGTGCTGGAACAGGAAATCAGCCACCTGACTCTTGGAGTTCATCTCTTTTGCCTGGGGCTCGGGCTGACTTTTTCTCGAGCCAGGCACCACAGGCACAGTCCTCTATTTGCTAACCCATGAGCAGCAGGTGCAGTCCAGCCTTTGGTGCAGCCTCTATTTTGTCAGACCCAGGGAACAGCAGGGAAAAGAACAGGGAAGTCCTTCTTCATTCCTCTCTCCAGTGCAGATGTGATCTGAGGTCTCGGTGCCAGAGGCGTCACTTTTATGCCCACAACTTGCCCTTGGGGATGCATTGACTACTAACCAACTGCCTACAAGGTCTCTTCCCGCTTGATGATGACTTGCTACAATGTGTGGCATTTAGCTTTCCCAGAGTGCAGAATTCTGCCCACTTCCAAGATGGCAGGATCCCTATTTTGGTGTGTGTAGCTTGGTAGTCCGCCCTAGAGGTGTAGCTTCTTGAGGGCTTCACGCCCACAAGAAAATCAGTTTGGCAACTGTTTTCTCCTCTTTGTCCCCGACACCAATCTGTCTCGCGGAATAAAAGAGCAGCTCCTCTCGTGTGTGTCCACCATTTGCCATTCAAATGCAGCTTTCCCTTTGAAGCTTGCCTTTTGGGGCTCACACCCTATGTGGCTTTCTGTCATGGAGAGGTAACAGCTCTTCTCACAGTAGGCCTTTATTGCATCCTTTCTTGGAAGTCGTTCACACTTCTACCTAGGAAGGCAGAAGACTGTCTTGTGGTCAGCATCTCCTGTTGTAGGGATTCTGCACATATACAGAGCTATGCAGAGGATAATAGGACCTCGGAGTATAGTGGTGAACCAACCATGCACCTTAGTACCCACACTCCCAATCCGACTAGCTTTAGCGTCTCATTCGCAGCGAAGCTACCAATGATTAGACAACCCAGAACACGGTCTCTCTCAGGAGTCGTGGGAGCAAGAACACTCTTTCATAACTCACTCATACTTGTCCACAACGTGCGTAATAAGAGACACAGTATAGTTTAAAATATTTATTTCAACTATCGTGCTCTAAGATACAGTACACGTGCCAGTACTATCAGCATAATGCATAATGATAAAATAAGAAGCATAGTTACAATTCCATAGACTACAAACGGGGACAGCATTTTATAAAGACCATGGATATAGGGCTATATGGCCTTACCACCCTCCCCGTGCTATTAACTAGTTTATTATAAAAATAGAAGACCTCTGGGCTTTGTCAGGCGGACCCCCATACCTCAATATCTAGATGCAAGGTTTACATCATCAGACAAGCACAGCTCTTCTCCCTGGAAAGGTTTTTCTCCAAGTGCCACCAACAGGGAGATCACACTATTAAAAGCACCCGAATTTCTCCAATGCAGCTGTATTTCATGTTATGTCTAAGTGAGAGGGGCTGACCAGATCAGCAATAACAAGGGACGTTGTTTTTCGACCTTGTACATGGCGTGCAGACGAAACCCACAGGGAACAGGAGAAAATGTGAAAGGCAAAAAGGCAGACAGTTCTAATATAGCCGGGCACAAGCAGAGTCTGGAAAAACAAAGTCACAGTGTAACGTGTGCAAAAAGGCATCATGGCAGCCAGGCCTAAGCTAACGTAGCAATGTAGACAATGAGGCCACAAACCACACTACACCCTCCCCTGGTCACTCCATAGGCCAAGACATAGGACGAAAACAGAGTTCAAATAGATGGAGCAGAATGTAAACGTCTATTTACGAAAAGTCCCCACGAAGGACAGGGAACGAGGGGGAAAAAAAAAATGCATGATAAAAAATTCCGCACGGGGCCAGAAATCAGGGCACCAAAAAAAAAGAAAAAATCCAGAAATGCAATTCGTTGAAAGGGAAGGTCCCTAATCCAATAGAGTGTAGGTACAGAATACTGCCACACCTTCCAAGATGACATCATTGGTATCGTCTGAAAAAAGAGACGCCATCCAGTTCAACAATTCAAAACTGCATTCATGTTCCTCATAATAGGGAGCAGTGATCAGCAATGCGGGACAACTTGCGTGATACTCTACATAACTTTGTTGTAGGAGATTCTGGGCAGCCGCCCAGATATCCCATTGCGCCAATATTCCAAGTGCAGCCGCACGCGCCATTAAGCCAGCTCCGGAAAACAGTCCCGTTCATGGGCCTCTAAGGGACCCATCAACTGGCCAAAATCCGGGTCTGACAGAGACGTATTGGAGAGGCAAAAATCCAAGGACCAAGAGAAAGGACATTGTATGCAAGACATCACAGGTTGCACGCAAGTGAAATAAGCAAAGCGAAAAGAAAGTCTATTCGACACACTGAGTGTCGCTAACGGCAGGTTGCCGAAGCTGAGGAGCATGCGTTCACGGAGCATCCGGAGACGACCTTGGTCGAGTAGGTCCCCAGGAAGTGCAGCCATTTCGCAGCAAACAAACCAAAAGTAATATACCAGCAGCTAAGGCTAGGAGCAACGGGAAGCCGCCAAAGACGCTGGAAAAAATAGAATGAATAAAAGCTGGAATTACACCAAATATAGTTTGAAAGGAGGTAACAAGGCCAGAGCCCACAACTTTAAAAAAGTGCACAAGACCTTCGGTGTTAGATGCATTGAAAACACGGTGAATTAGCTCACCGAAATGTTGTGGGAGGTTTGTGTTCAAAAGGGCCTGTATCTCACTGTGAGTACTAGCCACCTGGAGGATGAAGGTCTGCCGTGCGGATGTGAGCATAACCTCCTGGTTCAATAATAGCGCCTTTATTCTGCTCAATTTATTGAAATTCGCCTTCAAAGTCGGAATGGAAGGCCAAATGGAACTATCTATCATATCCTGCGGGGGTGGAAAAAGCACATTTTTGCAGCACACTACACGGTGGGAAACTGTTACAATATAGGGAATGCCTGCCTGCATACCACTGCAGTCTTGATTATTCAGAAGCAGATAGCTACCATTTGCAAGCACAGTGAAAGTAGGCGATATAACAGGAGCCCGAATGCCTTTCAAAACGCAAGCAAGATTCGGAGCCGAAACATTACAAGCCCCGTGCAATTTAATGTTTTTACAAATTAGTGAATGACCCACTGTAGAATCGCAAGACTCCCCTGTGAGAAAAACTTCTTTTCCGTCCCTAAGGCATCTGTACATAAAAGGCAGGGACCAAAGTTCATGCAAGAAGGCACTGCCTAAAGGCTGAAAACGGCCAACAGGATAATGTTTCATGCAGGAACTGAACTCAAATAAAGAAAAAGGCAAAGCGATAACCCCGTGAACTAGCCACACCGCAGAGTCCAACTGCGCCACAGAGAATGGTAACGGTTCTATCTTCTCGATATGTAATAAAGAGTGTATGTTGCATCTTTCAAGGACATGAATTGCTGTTTGTCAGTTAAATTAAACAGCAAGAATAAGGCAGTCGTCTTTAAAAAATGCCAAGGAACTTTACCCATTTTTAGTGTTTGCAAAGTCCATGCAAACTGCATTACTGAACGCAATTGATTTTGACCATGATATAACACAGACACATCGGGGCCGATTCTGATGCGGGTTGGAAAAGCTTCTTGACCGAATCGGTTGGGAAATTGTGTCCGACCCACTCGGATCGGGAAAGTCCGACCGGCGGAGTAGGATGCATCCGGATGCTTCCAGATACGATTTGGTTGAACTCCCATTGACTTCAATGGGAACATTTGTTCCTAACCGCATCAGAATTGGGCCCTCGGTCGGGAAGACACGTTCCCGATCCAATTTGGAAGGAGCAAATGCCGTTAGGAGGCCTTCCTAACCGCATCAGAATCAGGCCCTCGGTCGGGAAGCTTTTCCAACCCGCATCAGAATCGGGCCCATCATCTTGCACAATATCAACAACAGAGGAAACAATATTCTCTAATGTGTAAATGCGGGAAGATAGGGTATTAATACTATTGTCAACAACAGCAAGCACTTTTTCTAGATTTGCTTGATCGATTTCCCGGAGACGGGAAGCAGCTTCAATTTGTGAAAGCTTCCAGAGTTCATTGTAAGTTTCATAAATGAATCTCTTAGGGAGAGGACCACGAGGCCCCAGAACAAAATCGGACAGATCAATGTTGCCTGATAGGAGGGATAAATGTTGTTTTACAGAATCTAATGAAGAGTGCTGCAACCACTGTTTACACAATTTACCAACAGAATATGTTGTAACAGTACGAGAGTCAGAAAACCTCGGATCTGGCCTATCCTGTTTGTAACCAGGAGCTGAGTCATGAAAACACAGTTGGCAGGCATTTGATGCTATGGGCCAAGCCAACCAAGGTGACTGAACAATTGTAGAGGTATTAAACAAATTGTTTTGAAACAAAGCTTGCAAATTGGCAAGGGAAATATTGAAACGGAAGCTATCGTTGGGAGTTGAAGACAATACGGGAATGGAGGGTGCATTCAATTGTTTGGAAATAGCCAAACCCCAACAAGTTGTTTGATAGATCGTACGATTTAAAAACAAAATTTGGGCCTGGGTGAGGCAAGCACGGTGTAAGGCTTCTGTGCTGCGTACTTGCCATGACTTGGTGCCCCAAATAAATTTTAAGTCAATGGTTTTCAGCCAGTGCTCATAACCACCCACGGCTAATGCGTTCAAGAAGGAACCCGAATATAGCAATTTGGTGTGGGTCAACATGATCTTCTGAGTGGACGAAGTGTTCAACTTAAAATAATAGGACCCAGGGTTTGATCTATCAAAGTCTGTAAAGTAGGTCAATTTACCTCTAAGAGTTTGGGAGCTACCTGGCAAAGGGGTCGGACAATGTTCCCATTGGGTGTAATTAAAAGGACCCCGAAGAGTACTGGGTTTATGGAGAAAGTGGTTGCCCTAATGCTGGTAACAATATAAGTCAGCATAACCTGCAGAATTTAAATACAAATCTTCAGCATTAAAAGCAGCATAATATTTCAAATCAGAGAATAACGATTCAACGGCATGCACATCCCAATCGTCAGAATGAATATTACTTTTAACGACATCACCCATTGAAACACGGAGGACATTCGGTACATTAATAATCTCGGTTGGTCCATGAATTTGGAAATTTACTGCATCCCATACGATGCCATCAGCGACTGGGAAAGCTGAAATGTTCACTAATGTGTGGTCACGCTTCATGATGTGAGAGAAAGAATGCGGAGCCAAAGTTCCAGCGACACTGTTCACCGCAGAGCGTTCTGGTAAATAGTGACCGTTGATTAGTAAGAAAAAAACTGTCACAAAGCCAACGGACATGAACAGAAAAATTAGGCATAGTACCAACCAGATGTATGTCCAGGGAGGGACCAAAAAATTGTCTCTGAACCAGGATACAAAAATACTGAAGCTGGACGGGATAAGTGATGAGGTGGAAGCCGAATCAAAGGAAAAACGAGTTGGGCTCAGTGGTGTCGTAGGTAAATGAGCCACCGACTTGTTGGCGGGGTATGCATACTTGGTCTCCTCGTTGCAGGAGGAAGCCGGGAAGTCGAGCAGGCGATCAGGCAAAGCGACCATCTCAATGGCAACATCAGTGTCCGTGTAGGCTGGAGGGCCACAAACAGGAGTCCTAGAAATGGCTGGACATGAGACCGCAGGTGTTACGCTATTCAGGATCGGCCAGATGTTGTAGCTTGACATTGTCCACTGAGATGTATCTGTTGTCCTTGCGACCAGGAAGCGGTGGTAAGATGACTGTACGAGTACCCTTCAAGCCAAGGACTGGAACCGGTGCACGATATGAGGGGCCAAATTCTTATTTGTTCTCCACCTTCTCTCGGACCGGATCTCCAACCTTCGGAAGCCAGCCGGCAACCGGAATCTGCAGCACAGCGTCAGTGGCTGAAGGCAAGTGTTCGTTAGCAAGTTTGTCACGGGTCTCTTTTAAGTCCTGCAACATAGTAGAATGATTATCTACGTCAAAGATTGCGGTATTCGCCACCATGTCTAGACCATCAAGGTCTGGCACAAACATTTGGATGCCAAAGAGCATTTCGTATGGGGTTCGCCCACCCAGAGATCTTCTAGGGAGATTATTAAGTGCACGTTGTACGCTATACAAGTGGGCCAGCCAGTTCCTGCCAGTACCTAAGACTCTAGCTGTCAAGGATTGCTTTAAGTCACGGTTCATTCGCTCCACAATCGAATTACCCTCAGGTCTATATGGAGACGAAAATTGCACCCGCACCCCCAGTGACCCCATTGCGTCCTTGTACGCCTTAGAGGCGAACGCTGGACCTTGGTCGGAATGGAAGGTGCCACAGGCAAAAATTCCCACAAAGACACGCAAATCCCTTATGACATTTCGAGCGTCAACACTCCGTTGTGGCCAAACCCAGATGAAACGTGTGCATGAATCCACTGCAACTAAGATGTATTTTTTTTTTTTTTTTTAATTTTATTTTTCATTTTCATAATACAAAAAACATCATGCATTTCAGCAGTATACCTTGTACCTTCCATAGCCAAAATAAAGTGCACATCCCATATAGGTTAGAAATGTCAGCTTACAAGTACCCCAACTCTGCAATGCCACCATAGAAACCATGCCACACCCTTAAGCACTTCCCGTAAACCTCCATTATAAAGGGTAACATATCCATTACGAAGTATACTGGGTAAATCACAGTTGTGCCCGCAGCGTCCGACTAATACAGATTTCTTAACCCACCCCGGTCCGGTCAGTCTCACTCGGTGATACTATATCCACCCCCACACCCATCATATACTTACGGTACGGGCCCCAGATATCCTTCGGAGCACAACGTATCGGCATCAATGCATTGTAGTTGTCTGATTGTGTTGAGCAGTATGCTAAATCTGTCTCCCATTCCTGAATAGTGGGGAGGGGACCTCTCATCCATCTCATTGCCACTCGCCTTTTCGCCAGCAAGAGGCCAAGGGCAGTTAGCTTACGCACTCCCTTCGGTACTTGTTGAACAAACCCCAACAACGCAACCAGTGGCGTCTCCGGCAACACACAATCTAACATTTTAGAAAGGATCCCATAGACTGCACCCCAGTAAGCACGCACCCCGGGCAATTCCAAGCCAAGTGTGTAAAATTAGCAGGTGTTGCGGCACATCTCACGCAGGTGTCATCCTCCCGAAGCCCATATCTGTATAGCCGTGCAGGCGTATAGTATGTTCTGTGTATGTATTTAAAATGTAGCAGACGATGCCTGCCATTCAAGGAAACAGACTTAACTGAGGCGAAGCACCAGGCCCACTGAGCATCAGTAATCACAATACCTAATTCCTCCTCCCAATCTGACTGAAATTTTTGTCTGTTCTGGGAGCGAGGGCCTTGAAATAGAGAATACAGCATGGTTATCCCGCGTTGCGGGATTGCGACTGTAACAGGTACGTAAGTGCTGGCAGCTCCACCGGGACTCCCATGTCGACACCCAGCAAATCACGGAGGGCACTGCGCAATCTGTGATAATTAAATGCGTCGAGCGCCGTCACTCCCTGCGTCTGTTCAGTCACCTGCGCCCAAGTTTTTACAACCCCTTCCGCAAAGAGATCCCCCATGCAATGAATCTTTAACTTCCTCAGGGTGTTCATTATCGTTTTATCCTCTTTATGTGGCAGCCAATCACACCACCCGATCGGGAGCGTAGGAGAGTAAATCAATGTTAACTGATGCCTACGAGCTATTTTAGTAAACTGGTGCCCGGTGCAGTTGACTGGATCTATAGTGCGTAAAGAGATCCGCGCCGCTCCTGTCAGCAGGCGGGGCAAGGCAGCAGGAGATACCATGTTGTGTTCAAGAATGTGATGAGGTGTATGCATGGGGTCATGCAGCCATACATGTGCATGCACTGCCTGGGCAGCCCTGTAATACTGCTCCATGTCTGGGGCATTTAATCCCCCTCCGAATAAGGTTTTGTTAGAGCTTCCCACTTTACCCGCGGCTGCTTCCCAGCCCAGACCAAGCGGCTCAGCAATGTGCGCAGAGTATTAAAAAGGACTGAGGCAGGCCTATAGGTATGTTGACAAACAGAAACAAAAAACGGGCAACACCACCATCTTAGTCAGTGCCACACGCCCTACCAATGATAGTGGTAACTTTATCCATTTTTCTACCGCATCCGACAATTTCTGTACCGCACACCCATAGTTTTCAGACAGTATCACCTCGGCGTCTGTATGTATCTTAATACCCAGGTACCTCACCGGGTCTGCAGTCCACTCTAGTGGATAAGGCGACTGCACCGGTACAGTGACAGGGGTCAACGGAAAAAGCAAGGATTTACCCCAATTGATAACAAGCCCCGAGTGCTTGCCAAAGCGCTCCACCTCCTGCAGCATCGGAGTTAGGTTTTGTTGTGGATTCCGAATATACAACAAAGTATCATCCGCATAGGCGGCAATAATAAGATTATAATTTGGGGAACGTATACCCCTGTGTGCGTGATATTCCCGCATAGCGCACATTAAGGGCTCAGCCACCAGGGCGTAGAGCAGGGGGAGAGGGGGCACCCTTGTCTCGTGCCCCTAGAGATGCCTATTCTCCGTGACGTCAGACCATCAATCCTCACCTTAGCCATGGGGTCGGTATAAAGCACTTTTATTAAATGTAGGAAGATATCCCCCACTCCCATTTTACGCAGGACAGCATACAAAAACCTCCATTCGACTGAATCGAACGCCTTTTCGATATCAATAAACAGGGCCGCCGCCTCAGTCTGTGGATGTACTCGCGCTATAGTTCCAAACAATGTCCGAAGATTACTAGACAATGACCTACCCGGGACAAACCCCGTTTGTTCCGGGCCGATCAGTCGGGGCAGCAGGGGGCTAACCTATTCGCCAACACCTTTGCGAACAGTTTCGTGTCGGTATTCAGGAGGGAGAGCGGTCTGTACGAGGAACATTCTGCCGGGGCTTCCCGGCTTAAGTAGTAAGACTATGATAGCCTCCCCGCATTGACGGGGGCATTGTCCCCGTGCTTACCATCTCTTCAAAGAGATTGACCAGGTGAGGGAGCAGTCTGTCAATATAAGCCTTATAAAAGGCCACCGTCAGGCCATCCGCCCCCGGGGCCTTCTCACTAGGCATATCCTTCAACGCCGCTGTAATTTCAGTAGGCCGGAGTGGACCAATAAGCCTCTCCCTATCACTATTGGCCAACCACGTCATGGCTATGTGAGCGAGATAGTCATCGTCAGATTCCTGAGTCGCTGCCTCCCTGGAGGTGTATAGCCCAGAATAGTATTCAGCGAAAGCCTCCAGTATGGCTGGGGTATCGTCCACCAGTGCCCGCTCCGCATTATATACCTGTGCTATAGAGGTATGTTCTCTGGAAGGCCGAACAGTCGCCGCCAGCGTAGCACTAGGCCGGTCTCCCTCTGAATAGGATCGGGCTACTGCATACTTCCCCAGGTGTCTGACCTCCTCTTCCGCCAATCCCTGATATTCACTGATTTTGGCACGAATCTGTGCTAATACTTGAGGGTCCCCCGTGTCCAGCAAGGCGGCCTCCAAGGTACGGAGCGTGTCCTCGACTTTAGAGATTTGTGTGCGTAGTGATTTGAGTACCCCCGCATGTTTGGAGATAGTTACCCTCGTATGTAAAGTTTAAACGTTTCCCACACTACACCCATAGTGGGAACACTCCCCAGGTTCGTGCTAAAGAATTCGTCTATCGCCTCGCCTAATTCCGCGCGGAACACTGCGTCCAATAAAGAATACTGCGGGAACCGCCATGTATGTCTGGGGGATCCAACCACAGGGAGTTCCAGGACAATACTAACTGGGGAATGGTCCGATAGCGTCCTGGCCAAGTGCTGACATTCTCTAATGGAAGGGATCAATGACATGGAGGCAAACCAATAGTCGATTCTGGTATGGGTGTCGTGTGCTGCCGAGTAATGGGTATATCCCCTACCCTGGGGGTTCAACTGGCGCCAGACATCCCTAAGCCCCTCAACTCCAACAATATGCGCCACTGCACTGGCAGCACGTGAAAGGGGTCGTGGCGGGCCCTTCGACCTATCCAAATTGGTGTCTTGAATGCAATTAAAGTCCCCACCCCACAGAATTGGTAAGTGTGAGTGTTTCATAATCTTAACATGTAAGGAGTGATAAAATTGTGGGTCATCATAATTCGGCCCATACACCCCTACCAAGAGTAAACTGAAATGATCTTTGCGACAACGCGCCAGCACAAAACGGCCCCTGGATCAACATCAACAGCTTGTACATGTATACCGGAATTCCTACGTACCCAAATAAGCACGCCTCTAGCATGTGTCGTGAACCCAGCTGCAATACACTGGCCTTTCATGCGTCTTTGGGATAACAGGCCAGTCTGCGGGGAGAGGTGTGTCTCCTGCAGGATAGCCACATCTGTGTCATGTCTAAGCAAATAAGCCACCACTTTGCGTAGCTTCCTTTGGTCATTGAGACCTCTGACATTCCAGGTTAGGAAGCGAACCATGACTGGACTACCCCTGGCATTGGTCATGAGCAAGGTCGTCTATGGGGGCTGACGTGTGTAAATGATGTGCCTGAATCCTTCCCTAGGTTTATGGTATCTTTGTGAAAGCGTTTTTCTAGACTGAAATGCAATTCTAAACAATCCCCCCCACCCTCCCACACCATATCTAACAACTCGAATATGGCAGCCTCCGTCCCCTCCCACCCCTCCCCACACCCTCCCCATTTTTACTGCCTGCCAACCGGGCAGGAACCCCAAATTCAAAACCCATGTGGAACACACCCTGGGGCAATGGCCGAACAGGCCCTCAATCGCAAATGAGGGGCCGACATTGCCCAAGTAATATCATGCCATCAAGACTTATCTTCAGACTGAGCAGTGGTATTGCATATCATACTGGAGTCTCATAAATATATCAAAAGAACTGACCCCGTGGGTCCCCATCCGGAAGAAAGGAACACCTATCAACATGCCATTATGAACAAAGTGCCACATACAAGCTATGACGGCGGTGAGGACAATAACTCCGCACGCAACTCAGTGTCTTTCTCCATGTCAGCCGATGAAACACCGCCTTCCGCACGTTCCGGCGGAGGCCTATTCGCCCTCTCTGCGCTGTAATTTTTGAGTTCCTTCTGCAGCACACTCGGATCTGCGTAGAATCTGGCTTTACCATCAAAGTTCACCTTCAGGCGTGCCGGGTATAACATCGCATAGTCCAGCTGTAAGTCTCGCAACTTTCGCTTCACCGGTCCAAACTTCTTACGTGCCTCCTGGACTAACTGAGTAAGATCTGGAAAAAGGGACAACACTGAACCTTCATATTGGAGAGTTTTCAGCTCTCTGGCACGCCTCAATGCAGCATCTCTGTCCCGATAATTCAATAGACGAATTATCACTGGGCGCGGAGGCGCGCCCGGCGGAGGTCGCGGTCCGAGCGAGCGGTGTGCCCGCCGACTATAAAGACGTCTGAGAATGTATCACGTCCCATGAGCTGCACCAAAAGCTTCTCCATAAAGGATTCCATGGGGCCAGTGGAGGTTGTCTCTGCAAGACCCAAAAGGCGAACGTTATTACGCCTTGAGCGCGCCTCCAGGTCTTCGGCCTTGTCTCTCAGCACCGATAGAAGCTTCTCCACTTGTTTTTGTGCTGTCCCCATCCCCGTCTGGGTATCCTCGGCATCAGAGATTCTGCGCTCCGCCAAGTCGATGCGCTCCTCATGTTTATCCACCCTTTCCGCCATTCTGTCCAGGCGGTATGTGAGGGAGTCCATTTTAGCGTCAATGGAAGTAAGACTACGCTGCATCGCCCCCAGGATTTGTCTAATATCTCCATCAGGGTCATTATGGTCAGCAGCGCGATCAGCCATCCCCGCATCGGAATCCTCCTCCCTGTGCCTGGAAGATTTACGCTGGTCAAATTGGAGCTTGGACTGTGTTTTGTCCGTTTTCCCCATGGCCCCCGCCACCTGAAGCAGTACGCGACGCGCACTGGGGGGCACCAATATACCTCCTGCCCCAATGTCAATGACACCTACTCTCCCTTACGGCTGTTGCTGAATCTGGCAAGCGTCCTGGGGAGATCTCCAATGCACCATGCAAGTGCCAGACTATTTGCACAATGCGTTCAGGGCAGGGACCAGTCCTCCACGCCGACACAAACTCAAGCGGCACACTGCATCCAGGCGCCCCAGGCACACTCAGCCCTGCGTGTCAGTGACGCCGCTGCCATAAAATATGCCCTCGGTGCACTACGGGACCGCGCTCCACCGGACTCCCGGCGCGCAGGCAGTCCGCTTCGGCCCCACCACGCACTCCGCGCGGTCCGCTCGAGACAGGCTGAGGGCAGGCCAGTTAGGGGCTCCGATATCTTCGCGGGAGCTTCCCGCACGCTGATCCTGTCGGCGCCACGGGCCGCGCCGCAGCGGCGTCCGACTCACTTGTCCACCACCGCCGCACCAGACTCACCGGACCGGATCAGCAACACCGGTTAGTCCCACTTCGCTGCGATAGGGTCCGCCCGATCCGCCAGGGAGAGCAAAGGCAGCGGCGATGTGCTGCAGACGAAGCCCGGCCCAATCCGCCGCAGGCCCCTCACACGCCTCGAGGCGCTCTAGGCAGTCGCAGTCTCGCGCAGGTAGACCCAATATCGCAGTACGGCCAAACTCCCAGTACGCCGCTCGCAGCTGTTCCAAACCTCGGACGGAGGTGCACCACCAGTTACACTGCCGCTATCACACAGGATTAAGCCATCTGCTGTCTCGATGGCGCTAAATAATGTAGGATATTACGGGCGGCTGCCGGAGCTCTCCTAGACTGCGGCCATCTTAGAGCCAGGCAAGCCACGCCCCCAACTAAGATGTATTTATATGCAGTGTCAGAAGAAAATGGACCGCAGTGATCCAGGTAAACACACTCAAAAGGTTTGTTAGAAATGCAGAACTGTCATTTTGCGACCAAAAGAATAAGTTGTCATTGAAGGATTGAACACAGTAGTAAGAATTGCATACAATAAGTGTAGTCACGTCTGGATTCGCGAACTCAAGTGCGAGCACCAAAGCACGCAGCTCGGCCAATTGTGCAGTACTGTCTCCTAGTGCCTGTGTGTGCACTACACTTGACTTGAACTCTCCGTTCACCATAGTACCTGCAACGATGGCACAGGCTGCGGAATAAGCATGCTTAGAACCCGTGGCCGGTTGTGCCGAACCATCGGTGTAAATAATACACTTGTACTCCTCAAGCGGCAGCAAAGACAGAGGAGGAGGATGAACAAACTCATACTGTAAGAACTCCTGTGTCTGAAGAGAGGAATCAAAAATAAAAGTGACATCCGGGGACGTCAAAGATGTAGCCCATTGTATCCAACGGGGGTGCAAAGCCTTAGAGTTCGGGACACTTGCCTTCGTCACTGCCTCAAGGGCAGGATATGGTGTTACCACCAAAATGCGTTTTCCCTGTGCCAGTGCGCGTTCCTTCAGAATCGCCATTTGCACTGCAGTCAAAACTTTCTCCACAGAGGAAAAGCGCAACTCCGCTGAAGTGTAAAGATGTGACTTGTATGCAATCGGTACTGTGTCACCTTCGTTAAAGGTTAAGTACGTGAAACCCACTGCCCCTGGCACAATTCTAATCACCAGGTTTGTGTGGTTATCACGAGTCAGCAAGAACTTAGATTCAAGTAGATCAGACTGCAAAGAGTGCAGTATAGAGGAATGCTCAGGAAGCCAGCATGACTTTGAAAAGTTGGGCTGTATCAAGGCATATAGAGGCTTGATACGCTGGGCATATTCGGGAATGTAAGTACGCCCGAAGTTTAGAAATCCCAGTAATGACTGAAGCTTCTTCAGGGTGGTTGGAGGGCGCAAAAGGGCGCACTTCTCCAAGAAATGGGGAGCTAAGCCCCTACCTTCGTTGTTGAGCTCATAGCCCAAAAACAAAACGGTCAATTCTGCGATGTGAGATTTGGCAAAATTAAATTTGTATCTTAATACCGCAAATTCAAGAATAATGCGGTCCACACGTGAAAGATGCGGCCATAATTCGTCGTCAGTCAGATAGATATCGTTGACGTACGAACACGCATCTGGGTCTATGCTGTCCAACAAAGAGACAACACAGGCGGCGAAGACACCCGGGCTGTTCTTGTAGCCCATGGGCAAACACCGAAATTTAAATGGTTTCCACCGGAAGTGAAAGCGCTCCATTGGCTGCACTCCGGGGACAAATTGTGCGTGTAAAATCCATTGGATAGGTCAAGTGTCGTTTTATATTTTTTACGAACAAGACTGTCTACAAGCGCAGAACTGGGGGTATTTTGTACCGCAAAGGTCCGACAATGAGAGTTCAAATGTCGGTAATCCAAAACTAGGTGGTACGATCCCTCGGGTTTAGAAACCGCAAAAAGGGGATTATTCATTGGTGATACGCATTTCTCAATTACTCCTTGATATTCTAACTGTGTCAGAATGTCTGAAACGGGACCTTTAGCTTCTCGCCGGATGGGATATTGGGGTTGGGGCTGTGGCAGAGACCGCAATGGTATATCATGGGGTGGAGAATTCTCATCCCAGCCCACGTGATTACGGTATAGCGCTGGAGCCAGGGCCCCAGCCCATTCAGCTGCGAGAGCGTCCGCTTTGTCCTTGGGGACATGACGAGAAAAGCTCGGAAGGATCACCTCCTCCCCTCTACGAGCAGCAAGTACGAATGGGGGCTGCCAATCCGCCTCTGCCAACAAAATATCGTAAGAAGAGGTCAGATTCTCCCAAAAAATCCTTTTAATAACACGCTCAATGTCACCTTCTATTTGAATGACAATATTAAATAGTCTGTCAGGGGGTGCCACTCGGGTGTCAGCTGTCTCGACAGTAATGAATGTGTCAGTTGCTGTCGCCTCCACATGAGGACGCAGTGCCTCCCGCACTATGGTAACTTCCGCTGCGCTGTCTAGTAGCGTCACTGCCCACGTCCTATTCGGGAGTCTCGTTCTCACCGTCTGTGGCATACCTCGCTGTTAATGCTGCAACTTTTTTCTTCTGAAACTGTGGGCGAGAACGTGGAAATTCTTCTGGTTTCCCTCGGATTGGTTGTCGAGGCTGGTCTCGTCCCTGTGGGGCCTCACGACCCCTGCCTCTATCTTGGCGATCTCCTCCACCAGTCTGGGAGGTCGATGGTGCCTGTGAAGAACGAGGAGAACGCGGGTCAGGGACTTGAAATCTATCTGGAGATTTAATTCTCGCTCTGTCGCGCAAATCATAAGTGCGTTCAGAAGATATGGAAACCGGGGATGCGGCACGCGACCCCGTTTTTGATTGTTGCTTACCCTGTTTTTTCAACCTCCAGCTCTTTTTAGTAAAGAACGGTTTCTCATCTTTCTCAGACTGAGTTTTTTGTTGTGGCTGTGACTGAGTTTGCGTTTTAGCAAAAGGCTTTACTCCCAGACTATTGCGGCCAATGGTTTTATACGCCTGTGCAATAATTTTAGGTAATTCGCGTGGCTTGTTCGGCTCTGGGACCAAAGCCAAAGCATTAGCGACTTGAAAGTTGACTGCATCGCCCTTGACGTTCGCAAGGATTAGATCAGCCACCACATCGAACACTCCCACCAGTCCCATCCCCAATTCCACAGCCGCTTCATGGCCATGTTCATCCTGCACTCGTTTAATTACAGAGGGGAGTACTGTCATGGAAGGAGTGCCGAAACACTTCGCATATACTGCTGCGAATACCTTGCCCCAGTTGTTGCATTCTGCCAACTCGGAAATTAAGTCTTTCGGCAAACTAATCGTTAAAATCCTGTGTTTTTCCACAGGAGAAGTATTTGGAAAAACTGCCTCCAGCTGGTCAAATTTTTCTGCAAGCCAATAAGGCAAATCATCCTTATTTTGTGGGCGCTTGCCCATCACCGAATTAACCATGACGGGACTTATGGTTACACCGCCCTGTCCAGCTGGATGCACTGCAACTCCAGGAGGGGCTCCCTGGATGTTGCCTGTAACATATTGTACTAAAGCTCTGTGCACACGGATTAAAGACATATGCATCGCGCGCAGTTCATCAACCGCAAGCGTCAAATAACTCGGATGTGGGGTATACCCGGCCAAGACTGGCCAAGTGGCCCCATCTATTGATAAGGGGCCTAAACGAACCGGAATGACCAGATGTGGGAGGGCGCCATTAAACCAAATACGGTGTTGCCATGCCGTAAGTGGTACTTCAAGAGCCTGATAAGGCCGATAAGCATTGGGCAGGGCAGTGGGAGCGTACACATGAAACAAATTGTCCGCTCCTTCCACTGCCGGAAAAGTGACCCAAGAGTAAAACACCTCAAAGTGGTGAGCCGGGTCAGCCTGCACCACAAAGATGAGAGCGACACCCGCGTCAGGCACTCCATAAGCCAATAAGTGAGCCCGGAGCGCAGCGCGGCTATGTGCCGGTATATTTATATCCGCCATTAAGACCAGAAATGATCGACAACCTAATGTGAGGCAGCACAATATAGGGTTAACATAAACACCTTTTAATAACTTCAAGCTTGAAAGAACCTATAAAAACATCAATATAGGAGGTATCACCCTCACACACGTTTCCGGAAGCATATGCGAAGGGTGTTGTGGACAAGCACAAGCACTACTCAAGCGTCTCGCAGATAAGAAGCCCACCACGTTGGTGGCGCCATGTTGTAGGGATTCTGCACATATACAGAGCTATGCACAGGATAATAGGACCTCGGAGTATAGTGGTGAACCAACCATGCACCTTAGTACCCACAATCCCAATCCGACTAGCTTTAGCGTCTCATTCGCAGCGAAGCTACCAATGATTAGACAACCCAGAACACGGTCTCTCTCAGGACTCGCGGGAGCAAGAACACTCTTTCATAACTCACTCATACTTATCCACAACGTGCATAATAAGAGACACAGTATAGTTTAAAATGTTTATTTCAACTATCGTGCTCTAAGATACAGTACACGTGCCAGTACTATCAGCATAATGCATAATGATAAAATAAGAAGCATAGTTACAATTCCATAGAATACAAACGGGGACAGCATTTTATAAAGACCGTGGATATAGGGCTATATGGCCTTACCACCCTCCTCATGCTATTAACTAGTTTATTATAAAAATAGAAGACCTCTGGGCTTTGTCAGGCGGACCCCCATACCTCAATATCTAGATGCAAGGTTTACATCATCAGACAAGCACAGCTCTTCTCCCTGGAAAGGTTTTTCTCCAAGTGCCACCAACAGGGAGATCACAATATTAAAAGCACCCGAATTTCTCCAATGCAGCTGTATTTCATGTTATGTCTAAGTGAGAGGGGCTGACCAGATCAGCAATAACAAGGGACGTTGTTTTTCGACCTTGTACATGGCGTGCAGACGAAACCCACAGGGAACAGGAGAAAAGGTGAAAGGCAAAAAGGCAGACAGTTCTAATATAGCCGGGCACAAGCAGAGTCTGGAAAAACAAAGTCACAGAGTAATGTGTGCAAAAAGGCATCATGGCAGCCAGGCCTAAGCTAACGTAGCAATGTAGACAATGAGGCCACAAACCACACTACACTCTGAAAGGTCACTGGAAGATTTGGGCAACACAGTGACAGTTTATAAAGTTCTCTTTTACTCAAAGGTTACATTAAATTCGACTTTGGCATATAGTCAGATTTAATATAACAACTCTTTTGATACCTTGAAGTACCAACTTTATTAATAGCATTTGGGAGTAAGCACAGCTGAGTTGTCAACATGTAATCCTGTACTTGCCAATGGGGCTACTAGCCTTTTCACAGTAAAAATTATAATTGGGGTTTGTACTGTTTGGACATATGAAAACAATGCCCTACTTTTCAATATACAGCACACTTCCTTAGGACTCGATAGCGCCTACCCTAGAAATGACTCAAATATATGAAAAAGAAAGGTTTGAGCTTTGTCATTAGCTTAAATGGCAAAGTCAAGTTAGCAGTTTCAAACTGCTTTGCCATTCTGCGATGACAAGCTGCGAGACATGCTTCACTTTGTCATACTCATGGTGGCACAGTAAGTGCTCCAGCCATTAGGGACAACTTAACTTACAAGCCCTGGGTACCCCTGGTACCATATACTAGGGACCTATGAGTATGTTAACTTATGCCAGTTGGATATAGGCCAATCAAACAAACACATTTAAGGGGAAAAAACATGCACTGAGGTCTCGTTAGCAGGCCTCAGTGCACTCTCAGATTTGAAAAACCAGCAGCATCAGTCCAAAACTTTGGGGTTATCAAGCAGAAAGAATCCTTTCCAAACACAAAGTGTCTTCGAAGAACAGTAATTTGAGTTCTTTCTTGAAGGTGCTATAAGAATGGTTTGTTATTAAGGAAGGTGGAACGGAGTTCCAGACTTTTGGGGTGTTTCCTGAAAAGGACTGGTATAGCATGCATGATTTTCTAAAGGTAGGAGTTTCTAGTTGGAGAGTTAGTGCTTCAAGTGGTCGGTAAGCAACAGAAACAACACATATTTGAGATAATTAGCTTGCTGAACCTCCATGTATGACCTTGGGTAAAATGCATGTCAGCTTGAGAAAGGATCTGAGGCCAGATGTATGAAAGGAATTTGCGATTTCAAATCCTACGATTCACAAAATCACTGGGTTTGTGACCTCAAAACTACGTTTTAGCGGAAATAGTGTCTAAAAGCACTAAGCGCCACTAGCTGTCTTCTGGTTGTGTTTGACCTGTTGCTGTCGATGCGAATAGCAGGTCTCACCAGAGCTTCACATTGGCAGTCATCACAGGCAGAAGAATCTTGGCACAAACGGGACCGCTCGCTGTCACGAGGAGCCCAAACTTCAAGATTTTTACTTTTTTTTAGAAGGAGGTCACTCTGATGCGAGCCAAGGGTCCAGGGCCTGAGGAGGCACATCTTGGGGACCAGGGACTTACTACAGCAGAGGCCAGCGGGCCTCCGGCAGGTCCAGTTTGAGGTCCATGTAGGTCCTGTTGTAGCAGGTCAGCTGGGTAGTTGCAAGGAGGCCTTTATACTTTTTGTGTCCCTATAGTGCACACAGGAGGTCAGACAACTGTCACTCTATTTAGTCTGAGATGAAGGCATGCAGGTCCAGTCTTCCGTCTCAGACAGCTAGGCAGTCCTTCAAGCAGGAGGGAAGCCTGCTTTCAGCAAGGCAATCCTTCTTCTGTAACTTCTACAGATCCACGGGTGTTCTGATGAGTGGCTCTGGAGGTCAAATATTTATACCTGGTGCCAGCCTTTGTGTGGGGGACTGCCTGTCCTAACCCCACATCTGGTTCTGGAAAGCTCTTCCGCTTCCCCTTCAAGGCTCCAAACTGTTTGGGGGTGACAAAAAGCAGGGTAGGCCTGGAGTCAGGTTCCTTTGCGTATTTGTAGGAGGCAAAGCCCTTTGAAAGCTAAGCCCCCTTTGTGTTACTGTCTGGAAGCAATACACAAATCCTAACAGCAGAGCCATTCACAGTCATGTGACCCAGGACATTGGCAGAAGGCACAATTGGTTGGGACAAGAAAATGCCAACTTTCTAAAAGTGGCATCTTCAGAATTGTGAATTAAAATACAACTTTACCATTAAGGAGGATTTTAAATTACAATTCATTTGAGCGTAAACAGCATATATCTATCTTCTCACAATCCAAGGTTATTAACTGTAATAAGGTAATCCAATGTTAGTCAATGAGAGAGATAGGCATTACAACAGTGAAAAGCGACTTTAGGAGATTATCACTGCAAGGACATGTAAATCTTAAGTACACATATCCTATTTTTTAAATACAATGCACCCTGCATTATGATCCTTTAGGGCCTACCATAGGGGTGACATAAGTATTTACAATGAAGGTTTAGGCCTGGAAAAAGGTTTATATTGCCAGGTCGAAATGGCAGTTTAATACTGCACTACAGGCTGCAGTAGTAGACCTGAGACATGTTTCAAAAGGTTTCCTTAAGTGGGTGACACAATGAGTGCTACAGGTCCACTAGTAGCATTTAATTTACACCCTGGCTACTTGTAATACAGTTTACTTGTGACTTACAAGTAAATTAAATATGCCAATTAGATGTGGACCATGTTTCAGGGAGAGAGCATAAGCATTTTAGCACTGGTTAGCAGGGTAAAAGTGCACAGAGTTCGAATGCCAACAAAAATGGGTTCAGCAACAGAAGGCAAAAAGCTGGGTTTGACCCTGCAAATAGGACCAGGTTCAACACAATGTAAGAATAGTTAGCGACTACAGTTCCGGTCGCAAGACATTGATAGGTACTGAAAAATCAAAAGAGCTGGTATGTGATTCACAAAGTGGAGGGGTAGCTATTTGGACCCCGTCTCTTTTAGGAATTGTGTTAGCAGCCTCAGGGGTTGGATAGGCTGTGGCCCAGAGAACCACAGCTTTCTCCTCTCTGATTGTTTCCTAAATGGAAAACATTTTTTTTTTAAAGCAGCACTAGTTTCTTCAAGGAGCTCGGACTGCTCTATAAAAGATCCATTTGGGAATGCAAACACAAGGATGGTGGTCTACTTTTCCTTCCAGGCCACCCTCCCTGTGCTTGTAGCCAATCACATGGGGGTTACAAACTGTGATCTGCCTAATTAATATTCATTATGTAGGTTGCGTAACTAGTGATTTTGCAACGTGACCTATTAATAGATGGGTCGCTTTGCTAATTCAGAGTCTGTTTTCAAAAAGTCGGTGTACAATTTGAGACACTTTTTGTGAACTGACTCTTAGTAGATCTAGTACCTAGCCTCTGTAGGTAGGTATTTCAGAGTGAGCAGTGTTGTGCTCTATTCTTTTTGTGGCTGACACTAATTGTGCTGCTGTATTTAAGCCTTCCTTTAGTGGGGGTCATATAGCTTATGCGAATGTTAGTCAGTAGGGGGTTTCCTTCGTCTATATTTCCTTTTTTATTTGTAACAGACAAAGTGCATGTTATTAGTGAAGTGGACTAGAAGATCAACCTATTTTAGCAAACCCGCTGCCTTGATAACTACATCTTACTTTTTCTCCCACACATCTGACAATCACTGAAATGTTTTGCAATACATAACAGTTATTTTAACTAAAGTAGTAGAAGACAATGCATTAATTCAGGAAAATGTCCAATAACGATATCAAATAATTCTCAATTCATGCAAAAGCTATTTATATCCCTCTACACATATCACGCACGTCCTCATTTGTTTTGGTCAAAGTTCAATAGTCCTGAGAGGTCACACAGGGGTCTTATGCAGCTTTAGAAAGTAATTACAGAAAGTAAGAAGCATTGACTTATCCAACTTATCAGTGAAAAAATATTGTGAGGAAATCTTTCCTGCAGCCGCATTAGATGAACTATCCCTGATAATGACATCCAACACCCCTCAAGCCCAGATATTAATTTGTGCTGGTGGTCTCCACCAGCATTTATTTCGGTCCGCCAGGACTCCCAGCCCTAGGCTGTTCCACGAACAGCTCACATCTCCGACTAGCATTAGGATCTGTTTAGGGTTTGGGCAAACACTTCACTCAGGGTGCAAGTTGAGGGTACACGAGGGTGTATGCGTCTACCCACTCTTTTCACAGGGTGGACGCCCTGTAGAAATGTCAGATGTGTTGGTCTGTCCCAGCATTTACACAAATAACTATTTCAATACTACTATTTTGTTTTATTTCTTTTATAGTGCTACTCATCCCAATGCAGGTTGTCAGAGCCCTTTACAACACATGTACACATCGGCAATAAATCATATGTGTGTAAATCAATGTGTAAGATTTATTATCTAAGACAGTGAAGGTTAAAAGGTTTAAGCCACAAGCTCCTCATAGCTCACTATGCTACATTAGGATTACAATTTATGAGCTGCAAGTAACAAAAATATCTCTTTGTCAAAAGCAGTAACACACATATGGTAAATATCTGTAATCTGCATGTTACATAACATGCTTTGCAGGAGACATATTAACCCTCTATGCTACTATGATTCAAAACTGGGACTAAACAAAACACAGATCTCTCCAGCAAATACGTTATCCTCCAGAGTTATTATAATATTATTATTATTCCCTGAGATTTAGTTGGCACACAGAAATCTCCGCAGCAGTTGTCTTAACCGCATAAAATAGTTTAAAATGCAGACTTTGAAATCAATTAAGCAGAACAGATTTACTGCCACGTTTCTCCTTGTTGCCAATTTCTTTGAGGCAGGCTTTTTTAAAATAAATGTATACGTTGAAGCCCAGATTTGGCGTTGGGGTTGCATCACTTTTTTGTCACAAGCCCGCCGCAAAATCTCATTTGTTAAATATTATAATGCGTTCAAATGTACCCATGATAGACATGCTATACATAAGTGTGAAGTCTTAAGATATGATATTACTTCTTGTGATGTCACTTCCTGTGTGGTCATGGGTTGTGATTCCACGTGCGGTCATGCGCTGTGATGTCACACACTGTCAAGTCACATGCCATGCTGTGATGTCACACGCCATGATGTCAGTTGCATACTGCCGAACTTGGTCAGTCGTCCCCCCCCCACTTATTTTTTAAGGACTTGTGCCATGACTTCAATGCAGTAAACCTTTTCCTCTGCCACTTTTTGATTGTGCCTTAAAGTTCTGCACTATTTTTTCTCATGGTCAAATATCTGCCAACCCTCCCCCCACATCCAAATAGAGATTGGCGCCATGTGATATAAATCCCAACTTTTCTTTTGAAGCATTGCTGCTCTTTCACCCTCTCCCTTCCAGTGCTATTAGACTCATTCCGAAACTGACTCAAAGCCTTCAGATGATATAAGTGCCTGACTTGCGAACAGGTAAGAGACCGTTACCTGCACCCTACACAGAACCATATGGTGTTGCTCATTAAGTCCGCTTGCGGGTTACTTTCAATGTCTCAGCCGTCTTGGAATATGTGTTCAGGGCTCTGACCTACCGCAGTTGTCTTCGTCTGCTTGATTCCCACAGTCATCGACACCGTTGCAATGCAGGAGTTGAGGCAAGCATTTTGTGACATTGCCGCATGGGAAATATCCAAGGAGGCACGTGCCATCAGTAGCGTCGACTTCGGAAGCATCACAGTAGTCTGTTGAAACAACAGAGGAGATACATATAGTAATGTTTTCTATCACAGTGTCTTACATAAAGAAAGAGACAAGATAAACTAGCATTTGCTATGCAATAGGTCTCGCATTCTTTTTAGAGTTAGAGCTATCGGCGTTGTAATGGAAATGTTTTTTACTTATGTGAGAGAGAGCACACGAGTGCGAAAGTGATCGAAAGTGAGAGAGAGATGGTATGTAGAGACAGAGTTATTTGTATATAAAATGAGAGGTAGAGGGAAGAGAGAGAATGAGATAGAGAGTGAAAAAGAGTGAAAGAGAGTGAAAGAGAGTTAGAGAATGGTAGAGTTAGACAGAGAGAATCTCAATATGCCTTGTCATCATTAATTGGAAAAGGAGTTAAAGTAACTGGAACAGAGAAAGGTATTGCAGGAGCACATTTGTCTTAATTATGCTAATGCAACCCAACCAGGAACTGAAGGGTATATGGTGTCTTGCTAGATCCACTAGGTTTTTAAATTTCACTGCTGCATACCATCCCTCCACTGAACTTTAACAATATCTTCAACCCCTCGGGCAAAATGAAACTACAAGGTATGCAGGACATCCATGAAACCAGAGCATTCTAGGGCAAACAAAATCATTGCACCCTGTGCGAACATGAACCCAAGAATGATGCAGTCAGTTGTAAAATCAGGGTACACTGTTGAAAACATGATGCTACAGTCAGTAAACCCTGAGGACTGACAAATCATGTGCAGTCAAAGACAATTCCTAATGTTAATGTAAACCAGGTTGGGTGAAAGCCAATGTTACGGAGGGTGTAATTTAAAACGAACAGCTTGGGGTCTTAAAAGTCATGTTCACATGCAGTTTTTCTCAGACACGCAAAACCAGCCTTGCCACTGGTTGCTGATGATCCTAAAATGGTAATTAATTCTGTTCCAACACAGAGCAAAGATACAACGTTTAATCGATACACAGTGTGGGCATATGATTGCACAATTAGGTGCCTGCTTGAACAGTGTAAAGTTTAAACACTCTACTGTATACACCAAAAAGCCTCATCTGACCACGAGGGAAAATAACGAAAACAGTCTATTTCACGGCAGTACCCATACAAATTCTATTGGGCTTTGGATGGCAACTTAGAATTTTAATTCTTTTGAAGTTACCACCATTTGCAGCATATTATAAATTGAGGGTGAGCAGTAGAACGAACATAAGATAAGGCAGAAATCTGGATGCACTTCTGAGAGATGATGTGTTCTAAAGTATACCGTGGGAGTCTCTTCAGACTATAGGAAAGAGTTACGGGATGATCTTGGTCCTGTTCTGCCATATGTGGAGGAGACTCGCGTAAAATGAAGGACTGTGCAGAGTACAATTATCTCCGTAGCAACACCTGAATGGACAATGCACCAAGCACATCTCCACCTCACCCATGACTTATACAATCACTGTGATATTTACACACTCGGGTTCCACATCCCAACTCTATCATGGTAACTTCCCCTGTAAACACAACCACCTCTGCGTCAGCCATGAGGTATTGGGCCTACAATCCTCCATCTCGTTCTCAAAGCCGTCAAAACAACCATGAAAACATATACCCTCAATAGCAGTCTCTTACTACTTTTAACTATAGCTGACTTCAAATTCTACTGATTCCACTATCTTTTTGTTTCAAACCTTTGTTTTGCCAAAATATTCTAGAGTGCCAAATAAAGCGATTTGACGTGTGTTGCTATGACTCATGTGTGACCTCTTACTTAACTAAAGCAGTGTATACAAAAACAAAAAAGGCAACCACCAATAATCGATGTCTGCTGTGAATAGGTTTGACTGAAATTTCTTTACTGTTAAGAATTACATTGTTGACCATTTCCTATTGCTTTGTCAAAACAACTTTGAAATGGTTTGAGATTAGACTCCATCAAGCATTACTACTCATCAAGCATGCCAACTACTCACAATAAGGAGTCCCAAATAAAGCAAAGTGGGTCTTGGCAGCCAATAACACATTCTCAAAAATGTTCAACAAACATCCATAACGTTGGGTTTAACTAGAATTTACCTTTTGATTAGAGGCATTGTTCTGAGATTTTACTTGCAATCACTGTCGCTAATACTTGGGGGTAGTGAGAATAGCAACAGACTTTCAATGCTACGTTAAGCATGTTTTGCAAATGCTTAACAAAAAGGTAAGAAAAATAAAATGCAAATAGGTGACCCAATATGGAAAAACTTGCTTTGCTACAACTCCTCCTTTTGGCTTGTTTCGAAGGTCACACCTTGATGACCAGCGGTGCATGGTGTACCATCACTAGTAAAATGTATTTTCAGCTGCACATTATGATTGCTTTAAAACCCATTTATTTCTTTCCATACTACACACAATGCAGAGTGCGCCAACACTTTCAAAACACAACAATGAAATATTTCAGCTTTGTTCCGCTCTAATGAATGATGTAATTTGATGCCGTTTTACTTTCCTTAATCATAGACAAAAACAAAGGGTCCGGAAAAAGGTGAAGCCAAAGTTTCCATCAATCATATGTGTAATTCACGATGCACATTTATGAATACTCACTGCCCTGCCACTACCCACAATATTTCAAAGGAATAACGGCTAGAAGTTGGGTTGCGTACTGCAAGGATAAAACCTGGGTGAGTTTTACAAACGTGATTCCACATTGTTGTCAGGTTTGAAACAGAAATCGGGGTAGGAGTGAAAAGCAAGCATGTGCTTGTTCATAGGCATGTAAATGGATAGTTGCTGAGCCTGTAGAATCTGAACATTTTTACCAAAGAGAGAGAAAAACAAGACATTCAGTAACCAATCCAAGGTCGTTACGCTTTCCACTTCTACTAGACTGTTTCCTTCTACGTGATTGGCTGCGAGCACCTAGGTGCCACTGCAAAGCTTTGCCCCATCTTATATGTAATTGTGGAACAGAAGACTTCCATTACAAGAGAAAACAAGCAGGACGCTCACATGAGCCAGCGATCCCAGTTGCTGCATGTATTTTAGGAATGCAGGCGGCCGCGCTGAGTGCAGGCAAGAACCAGCTATAAATAAACCAGACGGGAGGAAGGAGCCATCACAGCTCTACAGTGTGATGGCCAACAAAAATATTCTCTGAGTGAAATCTCCAGGGAGGGAACTCAGCACACAAAGGAGGCACATTTCCACAAATGCACCAATAATAAGCCAGCATTTTTAAATGCCACACAAAACAACTAATAGCAATTGGGAGGTGTGCTAAAAGCCCATAGAGAGATACAACAGAGATACAACAGGTCGAGGCTCGACTTAAAAAGGAGTTGCTAGTAGTAAGTTTGTTTTCTTTATATTACAGTTCTGGTCGTCTATACAGCAGACCTTCACCAAGTGCCAGATTTATAAAGGGCTTGCAAGGTGACGCAAGAGCAACGCAAGCCATTAAGTGAGATTTAGCATGCCACGCAGAGCCACCTGATGTGGCTCTGCGTGGTGTAGTAAATCTGGAGTAACACAAGGCAGCACAAGTTACTCTGCCCTGGGAAGGCGTTCCATGGGTGGAGTGTTGGTGTTGCCATGGTGTTTAGCACATTCTCAGATTTACTAACACTAGGAAACCTAGGAATGCAACTAAATTGTATGCCTTCCATGTGGAGGCATAACGAGGAGAAATATGTTTATTTCTCCTTGATTTTTCTGCTGTCTACGTGTGCTGCTTTCTGCAGCACACACAGAAATAGGAAAAAGCCTCCGAGGATTGTTTTTGTGCAGGAAGATTTTCCTTCCTGCACAAAAACAATCCTGGCTGTAACAGAGGCACCCTTGCACACCCTTGCACCATGGTGCAAGGGTGCCTGAGTTGGTGCTTGGCAGCCACAAATGCACCAACGCAGCGGGAGAGCAGGAATGGATCATATCTTAGTAGATATTTCTGCCCTCTACATCTGATGCAGTGCAGTAAGTTGTCTTGCTGCGTTGCGCCAAATATTAGTGAATCTGCAGCTCAGTTTACAATGAATGTTCGTTTCCTCTTAAACTTAAGGATACATATCTCACTTTTTCTGGATTCACAGACATTCCTAGGGGCAGCCATGGAAATCCTAGACAGTCATAGATTTTCAGGAATACTCATTACTAGCTAATATTGACTAGGGCAGGTTTTGCACCAGGCAGAAAAGCACATCAGTGCATTATGTAAAAAATATATATATATTAGTTGCACATAATACTTTTGTTGCTTTTTGTCCATCGCAAAATTATTATTATGTGAACTTCTGAGCCGCGACAGGCCCTGCAACACGCTTCTCCTGTGATGCGACGGCGACCTCTGCGGCGGCGGCACGCTTCTCTGGTGATGCGACGCGCCTCGGTGATGCGGAGGCGAGCAGCTGCGGCATGCTTACTCGGAGATGCGACGGCACTGCTGCGGCGGCGACACGCTTCTCCTTCGTTGAGTCGCGCTTCCAGCTCCCAGCGACACGCAGTCTTCAAAAGGGCCCAACACAACAGCAGGCACCTATTGGCAGGTAGAATTCCCAGCAAGGGAATTCAGGGGAGCTGGTTGGTGAAGTCTTGTATCCCTGAGACTTCAGGCAGGAGGCAAGCTCAATCTTCAAGCCCTTGGAGATCTTCTTCAAGATGATGAAAGTACACACAAAGTTCCTTTCTCCTTTCCTTGGCAATAAAGTAACCACTGCAGGCCAACCCCCAAACAGCACACAGCACAAGGGCAGTCTCCTCCTTCAGCTTCCTGGTTCTTCTCCTTGGCAAAGGTTTGTCTTGGTTCCCAGATGTGATCTAAAGTCTTGGGGTCTGGGCCCCAATATTTATACTCAAAAAGTCTTTGTTCTCTGAAGGCAGAGAGTGTCTGTACCTAGTCAAAACCAGTTCTGTCCACACTGGTGCAGCTTCCTGGCAGGAGGTGGAGACAGCATTGTTGAAAGCAGACCTGGCCCAGGTAGCTGAAAGGAAATCTCCTCCCCTACTCTCTAGTCTATGAGGGCTCAGGGAGTGAAAGGAAATCCCCGCCCCTTACTCTCTATTCAGCCAAGGTCCTATTCAGCCCAGCCCTGACCCATCAGACTGCTGGAGCCCAAGCCCTCCTGTCACTCACAAACCAGACAGGCAATACACAACCTAGCAGAGGCAGGCTGGATGGTTAGGCAAGAAAATACCTACTTTCTAAAAGCATACCAAACTCGAATTTCTACCTTGTTCCCTGGGTCAGTTAGGATTATAAGATGTTATAATCAAACTGCCCATTCTGGCCTATGGGAGCAGGTAGCCTTGCAATAGTGAACAATGAAATTGGCTGTAATTCACTATCAGGACATGCCCCACACATCAGGGTATGTCCTACCTTTCACATACAATGCACCCTGCCCTAGGGCCTACCTTAGGGGTGACTAACATGTAGAAAAGGGAAGGTTTGGGGACTGGCAGGTGGGTGCACTTGCCAAGTCGACATGGCAGTCCCAGACTGCACACAGGCTCTGCAATGGCAGGCCTGAGCCATAGTTTACAAGCTGCTTCTGTGGGTGGCACTGTTATATCCCGCATAGATGCCCTAATGTAGATCCGTTCGTACATACCCTAAAATGGACATATTCATATTTACCCTAATATGGTCTTATTCGTACTTGCCCAATTATGGTCATGGCCGCATATGCCCAAATATGGTCACAACTATACATGTCCTATTATAGTATGATTCCTTATATAGGCATGATCTTTCACCTACATTGGTCCCAACTAGTACACAACGAGCTCTGAGGGCTGAACGTTATCTATCCTGTGGTTTTGAATGCAGCAGGGTTCTTCCAAACACAGGCCCACACGGTACTCATTAATTATGCATGGCTTTCTAAGAATACACCACCATGTACAAAGTTCACCCCTGACGTCTTCCTCATGTCCAATACAAACCATACTGAGGACTGAGACTCTTTAGGGTATAAATACACCACATCTTGCCCCGGTAAACCAGAGGGAACCGACACTTCCATGCTGACACACTGACCAGAGATGCTGAGGCTCCTGCATGCAGTCGCTCAAGCAGACAGTGGTCTGACACAACCCGGACGGGGTGTCCAACTGGAGACCAGGATGGGGTCCCACACTCTCTCTATTCAGGTATGGGGGTTCGACTAAATCCTAGGAGGATTCTTGGCTCTTAGCTTCTAAGACCTACACACATATGCTAGGTACACTCAGGTCCATCTAGGTAGGCATCGTAGGAGTACGCGCACTTGCATAATGCTTTTATATTCATGTATGTACTCATGATTATCGCAATATGGTAGAACTGTTCTATCCCTTTGCTTTTATCATACTGCTGATAATATATCTCTGCTATTGTCTGCTGGTCTCTGCAGCACATATATTTTACACTAGAGTAACAACTGTTCAATAAATACTTATTGAAATGCCCGACTGTTTATTCTGTGTAACTCTCTGAGACAAACCGAATAAGTGAGCACGAGTGACTGAGCGAAAGGTAGTACATTGTTTCCACGATTCTGAGGGAATCAGGGTTGTCATGTTCTAAGGTTGCCAGAAACTAATCTCTCCCCGATAAGAGGAGATTCTAGTGGCACTGCGAGCTAGCTAATGCAAAACAATCTAACATATGTTGTGAGGGTGTACAGAGTCAGTCTGCCACCAAGCCCACAGCTTATGTTACACTAACGCGCAGGTCCTGCATAGGGTACTATAGGAACTACACGACATGGCGCCGCCAACGTTGGTTTGGTACTTATTTGACAGTAGAATCTGAGTAGTTCAGTCGTGCTATTCTCAGAGAACCTACTCACAAAACCCCAGAGACGTCTGGAGTGGGTGGGCACAAAATCCGCCAAAGCTGAGTAGTACGAGAATACTATTTATTGGCTGTTGGTTACTCAAGCTTGAAGTATATTTAGTTCCTACAATTGTGCACTTACACCTTATCTTAAAAACTCTTTAATCTCCCTTCTTCCAATTAGAAATGGTGGACAAAACAAGCGCAACAGGGAGAGTTACAACAAACCTCTTTGGTTTAGAAGAAGACCCTGAAGAAGCAATACAAATTGCACCAAATTTCAGAAGGGCAGTCACCATAAAACTTTTAGAACATGGCTTAAGAGTCAGGGGTGGTACAGTAATTTTCGTGATTGAGGCACACGAATCCAACAAAACAGAGGTATTCTATTCATGGGTTACACTCCCAGCAGTAAATGCAATTACAAATGTGTTAAACTACTGCCTAGAAGGTGAAACACCAGCAGACTATACTCCCTATGAGGAAGTAGAGGTCCTGCTCACTTACCAGGAGCATAATTACTGGTTTAGAGGCGCCCTACCCCATGTACGAGGAAGAGCAAGATTAGGCCCGCTCAGAGGAGCAGGAGCCACATGGCCCATATTAGCGGCATACACACCGCATCCTGACATTGACACAATGCCACAGCCTGACTTACTCGTACAACACAGAGATTTAATTAAAATCTACAGAAACCTCACAGAATTTGTGATGAGGACTTTAACAGTTCAGCCTGCACCAGCTGCAGCACAAGACACTCCAGTCCAGAGTACAGTTAATAAAATAACTCCACAAACATTACACGCGATAATGGGCAAAATGCCAGCAAAACGCGAACAAATCCCATTCTGGATAGCTCAGAAAATAACTCGGCTTGAAGCAGTATTCCCGAATACTACAACCAGTGATAAACACAGAATTCTAACAATCTGCTTGCCCATGGGTCTCACACCACAAGTAGAGGACTGCACCTCTTGGGGTTCAGTCTTTGCTGCCATATATACCAGAACACATGGTATCCCGTCCTTAACAGTAGTACCTGACGTATTGAAAAAATGTAAAAGAATGTAAAAAAAAATGTAAATGTAAGATACAAAATGAGTACGGAGCAGAGCCTGCCCTTAACTTAGGGATGAAGTTGCTAAACAACTTTGAGCAGGTCTCAGCCATAATACTAGCTAACATTAAGGGGGAAGCAGCTTCTGTGGCGATCCGCCAACGCCTAAGGGATTTCGGTCCAGAGGATCAACAGCACGAACTACCCAAAATAATTGAAACTTCGTATGCAGAACTAGGCAGAGACAGTCTAGGTGGGAAAGCATTAAAACCACAACTGGTGGGCAGTCCTGAAAAGGACACTACAAAGCAGACACCTACTTCTTCTAAAAAGAAGTGGGATAATAAAAAACAACAAAAGTCTAAAGACACCTGATCTCAGTCCAGAGGTCGGTCTCCTCAACAGGAGCCCTCTGAAAAGAGGTACAACCTCAGGAATAGGGATAACATTAAAAAACCTGACAGGTATCAGGATACTGATACTCGTTCCTCTCGTTCCTTTCAGGGTTCATCACGAAACTCCGAGAGGGAAGGACGATCAAAGGAGCGTACAAAGTCCAGAGACACGCAACACGCTGCGGACTACGCACCTAAAAAAGAGGATAAACAAAAATCAAAACCGCAGTTCAAAAAGAAGAAGGTAGCAGGTCTCAAGATCAGACATGCCCAGAATTCTGAGGACACAGCTTCTGAACGGGGAATGGGCTCTGACGATGCTAGACAGCACGGCGGAAGTAACAATAGCTCGCCAGAACCTGAAGGAATTTCTGGTGACAGCGGAGTTGAGTGAGTATATCACGGTGGAAACACCTGATACTCGGGTAAGTGTCCCACATAAGTTACATTAGATAACACTCCGGATGGAGGGGGACAAGCTCAGAAAAGTTAAAGGTCTCTTTTGGAAAAATCTGTCATCTGGTTATGACATTCTATTAGCAGAACAAGACTGGCCGCCAGCATTCGTCATGGAGTGCCCTAGGGGAGAAACGATAATTTTTCCGACCTCGCTCCCATTCACCTAAAACATGCATGTGCGCAGGAGTGGGCGGTTGCCCTAGCTCCGGCATTGTACAAAAATCATGCTGGTTGGGATGAGGATTCAACCCACCACGTGATCCCGTTAAAAGTTTACCCAAATGCTCAAAGGCAATACCCAATAAAGCAGGAAGCTAAAAAACAAGTCAGGGAGATTCTAGATCAACTTGAATATCAGGGGGTGATAGAAAATTGCACTTCACCTATGAACAATCCTTTGTTCCCTGTAGCCAAACCTGACAATACATATCGTCTAGTTTTAGATTACAGACATTTAAACACTTGCACAAAGACATTTGCAGTTCAAAATGCACACAGTGCCGCATTAATTAATAACATTGTGCGGAAAAAATACAAAACAACACTTGATATCGCAAATGGATTTTTCTGCCAAAATATAGCGCCTGAAAGCAGGTACCTGACCGCATTCAGTGCGTTAGGGTCTCAACGGCAATTTCGCCGACTCCCCCAAGGGTACAAGAATAGTCCGGGGTTGTTCTCAGCAAGGGTAACAGAGTTACTCCAAAATTTGGATGAAGAAGCATTGTCCTATGTGGATAATATTTATCTGACGGACGATGACTTAAAGAGGCACTTGACCAGGGTGAGCACCATTATTATGGGATTCGCCTCTGAGGGCTATAAATGTAACTTTAAAGAATCGAAAATTGCCACCTCAATGTCCTGTTTTTAGGATACGAGCTGTCAAGTGAGAGAAAAAGCCTGGCAGCTAACTTTTTAGAAAAGTGTGCACTGCTCCAACCTCCAAAATCATTAAAGAATTTACAATCAATTCTGGGATTCCAAAATTTTGGTCGAACATACATTTTGGATTACGCAGAAAGGGTAAAACCCTTCTACGACTTAATAAAACCTGATTTTTCAGTCAGACAATGGTCACAGGAACACACAAATATCCTGCGTTCCCTACAGGAAGACATGATAGCTTCCAAACATTTACAGACACGCGTAAACGCACAGAACTTAGTGATCCGAGTCATAGCGGGTCAATGCGGGTACACTTATTTAACTTTTAATGAAGGCGAAACAGTACCAATAGCATACAAATCACACCTGTATACAAATGCAGAAATGCGTTTCACTTCAACAGAAAAAATCCTGACAGCAGTGCAGACCGCTGTAGCAAGAGAAAGAGCTCTGGCCCAGGGAAAACGCATAATTGTCATGACTCCAGTACCAGCTTTAGAAGCGGTTACAGAAGCTAGCATTCCAAATGCGAAAACCTTACATCCAAGATGGCTACAATGGGCTAATTCTCTTAGTGCAACGGATGTTGAGTACAGATTTGATCCTAGTTTAAAAACACAGGCATTCCTGCAATACGAACAAGAATACCCTCTACCAAATGAAATCTTGCCTCTAGATCAGTATGAATACATTATTAACACTGACGGTTCTGCTCAACCCGCCACAGGAAGTAAGCAAGCTTACAGCGCGGCATGTGCGATTGTAAAAGGTCGCATGCACTTTGGCAAGTTCCATCCGAGTTGCACTAAAACGCAATCTCTAGGAGACTGCACGGCTCAGTTGGCAGAACTCAAAGCACTAATACTGGCACATATAAATACGGATCACGAATTCCCTACACTTATTGTGTGTGATTCCTTTTACTGTGTACAGTCGTACAATGAATATCTACATCATTGGGAACAAAACTGGTTCAAAGATGCAAAAGGTGGCACAATTAAGCATAAAATGCTTTGGGAACAGGTAGTGGAGTTGAGAAACGAACTACCAAGGGCTCATGTGATACATACACTGAGTCATCAGCGTGATGGCGTTCACGTTGAAGGGAATTCATTGGCTGATGAAGCCGCAAAGGGGGCTGTTCACACAGCCGTCGTAGCTGCAGTTACTCGTTCAAAGACGAGGGTAGACGGCGAGATTATGGTAGCTGTCAATGCTTCACGCACAGGCAGCACAGCAGTACCTAAAAAATTTCCACTCAAGTACTCCTACAAGTTAGATGCACAAAACATTCCATATGCTCAGATACCTGGAGTGGGGGATGGAGTAATACCAAATATGGATCGTAGGCTAGGCTTGATTTTAGCGGCACACAAGGGTTTGTGTTCCGCGCATACAGGCGTTACAGCGACGATTTCTTTATTGAAACAGCGCTACTGGTGGCCAGGGTTAACAAAGCAGACTAAAGACTGTCTTGAAATGCAACATCTGTCATCAGATAAAAGGCTCCACCGTAACACGCCCAGCGCAGACACCATTGCTGAAATCAGACAAACCTCTCGCATGTGTGTATATGAACCACTGCGGACCCCTACAATCTGATGGGTCCAAGAAATATATCATGGTTGCAGTGGATTCCTGCTCTAGATTCCTATGTGTTTGGCCTCACCGCTCGGCTGACGCTCGAACTGTTATAAAAGATTTGCGAGGCTTTATCGGCACATACGCAGTTGGCACGTTACATTCTGACCGTGGTCCGGCGTTTAGCTCTCGGGCTTACAAAGAGGCCATGGAGGGAATGGGCGTAGCATTGCGGTACTCCTCTCCGTATCATCCCGAGGGAAATTCTGTTGTGGAGAGGAAAAACCGAGACTTAAAGCAATCCTTAACAGCTAGGGTATTAGGCAAGGGCGGTAGATGGATTGATCACCTTTATGGGGTACAACGCGCGCTCAATAATCAGCCAAGAAGCTCTCTAGGAGGTGTCACTCCTTACGAGGTCCTACTTGGGACAAGAATGTGGGTACCTGATCTTGATTGTGAAGGCACAGTGGCGGATGAAAAACCATTTGATATCCATGATCATTTGGCTGTTTTACAGGATCTAAATGAATCCAGGACACAGCAAAGTAACGTGCTCCAGAAACAGGCCGCCACTGAGGAAGTCAAGGCAGTAACGGCAAGACCTATCTGGATCCCAAAACTCGGGGATCTAGTCGGAGAGAAGATTGCTGACAAGAAAGAATTTGGCCGTCAAATCACAAGGGACACTGTTCCAAGATAGGGGTGCAAAGTGTCACCCACTCATCAAAAGAAAAGATTGAGAGTAGAATAGATATTGAGAGGAAGAGGAAATAGAGAGAGGCAGAGGTACATCCCCAGTATCAAGGATCCAATCCCGAAGGGGAGGGCCAAGTCTTGCCTCTTAGTAGCCCTCACACACCCCAAGGGATGTCATGCTTCATCATGGGGCCTGTGCTCCTCGTCGGGCTGGCGCTGCTATGCCCTACGGGTCCCCCAAAGGGTCACTTTTGTGGAGATCGTTTTAGAGAAAAAGCCGTCAGATGAGTGCGGGTGTGTGGGGTGGATACGGGAGTGGAAGTGGTGAAGTGCGTGCAGTGAAAGATACTCAAAATTAAAACTGCCTAGGAGTATCCACAGGAAGAATTTTTTAATAACGTGGTACCCCTCGTAGACTAAAAAATCTGAAGGTTAGTGAGTTACTGTAAGGCTGAATGTGCCTGAGTAACTATTAAAAGGTCGACATGTTTCACGCCTAGTATGTCTTAGTGATCAGTGGCGTTTCTTCAGGACCTAACAGTTGAGATTGTAGGTATAGTGCACGTAAAAATGGGGTTCCGAAGTGAGGATGGTAACCCGCATGAGTGAGAGGTATATCTGGGCAATCCACAGAACTGTGTTCCCTACAGTGTGGTAAATATCTAGACTATAGATATGCCCAAAACAAAGGAGTACCTAGGGGAGATAACAAACAAGAGAAAGAGAAAGAAAGTTTCTGTGTCAAACGTGCCAAGGTATAGGTGCTTGGTAATACGTTGCACGATGTACGCAGTAGCAGTGAAAAGACACAGCACACCAACATATATTAAACATAATGACACAGACTAATTGTGACTTAGTCTTATCTTGTCAAAGTCAACAGCAACCTCCCCGTGGAAAGCAGCGGGGATCCATCTAAAGCGCAATGCCAGAAAGCATGGCCACTGTGCTCGAGGCCCCCCCCCTTGCCCCCCGAGGACGGTCGCTGTTGCTGAGGTCTGGAATAGGAAGAGGTCTCTCTCGAGTTTCACAAATATGGTGTGTGGTGCAGGCTACACCCGGGAGGATCGGAGGCTGAGTCCCCACTGTCGGTGTGCCAAGCATCCACCACTCATGCACCTCTACATCACTTCACTCATGGACCGTACATGTGAATCACAACCAAGCACTCTCTAGACCGCACTCGTGGTAACACATTGATAATGCAGAGCCCGGCTTACCCTCACATCTAGGGGAAGATTCTCCCAAGGCCAGTATACGCTGGATGCCCGCACCTTATTGGCTAAAGAAGAGGGAGTGAGTCCAAAAAAACAAGAATAACAGTCAAATGCGGGATAAAGAAACACAATGGTAACACCCATCACACTTTGTTGGTTTGCTTACTCCACCACCGTAACGGTGGTTCCTACTCACGGTTGCGTCGGGTGCCGGCTCGTTAGCACCTACCCTCTACCAGCGACTGCCTGCATTGAGTTTGTGTGGCAGACGTGTAGTATTCATAGTGTTGGGGTTGATTGTTAAAGGCGTTTCCTCTTTCCTGCTGGTGTACGTGTCATGCATAGTATTTGCCAGATCTTAGTGCGCATGCTCCGGTGGTAGTGCCTGAGAATGTACGCGCATGCTTACGAAGTGTAGTTAGCTCATTGGTGCGCATGTGCATTTAGTGGCCCGTTGTCTCTCCGGGCCTGAGAATGAACGCGAATGCTTATGGAGTGTGGTTTGCTTACTGGTGCGCATGCGCAAAGAGTGGCCCGTATGTCATGGAGACCAAGACTCTCCGGGGCATGAAGTAGAGGCGGCCTGAACGCCAGGGATCAGCAGCCCCTATTACAGGTGTCGTATTACAGGTGGCAGCAAAATATAAAAGGAAAAATCTGCATGCAGCCCTGATTTGATTCCCACCCTGAGTGGTAATAGGCCACTAACAACACATTAGCTAGCTAGGGATCCATGTGATCTCGGGAGTTGGTATATTACCAAGGGGGGTCTGAAGGTAGAGGGAAGCAGATGGAGAGATAGGGTATAGTTGTATGGCGTAGAGGGCCAGTACCCATGGTCATGTAGGTGGTAGATACCAGTGTATGTGCCGGGCCTGCTCAGACTCAAGAAATGCTCGGGACAAACTAGGGAAAGACTCAGAAACGACCAGGGATAAAGGTGGGAACAATCAGGTACACATGGGTACAGCATATGAGGTGTATGATTGTGTTCTGTGGAAGGTTACAGTTCCACCCAGGGTATTTCATCGTTTAGCTCCTTGACATTGGTACGTAAGCGGAAGACACAACGTTGTTCCTGTCGTAGAAGGGCGTGCATACTCCATGTGGGTCTGGATTCAAGAACTGTCCATGCAATCTGGTCACAGTTGTGGCCTACCTCTAGGTAGTGGTTAGTCATCTTGGTGGCTGACCTTCCCCGCCGGATGGTACTCTTGTGCTCGCTTATCCGTACCTTAATAGGGCGTGATGTCATTCCAACATACCTGAGACCACAGGGGCATGTAATCAGGTATATACAATTCCTTGTATTGCAATTAGAGTGTGTGCGTTGTTCCCAGACGAAGTCATCTAGAGTCAGTGTCTTCGTCTGGACAGTGGTGGAGCTGGCGTTACAATTTCCACATGGATAGTGCCCTGAGACTGGTGGTAGGTTCCAAAGTGTGGCAGTTTGTTGGTTCGTCTTCTTGACCAGTGGTCGTGTGTTGACCAAGGTGTCTCGTAGGTTGGATGTCCGTTTGAACGCGAAGCGTGGTTTCTCCAGGTCCAATGAATCAGTGTTCAGGGTCCTCCAGTTTCGTCTAATGATGTTTTTAAGTCTGTTTGACAGGGATGTAAAGGTAGTGACGCACGTGATGGTCTCGCTTGATTCCTTCTCTTTAGTTTCGAGGAGGGCCTGTCGGTTATTATTCCTTGCCAGTTTTCTCGCTCTCTCTACTACCCTTCTCGGGTAGTGTCTGTCCTGAAGGTTCTTTTCAAGGTGGTTGGCCTCAGTGTCAAAATCCTGGATAGTGGTACAGTTACGCTGTATCCGTAGGAACTGACCATAGGGAAGGTTCTCACGTAAGGCCTTGGGGTGGTGACACTTGAAGCTTAACAGGCTGTTGCAGTCTGTAGCTTTCCTGTAGATCGTTGTCTTCAGTCTGCCTTCATCAAGAATGATCTTGAGGTCCAGGAATGGGATAGTTGTTTCACTAATCATACCAGTAAACCGAAGATGTGGATTTAGTTCATTGATCCATTCCAGGAATGAGTTGCAGACGGTCCTGGATCCTTTCCACAGTATCAGGATATCATCTATGTACCTCTTCCATGTAATGAGGTTATCTTTGTAAGGATTGTCGTCAGAGAATATGTTCGTGGCCTCGAAAGAAGCCATATACAGTCCCACCAGGCTCGGCGCGAATGTGCTGCCCATGCTGGTCCCTTGTATCTGATGGAAGATTGATGTTTTGTACATAAAGAAATTCAGTTTCAACGCAATGGTGATCATGTCATTGATGAATTCCGCCGGGGTGTTGGATTGTAGGTCTGACTCCTGAAGTAGGTGTCCCACTACCTCAATGGTGGCATCCTGGGGGATATTCATGTACAATGCTTCCACATCCAGGGTCAGTAGTAGGTCGATAGGGTCTGTGTTCTCCTCATTGATCTCCTCAATTAAGTTAAGCACATCCTGTGTGTCCTTGAGGTACGCCGGGGTTGCCTGGACCAAAGGACGAAGGAAGTGGTCACTGAATTGACTCTGGGGCTCCAGGAGTGAATTTATCCTGGATACAATGGGTCGTCCTGGTGGTGGGGTAACACCTTTGTGAATTTTGGGGAGGACGTAAAAGTACGGCATCCTGGGGTTCTCATTCACCAGGAAAGCCGCCTCTGGAGGGGAAATCCAACCCTCTGTACTGGCCTCGTTCACCATAATGCGAATCTGCTTGGATAGTCGGTCCGTAGGGTCCTTGTCCAGTTTTCGATAGTACTTGATATTGTCGAGTTGTCTGTCACATTCAGCCTCATAGTCATGGATGTCCAGGAGAACTGTGGCACCCCCTTTGTCCGCCGGTTTTATAATGATGGTTTCGTCCTCCTTCAGTGAGTCCATCGCCAGACGTATTTTGCTTGGTAGGTTGTTGAAGGTTGGTCCCTGGTCCAAACGGTTGGCCTCCTTCAGTACTGCCTTCTCAAATGTAATGACCTCACTGGGGACCATCGCGGCAGTCGGTGTGAACTTGGACGGGTGTCTGAGTCCTGAGTCATGTTGTTCTGGTGTGGGTCTTCCTTGAAAAAATGCTTTCAACCGTATCTTTCTAAACAGTTGGTGGAGTTCCTGGTTCATCCTGAAATTATCCTCCTTAGGCGTGGGAACGAAGCCCAGTCCTAGATCCAGGGCAGAGGTCTCGTCTTCACTCAGTACTTTTTTTGAAAGGTTGACTATTAGGGTCTTGGATGTGTCATGCTCCTGGTTTGTCTCTGTTGTTGTCCCGCGTCCTGCCAATGTACTTGCTTCTGACCTCTTCTTTTTCCTCTGCCTCGCCCCCTACCTATGTTCTGAAAAGGAGGTGGTGGGTTTTGAAAAAAGGGTTGTGGGTAGCCAGGTTGTGGGTAGCCTGGTTGTGGTCCTTGGAAAGCTGGGTACCACATGGGTCCCTGGGGGGGATAGGGTGGATGATGGAATCCATACATAGGGGGTGGTATCGGAGGGGGGAGTAGACCGGGTTTGTTCTGGTTCCTGCCCCAGCTTCTGTCACTCGAATTACTGTAGCCCGATTGCCCCGAATTGTTTGAAGTCGATGATCCATCATCAGATAGGGCATCTGTGTCTGTAGCCTGGAAATCATCTTTGACGTATGGATAGACCCTCTCCCTGTCAAATTTTTTCACATCCTTCTGGAGTTTCGATATCTTTTGTTGAAGGAGGTACTCATGGTGCCCGGTCATCTCAGTGTTAATCTCTGCCAGACGAGATTTAAATGTTGATATATTAATCCCTGCCATCAGACCGTCTTCGGCAATCTTAATCTTGATGATCAGTGCCTCCGAGAGGCGTTTGGCTGTACTGATGATCAGGATGAGCCAGTCACGGGTACAATTCAACGTGATCTGGCTCCATTCTCTCCTGAACACCGGGTCAGCTAGAAAGATGCGTGGTGCAGTGCGAACAATTAGTCCATTGGGCGCGGCATTAGCTCTGAGGTATTCCGTCATCACCTGGCCGTGTAATGCTACCTTAACTTGTACTTTCTTAAGGGAGGCCAGCGAGTTCCAGTCCCCCTGTAGACTTGTGCCTGCCATGTTGCCGTCCGTGTCGAGTAGTGATGTGGCTTTTAAGATTTCTGAGACAATATCTTCGCCATAGGCGAGACCTAGAATATCCCCCACGTTGGAGGTGGTCATGTTGGGTGTGTTGGTGAAAGAAGGGGAGAGAGAAAAGGTCACGAGATAATAGAGGGTCCCTCGGCTGGGCCGCCGTGCTAATACTAAGTCAAAAAGAAAGAGGGGGGACCAGGAGCCTGTTAAGGTCCAGTGTCCGTGCTCCACAAGTGAACGTCAAATCACAAGGGACACTGTTCCAAGATAAGGGTGCAAAGTGTCACCCACTCATCAAAAGAAAAGATTGAGAGTAGAATAGATATTGAGAGGAAGAAGAAATAGAGAGAGGCAGAGGAACATCCCCAGTATCAAGGATCCAATCCCGAAGGGGAGGGCCAAGTCTTGCCTCTTAGTAGCCCTCACACACCCCAAGGGATGTCATGCTTCATCATGGGGCCTGTGCTCCTCGTCGGGCCAGCGCTGCAATGCCCTACGAGTCCCCCGAAGTGTCACTTTTGCGGAGATCTTTTTAGAGAAAAAGCCGTCAGATGAGTGCGGGTGTGTGGGGTGGATCCGGGAGTGGAAGTGGTGAAGTTCGAGCAGTGAAAGATACTCAAAATTAAAACTGCCTAGGAGTATCCACAGGAAGAATTTTTTAATAACGTGGTACCCCTGGTAGACTAAAAAACCCGAAGGTTAGTGAGTTACTGTAAAGCTTAATGTGCCCGAGTAACTATTAAAAGGTCGACATGTTTCACGCCTAGTATGTCTTAGTGATCAGTGGCGTTTCTTCAGGACCTAACAGTTGAGAATGTAGGTATAGTGCACGTAAAAATGGGGTTCCGAAGTGAGGATGGTAACCCGCATGAGTGAGAGGTATATCTGGGCAATCCACAGAACTGTGTTCCCTACAGTGTGGTAAATATCTAGACTATAGATATGCCCAAAACAAAGGAGTACCTAGGGGAGATAACAAACAAGAGAAAGAGAAAGAAAGTTTCTGTGTCAAACGTACCAAGGTATAGGTGCTTGGTAATACGTTGCACGATGTACGCAGTAGCAGTGAAAAGACACAGCACACCAACATATATTAAACATAATGACACAGACTAATTGTGACTTAGTCTTATCTTGTCAAAGTCAACAGCAACCTCCCCGTGGAAAGCAGCGAGGATCCATCTAAAGCGCAATGCCAGAAAGCATGGCCACTGTGCTCGAGGCCCCCCCGCTTGCCCCCGAGGACGGTCGCTGTTGCTGAGGTCTGGAATAGGAAGAGGTCTCTCTCGAGTTTCACAAATATGGTGTGTGGTGCAGGCTACACCCGGGAGGATCGGAGGTTGAGTCCCCACTGTCGGTGTGCCAAGCATCCACCACTCATGCACCTCTACATCACTTCACTCATGATTGCCGTACATGTGAATCACAACCAAGCACTCTCTAGACCGCACTCGTGGTAACACATTGATAATGCAGAGCCCGGCTTACCCTCACATTCAGGGGAAGATTCCCCCAAGGCTAGTATACGCTGGATGCCCACACCTTATTGGCTAAAGACGAGGGAGTGAGTCCAAAAAAACAAGAATAACAGTCAAATGCGGGATAAAGAAACACAATGGTAACACCCATCACACTTTGTTGGTTTGCTTACTCCACCACCGTAACGGTGGTTCCTACTCACGGTTGCGTCGGGTGCTGGCTCGTTAGCACCTACCCTCTACCAGCGACTGCCTGCATTGAGTTTGTGCAGCAGACGTGTAGTATTCATAGTGTTGGGGTTGACTGTTAAAGGCGTTTCCTCTTTACTGCTGGTGTACGTGTCATGCATTGTCATGGCCAGATCTTAGTGCGCATGCTCCGGTGGTAGTGCCTGAGAATGTACGCGCATGCTTACGAAGTGTAGTTAGCTCATTGGTGCGCATGCGCATTTAGGGGCCCGTTGTCTCTCCGGGCCTGAGAATGAACGCGAATGCTTATGGAGTGTGGTTTGCTTACTGGTGCGCATGCGCAAAGAGTGGCCTGTATGTCATGGAGACCAAGACTCTCCAGGGCATGAAGTAGAGGCGGCCTGAACGCCAGGGATCAGCAGCCCCTATTACAGGTGGCAGAAAAATAAAAAAGGAAAAATCTGCATGCAGCCCTGATTTGATTCCCACCCTGAGTGGTAATAGGCCACTAACAACACATTAGCTAGCTAGGGATCCATGTGATCTCGGGTGTTGGTATATTAGCAAGGGGGGGGTCTGAAGGTAGAGGGAAGCAGATGGAGAGATAGGGTATAGTTGTATGGCGTAGAGGGCCAGTACTCATGGTCATGTAGGGGGTAGATACCAGTGTGTGTGCCGGGCCTGCTCAGACTCAAGAAATGCTCGGGACAAACTAGGGAAAGACTCAGAAATGACCAGGGATAAAGGTGGTAACAATCAGGTACACATGGGTACAGCATATGGGGTGTATGATTGTGTTCTGTGGAAGGTTACAGTTCCACCCAGGGTATTTCATCATTTAGCCTCTTGACATTGGTACGTAAGCGGAAGACCCAACGTTGTTCCTGTCGTAGAAGGGCGTGCATACTCCATGTGGGTCTGGATTCAAGAACTGTCCATGCAATCTGGTCACAGTTGTGGCCTACCTCTAGGTCGTGGTTAGTCATCTTGGTGGCTGACTTTCCCCGCCGGATGGTACTCTTGTGTTCGCTTATCCGTACCTTAATGGGGCGTGATGTAATTCCGACATACCTGAGACCACAGGGGCATGTAATCAGGTATATACAATTCCTGGTATTGCAATTAGAGTGTGTGCGTTGTTCCCAGACGAAGTCATCTAGAGTCAGTGTCTTTGTCTGGACAGTGGTGGAGCAGGCGTTACAATTTCCACATGGATAGTGCCCTGAGACTGGTGGTAGGTTCCAAAGTGTGGCAGTTTGTTGGTTCTTCTTCTTGACCAGTGGTCGTGTGTTGACCAAGGTGTCGCATAGGTTGGATCTCCGTTTGAACGCGAAGCGTGGTTTCTCCAGGTCCAATTAATCAGTGTTCAGGGTCCTCCAGTTTCGTCTAATGATGTTTATAAGTCTGTTTGACAGTGGTGTAAAGGTAGTGACGCACGTGATGGTCTCGCTTGATTCCTTCTCTTTAGTTTCGAGGAGGGCCTGTCGGTTATTATTCCTTGCCCATTTTCTCGCCCTCTCTACTACCCTTCTCTGGTAGTGTCTGTCCTGAAGGTTCTTTTCAAGGCGGTTGGCCTCAGTGTCAAAATCCTGGATAGTGGTACAGTTACGCCGTATCCGTAGGAACTGACCATAGGGAAGGTTCTCACGTAAGGCCTTGGGGTGGTGACTCTTGAAGCTTAACAGGCTGTTGCAGTCGGTAGCTTTCCTGTAGATCGTTGTCTTCAGTCTGCCTTCATCAAGGATGATCTTGAGGTCCAGGAATGGGATAGTTGTTTCACTAATCATACCGGTAAATCGAAGATGTGGATTTAGTTCATTGATCCATTCCAGGAATGAGTTGCAGACGGTCCTGGATCCTTTCCACAGTATCAGGATATCATCTATGTACCTCTTCCATGTAATGAGGTTATCTTTGTAAGGATTGTCGTCAGAGAATATGTTCGTGGCCTCGAAAGAAGCCATATACAGGCCCGCCAGGCTCGGCGCAAATGTGCTGCCCATTCTGGTCCCTTGTATCTGATGGAAGATTGATGTTTTGTACATAAAGAAATTCTGTTTCAACGCAATGGTGATCGTGTCATTGATGAATTCCGCAGGGGTGTTGGATTGTAGGTCTGACTCCTGAAGTAGGTGTCCCACTACCTCAATGGTGGCATCCTGGGGGATATTCGTGTACAATGCTTCCACATCCAGGGTCAGTAGTAGGTCGATAGGTTCTGTGTTCTCCTCATTGATCTCCTCAATTAAATTAAGCACATCCCGTGTGTCCTTGAGGTACGCCGGGGTTGCCTGGACCAAAGGACGAAGGAAGTGGTCATTGAATTGACTCAGGGGCTCCAGGAGTGAATTTATCCCGGATACTATGGGTCGTCCTGGTGGTGGGGTAACACCTTTGTGAATTTTGGGGAGGACGTAAAAGTACGGCATCCTGGGGTTCTCATTCACCAGGAAAGCCGCCTCTTGAGGGGAAATCCAACCCTCTGTGCTGGCCTCGTTCACCATAATGCGAATCTGCTTGGATAGTCGGTCCATAGGGTCCTTGTCCAGTTTTCGATAGTACTTGATATTGTCGAGTTGTCTGTCACATTTGTCCTCATAGTCATGGATGTCCAGGAGAACTGTGGCACCCCCTTTGTCCGCCGGTTTTATAATGATGGTTTCGTCCTCCTTCAGTGAGTCCATCGCCAGACGTATTTTGCTTGGTAGGTTGTTGAAGGTTGTTCCCTGGTCCAAACGGTTGGTTTCCTTCAGTACTGCCTTCTCAAATGTAATGACCTCACTGGGGACCATCGCGGCAGTCGGTGTGAACTTGGACGAGTGTCCGAGTCCTGAGTCATGCTGTTCTGGTGTGGGTCTTCCTTGAAAAAATGCTTTCAACCGTATCTTTCTAAACAGTTGGTGGAGTTCCTGGTTCATCCTGAAATTATCCTCCTTAGGCGTGGGAACGAAGCCCAGTCCTAGTTCCAGACAAATAAGAATTTGGGCCATCCTACAGAAAGCCTGTACCGGTCCTTGCAATCCACGGCACAAGAACTGTACTTCTGCCGCCTCTTGCCGGAAAAAAAGGAAAACAGATTCGTCGCAATTGACTTAATCAAACCACACTATGTGGCCGATACTAAACAGTAGGCATCGTGGACTCCACAGTAGCAGACGCCCTCCTCTCGCTACAATCCAAGAAGTTCAAACAGAAAGACTCATCACGTTTGAAGAGCCACCTGTACGGAATGAAGGACTAAGCAACAATGCTATGGAACTCGTTCCACTTCAACAAGAAATTCATCTTCAAAATGAAAATCAACTTAACAACCAAGTTGCAATCAGACCTAATACAGACATCTATGTCAATGTGCCTCGACAAGAGAACACAGCGATTTCAACAAATCCCGATGCAATTCCAACAATTGATTGAACTGCTTCTGGCTATTTCATGAACTTTGATACGTTTTCACTAGATCCAAGTGAGACGGAAACGACGCCAGCCAAAAAATCACTCCAACAGAAACTCATTGACTTTTTGAACTTTTTTAGAAAGACTTACCTGGTGTTAGCTTGGATAGAACTATGGTATATCACTGGGATTTTATTTTTCATTTTCTGGCTAGGTTTAATAATAACTTTTAGTATGCTTATTAATGGACGATACCTCCAGCCAAGCTCCACAGCCCAAAGAGTCAATTTGATTTTAAAACTACACTAGTCTTCACATCGTGAACCAAGAGACTTGTCTTCAGTGAACATTACAGCAGTTCCTATACCGGACGGTATAGTATGGAACAAGATTGATTATGATATATTAGGTCCGACTGAACTTTTAAAACTAAAACATGTATTTAAAATTTCTTTAAGTGATTTCATTACCTCCAGTACATTTTCTGATGATTGGGACACTGAAACTGTAAATGCTATGATGTCTGATTTAGAAAAACTGCAGCATTTCCGAACAATGAAATGTTAGAAGGTACTTCAGACTATGATACATTGTACTGTTACCAACAATTTGGTGATCATTTCTTACACAAATCTATAACACCTAGAAATGTATTTGAATACCACCAGTGGGAACACTGCCCAATACCTCCAAAAGGTAGTTCACAAGCATTTGCACAGAAATTCACATACTTCTCAGGGTTTAACACATCCGACCCGACGTCATTTTATTATAAAATGGAGAAAACTTCAGCTCAGAAAATTATGTTAACAAACAACAGACATATTTACTCTGCATCCTTTCTGAACCAGTTGTCTAAACAGGGTTTCGATCTATGGAAAGACACAATAGAATCAAAATCAATCTGGGGTTCTAGGGACTGGCAAGTCCAGGGAATAGAAGCACTTTTAGAGCATGCATCATTCCGCAGCAGATTTTATTTCTGAACGAAACTGTGCAACAGACATCCTGTCTTGGATTAGCCAAAGGCAAGGAAATGAACACCCCGGGTTTCCAACACCATCACAGATGGGTGGGGGCAGAACTCAACTACACAAGGGATAGGATTAGATGCCATTTTCCAGTACAACAGATCAGATCCTGATTGGACAGAATGGCTGGTTTGGCCCATTGACACAAACAAATGTCAACAGAGATTTATTAATACAACCAGAGGGTTTAGTATCCATAGGCCAGATCCACGCTATGTACAAAGACATCACCCAGGGGTAGTGACATCGTACAGTGTTGGGAAGTTGTGCCTTGATTGGCTAGAGACCTCAACACTGACAGAAGTAAAGCACCACTTGACCTTACTCACACCTGACATGGATCTTAGAGATTTTCTACTGGGACCCAACAAACAGCGTCAGAAACGTTTCATATATGCAGGTCTTTATGCCTACTATAATGAAAACTGGAAAATATCCCAACAAGAGGCCGCAGAAAGAATACGAGAAATAGACCGTATTAACTTGGAAAAAGCATTAGCAGTGGTGGATAATGGGTTAACTACTTTGACCTCCAGGATTTACTCCTTAGGCAACATTGTGTCCTCGGCAATCGACATATTAGAACAAGATCTGGCCTTGTTACAACACGGGCAATCTCAACTACGTTCTATTATGATGTTAAGCTGGACGCTGCAATCTTTACGTGCAGGCTATGTGCCATGGCGTTTTATAAACACCACGTCTCTGTTTTCAGAATACAATCTCACTGATAAACAGACATAAATGGCACAAAGGGGAGCCAAATATACAATGCTGCGTATTGAGAAACTGGAAAGGTTACCATTCACTGTAGCCGAATCACCATCAACTGAATGGCTAATTCATGGCCAAATCACTCTGCTGGTCACTACGTTTCAGTTTCAATATTGCCTTGAGCAAAGGCAGGAAGGCAAATATGTAAAAATGGATAAGGGATACATCAAGGAAACTTGGGAGTTACCATATAGATACCGATGCCGGAATGGGGATCGAGAAGTGTATCTGAGTGGTACAAACTGCAAGAACGCTTTGAGCGGTTCTCTCATGTGTCAGGATATTTCTCTTCACGGAGCCTGCAGTGGTTCAGTGGCGAACTTATCTTGTCACATGTCAGGGACCCCAGCCGCCATGATCACGCCGGTTTTCCAGCTGCTCTCGAATGGGAGTTACTTAATGCTAAATGATCAAGGTTGTTGTGGGATGCTTCCGGGCGTCGCATATCTAGTGACTGTTAACTCCAGGGTTACTTGCTATATGCAAGTATTGTTTCCGCCACTGAAAACACTTGGGGAGGCGCCGCTATGGCCTTCGCTGAATGTTTCTTTTATACAGTTTGATACTCTGAGAAGATTGAAAGCCATGCTTTTACAGCAACCCGTGCCCTTAACCTCCGCACGAGAAACCTATGAACTTCAAGTTGCAAGGACCTCAACCGAGATACAGGCACTCATACGTACAAACTGCCCCATTCATTTCGCAGAAATGGTGGGACGTATCTGTAACATGTCAAATACGAGCGGAATTGTACACCTATTTAAGACCATAGGGTCAGGACTGTTAAGCACCTTTCAGACAGTCCTTGGAGTAATCCCAAATTTTATACACTCCGTAATGGGAAGCGTATTTGGAGGATTCCCGCTCATCCTGTTCCTAATCGCAGGAATCCTGATTGTAATATTGCTGCTATGCAATGGACAGCCCACTTCCCGAGGGAATGGTGAACACGCTCCTGGAGCGGAAATACCATGAACGCATGGTACAACTTCTGGGCATTCCTTGCCTGCGAGAACTCAATGCCTCCTGGTTTCTATCATTTAGACCAGTCTGGATAGACTGCATATTACCTGTGCTTCGATGCCTGTTCTGCGGAGAAGAATGCACGTTGGATTTTTGTCTAACATTTCCATCAGATGCGCCTCCGGACACGGATGCAATGCTGGACCCCATAAAGGCACACGCTCTGCGTTGTCCTCAACGGCTTCCGATTCTGATGAATGCATTCCTGGAGAATCCACAGGTGCCGTTTGCTCCTGCTGGGTTAGGTGACTCTCCCACAGGCACCCAGGTTACACCTGCCGCACAAGCTGCCGCTGCACCGACTGTTGGCAGTACTACATTCCATCTATGTGCGATTGACGTTCTCTGTGAGGCGTTGGATTTGTCATCTACAGCAGCTGACACCGATAATATTGAGCTTCCCAGCCAGGATGCGTAATCTTGAATTGGCTTATCGTGTCCTGGGAAAGAATTCGGCTTCCTCACTCGTTTCAAAATAAAACGATCTAAATTTGGAACATTTTCTTGCATTGACACTTTCGCTTGAGAAAAGTATGGCCTTCTCCTGCTTATGGGAATACAACTTCTATAGAGAGACGATATTGACTTTTCAGTGGCAACTAGAAAAAGCTGAATTTGAATTTTTTTTATTTTTTATAAGCACCAAAAGATTTTAGCGATTTTTTTAGAACAATGTTTTTATTTGCTTTTAAAAATATATTTAAATTGTCCACATTTTAAGTATGGTAATTTATTATCCAGTTCGGAAGTGGAGTGGGTGTTATATCCCGCATAGATGCCCTAATGTAGATCCGTTCGTACATACCCTAAAATGGACATATTCATATTTACCCTAATATGGTCATATTCGTACTTGCCCAATTATGGTCATGGCCGCATATGCCCAATTATGGTCACAACTATACATGTCCTATTATAGTATGATTCCTTATATAGGCATGATCTTTCACCTACATTGGTCCCAGCTAGTACACAACGAGCTCTGAGGGCTGAACGTTATCTATCCTGTGGTTTTGAATGCAGCAGGGTTCTTCCAAACACAGGCCCACACTGTAGTCATTAATTATGCATGGCTTTCTAAGAATACACCACCATGTACAAAGTTCACCCCTGACGTCTTCCTCATGTCCAATACAAACCATACTGAGGACCGAGACTCTTTAGGGTATAAATACACCACATCTTGCCCCGGTAAACCAGAGGGAACCGACACTTCCATGATGACACACTGACCAGAGTCGCTGAGGCTCCTGCATGCAGTCGCTCAAGCTGACAGTGGTCTGATACAACCGGACGGGGTGTCCAACTCGAGACCAGGACGGGTCCCACACTCTCTCTATTCAGGTATGGGGGTTCGACTAAATCCTAGGAGGATTCTTGGCTCTTAGCTTCTAAGACCTACACACATATGCTAGGTACACTCAGGTCCATCTAGGTAGGCATCGTAGGAGTACGCGCACTTGCATAATGCTTTTATATTCATGTATGTACTCATGATTATCGCAATATGGTAGAACTGTTCTATCCCTTTGCTTTTATCGTACTGCTGATAATATATCTCTGCTATTGTCTGCTGGTCTCTGCAGCACATATATTTTACACTAGAATAACAACTGTTCAATAAATACTTATTGAAACGCCCGACTGTTTATTCTGTGTAACTTTCTGAGACAAACCGAATAAGTGAGCACGAGTGACTGAGCGAAAGGTAGTACATTGTTTCCACGATTCTGAGGGAATCAGGGTTGTCATGCTCTAAGGTTGCCAGAAACTAATCTCTCCCCGATAAGAGGAGATTCTAGTGGTACTGTGAGCTAGCTAATGCAAAACAATCTAACATATGCGGTGAGGGTGTACAGAGTTAGTCTGCCACCAAGCCCACAGCTTAAGTTACACAAACGCGCAGGTCCTGCATAGGGTACTATAGGAACTACACGATAGCACAACCAGTGCTGCAAGCCCACCAGCAGCATTTGATTTACAGGCCATGGGCACACACGGTGCACTGTACTAGGGTCTGACAAGTAAATCAAATAATCCAATCATGGAAGCACTAATCCATAACAACAATTTATAATAGGGAGCACTTGCACTTTGGCACTGAATAGCAGTGGCAAAGTGCCCAAAGCATCTAGACCAGCAAAAACATAGCAAAACACAGGAGGCAACAGCAAAAAAAATGGAAGGGAGATCCACGCCAATGGTGCCAGGTCTAACACGTGTCCCCTCCAGCTGAAATGTGGGGAGAACTACCCTTCCTCTTGGGAGTTCTCTTCACTAAGGCGGAAAAATCTGGACAGACCATCAGCATTGGCGTGTTCTGTACCAGGGCGGTGTTCCACCATAAAGTCCATCCCCTGTAGGGAAATGGACCACCTCAACAGCTTGGGATTCTCACCCCTCATCTGCATCAACCATCTGAGGGGCCTGTGGTCTGTCTGAACCCGGAAGTGAGTCCCAAACAAGTATGGTCTCAACTTCTTCAGTGCCCAGACCACAGCAAATGCCTCATGCTCAATTGCACTCCACCTCTGTTCCCGTGGAAGTAACCTCCTACTGATGAAGGCTACAGGTTGGTCTAGGCCCTCCTCATTTATCTGTGCAAGAACAGCACCTACACCATGCTCTGAAGCGTCTGTTTGAACAATGAACTCTTTTGAGAAGTTGGGTGCCAGGAGCACGGGCGCCGTGCACATGGCAGTCTTCAGGGCATCAAAAGCTTTCTGACAGGTGTCAGTCCAGTTCACTTTCTTGGGCTGCTTCCTGGAAGTCAGCTCTGTCAAGGGTGCAACCATGTTGCAATAACCCTTGACAAACCTCCTGTAGTACCCTGTGAGTCCTAAAAAGGCTCTCACCTCTGTCTGGGTCTTGGGGGGTTCCCAAGCCAGGATGGTATCAATCTTGGGCTGTAGGGGCGCCACCTGGCCGCTCCCAACCTGGTGTCCCAAGTACACCACGGAACCCTGCCCGATCTGCACTTACTCGCCTTGATTGTGAGGTCTGCCCTCCGCAGTGCCATCAACACTTGCCAGAGGTGGCGCAGATGTTCTTCCCAACTGGCGCTGAACACTGCTATGTCATCCAGGTAGGCAGCACTGAAATCCTCCAGTCCAGCCAACACCTGGTTGACCAACCTCTGAAAGGTGGCAGGGGCACTCTTCATCCCAAAGGGCATAACCCGGAATTGGTAGTGCCCATCTGGTGTGGAGAATGCGGACCTCTCCTTTGCCCCATCAGTTAAGGCGATCTGCCAGTACCCAGACGTTAAGTCAAACGTGCTGAGGTACCGGGCAGCCCCTAACCGATCAATGAGCTCATCAGCTCTGGGGATGGGGTGCGCATCAGTCCTGGTGACTGAATTGAGTCCTCAGTAGTCCACACAGAACCGGAGTTCGGGAGTGGTACCAGGCGTGGCAGCCTTTGGGACCAACACCACTGGGCTGGCCCAAGGGCTGTTAGAGGACTCAATCACCCCTAATGCAAACATCTTAGAGACCTCCTCCTTGATGCAAGCTCTCACCCTGTCAGTCACTCTGTAAGTTTTGTGCTTAACAGGAGGACTGTCCCCAGTGTCTACATCATGGACGCACCAATCAGTGACACTAGGGGTCAGGGAGAACAGGTCAGGAAACTGTCCCAACAGTTGGCGACAGTCATTCTGCTGCTCAGGAGTCAGGGAGGTAGAGAGGTTCACACCCTCCACTGACCCATCTTGCTCTTTTGCACACAGGAGGTCAGGAAGAGGCTCAGTCTCCTCTTCTATTCCAGCATCTGTGGCTAGGAGCATGCCCACTTCGGACCTCTCCAAGTGGGGCTTCAGGCGGTTGACATGCAGGACCCACAAAGGGTTCCTAGGGGACCGCAAGTCCACCAAGTAGGTGGCATCACTCTTGCGCTCCACCACCTCAAATGGTCCGGTCCACTTATCCTGGAGCACACAAGGCTCCACGGGGTCCATGACCCACACTTTCTGACCAGGCTGAAGCTCAATCAGAGTGGCATTCTGATACCACCGCTTCATCTCCTCCTGGCTGGCTTCCAGATTCGCCTGAGCGAGTTGCCTGAAATGCCGGGTTTGGTTTCTGAAGGCCAGCATGTAGCTATATACATCTTGGGGAGGTTTCCTGGGAGCTTTCTCCCAGCCTTCCTTTACCAAACTCAGAGGTCCTCTTACCGGGTGACCATACAGCAGTTCAAAAGGACTGAACCTTAAGGACTTCTGGGGCACCTCTCGGTAAGCAAACAGAAGGCATGGCAAGAGGACATCCCACTTATGCCTCATGAGTTCTTCCAGACCCATAATCATGCCTTTCAGGGTCCGGTTGAATCTCTCAACCAGCCCATTACCTTGGGGGTGGTAAGGAGTGGTGAACTTGTAGGTTACACCACACTCCTGCCACAGGGACTTCATATACTTTGAAATGAAGTTGGTTCCACGGTCTGACACCACCTCTCTGGGGAACCCCACGCGGGAGAAAATCCCCATCAACGCACGTCCCACCACGGGGGTTGTCACAGTCCGGAGAGGGATGGCTTCCGGGTACCGGGTGGCATGGTCCACCAAGACCAGGATGAACCTGTTGCCCATGGCTGTCTTGGGATCCAGAGGCCCCACAATGTCAATACCCACCCGGTCAAAGGGGGTGCTGACTACAGGGAAAGGCTGGAGGGGAGCCTTGTGCTTCCTCCCACTCTTACCACTTGCCTGGCAAGTCTGCCAAGTCCTGCAATGAGTATCTGAACTCTTGCGCATCTGGGGCCAATAAAAGTGGGTGACGAGCCTCTCAAAGGTCTTGTCCTGCCCCAGATGTCCTGCTAAAGGTACATCATGAGCCAAACCCAGTAGGAAGGCTCTGAAGCGCTGGGGTACCACCAGCACACGGGCTGACCCAGGCTTAGCAACCTTAGGCTCGCTATACAGGAGACCGTTCTCCCAGTAGTTCCAATGTGATCCAGACTGATCACCTGCTGCCTGGTTTGTGTCCTGTTGTCGCAAACCCACAAGAGAAGGGCACTTGTTCTGCTCCTCACAGAACTCTTCCCTGGAGGGGCCTCCTTCCTGCTGCCAATGGGTCAGCTCAGGCAGGTCCACCAGTTCAGCCACTTGTTCCCCTGTAGGTTCCAGGGCATCCCCCTCAAGGTCTGCCTCCTCCTGGACCGTGGGAACTATGGGGGCCGGTTTCCCATGCCCCCTGCCTCTTCTCTTTAAGGCAGGCACCTGGGCCACTCTTTCAGGCTCCAGGTCCTCTTGAACACCCTTACTGGGTGCCATAGATCGAGTGGTCACACACGCCCACTCAGGCAGACCCAACATCTCCAAATGAGACCTTCTCTCCACCTTAGCCCAAGGGGAGCTTTCCAAGTCGTTACCCAACAGACAGTCAACAGGCATGGCTGGCCTCACAGCTACTTGAAAGGTACCTGAGACCCCCCCCCACTCAAAGGGAACCTGGGCCACCTTACAGTGTCTCTCTGAGTTGTCAGCGGCAACTACAGGGTAAAATGCATTGGGGATTACCTGCTCTTCAGACACCAGCCGACAACTGACAGCTGTCACACTGGCTCCGGTGTCTCTGAGAGCCTCCACCCTTTGGCCGTTGATGGTCACCCACTGCCTGTATTTCTTAGTGTTATCAGGCGGCTGGGTCCTGGGGACCATCTCAATGTCTCCTAAAGAGACTAAGGACATTTCTGCGGGACCCCACCCACCTCGGGCACCCAACTCCTCCCCCAGGGCGACACTAGCCATCTGCCGGGGTGGTGCACCAGTGGGTGCTGTTTTCCCATACAGGGGACATCTAGCATCATAGGAGCAGTGGCCCACTTGACCACACTTGAAACAGGTTTTGGGCCCTCTATGAACAGGCCTATCTGTTGGGGCCCCTGACTTCTTTTCAGGGGGAGACTGGGAACCCTTCCCTTGGTTCCCTTGGGGATTACTTTGGAGCCCTCTCTGGAACTCCCTCTGTTTACCCTTGTCCCCCCCACTCCTCTGCTGGGGACCCTGCCCACCTTTGGCAAAGTCTCCCATATGACCCTTGTGGACCCGGGTGCTCACCCAGCGGTCCCCTCCTCAACAAGCTTCCTAGGGTTAGTCAGCCTACTATCAATAAGGTGCTGGCGTAGCTCTGGAAAACAATTACTGGAGAAGTGCTCCCACGCAATCAAATCATAGAGCTCCTGAAAATCATTATTCACTTTGCTACCCTTCACCCAGCCATCCAATGCTCTGCCACAAAACGACACATATTCTACCCAAGTGCTTGACTCCAGTTTCTTGCAATTCCTAAACCTCTGTCTATACATTTCAGGAGTCAACCCATACCTGCTCATCAAGGCTTCTTTCATGTAAGCATATGAATTGTGGACTTCAGAGGGCAAATCTAACAATGTATCTCGCCCCTCACTGAGGAACCACCCCCACAGCCCCGCTCCCCAATATTTCTCAGGGACCCGGTGGGAGGTCATAGCTACCTCATAGGCCTTAAACCACTGGCCAATATCATCATTTTTGTAAAAAAATTTCACCACATCCTTGGGTTCTTTCACCACATCCTTGGGTATATATACTCGTGCCTCAATAGGCATGGGCGGTGTGCTGCCACCAGAGGGAGTAACTTCTAAGCTTCTGGCTTTCAATTCCAACTCCCTCAAACTTCTCTTATGTTCTAACTGCATCCTCTTTTCCTCTAGGGCTAATTTCTTATTTTCTAATTCCAACTGCCCACCCATTTTGAGTTTGGTTAGCTCCATCTCATGCATCCTGCTTCTCTCCCTGTCTTCCAGCTCTCCTGGGGACAGGCCTTTGGAAGAAACACTGCTGCCTGCCCTGGAAGGTACTTTCCCTCCCCTGGACCCAAGGGCCCCCGCTGCTCCTCTAAATCCTCCCCTCCACCATAGGATCCTCAGGGTGCTCACTGGCACTCCTTGCTTCCAACCAGGCCCTCAGCGCCTTTTGGTATTCCTCCTTTCTGGTGAGGCCTTTCATGGAGACTTTAAATTTCTTGCAAGCGGTTTTGAGCTGGGGCACAGTGTATGTATCAATCATTTCTTCCTCAAATTCAAACTCTTCAGGTGCAATGGATGCTGGTCTGCTCATGGTAACAACAACTGGCAGTTCTTAGCAAAAATAGAAATCCTAAGGAAAAACTTTGCCAAAATGTATGGGGTCGCGTTTGGTCTGCACTCACTAGTAGTGTACACCAATCACTGTATATGAGTCACAAATGCAAGTCCAAAATCCTCACCGCTGACCACCAATGTTAGATTTGGGGGTCTGTAGTTGGCAATGGTTTGCACCTTTGTCCAAATAGGGACCCTTGCGTCTAGTCAGGGTAAGGGGCTACACTCCTAAAATAACCCCTGCTCACCCCCTTGGTAGCTTGGCACGAGCAGGCAGGCTTATCTCAGAGGCAGTGTGTAAAGCATTTGTGAACACATACAGTAATACAGTGAAAGCACTACAAATGGACACCACACCAGTTTAGAAAAATAAGTAATCTTTTTTTTTAACAATTCTTTTTATTAAACAGTTGCTCGTGAATGGTACAGTACAAGAGACAAGGTAGTTTACTTTTCTCAGTACGCATGAATGGAGGGATAAACAGACAGTACACATGTGAGGAACATCACTAAGGAAGAGGATCATCATAATCAACAGTACAAGGTGGCGTACAAATCTCTCCTCTATACAAATTCCACGGATTCCAGACTCGACTCCACTTCCTTGGGCACCCCTTGCCAAATACACCGTCTTTTCCCTAAACATGCACCAATCCAGGTTTCTTTCCCAGGCCTCCAGTGTAGGTGTGTGTGCCGCCCCCAGAGTTGAGCAATATTTCTCTTTGCCAGCATGAGCCCCAGAGTGACCCATTGTGTCTGAGAAGTGTCCAAGTCTGTTGGCTCCCAGATATTAAGGAGGCATCGTCTAGCCTCGGGACGGAGGGAGATTCTCATTACCTGGTTGATCGTGTCGTGCACTTGACGCCAATAAGAGTTGATATGTGTGCATTCCCAAATGATGTGCATAAACGTTCCGATCTGGCCACAGCGTCGCCTGCATTCCCCTGTCTCCGACCACCCCATGTGTATTAATCTAGGGCCCGTTATGTAGATCCTATGGAGGATCTTCAGCTGAACCAGTCGCAAGCGTGCCGGGATAGCCACCTCTTTAGGGGAGGATACTGCTGTTTGCCACTCCTCGTCGTCCAGTTCTATCCCATCTTGTGCCCACCTATCTCGCAGTGTCCGGAGGGGGTTTGTCATGTGATTAATTAGTTTTTTGTAAATTAAGGATATCGTTTTGTCAGGGAGATGACCATCTAAGATTCTGTCCTCCAGAGGGGAGACCTCCGGGGGATCCGCCCCTTTAGGCCATAAAGACTGAAGTGAGTGTGAGACCTGTAAATAGCGAAAAATTCAGTATCCGCCAATTTATATTCGCCCTGAAGCGTGCTGAAGGGTTTGGGCTCCCCTTTTCCCCAGACATCTTTAATAGCTGAAATCCCAATAAGGTCCCACCTATCGAAGCCCCTTGTCTTCCACAGGTCGCCCAATTTCTCCGAGTCCCAAAGAGGGGTAGCCAATGTGAGTTTGTGCCTCCAACCAAGATAATTAGTGGCGTCATGCCAAATTTGCACTGAGTGCTTCGTGGGGCCAGTTAGTTTGAACCGGTTAGGTCGGGAGTATAACGCCCTACCATAAGTGCCCCCGGAAGGAGCCATCTGTCCATGGCGTAGCCCGGGTCATCCACACGGCCGTATGTGCCATGATTAATGGCTGCCAGTTGGGAAGCCCAATAGTATTTCTTGACATCAGGGAGACTGATGCCTCCATCATACCAAGACAACGTTAGTTTGCTCAAGGCGATTCGAGGCCTGCCGTCCCATAATAGGTCTCTTTGCAGGCCCTCCACCTCCCGAAAGTAACGTGCTGGGACTACATCCAAGGTATTTTGTAGGGCATATAAGAATCGCGGTAAGGCCATCATCTTAAACAGAGTAGCTCTGCCCAGGAGTGAGATAGGGAGCGTCTTCCAGTTATTAATATCACTTTTAAGTCTGCGAAGAGGAGGAAGAAGGTTTTGGGCATAGCGGACCGAGGGGTCCAGTGAAATGTATATCCCCAAATATTTGAATCCAACCGAGTTTGTTTGTATTGGACAGTTCCGGGGAGGGACAGGAGGGTCTCCCCTCAGTACAAATTATAGGGATTTTCCCCAATTGATAGAAAGTCCAGAAAATCGGCCGAAAACTGCGAGAATATCCATCACCACTACAAGAGAGTTCCTAGGGGAGGCCAAATAAAGTAAAATGTCATCCGCGTATAAGGATATGCGGTCCTCCCATCCGGGGGACCACCACAGACCCCTTATCCTTGGATCCCAGCGTATCCAGGCGGCCAGGGGCTCCAAGGCCAAAGAGAAAAGAAGGGGGGACAGAGGGCAACCCTGTCGAGTTCCCCGACTGAGCAAGAACGAGGCTGACACCTTGTTGTTCACCACCACTTGAGCCAGTGGTTCAGAGTATAAGAGACGCACCCACTGAATGTATTCCGGCCCAAATCCCAGCTTTACCATAACTGCCCATAGGTATGGCCATTCGATAGTGTCGAAGGCCATGGTCGCGTCCAAAGACACAATCACCGCCGGCTCGCAAAGGGTGCCGGCTCTATCTATCACCCCATGCACTCTACGGAGATTCAGAGCTGTATTTCTATGAGGCATAAACCCGGTTTGATCTGGATGCACCAGGCCTCCGATCACCTTCACCAAGCGGTTGGCTAAGAGCTTGGCTAAAATCTTGGGTTCGGCGTTTAAAAGAGAGATGGGCCTATATGAGGCACATTCCGCCTTATCCTTTCCTTCCTTGTGGATGGTGACAATAGTAGCCATTCGTTGTTCCCGGGGCAACGTTCCCACCTCCCTAGATTCCAGAAACATAGCGTTCAAATATGGGGCTAGTTTATCTGGTCTCAACTTGTAGAGCTCAATGGGAAGTCCATTCGGGCCCAAAGCTTTCCCAGAATTCAAGGAACGGATCGCTTGCGCGGTTTCATCGGCTGTAAGGGGGCTATCCATATAGTCTCGATCCTCACGGGAGAGGCAGGGAAGCTTAATATCCCTCAACAGCTCCTGAGAGTCCGCTTCAGTGTGGGAGGAGACCGCCGTATAGACCGATTGGAAATGATCAGCGAACCTGTCCGCTATTTCCTGCGGTTCCGTGACCAAAACGCCTCCTTGTACATTGAGCTCTGGGACCAGCCGACTCGCCCATTCCTTCTTGTCCAGCCACGCTATGAGCTTCCCGGCCTTGTCTCCCTGGTCATAAAGCCTGCCCTGCTGCTCTCTACTCAGGGCCCTGGCCCTATCCGAGACCAACGCTTTATAGTCGTGCTGCTTCATACTCAACAAGTGGATCTTCTCCGGCGTAACCCCAGATTCCAGTTCCCTTTCTAGACTATATATGTCTGTCTCAAGTTCGATGACCTCCTTTTGCTTGTCTCTCTTAGAGCTAGATATCAAAGACAGGGCTTGTCCCCGAATTACTGCCTTGAATGCTTCCCACAAGGTCCGGGAAGAGGGCACCGATCCCACATTGTCGGAAAAATATTCGTCAATAGCTTTGATAAGCTCCTGATGGATCTTGGGGTTACGTAAGTACCAAGGGTTAATTGGGGCCAATCTTCCCACTCCGCCCATACCTACTAACAGGTGAACCCAGACAGGTGAGTGATCAGAGATACCTCTGGCTAAGTGTTTGATGTCGTGTATATATGTCGCTTGCGCAGCTGGTACCAGACAGTAATCTAAACGGGAGAGACTGTTGTGTGCCCCAGAGTGGAAGGTGTGTTGCACCTGGCCCGGGTGGTACACTCTCCAGCCATCGACCAGTCCCATCGCCTCAAGGAAATCAGGCAACCATCGGGCAGACGGTACTATCTCTCGAGGGGGATATCTATCTAACGTACCCGAAACCACTGCATTGAAGTCTCCTCCCAGGACCAGGAGCCCATCCGGAAGGGCGAGCAGGGCTGCACCCAAATCAGCAAACGTTGTACCCTGTAGGCCTGGGGGAACATAGACAGACATAAAGGCAATGTGCCGGCCCTCCCACATCCCGGAAACACCGACGTATCTGCCTCTATCATCTCCCCATGTGGAGCTAACCGCCAGCGGGAAGTTGTTCCTTGTCATAATACCCACACCCCTGGATCCCGAGGTGAAACCAGAGTGCGCAATCAGTTTATACCCCCTCTGTGCATTGCCTTGCATAGATTCCCAACCAGATGTGTCTCCTGGAGTAAGACTACATCGGGTGAGTGCCTCCTGATGTATTGAAGTACTACACTTCGTTTGATTTTGTCCCCTAACCCGTTAACATTCCAACTCATAATTTTTACATTTTTATCCCCCATCATGCCTGTACTGCAGAATATAGATCCAGCAACTCCGGGCTTGTACTCTTTCAGCAACTCTATTGCAGGTGTATATGTCCATTGCACCAATGAAACAAATATAACAAAGAAAAAAACAAATTGTCCCACCCCAACAACCCTCCACCCCGCTGCCCTGCACTCTAGGCTTAGAACTGCCCATCGAAAACTTGCAGAGTGCCTGTCGCCCTAGAAAGAAATTCAGAGAAAGAAAAGAAGGGGGAAAAGTGAGCTCCATGTCCCCACCCCTAACCAGGCCGAGTGTAACACCCCTGGCAGGTAAATGTCAAGAAACATATATGTCATCACCAGTCCCCATAATAAAGCGCAGATATCCCGCACACCCCAGCCCATCCCACATCGATGACCCCATTACATAGTTCAAAGCCGCAATCCTCAGAGATCTACTTCAGATCGGTGAAATGTCCGCCTGTGTCCCAGTGCCGCGATCCGCCTGGCCCTTCGCTCCGCGATGCTCGATCCACTCTGCCACTGCCTCGGGCTCGTCGAAAAACCATGCCCGTCCCTCCGCCTCCACCCGGAGACGTGCCGGGAACAGCATTGAGTATTTCAGACCCTCTCTCTCAGGCCACGCTTCACAGTGAGGAAAGACCTCCTTTGCTTTTGTACTCTCTGTGTAAAGTCCGGGAAGAAGGAGATGGCAGCATTTTCATATCGGAGGGGTGCCCCCGCTCTGGAGTTCTGGAGAATAGTGTCTCTGTCCCGATAGTTCAAGACCCGAGCCAGCATGGGCCGCGGGGAGCGCCCGGTTTGGGACGGCCGCCCGGGACCCTGTGAGCACGTTCGATAACAAAAAATTTGCTGAGGCCTTTGGGCTGCAGGTGTTTAAGAATGAGGTCCTCAACGAATAGGTCCGGGGATTGCCCCTCCGCTTTTTCCGGCACTCCTAGGATGCGGAGATTATTGCGCCGGAGTCGACCTTCATAATCATCCAGCTTGAGGTCCATGTACTTGTGTGAGTCCTGGAGTTCGTGCATCTCCCTTTGTAATTGTGTGACATCCCCAACGAGACTGGTGGTCGTTATCTCAACCTGCTTGACTTTTTCGTTAAGCTTCCCCAGGTCGGACCTAATAAGGTTAATGTCAATCGCCATGGCATCCATTTTGTGCTCGAGAGAGGTTTTAACTCCAGCAATTGCCCCCATGACATCCGCGAGAGATAGCTCTTGTTCCTCTTCCCCTGGGTGTCCCTGATTGGTCTCTGCAGACAGTCGGCTCCGCTGAGGGTCTTTAGTGACTGTGTATCTGTCCAATTTGTTAGTCTGCACCTGCTTCGCCCCACGGGACCCGGTCCCCCTGCGATCCCCGGCAGCAGCCATCGTACACAACCAACTGGGCTAGAATAGTGGAAGCAGGCAGAGGCACCAACCACACAGTGCCCACCAGTAAGGTCTATCAGGTAGGATACCGGCAGCTACAGCGCAGGCCCCAGGGGTCTGAGAGCAAGTCCTGCACTGTCCAGGGGGGTGGGGTCCCTCAAGTCGGGTCCGGACAGCTGAGCGCCCCGGGACCCAGGCGGGTGACCAAACGCCGCTACGGTACCTGTGTGCAGCGTCTTCCGGCCCCGGGACCACAAGCGATAGGGAGGTTCCCCTCAGTCGGAGCGCACCGCCGCCATTACTCTGCTCCCGGCGGGTGCGCTTCCCGCAGTTCCAGTTGTCAATGCGGGGGAGCTTTGTCAGCTTCAGGGCCCAAGGGCAGTCACCACCTCCGCTACTGGTCTCGCCTGTCCCCCCGTAGCCCCGCCTCGATATCGCACGGCGGCACCTCCACCACTCAGGTCGGGACTCCCCTCCGGCGCCACTGTTCACTGTGGGCCCCGGCGCTCAGATCTCCCGCAGGCCGCAACACTCCGGAGCTGCTATCTCCCCTGTTGGGGCTGCTCGATGCGCCGGAACAAGCGGGCTGGGGACCGCTACCACTCCGCTCTCGGGGGGTGTCGACTGGTGTCACGGATGTGTCCGCAGGATAGACGTGGGGCAGGGACACTCGGCGGAGCTACTTCACTACGCAGCCATCTTCGATCCGCGCTTGGCCACCCCCGAAAAATAAGTAATCTTTATCTAGACTTAACACAAGACCAACGACAAAAATCCACAATACAATATTAAAAAATATGGCTTTTAAATGGTAGAAATAGCTTAGTTCAATGTAGATGGTAAATGCAACACTTTACTCTCAAAGTACCTTGGATGCGAAACGCAAAACCAAAAAAAGGGTCGCAGGGAAGGTGATGCGCCGTTCCTTACACTCAGGGGAGTGGATGCGTCTTCCTTACTGCAGCGCAGGGGAGTGATGCGTCGCTTCCTTACTGTGTGGGGAGTTGATGAATCGGCTTCTTACTGCGATCCAGTGCGATGCGACAAGATGGCACCTCGATGCGATGATGATCCGGTTATGGTGCGACAACGTAGATGCGATGCGTGCACGCCCGACGGCCGTGCGGCGACTCGGTGAACTTCTGAGCCGCGACAGGCCCTGTGACACGCTTCTCCGGTGATGGGACGGCAACCTCTGCGGCGGCGGCACGCTTCTCCAGTGATGCGATGCGCCTCAGTGATGCAGTGGCGAGCAGCTGCAGCCGCGGCACGCATACTCGGCGATGCGACGGCAACTGCTGCGGCGGCGACACGCTTCTCCTTCGATGAGTCGCGCTTCCAGCTCCCAGCGACACGCAGTCTTCAAAAGGGCCCAACACAACAGCAGGCACCTCTTGGCAGATAGAATTCCCAGCAAGGGAATTCAGGGGAGCTGGTTGGTGAAGTCTTGTATCCCTGAGACTTCAGGCAGGAGGCAAGCTCAATCTTCAAGCCCTTGGAGATCTTCTTCAAGATGATGAAAGTACACACAAAGGGGCCGATTCCGATTCGGGCCGGAAATCTCTCCGACCAAGCCGGACCCGGAGAGATTTCCGACCGAATCGGACCCTAGCAGTCTGACCGAACGAGTACGATGCGCACGCATGCTATCGGACTCGATTCGGTTGGACTCCCATTGAAGTCAATGGGAGCCGGTCGTACAACACGTACGCGGGCTCCCATTGACTCAGTGGGTGCGAGGCGAACAAGGGCGCCCCCTACAGCGGGTACACGTCGAAGCGGGCCGCGCCGTACATGCACAGGTAGGGGGGACCCATGGGTCCCCCCTGTGTGCGACTCGCGCAGCTACGCGTACAGGGGGGTCCGACACGGACCCCCAAAAGTGCGGCTCCGACTGCTCTTTTGAGCCGGACGGAGCGAGTCGGTCGGACTGCTCGAGGCGCGCATCGTACTTACCCGGCCGGGGAACGTCTCCATTGCGCAGTGCGAGTCGTGTCCGTGCGAGTCGGTCGGAGCGGTCGGCTTTCGCGAACGAGTCGGTCGGTGCGGTTGGGTCTCGCGAACGAGTCGGTCGGAGATTTCGCATCGTACTCGCTCGCCCGGACGCACGTACGAATCGGTCGGGAAACAGGGCTCCGAATCGGATCCGGTAAAGCCGAATCCGATTCGGAGCCCTACCGGCCGAGATCGGAATCGGCCCCAAAGTTCCTTTCTCCTTTTCTTGGCAATAAAGTAACCACTGCAGGCCAACCCCCAAACAGCACACAGCACAGGGGCAGTCTCCTCCTTCCTGGTTCTTCTCCTTGGCCAAGGTTCGTCTTGGTTCCCAGAAGTGATCTAAAGTCTTGGGGTCTGGGCCCCAATATTTATACTCAAAAACTCTTTGTTCTCTGAAGGCAGAGAGTGTCTGTACCTAGTCAAAACCAGTTCTGTCCACACTGGTACAGCTTCCTGGCAGGAGGTGGAGACAGAATTGTTGAAAGCAGTCCTGGTCCAGGTAGCTGAAAGGAAATCTCCTCCCCCTACTCTCTATTCTATGAGTGCTCTGGGGAGTGAAAGGAAATCCCCGCCCCCTACTCTCTATTCAGCCAAGGTCCTATTCAGCCCAGCCCTGACCCATCAGACTGCTGGAGCCCAAGCCCTCCTGTCACTCACAAACCAGACAGGCACTACACAACCTAGCAGAGGCAGGCTGGATGGTTAGGCAAGAAAATACCTACTTTCTAAAACTAGTATTTTCAAACACAGAATGTAAAAATCACCCACACTAAAAGATGTATTTTAACATTCTGAGTTCAGGCATACCAAACTCGAATTTCTACCTTGTTCCCTGGGTCAGTTAGGATTATAAGATGTTATAATCAAACTGCCCATTCTGGCCTATGGGAGCAGGTAGCCTTGCAATAGTGAAAAACGAAATTGGCTGTAATTCACTATCAGGACATACCCCACACATCAGGGAATGTCCTACCTTTCACATACAATGCACCCTGCCCTAGGGCCTGCCTTAGGGGTGACTAACATGTAGAAAAGGGAAGGTTTGGGGACTGGCACGTGGGTGCACTTGCCAAGTCGACATGGCAGTCCCAGACTGCACACAGGCTCTGCAATGGCAGGCCTGAGCCATAGTTTACAAGCTGCTTCTGTGGGTGGCACAACCAGTGCTGCAAGCCCACCGGCAGCATTTGATTTACAGGCCCTGGGCACACACGGTGCACTGTACTAGGGTCTGACAAGTAAATCAAATAATCCAATCATGGAATCACTAATCCATAACAACAATTTATAATAGGGAGCACTTGCACTTTGGCACTGAATAGCAATGGCAACATGCCCAAAGCATCTAAACCAGCAAAAACATATCAAAACACAGGAGGCAACAGCAAAGAAAATGGAAGGGAGACCCACGCCAATGGTGCCAGGTCTAACAGCTACAGTATGCCTTACATCAATAATACACTAACACGACACAGATGCAAACCTGCCCAATGAATCATTTGATAGATACAAAAGCTGATTGTTGCCCAAATAAAACTGGTCAACAATCTTCTGCGCTGGCAAAGGCGCATTGTCCCAGCAAGCTCATAAAATGTATTCCAGGCACAGTGAAATGGTGATTCATACCCATACCGGGCACCTGACACAACACAGAGATGCAAATGAACTTAATGCACAACAATTAGAGCTTGCCTTTTGGTACTCCTGGAACTATTCTTGCTCCTGTCTTCTCAGCGAGGAGTTCCACCATAATATTGAAGTTTTGTTATCGACCTGTGATTAAATCAACTTCACAGTATCCACTGGCAACATATCAAGGTAAATAGATGTGGAGTTAAGAATAATAAATCTATACTCCCTATATACCTGTCAGAGGTCATAGGCAGAAAGACAATGGAGGGAGTACCCCAAGAGCTATGTTTAGTTTCTGAAGCCTGCACTACTTGCCATTCCCAAAGCACTTCAGTAGCAAATAGGAGATTGCTGATGCTGGGACAGTGGGTCAACCCTGTCATGTCACTGAGGAAGAAAGTTTGTGTTATGAAACTTCTGCTATTACTACCATTTTGCTGACTCAACTTAACACATATTTGTAAAACACGCATCAACCACTGGAGCCGATTAGTGCTGAAAATAACAGATGTTTAATATTACCCAACTCAATGGTGCTCATTTTATGAACCATGGATAGATGAAAGCCTGATGGACCCAATGAGATTGAAACCTGTGACCATGAAGTCAAACACAAATCCCTGGATGCATTGATCCACCAAGCCCCCAGACCAGACATACTTGACCAACCCTAGGGTGGGATTACATTTGTGATTTTCAGGACTACTTTGATAGAGATCCTTGTGTGTGCCTGAGACAGTAGCCTGAGGAGGACAGTACACGTGAGCTGCTCTGCAGGAGTGCACTTGTACTAAATAGAATAGCCTAGACAGAACACACCTCTCCGGGTGAACTGTATGCTACTGTGGAAGCTGCCACCCCTAAGAGCTGCCTCTGCCATTAGTTGTTGTAGCAATGAATGACTGCTCAGCGGTGCCATGCTGCCTCACCATGCCAGGAGTGTTACAGAAAAGCGCCTGTATGCCCTTTACTTTATGGTATTCAGGCTCCTCATAAAGTTCTCTTGAAAGCTGAATATGTCAGGAGTACAGGGGCGGGAGGGCCACCAGAGGGACTGAAGATGTCACCTATGAAATCCATGAATCACCTAAATCTGGACCAAGTGACCAATACTAAACATGGAATAATGCAGCACAGGCACACTCACACATATGTGGTCTGGAAGCTAAACGACCGGACTATTTGCTCTCTACTGATGCAGAACTCATTGAGAATTCCTCAAGGCACGCCTAATTACAAGATGTGAATGTAGTGGCCAGCATCACTTAAGGCAGCAAAATACACTGATCACTGCTCAAAGGGTTTTATTTGACAAGCTACACCAAACACTCAAAATTGGAGTTTGTTGGCATAAGTCCATTTCACAATTTGTCAGTATCAGGCCAACAAAACAGAGATATTACACACGGAGGCTAATAAAATAGTGTCAAGATACAAAAACAAAGATTGCTGTTGAACGAGGCTGACGTGAGTCTGAGCAGTTAGGTGGTCCCTCTGCCCCTCCCTTACAGAAGGTCAGGCAGGTCAGGTCTGGACTGCAACCACGTGCCATGTGCCTCCAAGAACCCCAGAAAATCAATGGGCAGTGCCTGAATCTTCCTGTGTGTGCAGCTCCAAGCGGGTGTACCTGCGCTAATTCCATAGCATCACACATACGTGTGGGTGGGCTTTCTGCTACCTGTGAAGTGGACATGTGTATAATTCCTAATATGGCGCGTGACTCTGCATGTGTGCAGTGTATGAGACAAGAACGCGTGGACAGGGAAGAAACAAAAAGCTTAAGAGAATAAAAAACGTTAAAATCTAAGTAGTGCAAGAATAAGGGAAGGCTTCTCTCGAGTGGAATCCACTAGACATTGCTATTGTTGATGCATTCAGTAGAAATTAACTATTAGATCCTTATTTAACCTCGGGTCTTGGACTAGTCCTTCCTAAACTAAAATCTGACTTTATAAGCCGAGTCTGTGGAACGCCTGCTAGGTATTCATTGATTTATCAAAATGTTTTACGGAGCGATGTACTCTTTTCATTCGTTTTGGAGCTTCACAGATGTTCCGGACCCGGTGCCATCAAAGCGCCTCTCCCCAATCCTCATCTGACAGCCTCCCCAGGTCAGCCTCGCACGTGTCTCATAGCTCGGTGAGGGGTGGCCCATAGACAGCAGTGTCCGACAAATCTAGGAAATCGCGGGTCTGTTAAGCGGGGCCCAAGGATTCTCAACTTAAGCGTGGATTCCTCCGCCACCTCCCGGGAGCCTCTTTTACCCTATGACAGCATGTTGGACTTGTTTGTATTTAAATATTTGTGAGTGTGCAGGTCCTCGAAGGTCAAGAGGCCCTGCGGACATCAAATATCCCCAAGATTAGATACGCCAATCATATCACACTGCCTTTTGCACTCCAGTCCCATGAGCTCTCCCATGCTCGCCAAACCTGCCTGCAGGTTTAAAACGACCGCCGCCCCAATGCCTGGGGTGTCCGTCGCCCTCCCATGCCCAACCTCAAAATCTGTGTTAGCTACTCAGTCTCCTCAGAAGTGGATGTAGTAGTTCTCTGTGCTCTGCACCCTGCAGTAGTACTCTGTGCCCGGTCTGATCCTTTCAAGTCCATCACCTCCCATTGCCTCAGCTATTGTTCCTCATGCTCAGTTCTGAGCTCTCCATCGCCCCCCCCCCCGGGCCTCTCTGCCTCTAGGCAGCTGTGCCGGTTTCTGGTCTGCCGCTCCAACAGGGGAACATTGCTCCGTGTGTCCTGGGACTTTCGCCAGCCACCACCCCTCCATTCTGTCCCATGCCTCCACCAGAGAAGAATAGAACCATGATGTCCACCCCTCCAGAATTCGCAGTTTGGCTGGGAATTGCATTGAGTACTGGAGGTTGTGCTTATGGAGATCCTGCTTGACCCCGTCGAAAGATCGCCAGTGTGCATGCACCTCCTATGCAATATCTAGGAATCATCACTGAGTGATTTTCAAAATGCAGAGGGCCGTGTTGTCATGCCCCTTGTACAACAGTGTTGCGGTCTTGGAAGTATATTAACTGGGCTATGAGTGGTCTGGAATTTTCTCCTAGCTTGGGCTGCACCCCCGGTACCCTGTGTGCCCTTTCCACCGAGAAGTGCAGGGACAGTTTGCCAGCTGGTAAGTAAATCCTCAATGAATTGCAATGCATAAGCCACCTCAGCTTTTTCCAGGAGGCCCACGAATCGCAAGTTGTTATGGCAAGACCTGCCTTCCACACCCTGCGCCCTGGCATATAATCTCTGCATGGTGTTTTTTAGTTGGTGTACCTCATCTGAAAGTGCTCTCATGGAAGCCTTGTGGTCCCATAGAATTGCCTCCACCGTGGTGAGGCTCTCATTTAGTTTCTTCTTGTCGTTGTGGATTACAGTGACATCAACTGCCACTGTGTTGATTTTGGTTTCAAGCACTGAGTTGGTCTCTGTGATGGCCTATAGGAGTTCTTTAACGGTGGGTCTGCTGTTTTCCCTTTTCGAGCCAGCTCCACCCGGCAGCGGGTCCTTTCCAGTGGCTTCCCCGTTCACTTTGATGGCATATTTATCCAGCCGGTTGCATGCAGCCACTTTGTGGCTTTTGTCTCGCACCATGACGTGCTCCAAGTGCGTTTGCCCCGTCTTGGCACTACTGTCGAATCTTCCCTGGTTGTCATGAGTTTTACAGGGAAATCCCAGGCCCCACTCTGCTCAGTTGGCCTTCTGGTGTACCTCTATTGGTGGTGACTACTCTCCTCGACTCTCCCTGGAATCAGTCCAATCGAATGCTGGGGTTCACCCTCTGCTCTCTCCTTAAGGCCCTTGCTGGGGTCTCCTCCAGTCACTCCGTGTGCCTGTCAGTGGCATGCAGGGTCTTCCCAGAAGCCTGCCCCCGCATGGCTCCCTGTCTCTGGGGCACACTCCCTCCTGGTCTCTCTGGGACAAAAAAAGGTTGGAGGTGGGATCAAATAAGATCGTGATCACCTCCTAGGCCTTGATTCAAGACCAGAGCTCCTGCCTGGTGACAGCCACCATCTTGCCGGCACCACCTTTCTCCCTCACCATCTACCTTCTCCGGTGCGCCGCAGCTCCTTGCCTACTGTACCTTGGATGCAGAGTGTCTTCTCTTGGGACCCCCTGGGGAAGGTGCAATGGGAGTGAGGACTCCCTTGTGGTGGCGTGCCCGCTCTCACAGTTGGGTTTAAAATCTGACTGGTGGCTGCCATCTTGGCTGTCCCGCCGATTCGGGACATGGAGTCTAGAGCTAAGTCCGCTCCCAAAGCTGCCAGTTGCACCAATTTCCCTATCCACAGCTACAGCGAGTGGCCGGATATCTTTTCTGCCCTCGGGTGGGGGGGGCAGGATTTTGCAGAGCCGGCCTTCACCGGCAGGAGCTCATGCTCTGAACTCCATGTTCCTTTGGTGCCAAGACCACGCCCTAGGTTAGATGTTTTCGTTCTGCTGCCCTCAGTGCATTCCACAGCCGGGAGCACTGGATTCCCAAGATACTGTTTCCATGTTGAAGAATTTGAATTCTCATTAGTTAATTGCGCGCGTCTGAACAAACGCAAGATTCTGTTGTGCAATTTGTGGGTGCTACCTTCATGTAATGAAAGCAAAAAGGCACAATAAGAGAAAATCACCATTTATGGTTTAATGACTAATGCAGCGGTTGTAGGCACTATGTCGAACCCAACGGAAACTTCTTTGGAAGTCAAAATTTGGATTCCTAGGGTAAGAAGGATGATTGTTGCCTTAAACAAAAAGTAAGTGTGGAGGAGGAGCATTACTGAAAGTTAGAAAAACAGGGAGAATGGGGAAGGTTTTAAGGAGACGTCCTTAGTGTAGTCTCTAAGAAGAATGACCTAGAGTGAAGAGAAAATGAGAAGTTTCATATTTTTTTAATTTTCTTTCTTTATTTGATTAATTCGGGTCAGAGGTGGACCGTATCATTTTGAACAGGTGCAACAACGAGGCAGGCATTCCAAGCGCCCCATGTACATGCAATCAAAACATCCTTGAAGTAGCTGGTGCTAGGGATTTATGTGGGATGAAAAAAGTAGATTGTCTCTAAAATGGATGCAGCCTTAAATGAGTAACTTAGAATGAATTCAAAGGGGAATGGCCTAACTAGTTAAAGGCGTGGCTTAACACCTGTAAAGTAAAATCCTATGCTTCCCATAAGACATCTAGACCAGAAGTTCGGTTCCTTTCAGTGAGCTTTGATCAAAGACATATCACACAGTAATGGACAAAAACCTCAAACAAGCCAAACATATTGGCTTTGATAATGCTTGCTACCAGTACAATGGTTTTGTGTGAAAAAATAGAATTGAAAAAATTTTGAATTTCGAAAATATGAGTGAATTAAGCATTAGTATGTCTGTGGGAGGGGCGATAGTCTTCAACGTGTCTCACACACTCCCATTTCTTGAGTTGCACCACTTTCCCCTGTAGTTTCTCTCTTAGACACCTATGATGAAATGAATATGTTTTTGCTATTTTGCTTGTGCATTGTTCTATGTAAGTTAGCATTCGCGGCACCATTTTATGTTTAGCCGCCATTTTGAATCTCGCCACTAACTGTGTGTTCCCTCCTCGAGAAGCTGGCTGTGGAAAGTTTCATTTCTCCAAGGTTAGGTCTTGTTCTGCTAATGAATACACTGTTCTTATTAGCGCATACCTTTCCCACTAGATAGAGGCCTTCTCCCACTAGTCTAGCAGTAGGCACGGACAGAACGACCTTGGCATAGCGATAGTGTGTGCCCGGTCTCAGGATCGAAACTTATCCTTCTGTACCTCCTTTGTGTAGCTGCCTCCATCTGGAAATTTCCAGTCTGGGCGTGCCTTCCTTGGTTCTGAATCGTACATAATGTATCACCATGTTTGCTGACATCAGTCCTCTCTGCAGCACCCCTAAGCGACTGGGCAGACGGGGCTCCACTCGAGTGTATCTAAATAAACATATACTTGGTTTGTATTCTCTACTGTCTGACCGACTCTTCATTTGTATGGAAGGCTGAAAGGTGGTTGCGAGATAGCCGGGCAACCCGAATCGGGTCACTTCCTTCAGTTGGCGCCCGAACAGGGACTCCATCGGGTGACCCATGCCCTTCCGCGGACAGGTGGGTAGGTCGGGGCCATCGTTGGGTCGGACAGGCGGATCAGGGATCCCTGTACGAGGAGCTTTGTTTGCTCGCAGCTGCCCCTTCTGTCCCGCCAGACGGTGCCTCGCCCAGCGGTCATCCCGACTGAGGTCCTGAACAGCAAAACCCTTGGATCTGACCGTTTGGTCTGAAGAGTCGGCAGTGGAGAATAACTTTGTCTGACCTGTGTGCACCAGGTGAGTTTGTTTTGGTTCTTTGTGGATATGGTACCATTTTGGTTTGTATTTGGCACGGTCTGAGGACCGATTTTGGTACGAAGTATTTGCGAACACTTCGCAAGGCAACGTAACGAATTTGGCTCACTTTTGAAAATGCCTGGATTCAGTAGGTTCTTGGTTTCTTATTGTCGTTGTTATTTTGCAGATGCAGATGCTCGATTGGAAGAAAGTCAGCCGGCGCCTCCAGAAGGCACTCTGAACTTTGATATGTATGTGAAGCATGGCCTTGGCCCTATTATGTTTAGTACGCTATGGCAAAAATATACGAGAGACAATGCCCAGTTTCAGTGGCCGTTGACGGGCACTTTTGATGAACAAAAAAATTGTTTTTTTACAGGAGAAGTTGTTTGCGAAAAGAAGTAGGCAGTCTATGTTTGATTCTCTTCGAATGTGGCAAAAGGAAGTTAAGCAGAGGCGAATGAAAGCAGAGAAGGAGGCGTGAAAGATGAGAATGCAAACATTGGCTCAGAAAGCTGTAGCACATATAAAGAGAAGCAAGAGATAGGAGTTGAACGTGCAGATAGGATGTTTCTATTGAATATTGATAAATCTTATGTAGCCCGAGAAGAAAATTATACTTTTGAGGAGGAACTGTTAGATACTCGACCCCCACCCCCATATGCCCCGCAGAGGATATATCCCGCTCTACCCTCACAGGCCCAGCTACCCGGTTCTTCTGTCACTGCTGTTTCTGCTTCTGTTACTGTTGATCAGACTAGCCTTGGCCACGGCACCTCCTGTCCTTTGTTTGTCTTCGCCGTCTGTGGCAACTATGACCGTTAGTACTCCTGTGACACCTATTGCTTCAGCGTCTCTTTCACCAGCTCTTGCACCTGCGACAAAGCCAGCAGCGACGCTAGTGCCTACTACCTCTGTTGTCACTCCCACTGTGTTCTTCCATTCCCCGACATTACAGAGTAGTGGGACACCAGTACGTGGATTTGAGGACAGAGTCTGGACGAAATTTAAGGAACGTATGGGGCGGACGTTAGTCCGATCTGATGTGGGAGATGAGGAGAAAAGGGTAGTAGCTAATCAGGCTGCCCTGTGGGCCCGAAACCTGATTTACAGTGTGGAAGATGAGCCTTTTGTACAACAGCATGCCCTTAAGCATATGTCGGCTAGTTTGATCGGTCTTTGGGAGCAGTGTTTCAACGATGGAGCACCGCAAATTCTATATGATATTAAGGATCATGTATACGTTACTGATATGGCACCTGGTCAAGTTTTTGGTAATGTTGCGACATTGGTTGCTTATCGGGGTAGGCTACTTGAGAAGAGTCCCACCCCAGTATCTCAGTTTCCGATGCGGGAGGTTCATCCTATATATCACCCTGAAATACCAGAGCTAAGCGATCAGCACGATAATGTCATTAGACAAGGTGTAGCGGCCCGTTTCCAAGAACAATGGGTTTATACTCCGTGGAAAAGGAGTGAGGTCGAGTCTCTTAAGACTCAGTTACCTGATCCTAGGAAGAATCCAACTGCTTATTATAAGGAGTTGACTTAAGCTGCCTATTCGACAGTGATGACACTCGCTGATATTGAAATGTTCTTTGGCTTATTAGTTCCGGTCGATATTTGGAGACAAGTACACACACAGGATCACGTTGCGGAATTGGGTGGTACCTGGGATCAAATAAAAGTATGGGATCAGGAACGGAAGCCAGGTGATAAGCCTAGACCAGAGATACTTGCTTTGCCCGACCGTATCATTACGTATATGCATTCTCTTATCCTTCAGAGAAAAGATGATTGGGACAAGTTATCGGCTTGCCGTCAAAAGAAAGATGAGAGTGTGTCTGATTTTTTCACTCGGTTTGAAGGTGTGTTTCTAGACTATAGTGGACAGGATTTGTTGATCGAGGGTGGCGTTTGATTGTTTGTTAATAGATTTGTTTCTAATCTACTTCCTGAGATTGCGACCCGATTACAGGCTTCAGAGAGCACCTGGTCTACCTCTTCTCCTTCTGTTATTTTAAATATGGCGCAGTATTATGAACACAGGGAAAATGAGGATAAGGAGAGGACAGAGAAGAAGCACAAGGATTTGAAGATGAAGGTGTTGTTGCAGCAGGCTTCTAGGGGGAATGGTAGAAGACGTGGTGGTTTGGCCCGGCAGCTTCCACGTACTAGCAGGAATACTACGCCTGTATGGCCAAATCAGTGTGCGTATTGTAAAGAGGAGGGACACGGGCGTAGCGAGTGTCCTGTACTTTTGCAGAAGGTGGCAGTCCCGAGAGGACGAGGTTCTCGTGGACGGGGTCGTGGAGCTGGTGGCCAGGATAGGGCCCAGAATGCTGTGGCCCCGCAGGGTCGTGCTGATCAAAATTATTTTGATGACCCTCGGGTAGGACAGTACTATCATGATGATTATGAGACGGATGAGGTGACAGGGATGTCTTACAGCTAGGGTAGCCAGGAACAGAGTGAGGGACCGGTTTCGATACCTGTAGATCAATGTGGTCCGTACATTAGTGCGGATGTGCATGGTTCGACTAAGGAGTTCTTGGTGGATACAGGTGCAACAAACAGTTCTATTTCTTGTTCCTTGGTCCCTGGGGCGGCTCTGTCTGGCCTTAATAATGTTTTGGTAGGTTTTCCTGGTGTACCGGTTGTGAGCCGCATTTCAAAACCCCTTGCATTGACTATTGGTCCTTTCACTGTGGATTCGCCATTCTTGTTGACATCTAATTGTGGAGAGAATTTGATGGGTTTGGACTTGTTGAAAAAATTGCATGCTATGATTTATTGCTCCCCGGCAGGTGTTTACATGACAATGGGTCCGAATGACGTCCACGCTACACAGTGTCTGTCAAAAGATGCTCCTCTTCCTGTGGAGTTTAAAGATGTGCCGCCACTCTCTGGGCCACAGGTGACACTGATGTGGGACTGTTACAGATACCGCCAGTTTCGATCCAAGTTAAAGACAATGCTATTTTACCTCGCATCCCTCAGTATAAAATACCACAGGCAGGTGAGGGAGCTCTATTGCAAATTGTACAGGACTTGATTGAGAAAGGAGTGGTTGAGGAGATGACTGCTAATGTTTATAATAGTCCTATTCTTCCCATTCTTAAAAGAACACCTACGGGTTCCTCTGACGATCATGCAGATTTTTATCGCTTTGTGATTGACTTGCGGGAAGTTAATAAAATAGTGATTCCCCAGTTTCCGGTGGTCCCTGACATTACGACTCTTTTGACAATGATTCCTTCTTCTGCTACATACTTTTCTGTCATTGATTTGAAAAATGCGTTCTTCAGTATTCCCATTCATCCTGATAGCAGGTATCTGTTTGGGTTCACCCCTAGCTGGTAGAAGCTTTAGATTCTGTTGTGCTCCTCAAGGCTATACAGAGAGTTAGAGTATCTATAGTCAGGCATTGAAAGGTCAGCTGGATTCCTTGTCGCTCCCCACAGGTAATGTATTGCTTCAGTATGTCGATGACTTGCTCATCGCCTCGGATACAGAACAAGGTTGCAAAGACAGTACAGTTAAATTGTTGTTACATTTAGCTGAGCATGGCAATAAAGTATCCCTTTCCAAATTTCAGTATTGTCGACAGGAGGTCACCTACTTAGGTCACCTACTGTTGAAGGAGGGTAGGAGATTGACCCCTGAGCGCATCAGTATCATTGTTAAAATGTCCATTCCGCAAACTCAGAAAGATGTGCGCCCTTTCATAGGTATCACTTCCTATTGCAGGCAGTGGATACCTAGTTATTCGCTGTTAATCAAACCCCTGCTTGCTTTAACACTAAAAGATGTGCATGAACCCCTGCCCTGGACGCCTGAATGTCAGCAGTCTTTTGAGCAATTGAAAACTGCCCTTTGATCGGCTCCAGTACTCAGCACCCTAGACTATACTAAGCAGTTTATATTGTACGTCCATGAGATGGCTGGTTGCACGCTTTCTGTTCTAACACAAAAATTTGGAGATAAGCAACGGCCGTGTGCTTATTTTTCTGCTGTGCTTGATCCAGTCGCACGAGCCCTCCCGAGCTGTCTAAGAGCAGGCGTGGCTGTCTCAATAAGGCAATCGGCTGGACTCGTACTTGATATCGATCTCACAGTCATGGTACCCCATGCTGTGGATACACTTTTGAATAAGACAAAGACGCAGCACCTCACCAGTGCACGTCTGACAGGTTATGAGTTAACGCTGTTCGCTAAATAACATTACGATCAAACGATGTGCCACTATGAATCCAGCCACGTTACTACCCCTCCCTTCTGAGAATGAGGGGATTGACATACATGATTGCATCTTCCGGACGGAAGAAGAGACGAAAGGACGGGTGGACCTAACTGATGTTCCCTTATCTGACCCTCAAGGGGAACTATATGTCGATGGCTCTTGCTTTAAAGTACCAGATGGCACTACAACCGCTGCGTATGCTATTAGTACGCTGCGCACGGTAGTTGAGACATCACGAGTTCCCTATCAGTCGGCCCAAGCTGCAGAGCTCATTGCCCTAATACGAGCCTGTGAATTGAGTGAGGGACTGGTTGTTAATATTTATATTGACAGCCAGTATGCTTTCGGCTTTCGGAGTCGCCCCTATTTTTGGCCGACTCTGGGCAGAGAGAGGATTCCTTACTTCCCATGGCACAAAGATCCAGCACGGTCCTCTTATATATAGGCTTCTGTCTGCTTTGACACTCCCTAAGAAAGTGGCAATAGTAAAGTGTAGCACCCATAGGAAAGTTACTGACGATGTAGGTAAAGGGAACGCTTTTGCAGACCAGACAGCTAAGGAAACAGCCCGGACTAGAAAAGAATGTTCGTAGCAGGTCCCACTAGGTGAGTGCCCGAGGTCACAATGTTTGAAGATATACTTGAGAATGTGAAGGAAATACAGAGTGAGGCCACAGTGGAGGAATTAGCAGTGTGGCAAGAAAGTACAGCACAATTGAACGATGAGGGATGTTGGATTGACAAGTCAGGGAAGCAGAGATGGATGTTGCCAGATGCATATGTTCTTCCTGTAGTCACCATGGCCCACGGCCCAGCGCATATTTGTTATATTCCATATAGGTACCATAATATAGGCCCCGGTAACTTCATTACCCTTCACCTATATTCTTCCCATATTACACTTATAACGGTTTACAGGGACTGACCTTTTACCTAGATACGACACTGCATTCAGAACACGGGTTTTCCCTAGTTCGAAAGCTCATACATTATGCATGAGGATTCTTGGAAGCACAGCAGGATGACCATCTCCTGTATAATATCTATGTACAAAGTTCATGCCCAACGTCATCCTTAGGCCGACACAGTAATACAGCGAGGTAGGACCCCTGGGGAGACCTATGGGTATATATACATGACATCTTGCTAAGATAGAGAGAGGAGACCGAGATTTCCCGGCAGACACACTGACCAGAGATGCTGAGGTTCCTGCATGCAGACACTCCAGCTTGCAGTGGTCTAACATCCCTTGCGTGGTGTCAACCTCGAGACCAGGACGGGGTCCCACAGTCTCTCAATTCAGGTAATGGGGTTGACTTTATCCTAGAGGGATTCTTGACCTAACACCTACACACATGCTAGGTACATTTAGGTACATCTAGTTAGAGAAGCATCGTAGTAGTACGCATCTTTTTATCATGTGTTTTATATACTCATATGTATTCATGATTATTGTAAGATGGTAGAGCTATACCATCCATTTACCTTTATAGTACTATTAATCATTTATATCTTATACTGTCTAACGGTTGTTGCAGCTCATCTATTCTACACCAGAATAACAACTGTTCAATAAATACTTATTGAAAACGCCCAGCCTGTTTATTCTGTGTATCTCTCTGAGACAGACTAAGTAAGCACGAGTGACTGAGCGAAAAATAGTATATTGTTTACACGGTCCTGAGGGATCAGGGTTGTCATGTTCGATGGTCGCCAGGAACTATTCTCTCCTTGGTAAGAGGAGACTATAGTGGCACTGTGAGCTAGCTGGTACAAAAGGCCAACATACTCAGTGGGGGTGTTCAGAAACAGTCTGACACCAATCCTACAGTGTATGCTGTCCAAACGCGCAGATCCTGTATAATTATAATTGGAGCTACACGACATGGCGCCGCCAACTTTGGTTGGGTACTTATTTAACAGTAGAATCTGAGTAGTTCAGTCGTGCTAGTCTCAGAGACCCCTACACACAACTCCCCAGAGACGTCTGGAGTGGGTGGTCACAAACTCCACCACAGCTGAGTAGGCAAAATCCTATTTATTGGCTGTTGGTTAATCAAGCTTGAAGGACACTTTGTTCCTAAAACTGTGCAAAACACCTTATCTTAGTTCCATTGAAAAGCTCTTTTTCTCTACAACAATGACTGAAGAAATAGAAAACCTGGATAGAGTTACACAAGAACTAAGGGGCATATTATCAAGAACGGCGTTAAAATTATCGCCGCTTTAGCGGCAGAAAACTGCTGCTAAAGCGGCGATAATGGGCTTGATAATATGCCCTTGAGAATTCCAATAGAAGCCCATGTTGACACCAGAACATGGGCTTCTATTGGAATTCTCAAGGGCATATTATCAAGCCCATTATCGCCGCTTTAGCGGCAGTTTTCTGCCGCTAAAGCGGCGATAATTTCAACGCCGTTTCTTGATAATATGCCCCTGCATCTCTCAGCAGACGAAGAAGACGCAGATGCAATAACCATTGCAGAAAATGTTAGAAATGCCGTTACCATAAAACTAGGTGCACACGGTCTAATATCCAGGGGTGGACCAGTAGCTTTCGTGATTGAGGCACACGAATCATTTAAAACAGAGGTATTCTATTCATGGGTTACATTCCCAAATGCAAATGCAAGAACAAAGACATTTCACTTCTACACAGAAAGTGGAATACCGGACGAATATTTCCCCTATGAGGACATTGAAATTCCACAAACTTACCAGGAACACGTATACTGGTTTAAAGGCACCCTCCCCCATACAAGAAGTAGAGTAAGACTCGGTCCGCTTGGAAGAGAAGGAGCGACATGGCCAATTTATGCGGCCTACACACCACACCCTGAAATTGAAACAATGCCTTCACAAAGAATTAATAAAAATTTACAGAAACATGACGCAGTTATGTCATGAGGACACTTACAGTCCAGCCGGCAACGGTTGCAACAAATACAACTCCAGTTCAAAATACAGCAACTAAAATAACACCATAAACGTTACACGCAGTAATGGGTAAAATGCCCGCAAAACGTGAACAAATGCCATTCTGGGTAGCTCAAAAAATAACACAGCTAGAAGCAGTATTCCCGAATTCTAGCCCGGATGAAAAACACAGAATGCTGACAATCTGCTTGCCCATGGGAATAACACCACAGATAGAGGATTGTACCACTTGGGGTACAGTTTTTGCTGGCATATATACCAGAACACATGGTATCCCGTCATTAGCAGTAATACCAGATGTATTAAGACAAATACAAAATGAGTACGGAGCAGAGCCTGCTCTGAACTTAGGGATGAAATTACTAGTTAATTATGCCTAGGTATCAGACATAATATTAGCAAATATTAAAGAGGAGGCAGCATCAGTGGCTATCCGCCAACCCCTAAGGGAGTTCAGTCCTTCACAACAGGAGCACGAACTACCTAAAATAATTGAAACTGCATATGCAGAATTAGGCAGGGACAGTTTGGGTGGAAAAGCATTGAAACCACAACTGATGGGTAGTCCCAAAAAGGACACCTACAAGCAGACACCTGCTTCATCAAAAAAGAAGTGGGACAATAACAAAAAACAAAAAGTTAAAGAAAACAGATCTCAATCCAGAGGTAGATCTCCTACACAGGAGCCCTCCGAAAGGAGGTATAACCTTAGGAATAGGGACAATATTAGGAAGCCTGGCAGGTATCAGGATACTGATACACGTTTCTCTCGTTCCTTTCAGGGTTCTACAAAAAACTCAGAGAGGGAAGGACGGTCAGACAGACAAGAAGAGTCCAGAGACAAGCAGCACGCTCAAGACCATACTTCCAAAAAAGAAGATAAACCAAAACAAAAGCCACAGTTCAAAAAGAAGAAGGTTGCAGGTCTAAAGATCAGACATGCCCAGAATTCCTGGGACTCGACTGCTGAACGGGGAATGGGCTCTGACGATGCTAGACAGTGTGGCAGAAGTAACAATAGCTTGCCAGAACCTGATGGAATTTCTGGTGACAGTGGACTTGAATGATTACATCACGGTGGAAACACCCGATACTAGGGTAAGTGTCCCGCATAAGTTATATGAAATAACACTTCAAATGGAGGGGGACAAGCCCAGGAAAGTTAGAGGTCTCTTTTGGGAGAACCTGACGTTTGGCTATGACATGTTGTTAGCTGAACAAGATTGGCCGCCAGCATTCGTCATGGACTGTCCTAGAGGAGAAACAGTAATTTTACCAGCATTTTCCGACCCTGTCCCCAAATATCTAAAATATACATTTGCACGGGAGTGGGCGGTAGCCCTGGCCCCGGCATTATACAAAAACCATGTTGGATGGGATGAGGATTCAACCCACCACATTATTTCATTAAAAAATACTCCGACGCACAGAGGCAGTATCCAATAAAGCAAGAAGCTAAAAAACAGGTCAGGGAGATCCTAGATCAACTTGAGTACCAAGGGGCGATTGAAACTTGCACCTCTCAAATGAATAACCCTTTGTTTCCCGTATCAAAACCGGACAATTCATATCGTTTAGTTTTGGATTACAGACATTTAAACACTTGCACTAAGACATTTGCAGTTAAAAATGCACACAGTGCCGCATTAATGAATAACATTGTGCGGAAAAAATACAAAACGACACTAGATATCTCAAATGGATTTTTCTGCCAAAATATAGCGCCTGAAAGCAGGTATTTAATCGCATTCTCCGCGTTAGGCTCCCAGCGTCAATTTTGTAGACTCCCCCAGGGGTATAAGAACAGCCCGGGGTTGTTTTCAGCTAGAGTAACTGAATTACTTCAAAATTTGGATGAAGAGGCATTGTCCTATGTGGGGGATATTTATCTAACAGATGATGACCAGGAGGAACACTTGAACAGAGTAAATACCATAATTTTGGGATTTGCCTCTGAGGGTTACAAATTCAACTTTATAAAATCGAAGATAGCCCACCTCAATGTCCTTTTTCTGGGCTATGCGCTTTCAAGTGAAGGGAAAAGCCTAGCAGCTAACTTCTTAGAAAAGTGTGCGCTGCTCCAACCTCCAAAATCATTAAAACACTTACAATCACTTACAATCAATCCTGGGATTCCTGAACTTTGGCAGAACATACATTTTGGATTACGCAGAAAGGGTAAAACCTTTCTACGATTTAATAAAAACGGACTTTTCAGTTAAACAATGGACACAGAAACACACAGATATCCTTCGCTCCCTACAAGCTGATATGATAGCTTCAAAACACTTACAGACATGCGTAAATGTACGCAACTTAGTGATCCGCATAGTTGCAGGGCAATCAGGGTACACATACCTTACATATAATGAAGGTGAAACAGTACCAATAGCATACAAATCACATTTGCACAAGAATGCTGAGATGCGCTTTGCATCAACAGAAAAAATTCTAACCGCAGTACAGACTGCTGTAGTGAGAGAAAGAGCAATAGCTCAAGGGAAGCGTATAATTGTTGTTACCCCAGTTCCAGCCATAGAGGCTGCGACAAGGGCAAGTGTTCCCAATGCTAAAGCCTTACATCCAAGATGGATGCAATGGGCTAATTCTCTCACTGCAACAGATGTAGAATACAAGTCTGACCCAAGTCTAAAAACACAAGCATTTCTGCAATACGAACAAGAATATCCTCTACCAAATGAAATAATGCCTCTGGATCAGTATGAATATATAATTTACACTGATGGGTCTGCTCAGCCGGCCATAGGGAGTAAACAGCAATACAGCGCTGCATGTGCTATCATTAAAGGACGCATGCAGGATGGAAAACTTCATCCAAGTTGTACAAAGACCCAGTCTCTAGGAGACTGCACGGCACAGCTGGCAGAATTAAAAGCCCTGTTACTGGCACTGGTAAATACGGATCGAGAATTCCCCACACTAATTGTGTGTGATTCCTTTTAATGTGTACAGTCATACAATGAATACTTACACCACTGGGGACAAAATGGATTCAAGGACGCAAAAGGTGGCACAATTAAGCATAAAACGCTATGGGAACAGGTAGTGGAGTTGAAAAACGAACTACCAAGGGCTCACGTGATACACACACTGAGTCACCAATGTGATGGCGTTCACGTTGAAGGGAATTCATTGGCTGATGAAGCCGCAAAGGGGGCTGTACGGACGGCCTCCGTAGCTGCAATCACTCGTTCAAAAACGAGAATAGATGGTGAGATTATGGTTGCGATTATTGCTACACTCAATAAGATGGCAGTACCGAAAAGATTTCCACTCAAGTACTCCTACAAGTTAGATGCAAACAACGTTCCATTTGCTCAGATTCCTGGAGTGGGGGATAGAGTAATACCAAATATGGATCGCAGGTTAGGGTTAATTCTAGCAGCACACGAGGGTATAAGTTCTGCACACGCAGGAGTTACAGCAACTGTTTCTCTACTGAAACAGTGCTACTGGTGGCCAGGATTAACAAAGCAAACTAAGGACTATGTCTTGAAATGCGACATCTGTCAGCAGATGAAAGGCTCCACCGTAACACGTCCAGCGCAGACACCAGTGCTAATATCAGACAAACTACTCGCGTGTGTTTATTTGGACCACTGCGGCCCCTTACGAACAGATGGGGCTTACAAGTATATCATGGTTGCAGTGGATTCCTGATCTAGATTCCTATGGGTGTGGCCCCAGCGCTTGGTTGATGCTCGAACTGTTATAAAAGATTTGCGAGTCTTTATAGGGACATACGCAATTGGCACATTACATTCTGACCGTGGCCCCGCATTTCTAGGGCTTACAAGGAAGCCATGGGAGGTTTGGGTGTAGCATTGCGGTACTCCTCTCCGTACCATCCCGAGGGAAATTTGGTTGTGGAGAGGAAAAACCGGGACTTAAAGCAGTCTTTAACAGCTAGAGTATTAGGCTCGGTGTGAGTTGGGTAAAACATCTGTATGGAGTTCAAAGAGCATTGGACAACTTGCCAAGAAGCTCTCTAGGGGGTGCCACTCCTTAAGAGGTCCTATTTGGGACGAGAATGTGGGTACCTGATCTTGATTGTGAAGTCACAGTGGTGGATGAAAAATCTTTTGACATCCATAAACGTTTGGCTGTTTTACAGGAGCTAAATGAATCCAGGGCACTACAAAGCAATGCCCAGGTGAAACGGACTGCCACTGGGGAAGTCAAGTCTGTCACAGCAAGACCTATCTGGATCCCTAAAGTCGGGGACCTGGTCCGAGAAAAAATAGTGGACAAAAAAGAATCTGGGCCATCATACAGATAGCCTGTACCTGTCCTGGCAGTTGAAGGAACAAGAATTGTACTCCTGCCACCTCTTGCCGGTAAAAAGGAGAAAAGATTTGTCTCAATTGACCTAATCAAACCACACTATGTGGCCAATACTGAGTAGTAGGACGCGTGGACTCTAGAGTAACAGGCACCCTCCTCTCGCTACTATACAAGAAGTTCAAACAGAAAGACTCATCATGTTTGAAGAGTCACCTGTACGGAATGATGGACTATGCAACACTGCCATGGAACTCGTTCCTCTTGAAAATGAAATTCAAATTCAAAACCAGAATGAAAGACAAATTTCAATTCGACCAAACACAGATATCTACATCAACATGCCTCAACAAGAGCAAGCTACAGTTTCCACAAGACCTGCGGAAATACTGAAAATTGATCGAATTGCATCTGGCTATTTCATTGACTTTGATACTTTTTCATTGGATCCAAGTGAACCTGAAACGAAGCCAGCCCAAAAACTCGCCAGCAGCAAATTAAAGATTTTCTGAACTTTCTTAAAAAGACTTACCTGGTATCACCTTGGGTGGAACTCTGGGTAATCACCGGGATACTTTTCTTTCTTTTCTGGATAGACTTAGTGACTGTCTTTAGTATGCTTATAAATGGAACTTATCTTCGAGAAAGCTCTGCAGCACAAAAAGTGAATGTGATTCTGAAACCGCATCTATCATCACATTGTGAAAAAAGAGACCTATCATCAGTGAACATTTCAGCAGTTCCTATACCTGATGGTATAGTGTGGGACAAGGTTGATTATGATATATTTGGCCCGACCGAACTTTTAAAAATACCATATTTATTTAAAATTTCATTAAGTGATATCATTACCTCCAGTACATTTTCCGATGATTGGGATTATGAAACTGTAAATAATATGTTGTCTGGTTTAGAAAAATCTGCTGCCTTTTCTAATAATGAAACGTTGGAAGACACAACAGACTTTGAAACAATGTATTGCTATCAACATTATGGTCATCACTTTCTGCATAAATCTGCTAATCCCAGAAATGTTTTCACATACCACCAATAGGAACATTGCCCAACACCGCCGAAAAGCAGTTCATAAACATTTGCACAAAAGTTTCCATATTTTTCAGGGTTTAACACATCAGACCCAGCCTCATATTATTATAAGGTGGCACCAACACCAGCACAGAAAAATATATTGACAAGCACCAAACAAATTTATTCTGCTTCTTTTATTGCCCAGTTGTCTGAACAAGGTTTCGACTTATGGAAAGACACCATAGACTTAAAATCTGTCTGGGGTACTAGAGACTGGCAGGTCCAGGGAACAGAGGCACTATTTAGAGCATGCCTTATTCCTCAACAAATCATGTTTTTGAATGAAATGGTGCAACAAACATCCTGTCTTGGAATAGCCAAGAACAAAGATTTGAATATACCTCGGATGCCCACACCATCACACACCGAGGGTAACATAACATCACAAGAAGGGATTACACTATATAAGATCATGCAACACAATAGATCAGACCCCGATTGGAAGGGATGGTTGATTTGGCCCACAGACACCAACAGCTGTCAGGAAAGATTCATGGGTAAAACCAAAGGGGTTAGTATCAACAGGCCAGATCCACGCTATGTACAGACAGAACACCCAGGGGTAGTGACATCATACAGTGTAGGGAAGTTATGCCTCGATTGGCTAAAGACCTCAACACTTACACATGTGAAACAACACATATCCTTACTTACAGAGGATGTGGACCTACAGGATTTTTTATTAGGTCCTAGGAAGCCACGTCAAAAACGTTTCTATTATGCTGTCTATAATGAGATTTGGAAAATATCACGACAAGAAGCCGCGGAGAGATTACGAGAAATAGATCGTATAAACCTAGAGAAAGCTCTAGCAGTGGTTGACAATGGGTTAACTACACTAACCTCCAGGATATATTCACTGGGCAACATTGTATCTTCTGCTATTGATGCACTAGAGTAGGATTTGTCCATATTACAGCACGGGCAATCTCAATTGTGTTCTATTATGTTATTAAGCTGGACGCTGCACCTTTGCGCGCAGGCTATGTGCCTTGGCATTTCATAAACAGCACGTCTCTGTGTTCTTCATACAATCTAACGGAAAAACAGATAGAGATGGCACAAAGGGGACTAAAGTATACAATGCTGCGTATTGAAAAACTGGACAGATTAGCCTTTACAGTGGCAGAGTCACCGTCCACAGAATGGTTAATCCATGGCCACATAACTCTTCCGGTCACTACTTTTCAATTCCAATATTGCGTGAACAAAGGCAGGCGGACAGATATGAAGAAATGGGTTTTGATGCCGGAGTGGGGAATGAAGTGTTTTTAGCGGTACAAACTGCGATAATACTTTAAGTGGATCACTCATATGCAAGGATATAATGCTTCATGGGGCTCTAAAGGTTCGGTAGCGAACTTATCCTGTCACTTAAGGGGTGCCCCAGCTGCTGTGATCACTCCAGTGTTCAGGCTACTTTCGAATGGGAGTTACTTGATGCTGAACGATCAAGGTTGCTGTGGGATGCTTCCGGGCATCGCATATCTGGTAACCGTAAGCTCCAGGGTTACTTGCTGTATGCAAGTATTGTTTCCACCAACACATACAGTCAGGGAGGCGCCGTTAAGGCATTCGCTAAATGTTTCATTAATATGGTTTGATGCTTTGAGCAGAATAAAAGCCATGCTTTTACAGAATTCCGTGCCCTTAACTTCCGCTCGAGAGACTTTTGAACTCCAGATCGCAAGGTCTTCGGCAGAGATACAGGCACTCATACATACAAGCTGCCCCTTCCATTTCGCAGAAATGGTAAATCGTTTCTTTAACATGTTTGATACGACAGGCATCGTCCACCTATTTAAGACCATAGGTTCTGGACTTTTAAGCACCTTTCAGACGGTCCTCGGAGTTATACCGAACTTTATACACTCCGTATTTGGAAGCATTTTTGGAGGACTGCCGCTGATCCTGTTTCTAATAGCAGGTATCCTGATCATAATTTTTCTGCTATGCAATGGACGTCCCAGTCACCAAGGAGATGGAAACAGTACTCCTGGAGAGAAAATACCGTGATCGCATGCTACAACATCTAGGCACACCTCGCCTAAGAGAACTAAGTGCATCTTGGTTCTTGTCATTTAGACCAGTCTGGGTGGACTGCATCTTACCTGTCCTCCGATGCCTGTTTTGCGGAGAAGAATGCATGTTGGATCTCTGTCTAACACTCCCATCATGTGCGCAACCGGACGTTGATGATTTACTGGACCCGATAACGGCCCATGTTCTGCAGTGTCCCCAGCGTATTCCAATGTTGATGGCGGCATTCCTAGAGCCACCACAGGTAGTATCGGCTCCTGTTGGTATGGACATCGGCTCCTCCTCTAAGACCCAGGCCTTGGATGGCGCACAGGCTGTCCCAGCATCTGTTGTGGACAATACAAAAGATCACCTGTGCTCAATTGACGTAATCTGCAAGGTGTTACAGGGACCGTCGTCTGCGGAGGCAGGCAACGAGAATGTTGCGTCTACCAGCCAGGACACATAAACATTTGACTCATTTGGCCCGTCGTGTGCAGGGAAAAATTCGACTTTTTGTAAAACGAAATGAAAATTGGAACTCCATAACAAAACTGACATTCTTTTGAGCCTGCATGGCTTTCAAATGCTTATAGTAGTTCGAACTATACCTACGGGCACGTTAGAGCTATGGCTTGCGTGACAATGTCCTTTTTAAACTTTTTAAAGATTTTTTAGAACCTTTTAACATTGTTTTTAGCAAAACAAGAAACTAATGTTTTTTAAACTATTTTGCGTACCAGTATCTAGTCAGCCTAGTAGTACGTTTAGAATTTAACTATGCAGTCCATTCGGAAGAGGAGTGGGTGTTACATTCCGTATAGGTACCATAATATAGGCCCCGGTAACTTCATTAGCCTTCACCTATATTCTTCCCTACATTACACTTATAACGGTGTACAGGGACTGACCTTTTACCTAGATACGACACTGCATTCAGAACACGGGTTTTCCCTAGTTCGAAAGCTCATACATTATGCATGAGGATTCTTGGAAGCACAGCAGGACGACCATCTCCTGTATAATATCTATGTACAAAGTTCATGCCCGACGTCATCCTTAGGCCGACACAGTAATACAGCGAGATAGGACCCCTGGGGCGACATATGGGTATATATACATGACATCTTGCTAAGTTAGAGAGAGGAGACCGACATTTCCCGGCAGACACACTGACCAGAGACGCTGAGGTTCTTGCATGCAGACACTCCAGCTTGCAGTGGTCTAACATCCCTTGTGGGATGTCCATCTCGAGACCAGGATGGGGTCCCACAGTCTCTCAATTCAGGTAATGGGGTTGACTTTATCCTAGAGGGATTCTTGGCCTAACACCTACACACATGCTAGGTACATTTAGGTACATCTAGTTAGGGAAGATCGTGGGAGTACGCATCTTTTTATCATGTGTTTTATATACTCATATGTATTCATGATTATTGTAAGATGGTAGAGCTATACCATCCATTTACCTTTATGGTACTATTAATCATTTATATCTTATACTGTCTAACAGTTGTTGCAGCTCATCTATTCTACACCAGAATAACAACTTTTTCAATAAATACTTATTGAAAATGCCCAGCCTGTTTATTCTGTGTATCTCTCTGAGACAGAAAGCACGATTGACTGAGCGAAAAATAGTATATTGTTTCCACGGTCCTGAGGGATCAGGGTTGTCATGTTCGATGGTTGCCAGGAACTATTCTCTCCTTGGTAAGAGGAGACTATAGTGGCACTGAGAGCTAGTTGGTACAAAAGGCCAACATATTCGGTGGGGGTGTTCAGAAACAGTCTGACACCAATCCTACAGTGTATGCTGTCCAAACGCGCAGATCCTGTATAATTATTATAGGAGCTACACGACAATTAGTGCTAAGGGTATTTGCAAGTTGTTAGACCCTGTATGGCAAAATGACAACATTTCTAAGACAGCTGCACATTTAGTGAAGTACTGCATGGTGTGCATGATGCACAATCCTGGGAAAGGCACCCCTACACCACTCAGTAATTTTGCACCACCCACTTTCCCTTTTAAGGTCCTTCAGCTAGATTACATCGAATTAGACAGGGTCAATAACCTGAAGTCTGTGCATTTAGTAAATGTGTTGAGGCTTACCCGTTAAAGATAATACAGCCATTGCGACTGCAAAGGTACTCCTGAAGGAGTTCTTTCCTCGTTTCGGCTTGCCCCGTTTGATCTGGAGTGATAACGGAAGTCATTTCAATGCCAAGGTTATTCAGTTAATTTGTGATGGTTTGCACATAAAGCAGAAGTTTCATGCTGCAAATCACCCACAGTCAGCAGGTTTGGTTGAGAAGTACAATGGTACTCTCAAACTGAAATTGGCATAGATTCAGGAGACAACAGGGTTACAGTGGCCAGATGCTTTACCGGAACAGGGGTGGGAGCACACCGCTTCACCCCCCAGCAAGGTTCGCTCCTGGCATTCTGGTAAATGCAGTCTCATGTTGCTTGCTTTGCTAAAGTTTTCCGAGTGTTTCACCAGAGTTGGCGCAGATAGTGCTGATCTCTAGACACGTGTTTCTGGTTCTTTAACCGTCATCAGTAGAGATTACAGGCTTCAAATTTGGGGTTTGCTGAGTAGGCTGCCAAACATTGCATCAGGTAAAGTACCTCTCACTGGCGCGCGGTCCAGAAACACATGTGTCTAGAGATGACAGCACTAATCTGCACCAACTTTGGTGGAACACTCCAGCTAAATACCAAGTAAGCATGCACTACAAACTGCATTTACCCGAATGCTAAGGGGCGAACTGTGCTGGGAGGTCAGCAGTGTGCTCCCACCCCTTCCTGTTTAAAAAGGCTCCCTTGAGCCATTGAGCTGACGAGCTAGTGGAGATGCACCTGTTCGCCTGTGAGAGGTACTGAGACCTGTAAGAATTGTGGCAGCCTGATCAGCAACCCCAGAAGAAAATCGTTTTTGATCTCTACTGATGACGGATAAAACCCAGAAACACATGTGTCTAGAGATGACAGCACTAATCTGCACCAACTTTGGTGGAACACTCCAGCTAAATACCAAGTAAGCATGCACTACAAACTGCATTTACCAGAATGCTAAGGGGCGAACTGTGCTGGGAGCTCAGCAGTGTGCTCCCACCCCTTCCTGGCCAGATGCTTTACCATTTGCTCTCTTGTGGACAAGAACAACAGCACATTCTAGAACAGGATTGTCACCGTACGAGGTCGTGTTTGGACGCCCGGCAAATGTCTGGGGCGTCCCGCGTCCCCGTAGGTTTTCTGATATTGAGTTCCCATTGCTGATCGACTACCTGTGCCAGTTAACCGAAAATTTGCGTTCTATTCACCAACAGGTCCGGGAGGCTCTGCCTGATATACCAGAGGGACCCGGACACAACATCCAGCCTGGTGATTGGATCCTGGTGCGCAATTTTCAGCGGAAAAAGAGTTTGGAGCCGCGCTGGAAGGGACCTGAGCAGGTTCTTCTAGCCACAAGAAGTGCAGTCAAGGTTGCTGGCCGAAAGAACTGGATCCGTGGTGCTCATTGTAAACGGGTGCCTCTACCTTTGCCCTATGACCAACGGGTTGCTGACGGCATCGGGGATACTGAGTGTGAGAAGGTGCCTCTGTTTGTCCCCTTCAGCGACGCAAAATTAACGTGGACCCAAACGGATGTGGAGAATGATGACGTGGTAAATGCAGGGGTCCCTCCAGAAATTCGAGGCATAAAAGAGCCACTGCTTGTTGACCCCTCTGTGCCTGGAGTCACCAGGTACAATTTGCGTCCTCGGCTGAGGAATAGTGCACCAAAGGAGAAGTCAGATTAGTTAGGGATGGACTGTGTAAGTTAGGGTGTACTTTGCTATAGTACCAACGGTGCTAGTTTAGGGTGTTGTGCGATTGGTGCACTGTTCTGACATTGGACAGGATAAATCGAACATGCTCCCTAGGACGTGATTACCTTATCTTGAGCGACGTGGGATTCATCGTGAGCTTAGGACTGAGCAAGCTCCACCGCCGGTGCTCAAGAGCGCCAACAATATGAGCCAGTACCAGTGATGCTCTGACGGACACTGGGAACACTTCCCTTTGCTATCAGTTTTATTGCATTCCTCTTCTTGCTTCTTGATGCATCTGTTTGGTCGACCTATTGAGGAGAAGGTACTGCCGTTTGCACCACCGCGTTTAGCGTGGGGGTGGTTAACAAAGAGTAAAATAGTTGCATATTAATTGTTGTGATTACGCTAATAATAATACTTGAAATATCCTGGTTTCTAGAGGAAAAGTATCCTGTGCACACTTTGGTTGGTACGACGCCCACTCCCCCGAGCATGTTTTTGTCACTTTGGCTCCACCCAAGGAAGCGCATAGGTTGTCCTACACTGATAATGTTTTTATCAATACAACTAATTGTTGGGTTTGTGGATTGCACCCCTCAGTACATGATGCAGATTGACGAGGGCATCTTTGGTTCTACATCATCCCTTGCAGCTTCTATTCCTGATGCCGAGTATATGGATTGTGCTGAGTACTGATGTTGTTTTGCTTAATAGAATGTTATGTCTTTTCCGCCCACCATATAAAATTGTTAGTGAATGCTAAAAGGAGGGTCTGATGAAATTAATATGTTTTTGCTATTTTGCTCGCTCATTGTTCTATGTAAGTTAGCATTCGCGGCACCATTTTATGTTTAGCCGCCATTTTGAATCTCGCCACTAACTGTGTGTTCCCTCCTCGAGAAGCAGGCTGTGGAAAGTTTCATTTCTCCAAGGTTAGGTCTTGTTCTGCTAATGAATACACTGTTCCTATTAGCGCATACCTTTCCCACTAGATAGAGGCCTTCTCCCACTAGTCTAGCGGTAGGCACGGACAGAATGACCTTGGCATAGAAATAGTGTGTGCCTGGTCTCAGGATCGAAACTTACCCTTCTGTGCCTCCTTTGTGTAGCTGCCTCCATCTGGAAATTTCCAGTCTGGGCGTGCCTTCATTGGTTTTGAATCGTACATAATGTATCACCATGTTTGCTGATGTCAGTCCTCTCTGCAGCACCCCTAAGCGACTGGGCAGACAGGGCTCCGCTCGAGTGTATCTGAATAAACATATACTTGGTTTGTATTCTCTTCTGTCTGACCATTTGTATGGAAGGCTGAAAGGTGGTTGCGAGTGACCAGGGTGACCCGAATCGGGTCACTTTCTTCACCTATGCCCCTTTTCTTTGCATATCTTTCTGAAATTCTTCATTTGTAGATCTCACACCTCATATCTTTCTTCTTCAGCACCCTCTTTTCACTCTCTCCTGCATGTACTTTCTTGCATCTCCTTCACTTCACCGCCCCCTACACTCACACCGCAACCACTCACCTGTAGGCACTGCATTTACTTTTACTTTCGCCCTGTCAATATTTCGTCAGCCGTGTACCTCCTTCACACACTTTCATATACAATTCCAATTCCAATGGGCCCACATGAACGTTGCTTTGTGAGATCTGTAGAGAGGCCAAGGATTGGACAAGCATGTATTATGAACTCTTTTATGGCCTACTGATAGGCAAATGTGAGAAACGTGCTCTGCTTTCAGCCTAAACTTCAGAGCGCTCAATTGTGGGCTTTTATAAATATCCACCCACAACCTGAACTCACAGAGACACCTTAGATGACTCCTTTCACATTAAGCAGTATATAGGATTAACATGCTGCATATCAAGACTACAAAAACACCACATCATTGAAAAGTAAACATTCTTAGGGAACGCAAGATTATGTAAAATGCGTGAAATGTGAACAGGAACTCCAACATTGATTACCTTAACATTTTTACAGTTATTGCTCATCTGATCATTGTTTTAGTCTGTAAAGTTAAGGACATCATTATTATAGGGACTTTTGTCCTTTATTGGGTTCGCCAGCACAGCGCTTGCACTGTGCGTGTAATTTCTTGTATTTAATATATCTTAAAAGGGGGCTCTTATCATTTCCCAAAGCCAAATTACTGTTTTCATTCACTTTTGTGTGGAACTTTTTTTTGTTAACTTCCCCTGACTGAACGCATTCTCGATACTACTACTAAAGTTGTTCACACTGTTTAAGCCGTATTCACTGTCAAGATAAGATCTCTTCTGTCAAGATAAGAAGTCTTCCCACGGAAAAGGCATACACCTTCTTTTTTTTTTTTTTTTAAGTCCTCATATAACCTCAGATGAATAAGCACCCTCCCGGTCTCCACCATCCCAATTTCTTATATCTTGGGGGTCTAATCTCAGCTGATGTTGATACGAGATCCAACCTGTATCATACATCATGAGCTGACCAAGAGGTGTAATCACTGGACTCGATGTTTCTACTGCATCCTACTATTCGGTGTCTAATAAGCTCCAAAATAACCCAAGCTCTGAAGGCAGACTCCTTCTAACAGTATGCTGGAATGCTTGCTGTTTATTACTTAGTTGTGTAAAGCAGATGCCTTAGCTTTAGAATGTTTGTGGCATTTCCTATTCATGCCTCAGTACCTTTCTTTGCACTTTGTGGGCATTATCGGATTGATTTTTTTAGCTTAATTTATTTGGTCATTGTGATCAAATTCTAAATGTTGTAATAAACATTGCACGTTAAAAATAAAGTTAATATACAAGAGCTATGCTATATTTTACTACTAAACAGGTGGCCACAAGTGCAGTTACCTTGCAGACAACAGGGTCATGATTTGATGGTGCAGCAGGTGCAGTAGCACCGGGCCCAAAAGTTGTCAGAACTCCTCTAAACACATAATATTGCTTTATTTGACTACTAAACTGGCAGTCACAAATGCAGTTACCTTGCAGTTGAAAGGGACTTGATTTGAATGGTGCAGCAGGCGTAGTGGCACCGGGCCCAAAAGTTATCAGAACTCCTTTAAACACCTATCAGTGCTATATTTTACAACTAAACAGTCACAAGTGCAGTTATCTAGCAAGCGCTATGGTAATGATTTCAATAGAGCAGCAGGTGCTGTGGCACCAGGACCAAAAGCTCCAGGCACCCCACTAAACACCGATTATTGCTATATATTACAACTAAACAGGCAGTCACAAGTACAGTTATATTTCATGCATTAGGGTCATGATTTGAATAGTGCAACAGGTGCAGTGTCACCGGACCAAAAAGTTGTCAGAACTCCTCTAAACACATAATATTGCTATATTTTACTACTAAACAGGCAGTCACAATTGCAGTTACCTTGCAGTTGAAAGGGACATGATTTAATTGGTGCAGCAGGTGCTGTGGCACCATGGCCAAAAGTTGTCATAACTCCACTAAACACCAAATATTGCTATATTTTACTTCTAAACAGGCAGTCACAAGTGTTGTTATCTTGCAGGCAACAGTCATTATGTGTATGGTGCAGCAGGTGCAGTGGCACCAGGCCCAAAAGTAGTCAGTACTCCTCTAAACACCTAGGGGCAGATTTACAAGCCCCCTGCGCCACCAGTACGTCACTTTTCGTGACGTACTGGTGGCGCAGAGGCTCCTCGATATTTACAAGGAGAGGAAAAGCCACCATGCGTGACTTTTCCTCTCCTTGTAAATACCGTCCCTTCACACGCAGCACTTTGCGTTGAAGGGGCGTTCCATGGGTGTTGCTGTGGGTGTTCCCACGCAACACCCATGGAACAAGACACATCTCCAGATTTCACGAGAAATCGTAAATCTGGAGATGCGTCTGAAAGCTACGCCACCCTAGAGGTGGCGTAGCGAGGCGCACCGTCCTCGTTTTCCTCTTTCAATGCGTGCTGCATTCTACAGCATGCATTGAAAGAGGAAAAGCCTGTACTGATTGTTTTTGTGCAGAAAGGTGCCCCTTCCTGCACAAACACAATCTCCCCATGGCGCAGGCATCCTTGCACCATGGTGCAAGGGTGCCTGCGCCGGCGCTTGGCAGCTGTTTGTGCGCCAGCGCAGGGGAGAGCACAGGAATGCGACATATTCTTGTAAATATGTTGCATTCCTGTGCTCTGAAAGTGCCGCAGCGTGGCGCAGCCAAAGGGCTTGCAGCGCCACGCTGCGGCACTTTCTTGTAGATCTGCCCCCTAATATTGCTATATTTCACAAGTAAACAGGCAGTCATAAATGCAGTTATCTAGCAAGCACTAGGGTCATGATTTCAATAGTGCAGCAGGTGCAGTGGTTCCCGGACCAAAAGCTCCAGGCACCCCACTAAAACTTAATATTGCTATATTTTATTCATAAACAGGCAACCACAAGTGCAGTTACCTTGCAGACAACAGGGTCATGCTTTGAATGGTGCAGCAGGCGCAGTAGCACTGGGCCCAAAAGTTGTCAGAGCTCCTCTAAACACATAATATTACTCTATTTAACTACTTAAGTCACAATTACAGTTACCATGCAGTTAAAAGGGACTTGATTTGAATGGTGCAGCAGGTGCAGTGGCACTGGGGCCAAAAGCTCTAGGGACCCCACTAAACTCAGATTATTGCTAAATTTTACTACTAAACAAGACAGTCACAAGTGTATTCATCTAGCAAGCAATATGGCCGTGATTTGAATAGTGCAGCAGCACCAGGACCAAAAGCTATAGGCACCCCACTAAACACCTAATATTGCTATATTTTACTACTATACAGACAGACACAATTGCAGTTATCTAGCAGGTACTAGGGCCATGATTTCAATGGTGCTGCAGGTGCAGTGGCACCTCGGCCAAAAGTTGTCAGAACTCCTCTAAACACCAAATATTGCTATATTTAACTACTAAATAAGCAGTCACAAGCATAGTTACCTTGCAGGCACTAGGGTCATGATTTTAATGATGCAGCAGGTGCAGTGACACCGAGGCCCAAAGCTCTAGGAACCTCTCTAAACACCAAATATTACAATATTTTACTACTAAACATGCAGTCACAAGTGCAGTTATCTTACGGGCAATAGGGTCGTGATTTGAATGGTACAGCAGGTGCTTCTATTATTTCCCTTTTTCATTTCATTTTTCAAAATTTTACTATTACTTATCCGCACTATACCACTAGTAACAGCACAATATATTGCCTTTTTGTACATAAACAAGTCATAACACTTAACAGACTTTCTGTAACTTATGTTGCACAACTACTCATCAAGCTACAACGTACAACAAAAAACAGCTTATTATTAATCACATAGACGAAACCTAATGCATTTACCAATACTTGTTGAATTATTGCTGGGTCTGAGATCCGGGAAGGGTGCGGGGGCCTGGTCCTCTTAGTGCTTTGGTTGGCACCTGTGTTTGACTTGAGCATAATTATATAGGTAATTATATAGGTGGCAGCTAGGTTGCTCCAAATAAAACGGCTGTACTAGGTTACAACTACTTCCATGGAAAAACTAAGAATCAACGCAAAGTCCAGCAGCAGTTGATTATAAATACCCCAAACCTTTATTTCTCTCCTTTCCACAACTAAACACCCATGTTTCGTCTTGTCATCATTACTGCATTGATTTAAGCCTGCAATACTGCATAGGATTCTTTCTTCAGATGATATCAGCAAGACCACTAAGTAGATATAGCCTAACTGTGGAACTCAATTCTGTTTTCACCTGCCTTAGGTGCAGAAATCATAGCTTTGCACTTGTAAAAGGAAATTTAAAAACACAACCATTCTTGTGTGTGTAGATCTGTGTATTGGGGAGCAAGTGAAAAGTGAAAGTGCCTGTGAGAGAGGAAAGGTGAGAAAGAGGGATGTAAGCAAGAGAAGGCACAGTATAAGGGAGATTAGGTATATGAGAAGAGAAAGTACGCAGGGTTTGTGGGGAAAGAAGAGGTTGAAAGAGAGAAGGCTGCCTGACTGTGTATGTGAGCGTGTGACGGGAGCATCTCAATGAAAGAGGAGGGTGTAGGAGTATAATTGAGTGAGACTGGGATGGTAAGAGAAGTGAGTGGAACAGAGAAGAGTATCTTAGAAAGAAAAGTGTGAGAAGGGGGACTAGAAGATACTTGAAGGGAAGCTGTGAGAATGCATGAAAGGATAGTGAGATAATGACCAGGAAGAGAGTAGTGTGTGCCAGTGTAGTGAGCTAGTCGACAAATAGAGGGTGGGAGACCACAGAGTGTCAGAGGATAGAGAGGAACGTGGCCTGAAAATTGAAAGTTTGAGATAGAGGGGTTAGAGATGAGGGTATGTGAGATAGAGAAATGGGGGAGATAAGGAAATGTGTGAGTATCATAGGTTTTACCAGTGAAAGAAGGATACACGATAAAAGGAGTTCAAGAAAGTAAGCATGAGAAGGAGAGGATGGTGTTAGACACTTGAGAAAGCAGGGGCAATTTTTGGGAAGGGAATATTACCTGCATGTCGAGGTAGTCACCATCAGGCCATGACATATTACCAGTGCCAGCAGCAAACAAAGCAACATTGCTTGTAGGAGGTGGTACAGAAAAATGTGCCTTGATCTAGGATGGCATAAATCCTTGTGCTAGCTCTAAGTGATGCAGTGGGAGATAGCAGAAGGTGATAGAAAGAAGTAGGAAAGAAGGACTGTGGATGCTGAGAGGGTGGGGAAATGAGAAGTGACCAATAAGGATAAGGGAGCAGGTTGGGATTAAGAAGGAACAAGAGAGAGGCAGGTGATAACAAAGAGTGTGAGGGAAACAAGGGTAGGGGTTGGGGTACATAGAACAAATGAAGATGAAACCAGAGGACAATGAGATGAGGTTCAGAAGAGAGAGACATGTAAGTCAAAAAGGTGAACCTGAGAACTGGTCCTACTGGACACCAATCAACTTCTTCTGCTATCACATCACAAGTAGGAACGATCTCTGTGTACGTATAGCAAGCCCCCAGCCAGTGAGATAGAAGGTCCATTAATAAATGTATATGTGAATGGTAGAAGAAGGATCCATATAATTTGACAGCAGAAAGACTGCAGGTTAAGGCAACAGAAGTTACAACAGTGGCAGCAGGACTAAGGGGGTCATTACGATGGCAGAAGGACCGCCACCGCCGGGCCGGTGGTGGCGGTCCTTCCGCCATCGCACTGGATTTTCCCACCGCCCAATTAGGATGGTGGTGGGTACCGCGGCAGACAGTCCGTCCCTTCACCGCCAAAGGCAATCGGTCCGATTGCCTGGCGGGCGGTGCTGGGTGCCCAAAATGGTGGCGGTGCCTAGCAGGCACCGTCCACCAAATTAGGATGTGTGTTTAAACCGGCCTTTCCATGGCGGCGGTGCCGCCATGGAAAGGCTGGCGGGGATTGGTTTTGGGGGCCCGTTGCATGCCCCCTCTGTGTGGGGGGAGGGTGGTTGAGCATTTCCCCGCACAAAGTGGCAGGCACCACGTGGTGCCTGCCACGTAGTGCATTGCGAACGGTGCTGCAGCCAGCAGCACCGTCCGCAATGTTCAGGGCCCTGGATGCACCTGCCATAGTGGCGGGCACATCCTAATTCACTTAGCGGGACCGCCGCCTTACCGGCGGCCGGTCCCCAGCACCGCAACGATGGCGGGCGGACTGATGTCCGCCCGCCATCGTAATGTGCCCCAAAGAGTGAAAGTGCACGACATTTAGGGTGTGACATAAACATCACTGGTTTGTCTGCTCTAGAAATTACAGACTCTCTCCGTCCATACGTGTGCAAAGGCCCTGCCGTAGATGTTATAGGGCTCGCTAGAAAGGAATAATCATAGAGGGCTAATTAGATCTACACATTCTATAAACAACTTAGGAATTTGGCAGAGGCACAGCAGTTCTTGTAAAGATTAGGTGGTTAACTTAACAGGGGACTGTGGATAATGAATTTAAGAACTATCTGAAAAAGAAGCAATTGGGTGATGTGTTAACTCAAGGTGGACAATATGTCATGTAAGGTCCATGTACATTTATTTTGAGAAGGCCTATATAATATGGAAAAGCAGTAATGTGGCAACATTGCTATATTGCTAAGAAGCTACAAACCTAAGAGTCCACTGACCTGAAAACTGTTATAGGTGCCCACGGCATAATGGATCTAGTTTGCATATAGCATGTTATTTGGTAAGTGTGACCTTTCCTTAGTGTGCACTGTCTATCCTTTATTAGGCCCGTTAGAGGGTGTCCTCATTGGTATTTCTACCTACTATCTTGTATATATTTGTAATTGTATGCATAATATTTAGTTTTGCATGTATTAAAGTGTTTTCCTTTTTTAAAGAAAAATCACTGCCTTAAGCATTTGATTTATTCAATGTGATGTGATATGTTTCTGAATTTCGAGTCTCTAGCCGACAACACCAGCCTGAGTAAGCCTTGAACTGCTCGGCCTTGCTACCCTGAGAGTTACAATGCTCAAAATTATACTTGGTTCCCAATTTGGAAGCCTCTTGCACGGTGGCTCCAGAACACCAGTAGCAAAAGGCCTGGTTGTTACAATTGGGGCCCAGTAATTCCTGATGGCTAGTGAACCCTCTAACCCAGAGTTCTCATACTAAGTACATGGATCTGTTATGTTTATATTTTTGCAATGTGCTTAGTATGGATGCTTGTAATGTACAAAGTTATTGGAAATTATTTTAGATGGTTGCATTTGTATTGATATTATTTCACCTGCCTTCACTGTTTTTAATGTGATTCCCTTGCAGCACCTCTGAGTGACCATGTATGATATGTGGTTTTCTTCAAGGCCTGGTTTGTGCGTGTTTGAGCTGCAGTAATACTTGAGTAATGGAGGTGTAACTTGTGTGAATTGCAAATAACCTACCAATTAAAAGGTGTACTTTTATATTTTCACTACCCGCCCTGCGCCACTCCTCAATTTTCCTTTGCTCCTTTGTAGCACTTATTACCCATTTTCCAGCCACTCCCTATTGACTGTTCCATATTTAAACTATTTACATATGGATAGTTCTGTGGACTGTTGACGGAGAGTGACACACATGAGTGACAGAATAGGCATAAGCATAGACCGACTCCTGTACCTTTGTGAATTGCACTTATAAGATTTATAAATATGTGGGAAAGTACTGTAGTAACTCCACTACATATAGCTGTATATGCCTTTGTTAATTGCCCCAAAATGAACATTCAAAAGCAGAACTAAACCCACAATGAGCTAGTTGCTGACTTATATTGCAAGAACTCAATCTGATCACTATGTTGTGATAAAATGGAACATGGCTCTGACTTGGAAATAGAAAGGCACTCTTAGTGCAGGGTGGTTTGTGATACCCATTCACTTGTTGTATACCCAAAGCTGGGTAGAGGAGGGACAGATGGAATCTTGCCCATCCATGGAATAAAATGAAAGAGTGGTGGAGCAGCTTTAAAACATAATTGGGAGCCTGCTGATATGATGGGCAATGCTGTAAATACTGAATCTAATCCTGGTGGTTATGTAAGAAGAGAGCAAGGACAGTTTTGCATGTGATACAAGTCCTGTCACCTTGAATGTCACTCCATATTAAAACATTAAATATTGTCATGGTTCCTGAGTTTCCCATTCAAGGTGGCCAGTGAATGACCTAAACTCAGAAAAGCTCAAAAACCAATTATGATTGTCTCCAGAAATGACCTATGATCTTCAATCCTTTCTACTTCCCAGCGCGATTTCCATCACAAAGTTGGCACGACTATGAGCCCAGCTGCAAACACACAACTATGTTAGAAGTTCCATAAAGCCTTCTCATAGCTACCAATGGATAGCATATGGCATCTAAAATGTGTTGTATATTGCCTTTCATCTATTGAATTTTGCAACAGTTGAGTTCCTGAGCAAAGCTCTTACTTGCACATCTCTTCTAATCCCACAAACACAAATATTTTTCTGTTGTGTTGGTTTATTCAGGACATTGGTGTTTAATTTTATTTAGGAAAATCCAGGGAAGAATTTAAGTTTATCAGAGTGAATTATTCTTCATCCATTAATGGAAAGAGGAAGGCATTGTTACCCTGCTCCCAAATCTGGGATGGAGACTGTTAGACCTGGCATCCTTGGCGTGGGTCTCCCTTCCATTTTTTCGTAATGCCTCCACTGTTGCCGATATGTTTTTGCTGGACTAGATGCTCATGGGCACTTTGCCGCTGCTAATCAGTGCCAAAGTGCAAGTGCTCCCTATCGTTAATTGATATATGTATTAGTGACTCCATGATTGGATGATTGGTTTACTTGTCAGTCCCTAGTACAGTGCACTCAGTGTGCCCAGGGCTTGTAAATCCAATGCCGCTGGTGGGCTTGCAGCACTGGTTGTGCCACCCACAGAAGCGGCTTGTAAAATGTGTCTCAGGCCTGCCATCGCAGAGCCTGTGTGCAGCCTCGGGCTGCCATGTCGACTTGGTGAGTACACCCACTTACCAGTCCCTAAAACCTTCCCTTTACTGCATGTTGGTCACCCCTAAAGTAGGCCCTAGGGCAGGGTGCATTGTAAGTATAAGGTAGGACATGCCCTGGTGTGTGTGGCATGTCCTAATAGTGAATTACAGCCATTTTCGTTTTTCACTATTGCAAGGCTACCTGCTCCCCATAGGCCAGAATGGGCAGACTGACTATTACACCTTATAATCAGAACTGACCCAGGGAACATGGTAGAAAAACGAATTTAGTATGCCTGAACTCAGGATGATAAAATACATCTTTTAGTGAAGTTGGTTTTAACATTCTGTGTTCGAAAATACCACTTTTAGAAAGTGGGTATTTTCTTGCCTAACTATCCAAGCCTGCCTCTGCTAGGTTGTGTATTCCTTGTCTGGAGATTGAGTGACAGGGGCTGGGGGTGGCTACCGGAGACAGGGTGAGTCAGCGCAGGGCTGAATAGAAAGATTTGCATCCAGAGTGGAGGGAGGAGTTGCACCTGGGTCTGAATAGGGCTGTGCCTGCCTTCCACAATGCTGGCTCCACCTCCTGCCGGGCGGCTGAGCACTCTGCCCCACATTCTGAAAGGAAAGAAGGAGTCAGAAAAACAAAGTGCTCCAGAACTGACCAGAACTGGTTTTGGACTAGGCAGAGGCCTCTCTGCCTCCAGAGAACAAAGAGAATCAGGGTATAAGAGGGGCACCCAGACCCCAGGAAGATTAGATCACTTTTGGGAACAAGAAGAAACCTTTACTGAGGAGCGGAACCAAGAAGAAACTGAGGAGAAACTATCCCTAAGCCTGAAGTGCTGCTTGGGGGATTGGCCTGCAGTGGTTTGCCTGACTGCCAAAGAGAGGAGAAAGGAACTTTTGCTTTGCTGTGACTTTCATCAACTTGTGAAGGATCTCCAAGGGCTTGGAAGAGAGCTTGCCCCCTGACCGAAGTCCCAGGACCATTGGACTTCACCCCCTTTGTGAATTGCTGCTGGAAACTCTGTTTCAGTGGCTACAGAGGTAGGGAGCTGTGACCGACTCTCACGACCGACTCGGTGTCCTGCAAGCACCGCATCGAAGCACCGTCTCGCCCTGCAACGCACGGCCCTGGTCTCACCGACTCCGTCAACGAGCCGCTGCCTGCACCGCATCGAGGGACAACGCGTCCTGCAACGCTTCGCTACGCCGAATCGAACTGGTCCGACCGACACGGTCACTGCTGCTGAGTTCGAGTCCTGTGACCGCACCGGAGTTGGGCACCGCTCGCACGCTTTGCGACGCACCGCCCGACTCGCACCGCTGTCCGGACTGATCGACGCCAGCTCCTGAATCCGGCTCCGTCGCCGCACCGCAACCTGCCAGCACCGCATCGAAGCACCGTCTCGCCCTGCAACGCACGGCCCTGGTCTCACCGACTCCGTCTCGACGACGTCAACGAGCCGCTGCCTGCACCGCATCGAGGGACAACGCGTCCTGCAACGCTTCCATTTTTGCATCGCGACCGCGACGAACAGCCATCCGGCTCGCACGCCCGTGCCTGCCGCTTCAAGTAAAAGGTACTGTGACCGAGTCTGTCTACGCTGTGTTGGCCCGTCTCGACGCGGTCAGCTGGATTTGTTAGACTCTGTTTGTTCTCGACATCGCCGTAGCCGGAGGAGGCTACCGACTCGCACAGAACCTTGAATTAAGCCTTTTTGATCAGAACTAAGTATTCTTAACAGTATTGTGGATTATTTTTGTCGTTTATGGTCTTGTGATAAATCTATATAAAGTATACCTATTTTTATAAATATATAACCTGTGTGGTGTCCATTTGTAGTGTTGTCACTTGATTACTGTATGTGTTCACAAATGCTTTACACACTGCCTCTGAACTAAGCCTGTCTGCTCGTGCCAAGCTACCAAGAGGGTGAGCAGGGGTTATTTCGGGAGTGTACCTACTTTCCCTGACTAGACTCAAGGGTCCCTATTTGGACAAGGGTACATACCTCTGCCAACTAGAGACCCCCAAATCTAACATTGGTGGTCAGCGGTGAGGATTCTGGACTTGCATTTGTGACTCATGTACAGTGATTGGTGAACACTACTTAGTGAGTGCAGACCAAAACGCAACCACATACTTTAATAGCATTTTTTCTGGGATTTCCTATTTTTGCAAATGCCAAGTTCAGTCACTATGGAGAAACCAGCATCAGTAGCCTCTGTTGAATGTGATTGGGAAGAAGAGAGGCTAGAATGCTACACCCTTAAGCAGCTCAAGCAATTCTGCAAAAAGTTTAAAGTGTCCATGACCGGGATCTCCAGGAAGGAGGACCTCCAAAAGGCGCTGAGGGCCTGGGTCGAATCAAGGAGTGCCCCTGTGGAGGGGGCTGAGAATGCAGAAGGGCAGCTGGAGGGGCTATTGGGTCTAGGGGCTAGAAGACCACCTTCCCCAGTAGGTAGCAGTGTTTCTGCCAGAGGACTGTCTCCAGAGGAGTTGGAGGACAGGAAAGAGAGTAGGGTGCACGAAATGGAGCTGACCAAACTCAAGCTGAATAAGCAGTTAGAATTCGAAATGCAAACAAGGAAATTAGCCCTAGAGGAAAAGAAAATGCAGTTTGAACATGAGAAAGTTTTGAGGGAGTTGGAATTGAAGGCCAAGAGCTTAGAGATTACTCCCTCTGGTGGCAGTGTACCGCCTGTGCCTGTTGAAGCTAGGGTGTATATTCCCAAAGATGTGGTGAAGGAGTTTTTTAAAAATGACGACATAGGGCAGTGGTTCAAAGCCTATGAGGTAGCCATGTCTTCCCACCGGGTCCCTGAGAAGGATTGGGGAGCGGGGTTGTGGGGACGGTTCCTCAGTGAAGGGCGGGATACCTTGTTGGATTTGCCCTCTGAAGTCTATAATTCGTACAGCCACATGAAGGATGCCTTAATGACTAGATATGGTTTGACCCCTGAGCTTTATAGGCAAAGGTTCAGGAACTGTAGTAAGATTGAAAGCAGTACCTGGGTTGAATATGTGACCTTCTTTTGCAGAGCCTTGGATGGTTGGGTAAAGGGTAGCAAAGCGACTGATTTTCAGGCGCTCTTTGATTTGATTGCCTGGGAGCACTTGTCCGGTAATTGTTTTCCTGAGCTACGCCAGCACCTGATTGATAGTAAGCTGACTAACCCTAGGCAGCTTGCTGAGGAGGCGGACCGCTGGGTGAGTACCCGGGTCCACAAGGGTCACGTGGGAGACTCCGCCAAGGGTGGGCAGGGTCCCCAGCAGAAGAGTGGGGGGGACAAGGGTAAACAGAAGGAGTTCCATAAAGGGCCCCAAAGTAGACCCCAAGGGAACCAAGGGAAAGGTTCCCAGCCTCCCCCTGAGAAGAAGCCAGTGGCCCTGACAGGCCCCCTGTTCACCAGGGACCACTGGTATGTTACAAGTGTGGCGCCCCTGGCCACAAGGCAAACGATCCTCGTTGCCCTTTGCATGGAAAACCAGCACCCACCAGTGCAGTCCCCCGGCAGTTGGCTAGTGTAGCCCTGGGGGAGGAGTTGGGTGCCCAAGGTGGGGGGATCCCACAGTGTTTTCCCTTGTCTCATTAGGAGACTCTGAGATGGTCCCTAGGACCCCGCTGCCTGAGAACACTAAGAAATACAGGCAGTGGGTGACCATCAATGGCCATAGGGTGGAGGCTCTGAGAGACACAGGAGCCAGTGTGACAGCTGTCAAGTGTCACCTGGTGTCTAAAGAGCAGGTTATCCCTGATGCATTCTATCCGGTTGTTGCCGCTGACAACACAGAGAGTCACTGCAAGGTGGCTCAGGTTCCCTTTGAGTGGGGGGGGTCTCGGGTACTCTTCAAGTAGCTGTGAGGCCAGCCATGCCTGTTGACTGTTTGTTAGGGAACGATTTGGAGAGCTCACCTTGGGCTAAGGTGGAGCGGAGTGCGCATTTAGAAATGTTGGGCTTGCCTGATTGGGCATGTGTGACCACCCGGTCAATGGCAGCTAAAGGTGTTCAAGAGGACCTGGAGCCTGAGAGGGAGGCCCAGGTGCCTGCCGGAGAGAGAGGAGGCAGGGGCGCGGGAAACCGGCCCCCGAGGTTCCCACGGTCCAGGAGGAGGCAGACCCTGAGGGGGATGCCCTGGAGCCTACAGGGGAACAGGTAGCTGAACTGGGGGACCTACCTGAGCTGACCCATTGGCAGCAAGAAGGAGGACCCTCCAGGGAAGAGTTCTGCAAGGAGCAGAACACATGCCCTTCTCTCGTGGGTCTGAGGCAACAGGCCACAGACCAGGCAGCAGGTGATCAGTCTGGATCACATTGGGTTTACTGGGAGAATGGTCTCCTGTATTCAGAGCCTAAGGTTGCTGAGCCTGGGTCAGCCCGTGTGCTGGTGGTACCCCAGCGCTTCAGAGCCTTCCTACTGGGGTTGGCTCATGATGTACCATTAGCGGGACATCTGGGGCAGGACAAGACCTTTGACAGGCTTGTTACCCATTTCTATTGGCCCCAGATGCGCAGGAGTGCCGCCACTCACTGCAGGACATGCCAGACTTGCCAGGCAAGTGGAAAAAGTGGGAGGAAGCACAAGGCTCCTCTCCAGCCATTCCCTGTGGTCAGCACCCCCTTTGAACGGGTGGGTATTGACATTGTGGGGCCACTGGACCCCAAGACAGCCATGGGCAACAGGTTTATCCTGGTCTTGGTGGACCATGCCACCCGGTACCCTGAAGCCATCCCTCTGAGGACAGTGACGGCCCCCGTGGTGGGACGGGCACTGATGGGAATTTTCTCACGTGTGGGATTCCCTCAAGAGGTGGTGTCTGACAGAGGTACCAACTTCGTGTCCAAGTACATGAAGTCCCTGTGGCAGGAGTGCGGTGTAACTTACAAGTTCACCACTCCTTACCACCCTCAAGGAAATGGTCTGGTTGAGAGATTCAACCGGACCCTCAAGGGCATGATTATGGGTCTGGAAGAACCCATGAGGCGTAAATGGGACGTCCTCTTACCATGCCTGTTGTTTGCATACCGGGAGGTGCCACAGAAGTCTCTAGGGTTCAGTCCCTTTGAGCTCCTCTATGGACACCCGGTGCGAGGACCTCTGAGTTTGGTCAAGGAAGGCTGGGAGCAATCTCCCAGGAAACCTCCCCAGGATGTATACAGTTACATGCTGGCCTTCAGGAACCAGACTAGGCGTTTCAGAGAGCTTGCTGAGGCAAATCTGGAAGCCAGCCAGGAGGAGATGAAGCGGTGGTACGACCAGAATGCCACTCTGGTAGAGCTTCAGCCTGGTCAGAAAGTGTGGGTCATGGCCCCTGTGGAGCCCTGTGCGCTCCAGGACAGGTGGACCGGCCCTTTTACGGTGGTGGAGCGCAAGAGTCCAGTTACCTATTTGGTGGACTTGCAGTCTCCCAGGAACCCCTTGCGGGTCCTGCATGTGAACCGCCTGAAGCCCCACTTGGAGAGGTCCCAAGTGGGCATGCTCTTAGCTACAGATGATGGAATGGAGGAGGAGACCGAGCCTCTTCCTGACCTCCTGTCAGCCCGAGAGCAAGATGGATCAGTGGAGGGAGTAAACCTCTCTACCTCCCTGACACCTGAGCAGCAGGGTGACTGTCGCCAACTGTTGGGACAGTTCCCTGACCTGTTCTCCCTGGTTCCCAGTGTCACCCATTGGTGCGTCCATGATGTGGACACTGGGGACAGTCTTCCTGTGAAGCACAAGGCTTACAGGGTGACTGACAGGGTCAGAGCCTGCATCAAGGAGGAGGTCTCCAAGATGTTTGCGCTAGGGGTGATTGAGTCCTCTAACAGCCCTTGGGCCAGCCCCGTGGTCTTGGTTCCAAAAGCTGCCGCGCCTGGTGCCACACCAGAACTCCGGTTCTGTGTGGACTACAGGGGACTCAATTCCGTCACCAGGACTGACGCCCACCCCATCCCCAGAGCTGATGAGCTCATAGATCGGTTAGGGGCTGCGCGGTACCTCAGCACGTTTGACTTAACGTCTGGATACTGGCAGATCGCCTTGACTGATGGGGCAAAAGAGAGGTCAGCATTCTCCACACCAGATGGGCACTACCAGTTCCGGGTGATGCCCTTTGGGATGAAGAATGCCCCTGCCACCTTTCAGAGGTTGGTCAACCAGGTGTTGGTTGGACTGGAGGATTTCAGTGCCGCCTACCTGGATGACATCGCAGTGTTCAGTGCCCGTTGGGAAGAGCATCTGCGCCACCTCTGGGAAGTGTTGATGGCGCTGCGGAGGGCAGGCCTCACAATCAAGGCGAGTAAGTGCCAGATTGGGCAGGGTTCTGTGGTGTACTTGGGACACCAGGTTGGGAGCGGCCAGGTGGCGCCCCTCCAACCGAAAATTGATACCATTCTGGCTTGGGAGCCCCCAAGACCCAGACAGAGGTGAGAGCCTTCCTAGGACTCACCGGGTATTACCGGAGATTCGTCAAGGGGTATGGCAGCATTGTTGCCCCCTTGACCGAGCTGACTTCCAAGAAGCAGCCCAGGAAAGTGATTTGGACTGACGCCTGTCAAAAAGCTTTTGACACCTTGAAGACTGCCATGTGCACGGCGCCTGTGCTCCAGGCACCCAACTTCTCCAATGAGTTCATTGTTCAAACCGACGCTTCAGAGCATGGTGTAGGGGCTGTTCTATCACAGATCAATGAGGAGGGCCTAGACCAACCTGTAGCCTTCATCAGTAGGAGGTTACTTCCCCGGGAACAGAGATGGAGTGCTATCGAGCGTGAGGCATTTGCTGTGGTCTGGGCACTGAAGAAGCTGAGACCATACCTGTTTGGGACTCACTTCCGGGTTCAGACAGACCACAGGCCCCTCAGATGGTTGATGCAGATGAGGGGTGAGAATCCAAAGCTGTTGAGGTGGTCCATTTCCCTACAGGGGATGGACTTTACGGTGGAACACCGCCCTGGTACAGAACACGCCAATGCTGATGGACTGTCCAGATTTTTCCGCCTTAGCGATGAGAACTCCCTAGGGGTAGGATAGTTCTCCCCACATTTCAGCTGGAGGGGACACGTGTTAGACCTGGCATCCTTGGCGTGGGTCTCCCTTCCATTTTTTCGTAATGCCTCCACTGTTGCCGATATGTTTTTGCTGGACTAGATGCTCATGGGCACTTTGCCGCTGCTAATCAGTGCCAAAGTGCAAGTGCTCCCTATCGTTAATTGATATATGTATTAGTGACTCCATGATTGGATGATTGGTTTACTTGTCAGTCCCTAGTACAGTGCACTCAGTGTGCCCAGGGCTTGTAAATCCAATGCCGCTGGTGGGCTTGCAGCACTGGTTGTGCCACCCACAGAAGCGGCTTGTAAAATGTGTCTCAGGCCTGCCATCGCAGAGCCTGTGTGCAGCCTCGGGCTGCCATGTCGACTTGGTGAGTACACCCACTTACCAGTCCCTAAAACCTTCCCTTTACTGCATGTTGGTCACCCCTAAAGTAGGCCCTAGGGCAGGGTGCATTGTAAGTATAAGGTAGGACATGCCCTGGTGTGTGTGGCATGTCCTAATAGTGAATTACAGCCATTTTCGTTTTTCACTATTGCAAGGCTACCTGCTCCCCATAGGCCAGAATGGGCAGACTGACTATTACACCTTATAATCAGAACTGACCCAGGGAACATGGTAGAAAAACGAATTTAGTATGCCTGAACTCAGGATGATAAAATACATCTTTTAGTGAAGTTGGTTTTAACATTCTGTGTTCGAAAATACCACTTTTAGAAAGTGGGTATTTTCTTGCCTAACTATCCAAGCCTGCCTCTGCTAGGTTGTGTATTCCTTGTCTGGAGATTGAGTGACAGGGGCTGGGGGTGGCTACCGGAGACAGGGTGAGTCAGCGCAGGGCTGAATAGAAAGATTTGCATCCAGAGTGGAGGGAGGAGTTGCACCTGGGTCTGAATAGGGCTGTGCCTGCCTTCCACAATGCTGGCTCCACCTCCTGCCGGGCGGCTGAGCACTCTGCCCCACATTCTGAAAGGAAAGAAGGAGTCAGAAAAACAAAGTGCTCCAGAACTGACCAGAACTGGTTTTGGACTAGGCAGAGGCCTCTCTGCCTCCAGAGAACAAAGAGAATCAGGGTATAAGAGGGGCACCCAGACCCCAGGAAGATTAGATCACTTTTGGGAACAAGAAGAAACCTTTACTGAGGAGCGGAACCAAGAAGAAACTGAGGAGAAACTATCCCTAAGCCTGAAGTGCTGCTTGGGGGATTGGCCTGCAGTGGTTTGCCTGACTGCCAAAGAGAGGAGAAAGGAACTTTTGCTTTGCTGTGACTTTCATCAACTTGTGAAGGATCTCCAAGGGCTTGGAAGAGAGCTTGCCCCCTGACCGAAGTCCCAGGACCATTGGACTTCACCCCCTTTGTGAATTGCTGCTGGAAACTCTGTTTCAGTGGCTACAGAGGTAGGGAGCTGTGACCGACTCTCACGACCGACTCGGTGTCCTGCAAGCACCGCATCGAAGCACCGTCTCGCCCTGCAACGCACGGCCCTGGTCTCACCGACTCCGTCAACGAGCCGCTGCCTGCACCGCATCGAGGGACAACGCGTCCTGCAACGCTTCGCTACGCCGAATCGAACTGGTCCGACCGACACGGTCACTGCTGCTGAGTTCGAGTCCTGTGACCGCACCGGAGTTGGGCACCGCTCGCACGCTTTGCGACGCACCGCCCGACTCGCACCGCTGTCCGGACTGATCGACGCCAGCTCCTGAATCCGGCTCCGTCGCCGCACCGCAACCTGCCAGCACCGCATCGAAGCACCGTCTCGCCCTGCAACGCACGGCCCTGGTCTCACCGACTCCGTCTCGACGACGTCAACGAGCCGCTGCCTGCACCGCATCGAGGGACAACGCGTCCTGCAACGCTTCCATTTTTGCATCGCGACCGCGACGAACAGCCATCCGGCTCGCACGCCCGTGCCTGCCGCTTCAAGTAAAAGGTACTGTGACCGAGTCTGTCTACGCTGTGTTGGCCCGTCTCGACGCGGTCAGCTGGATTTGTTAGACTCTGTTTGTTCTCGACATCGCCGTAGCCGGAGGAGGCTACCGACTCGCACAGAACCTTGAATTAAGCCTTTTTGATCAGAACTAAGTATTCTTAACAGTATTGTGGATTATTTTTGTCGTTTATGGTCTTGTGATAAATCTATATAAAGTATACCTATTTTTATAAATATATAACCTGTGTGGTGTCCATTTGTAGTGTTGTCACTTGATTACTGTATGTGTTCACAAATGCTTTACACACTGCCTCTGAACTAAGCCTGTCTGCTCGTGCCAAGCTACCAAGAGGGTGAGCAGGGGTTATTTCGGGAGTGTACCTACTTTCCCTGACTAGACTCAAGGGTCCCTATTTGGACAAGGGTACATACCTCTGCCAACTAGAGACCCCCAAATCTAACAGAGACCTTATTTGAGGAGGCACTGAAGTTGATATCCTGGCAATTGGTGAATACATAGTCCCGTCATTAGTCTGGAAAACACAAAGTATGAGAAGTACTAACAGTGGAGCAATGAGGGTACCAAGGACATGAACTTTGTTAGAAAAGGGGTTAAAAAGGGGGTGAAAAAAAAGTGGTGACAAAGAAAATTTGATCCCACAATAGCCTTAGGAAGGTCACACCCCAAAAACATCTAAAACACAAGAAGCGCATAAAGATAACAGAAAGCCAGCAAGCAGGTGTGGCCGGCACTGATCTGAGGTAGGGGGGCAGGGGTGGGAGGGGGGGGAGGACTCGTGAGGTAGGGGGAGCATGCGGGAGGGTGCTGGGGAAGCAGCTAAGAAAGAATTAAATTAAAAACATACCTTTTTGCCACTTCCTCGCCTGTCTCTCCTCTGTAGTCCTCCCTCGCTCGGAGTCGGCCACAGGAAGCACGCCCAGGCTCCCAGTCAGCCAATCACAACGCTGCCTTAGCAGTGTTGTGATTGGTCTGAGTGACGTTTAGTCGGCACTCAGACGCTGACTGGAGGCCTGGGCATGTTCTCCACGTAGGCTGCGATGCAGCCTGCATGGAGAACATGCGAAGTGCGCATGAATGTTTTGGGAGGCCTGAAAGGGCCGTCCAAGCAGTCATTGCGCACTTTAGGATGGTGTAACCACTCCTCCCCTCCCCCACCCCCTCCCATGAAGCTGTGGGCGGAAGTAGGAGAAAATAAAATGATATTAACCCGAGTTATTATCATTTGATTTTCTCTGTCTTTCACTGCAAAAAAGCAATCTCCTCCGTCTTAGTGGAGGAGCCACCACTGCCAGCAAGGACATTCACATTTAAGCCCAAGTATCCAAGGGTTGTATTTGGAGCAAAGAATAAAACAGCTGATCAAAAATATGGCAATAGAGTCCAATGCCTCACTTCTAAAAACACTCCGCGTAAAACACTTCTGTTGCTAGGGCAGGTACTTTAATGTTCATTAGTTTAGCAGGGAGACCTGAAAACTTGTGAAAATATTACAACTACATTATGCATATTTTACCACACTCGTGAAGGCAATGGCAAGTCGCCTACCTCGTTTTGTCCTTCCAGCTTCTCTACTGAGTTTAAGGAATTGAAGTTAGAGAAAGCTGCCATAGCACATTCAGTATTTGCTAGGGTCTCCCCTGAGGTACAAGGCACTTCGTTTTCCAAAGGGTCTCATTTTTGGCATGTGAGAGTGAGCTTGAAACCATCTAACTCATTTCACAGATTCATATACAAAGTCCACTTAGTGAGCTCAATGCTAAACTTGTGCAGCTGAAAGTGAAACGGCTGTAACACAGTGTCAATTCATGTTGAAACAGAGTATACTATGTGGACTCCTGACCTTTTAATTTGGGGTGTCGAAATTCACGTAATTTGCTTTTGTATATAATTACACTTAGGGGCCGATTCCGATCTCGCTCGGAAGGGCTCTGAACGCGATCCGGGCGGAAAAAGTACAAGCCGTAGGCGTGTTTTCCGACCGACGCGTACAGCTGTACGAGCGAGCAAGTACGATCCGAGAAACGCGAAATCGCCGACCGAGTCATTTCTGGGTCCAAACCGCTCCGTACGTCTCGTCCGTAAGCAAACCGTGCCGTGCAATGGAGGCGATTTCCGACCGAGCCAGTACGATGCACGATTCGGACAGTCGGATCGAGTCGGAGCCTCCGACACGTCAATGCTCCGGGAAGCGGACTTCGGGGGTCCGCGCCGGACCCCCCTTCACCCGTAGCCTTACGAGTCAATCACAGGGGGGGACCCAAGGGTCCCCCCTACACATGCATGTACGGTGCAGGTGGCACAGACGCGTCCCCACTACAGGGGGCGCCCTTGTGCGCAACATACCTTTTTCGTCAATGGGAGTCTATGTACGCGTCGTACAACAGGCTCCCATTGACTTCAATGGGGCTCTGAGCGACCCGTGTCCCTCAGCGCTTGTTCGCATCGTACTCGGGCGGTTGGAGCCCCGGAGCACGAGTCGGTCGGGAAGCTCTACGGGCGCCAGTTGGCCGTAGGGCTTTCCCAGCGGGATCGGAATCGGGCCCTTAATGTTTGGAAAATTATGCAAAATTACATGCAATTACACAAAATGCAAAACCATCATTTGGCACTATATTTTAGTGCTAAATGAATCTTTGTGTCCATTTGGATGCAAAGACGCATTTCAGAGTAAAAAGTAGTGTAGAAAACAAATGCGCTAACAGCATCTGCTCGCATTCTGGTCATTCGCTCTGTTCGTGTGTGTTCACGCTAAATTTTTAATGCAAATGGCACATAGTTACGCAAGTTGGCACAAATAATAATAATTTGTATTTGTAAAGTGCAAACATATCACCCCCTTAAGGGTTTCAAGGCACTGGGGCCGTCGGGGAGATTAAGTGAGCTATTGCCCAGAGTCACATGATGCTGAGCTGAGCTGCTGTCGGCGATCGAACCGTGAACCTCGTGCTCTGGAGTCCGCCGCTCTGGCCGCTGCGCCATACCTCTACGTCTTCCTCTTTCAGGAATTTGGCGTAACTAGAAATACTTTTGTGCATTATTATTTCCAACCATTACAAAGGAGAAAGCCAATGCACAAAGATATTCAAAAAATAGTGATAGAGATAAAATATCTAATTAAAGTAAGAACGGTCACAAATACTAGAGCAAAAACTACAGCCCCGATCATATCCTGCTAATTCTGTATGGCATACCTCATCAGCTTAAGTTATCATCCATTGGGCCTCATTTATGGAATTTTGTTATAGGGCAGCGCAGCAAGGCACTTTGTTGCACTGACCTACGCCGTTTTGGCAGCCTAGCGCCATCGTAGGCACCATGGTACAAGGGTGCCTCCATTGCAGGCACAATTGTTTTTGAGTAGAAAGGGGAACCTTCCAGCACAAAAACAATCCTACAAGGTGTTTTCCTTTTTCCATGTGTACTGCAGAATGCAGCACACATGGAAAGAGGAAAAAAACAATGAGAAATAAACATATTTCTACTCGTTACACCTCACCTCATGAGTCGTATGGATTTGAAGCTTCCCCAGGTTTACATCACTTTGTAAATCTGGGGCAGCGTCAAATTCCATGGGTCTTGTGTGGTAAAACCCACCGCAACGCCCATGGAACGCCTCCTGCGTCGCCTTACTCATGATTTATGAGGCCACTCAAATTCATGCAGGCTGGCTTTGTGTGACTTCATACATCTTTATGAGAGCCTTGTGTCACTCGTGTACCACTTTACGTGGTGCAAAAGTGATGCAGGGCTCTCATAAATAAGCCCCATTATCTATAAAACAGGTGCAAGCCCGGTCTTAAATGCAAAATCTGAAAAGGAGTTAATCACAGCGTGAGTACCTATTGAAACATTCTTCATTTCATGGAGTAAGCTTGCATCATATAAACCACACCTTAAATAAAATACAATTTGATTTCAAGTCAAGGTGTCTATTGTTCTGATTGCGATACCAAAGGGGGGATGATGGACGGAGCGCTTGTTCTGATTGATCACAGCGTTCAGTAATCTGCACAAGGAAATGAATGTAAAATAGCCTGTCTCAACAAGAGCAAAATCCATGGAGTACATGCTGCCCTAAAGTGTGGGCACAGAAAGCAATATGCTGCAGAGACTGCGATGTGAAACTACAATAATGACACTCCATATCACCATTTGCACAACTCTATGAGCCATTGTGTTCAACAAATGCTGACAGGAGAAATATTGAATGAATAAACTTGTGTCTGACCACAGCAGTGGTATAACTCATAATGACGTGTCTGACCACAGAATGTGATAAGGCCCTCCCCACTGGCGTAACAAAACTTGAGGAGGCCCCCTTGCAATGTATGTGGAGGGGTCCCCTCTGGACTCAATCAGGAGCTCTCTGCCAGAGTACTATGCTGAGGGGGGCCCTCTGGAGCTTGGGGGCCCCCCGCACCGTGGAGTTGCAGGGGCCTGTGTTACGCCACTAGGCCTCTCCCTCCCCCAGACTTCCATGGCTCACAGATATTCATAAACTTTACACTGTATGTGGGAGCCCCTGAAGGATGTGCCCCCCCTTTGCACTGCAGGGGCATCAGGGGCCTGTGTTACGCCCCTGGACCACAATGGCAAGACTGAATATACATACAGCTGTTGAATCTCAAAGACATAAGTGTGACAATATAACTAGAAGACTTCTGCATAAAATGTTGAATGTCTAGGGGGCTTATTTAGAGCTTCTCGGATGGAATACTCTGTTAAAAACGTAACAGATATCCCTTCCGCCATATAATAAGTGCCATAGGCTATTATGCTCTTGTAATATGGTGGATGAAACATCCACTGCAGTTGTTATGGAGTATCTCGTTCCCCAAACTATAAATTAGGCCCTGGTTCAAAAATATTAAGAAGCTGTTTCTGTTAAAGAATGATATTGAAGTGCAAATTAAAGTCTGCGATAACTCACTCTAATGTCACGTCTAGGTAAAGCAAGCCAGATTTAAGAACACTTAAACACAGAGTACCCATTGTCTGGAGTCCACTGCCAATTTCCTACCATACTTTGTGCTGTCAGCAGGGGTACATTTCCTTCTGTAACCTTGCTTTAAAATCTGGACCCTCATTGCCAAGATTTGATGAGCTAGATTAAATTTAAGTTTAACCTGAAATTGGGATGTGGATGTAGGCAAGTGGAATATCTAAGGGCCAGATGTACGAAGCTTTTTGGAGGTCACTAACTGGCCGATTTGCAGAATCAGGCCATTTGCGACCTCAAAACGCATTTTTTATGTACAAAAGCCCAATTTCTGATTCTGTAACCTATTACCGAATTGCAAATTGGGTTTGTAATTCGGCATTAGAAAGGGGCATGTTTAGGGCGTCCCTTCCTAATAGCGACTCGCAGTGTTATGTGTGAATGTTTTGCGATCAAAATGCAGTCGCCAAACAGCATTTTACTGCTTCTTAAAGTAGATGGGAACCCATTCGCAAACGGGATGGGGTCCCCAAGGGACCCTTTTCCCTTTGTATGTAAAACCGTTTTTTGAGAGCAGGCAGTAGTCTTACGAACAGCTGCCTACTCTTAAAAAATTAAAAGACACCTCTTCTTTTTTTTTAAACACCTTCCATTTTTATTTAAGGAAAACGGGCTGCATTTAATGGAAAAAAACATTGCTTTATTTAAAAGCAATCACAGACATGGTGGTCTGCTGACCCAGCAGACACCATCCCTGTGATTTTTAGCGATTCCCAATGGGCTGCAAACCGAGACCTACCTCATAAATATTAATGAGGTAGGTCTATTTGTGACCCACTGGGAATCACAAAATGTGTGAAAGACACATCAGTACATGGGTGTTTGCGATTCCCAAATAGCGAATTGCAAAAATTGGCTATTTGGTCATCGCAAAACCAAACCTATGTACATCTGGCCCCAAAAGTACTCTTGGCCAAACCTAAGTACGAACTGAAAAGGGGTTAGCCACGCAAGTTAATGAAGGAAGAAATTTCCTAGCTAGCACTGCAGTTCCAATAGGCAATATTGTTGGGTTCGCTAGGTGTGCATAAAGCTTTCTTAAACTAAAATAAAGAGCAACTGCTGTCCTTTTCAGATTTGTCCAGTGAAAATTGTGTCTCCCATATTCATCAAAATTCAGCTCTGATTAGTTATATCTGGACACCTAGTTGACCCTCCAGTTAATAAACCAAGGTCCAATCTTTTACTGTTTACAACTAAAAATTTAAATATTTGTCCTGCCCACACAAATAGTAAGGCTGTTATTTTAATATAGCTCACAAATATGTTAAGCAAAATCTCCAGGTTGTTCCTAGTACAATAATGGATGACTGTATTGCTGATATGTTGAAACAGTTGTAAATGTCCGGATCCATCTTTTGATAGTAAATTCCTCAGTTATAGAGTTTCTTCAAAAAGGTGTCCTTTGTTGACCTCATCAAATGCTGCCTTCGAAACAAGAAAATAAGTATAAAGCATGGATTTCTTCACCTGTATCTAATTAAAGAGTAAGAAAAAAAGGGCCAGTATGTTGCCTATTGTGCCACACATACAGCGGAACCCTTTTTGGTGGCGTGGAATTATGTTTATGTTTACAAGTCATTACCACAAAGATGGAGTGCGAGAGTGAAGTTTCAAGGCACCCTCCATATAAAACAATAAACACAGTGAAGTACTGTGGTGCTTACTTGGAGGCCTAAAATGCCTTTGTCTTGCAGAATGATTTAATCTATTACTGCATACTTGATCTCTGGCTTTTTATGTCATTTTTAGTAAAAAACAAAAAAAAGGTCCTTGTCCACTCACCCAAACAAGTTATTACAGTACCATTTACACTTGAATAGGCTGTGTCCTGCCTCCACACAAAGGGCTGCATACCCCCTGTAGTAAGTCTACAGCCAGGGCCAGGAAGGCAGGCCATCTGTGCACTTCAAAGGCATGCCTCTAGGAGCTTCTCCCCACTTCAGAGGCACAACTATGTATAAAAGAAGGACATCAAACACCACCTCCTCAGTACATTTCTGGACCTTTGGTCTCTCTGCCAGGTAGAAGAACTGTTGTGCTGCTGAAGGACTGTCAACTCTGCTAGACTGCACTCTGCTAGACTCCTGGTTTGCCGTGCTGACCTGCTGCCTGCTGTCCTATTATCTGGGTGAGAAGGACTTGACCTGCATCTCTTGAACCAGAACCCAGAGTGACTCCAACGGCTAGTTGGCTGGCCACCAAATCTGAAGCCTCAGGGACATAACAGGCTTCCAAAAATATTTCATCTGCACCTGGACATCTGTGAGTCTACCCTGCCAAGTGGTGCCACCTTAGTCCTGGAAACTTGGAAGTGGGCTTAAGGTATTTACCAGCCTACGGATCCAGGGGAATCGACACATCCCAAGCAGAACTGACGCATCACTGCTGCGCAGATTGAACCCACCGCAAGGACCCGCATCGCCGCCACAGCCCGCATTGCCTTCAGAACTGCTGATGCTCGACGCATCCTCGGCGCAGACCCTTGCATCCCTCTTCAATGGCAGCCTTGATAACGACATTGGACTCCTTATAGCAGCCTCACAGCTCTTCAGGATCGGCGCATTGCCCCAACTGCGCACTGCATCCTCGATGCTGAACTCCACATCACAAGCTCCATTGATGGGAACTGTGTCGTTGACGCAACAGGCCCTCCACTGCAGCCTCGTCGCATCTTGGAACCGACACATCACTTCGGCTGCGTGACACATCATCGAGGCGGATCCTCGCAACACTCCGCAAATTAGGGGTTAAAGTGCTTTTGTTCAGCGGGCCTAAATGAGTCCCTGTAGCCGCCCCACGCTCCATCGCAGTCGGCCTGAATGTTTGACTTTGTCCCGGTCCGGAGTGACTAGATATTCACAAGGACCCACGTCTGGGCATACCCTGCCAACTTAAAGCGAACAAAGCAAACACATGGAGCTGAGAGAGCCCCGTCTATGAGTGTCTTATCTTAACTCGAGACCATCCCTTTATTTGTGCCCCATGTCTGTAAGTATTGCAGAAGAGGGGGTCAGGGGGGTGTGGTGGGATGAGGGCCTAGGATGGCGGTTAAAAAATGTGTAAGTTGTTGATATTTCCACCTTTGCTTCAGTGTGAGATGGAAGGTTGTGTGTGCATCAGTAAAGGAAAGGAGCTTACCTCTGACAACAAGTGGTCCACAGTATGTACCCTTTATCAATAAAGCTTTCCTAGTGAGGTTCTTGGTTGTCAATACAGATCCTACTGTTACCCCATCTGGCAGGCCGCTATCTTTTTTCAGTACGCAGTGCTCCTCCGCCATGCATGTACAGAAGCCTGCAACACTTGGTGAGCTTTGACAAGCAGTTGTTTATGTTGGGAAGAGAACAGCTGTCCCCCTGTACTGATCAGGGAGTTTTCAAAGACAACTTCCCTTGGTTCTTCTAGAGTGGTGTGAGGTAAGAAACATATGGGAGACAGTTGAAATGCCAACCAGTAGTATTCTGGGAGAGGCAGCCTGAGACCTTCCATTCAGTGCTGGTATATAATTTGTTCATTTTCAATCAGGGCTTACGTCCCCCTCAGCTAAACAATTTAAGTATGTGAGAGAGGTGCGTAAGCAATGTTTTTGGAAGCATGACAGGGAGCATCACAAGGATGTAGTTTAACCTAGAGGCCATATTCAATTTAACGACGTGGACCTTACCTCATAGTGAGAGATTGAGGGTCCTCCATCTGTCCACATCATGCCGGAGCTTCGTATTTAGGGGACGTACGTTGCCCACCATGATGTCAGCGAGGCCAGGGTTCAATACAGTATCTAGATATTTTAATTTAGTTGGTTTCCACTGGAGTGGAAGGAGCCCAAATTAGCTTTGGTGGCAGGTTAACGGCATGGATTTTCATTTCCCTCACTTAATCCAATACCCCGAAAAGGTAGAAAATCGTAAAATTAGAGCTGTGAGATGGATTAGAGATTTCGTCTGGTGGGATAGAGTCAGGAGGATGTTGTCTGCATAAAGTAATGCCTTCAATTCACCCGCCTGGGTGGGGAGGCCTCTGATCTCTTTGTAGTGTTAAATGGCTACGGCTAGCTGTTATAGGGCCAGGGCAAAATGCAGAGGGTAAAGTGGTCATGCCTGCCTCGCTTCCCTGGCTATGTCAAAGGGTTGAGATGCATGACCACCCCCAAGGAGGAACTCTGGGGCTATTGCTATGGTGGCCAGCAGCTGAAAGATAACCTCACTCCACCTGATCAAAAGCCTTTTTGGCATCTAGTGAGATCATAAGCTTTTTGTTTTAGTCGTCTGTCACTTGCCAGATGGTATGAGCGACGGTTCAAAGATGAGAGGCCGAAGTAGAGTGAGGGATAAGGTTCACTTGATCTTTGTGGATCAGTGGTGGCAGAAGTTCCCTCAGCTTGTTCACCAAGAAATTCGCTACGATCTTAAGATCAATATTGAGTAAGGAGATTGGTCAGTAGCTCCCACAATCCAGTGAGTCTTTAATCGGTTTAAGTAGTGCCACTATACTGGCCTTGTTCACCTCTCTGAGGGGGAGTTGTTACAGATCTCATTAAACAGCTTACAAACTAGGGGGGTTAAGATTGTTTTGTTTAGTTTTTAAAATTCAGCTGGGTAACCACCAACTCTGGAACCTTTTTCAATCTGGGGTAGCCATCCATGACCTGATTGACCTCAGTTTCAGATATAATTCTGCCAATTGAGCAGTAAGTTCAGGGCTCAATCAGGGAAGGGTTATACTGGAGAAAAAGTCTTCCTCAAATTGGCGCGACTCGGAGCAATCTGCTCTATTCAGTTGTCCATAAAACAAGCTGTTGCAGGGATTCTGCTCAGGAACAGAACTATGCTTGGGACCATACAACATCATTAGTCACGGACTGAGTCATCATACTACCTCAGTACCATGAGCCCGAGTTCGACTAGCTATAGTGTCTCACTTGCCCTCCTACTCATACAGAGAGAAACAAGTGAATTGACACCCCAGAACACAACACTCCTGACCCTCTCAGGGATCGTAGTGACAGGACACTTCCTTTCGCTCACACACTCGTACTCATCCACAATAAGATATAAAAGAGACACGAACGAAGTTTGAAATGTTTATTTAAACTATCATGCTCTAGAATGCAGTATACGTGCCACAGTTAGAAAATAACTGCCTAGCAAATACACCATCAGCATTGTCAATATACTGTATATTATAAAAAGCCCTGTCGTATTGTAAGACAGAATTGCCTAACCCCCCTCCCCTTCTACTGAAGCAAACTGATTATACAGCAAAGCTCTCTGGGATTAGTGGTGGACCCCGTACCTTAGCATACACAGACGAATGTATTACATCTCAGATACGGCCATGATCTTCTCTCAGGAAATATCAGTCTCTCTCTCTGTGTTACAGTGATGTGCATACCTATATGACAAGGTTCACATGTTCATAAACAACAACTGCATTTCTGTATTGTGTCCAGGTGCGAGTTCCTGACCAGAACTCAATAACAAGGGACATTACTGTTTGACCTTGTCTGCTGTTCAGACTAAATCCCAGGAACGAAAAGAATGAGAAAACAACTGCAGGTTCTGTGTGAAAATATAAAGTGGCACAGAAGCAAATGTATTTGTGTAGTAACGTGTGCAAAACTATTGCGCCCAAAAAGCGAATGTGTTGTGCACAGTTAGGGAAACCTACAATGGGCTTTATATAACACATGACAGAGCAGAAGGCCTTCCAGATATCAAAAGGGAGGGGCATTGTTTCTCCTGAGGAGATCCTAATAGCTGAAATAGTATAGATGGCTTCCTTTGCCTGAGTTGGAATATCAGTAAGTATCCAGCTTTCTTCCTCCTCTCATAATGTCTCTGCTTTAAGCTGAACAGTGCTTTTTCCGCTCAGTAGGTAAACAGGAAAGTGGGATTTCCGCCTTCTTTTTTAAAAGATTTTTGAGAGTACTGGGGAGTGCGTAGTAGAGTATTCAGCTGCAAGGTGGGAAACTTGGTGCTTAAGTGTACGTTGAGCTGGTAGGTCCTGTCATTTGGCGAGCTCTGATTCCCGCTTCAGCTCAGCTCATTTAGTAGCCTTCCCTGCTTCTCACAAAAGCTGGGAGGACGTGAACGAGTCTCAGTTTTCCTGTAGGTAAGTTGCGGTAAGGTGTTCTAGTTTGCAGTTGGCCTCAGGGGTGCGAAACATGGTTGGGATTAGGGGACACTGCAATGGAAATTTGAAAGAGGGGATCACATTTTTGCATGCTAGAAGCAGTGCTTAATTTGAGCTTGTGAATTCCTGTGCTCGGCACCAGCACTTGATTGTCAACACCGACACTTATGACAGTCTGCCACATGGTGGCACTGTCTGTCTAATTTAGAAATGAGCAAACCAACAGTTTGTTTATTAATTCAATGTACATTAAAATGACTAATACCTACCACCAATCCATCCTTATAGTGTTGGAGGCCTAGAATAGTCTGAGTTGTCACACTTGCAGGATTGTGATGGTTATTAGTTGATTTGGTACTGTTACTGGCAGCACCAGCGGGTGCAATGGGTGGTGCAAGCTTCAGTGGCTTCCTGATGAGGGCCCTGGCACCTATTCTTTTACAACTTAAGCACTGACTAGAAGGATTAGTTGTTACAGACACTGAATACAAAGCTAACTTACTTGAACACAAATGTGTTCTTGCGCCGACAATACATAAGTTATAATGTCTACATTGCAAAGAGGAAGCAACCTGACAGCACTCAAAGGGTGATAGATCTGGCAGGCTCCTTGCATGCATGTTAATGACAGAAACCCCCTCCACTACCCATCTCAATGCTGAAAGGGGGCGATGGGAAACTACACTGTCTGCAAGTGGCCCTTAAAAATATCTTCACCAGATACTATACAGCCCTGTATGCACAACTGACCGATAACCCAGTAGACTGATTACGTGGTCTCCTACCTTACCACACTCATCCTACACTACTGGAAGACCAAAGAGAGGCACTAGATACTCCAGTTGGCATTCAGGAAGTAAAACATGCTGTACACCAAATGGCTGGGGATATGACCTCTGACTCAGATGGCTTCCCAGTTGTATTTTACTCAGTATATATGAGGGTTTTCTGGAAATGTACAGTCCAGCCAGAGATATGGGCAGGTTTCCCAGCTGACAAGGCAGACTATTGTGGCAGTGGTCCCAAAGTCTGGTCCTGACACTGCAGACAGATCCCATCATAGGTTCCTCTCAAAGCTGAACTTAGGCTACAAGATTTTGAGTAACAGTTTACCAAAGAGGTTGCTTCCTCTCCTCAGTAGACTGGCCCATCCAGATCAGAATGTATTTATTCCAGGGTGAAGTACGACTCCCAACCTTAGGCGGCTGATACATTTGATGACTTTCATATCAGAGACCTAGCACATGGCTTCAGTCATGTCACTGGATGTGGAAAAACAAATGACATACTGAGATGGAATGACCTTTACAAGACAATGCAGTGTATAAACTTTGGTCCTAAATTTATCAGTTCGGTGAGACTACTGTACACTGATCCACAGTGAGAGCCACAGAGGGGAGGTGATCTCCAATCAATGGAAGTTGGCAGGGGCACCTGCCAGGGATGTCCGTTGTTGCCCCTACTATTTGCCTTGGCAATGGAGCCCCTGGCTTGCCTAGTGTAACAGGGGGATAACAGTGCTGGACACATAGCAACACATCAATGTGTATGTTTGGCTATGCAGACGTCTTGTTAATGTTAGAGATCCAACAACTGACTTAGATGGGATGATGGAGCTGATGACTGACTTTGGTTTGGTGTCTGGCTAAAAATCATCTTGGGTAATTCTTGTTTTTACTTTTAAGTTCTTGAGATAACAAAGCATTGGGAGGCAGTACCGCAGACTGCACTTTGATGGGCACCATGGATAATCAACAACCTGGGATTCTGAATATATCGTTCCCAGACAGATATCCTGGATAGAAAACTGGGGCATGCTCTGGAGGTGCTGAGATCAATGGCATTCTGGAGCACACTGCCACTATCCGTAATGGACCGATAATGTTAGCCCAAATACTATAATATACTACGAACATCCCAAAAATAATTTTAGAGATGTTTTTTAGGGAACCAAGGGCATATGTACAAGGGACGTCCGTAGCGTGGCATTAAACACAAAATGCTAACGCCACACTCTGCCATTCCGAAAATGCAGGAATGCACCGAATATACAAAGATACAGCACACCCCTGCGTTTTCCCTAGCACTAAAGTAAGCAGCCTAGCGCCAGCACAGGCACCCTTGCACCATAGTGCAAGGGTGCCTACTTTGAGGGAATAATTGTTTATGTGCAGAAAGGTGTCCCTTTCTGCACATAAACAATCACTAATGGTGATTTGTAACTTCTATGTGTGCTGCATTGTGCAGCACACATACAAGTTGCAAATCGTCGTTTTTGTAATGATTGTTTATGTGCAAGAAGGGACACCTTCCTTCACATAAACAATCAGTCATGGCGTTTTGCTGTTTCTATGTGTGCTGTACAATGCAGCACACAACAGCAAAAATTAGGCGAAAAAAAGCATTTCTCCGCGTTTTTGCCATGTTAAGAAAAGTTTTTACCTGGTCTTAATTTTGGCGCTGCCTCCTATGTACGCCACACTTGTACATAGGGGCAGCGTCAAAATCAATAGGTGTTGCGGTGGAATGCCCACGGCAACACCCATTACCCATCCCCTTTCACGCTAAGTATAGCGTGAAACGAGCCTTATTTACAAGGCAGCGTTAAGCCACGTTAAGTGGCTTAACGCTGCCTTGTAAATAAGGCAAAGCCCCTATCGCCACAGGAACGTCGTTAAAAGTTACATCCCTGTGGCGATAGGGGCTTGTAAATATGCCCCTAAGATTATTGTTGATAGACCTAATTTGGCATTGAGGGATGCAAACAGTAGCCATAGATAAAGTTCAGCAACCTTTCATGGAGGGGGACTGGGAACGCAAAACTTTGAGATATATTACCTTGTTAATATATTACTTTGTTGCACAGTAGAAAAGGGTGCCTGGGTGGTTTGCGACAGATTGAAACATGGTGGATCGATACCTCCTTGAAGGAATGCAACCACTAACCTCTCCAGAAACAATGTGTGATGATGTTCTGGCCAAAAAACTTCCTTTCCAGATGGAAATGTTATTTAAAAATAATTGACATATGAGTGGCATATACCCAAAAATTATCATGTGTGTCTACCCAGATTCAGTCAGGTGTTGCGCCAAATAAATGAATATGCCTGGACAGAGACAGTTCTAGAGCTGGTGGGTGGGGAATATGCCTCTGGCATCTTACATACCTCCAATGAGATAAAAATTCTTGGGTCATGGAATTGTGGTGAGGGCAATGGCACACACATGAGTTCAAGGGAAGAGTGGTGAACATGAGACACACTAAACTGAAATGAATGCTCACATATTAGCCAGGCCATAAATAGTTACTAACTTATACCGAGCATTACTTAGACAGTTGCAATAGGAACACCTATAAGTTACACATAGATGTGAAACACATATGGAGTCTGAGATGTCCGACAATCTATGGACAATATACCACAAAACCTATTACACAATGCAAAGTTTAAACAGTTACATCTCTGCATCAGACATACTTAACTCCAAGCAAACTATGTAGGATGGACCCCGGCGATGGAGGGAATATCCCAGATGTAGCAGGCACAATGATAGGTTTTACCACATGTTTACCACATGATATGGGAATGCCCCCACATCTATGCATACTGACATCCCACGAAGGCATTGCCAGCCTCTAAGTTAACAAGCAAGTGTGCCAAATGTGAGGTGGGTGTGTGCCTGTTAGGACTGCTGCCCCGGACTAAGAAAGTGAAGTACAAATACAGATTTTTTGGTCTGACCTTAGTGGTGGCAAGCTCACCACAATGAAGTCGAAGCCATTGCCTGCTAGGGAGCGGTGGTTGAAGGAGACACAGTGGTGGAAAGAACAGGAGTGTGCAGTTGTAAGACAGTTTAACATGCCTTCAGTAAGTAGGGTCTGACATGATTTTAATTGATACTGTTAGAGATGGGGCAAATGGTAGATCACCCTGATCGCGAATGGCACAGAAACCACGCCTGAGATGTGGGAGTGGCAGGAATGTGCCCCTGGTAGCACCGTCGAAACTTGCATTTCACTGAAGTGTAGCAAAGTCCTCAAGTGCAGGTCAAGTTCGCCCCTGTGAACCCCTTACCCGTGCCCATAGAACAAAACTTTTAGCCATAAGATGCTGCTTACTCCTGTGTAGACTTACGTTTGTTGGTTGTTAGTTTTAATTTAGCAACTGTTTGCAGCATACTTGTCCAAGATGTACACCAAGGAATGACTCATCCATTTAATGGGTGTATTTACAATTAGAAGCACCAATGTATAAAAAACATTTGAGATGATGTGTATGTTTGAAAAACAAGAATAACATTATCTTAAAAAACAAAGGATGTTGAGATACAACAGAAAGAATGAGAGCAAAAATTAACACCTGCTGGGGAGAGTTATTTCTGGGTGGTGTCCAGCAGAGTGACTAGGCAGGCTATAGAATGGAACAAGAGCAATTGATACATTGAAAAAACTCGTGGATAAAAACCTAACGAGAAGTCAAACTGCATGTTAAAGATAGAAATCAAGGTTATAGATAAAACTGATAAAAGATAACATTTGGAAAAATGTAAACTGTTAAGCTAGAGTTATTAAAACAATAACTGTTATTACCAGCCTTACTCGGGTGACCTTTTTGAAAAAGAATCTGTCCCTGTCTGAGTGTCTTTCGCGCATTCCCAGCGCGTTCCGGTCCCGCCAGCTTTGCCACAATCTGAATCCGGACACGGGGACTTCTGCCTTAGCAAGCACTGGCTTATTGCCAGGGTGCCCTTCCCAGGTTTTGTGTGGACTTGCACTCCAGGGAGAGTTTCTGACTCTGATGGATCTGAAGTTGGCTCTGCTTTGTTTCTTGAAAAGGCTCCCTATTGCAAAGATCATGCAAAAAAATCCTGTAGGTACCTATTTTCACTCTGTGGAGTTCTATAGTACAGAGAACTCTGCACTGGGGGAATGGAGCCCATTGTGCAAAAGCACACTTTATTTTCTCAGCAGGGAAAACATTTTGCCTGTGGAGAAAGTACTTCCCCTACCCTACCAGTATGTCTGCGGATGATCATTTTATGCCTGCGAGAAATCCCTTTTTTAATTCCTGGTAGATGTAAATAAGGTATTTTCAGCCAGATAATGGCTCAAAATATCTTTGTTAATAGATCCCTGAAACTTGCTCTTTCTCTTTCTGCTGACCATGTTGACAACAGACCACCTGTTAAACTCTTGTTAGAGATCTGAATTAATTCCACTAATCCTGTTTTCTATATGAGTTTTATCTCACCAGACAGTCTTGATTTTGTCATTTAATTTCAAACCAGTTCAGTGGACTCACCAATACCCAGATTTACATAGAAGTCCCGCAACGCAGGGCAGCAAGTAAAGTTGCTGTGCTGCATGAACTGAAGTGAAAAGAACAGTGTCATATCTTAAAGATGTGGTGCTGTTCTGCTCTCTCTGCGATTGCACACTTTTAAGTGCGATTTGTTAGCACAGACATCCTTGCACCATAGTGCAAGGGTGTCTGCATAATGGCAAGCATAGGTCATGTGCTGGAAAGGGGTCCCTTCCCGTACAAAAACGATGCTTTAAGGTGTTTCCCCCTTTGTATATGTGCTATACAATGCAGCACACAAGCAAAGTGGAAAAAACAATTAAATCGTTATGCCTGCCTCGAGGAGAGGGAGGATTTTGGTGCAAATCTATGTCTGCAATTCTTTGTAAATAGGGATTTGTAAAAAAAACCTACAGGAGGTTTCATCGGAATGCCCAAGAACAACCTTCCTTGGAACGCCCCTAGAAGCATAGGGGCGTTCCGTTTAGATGGGTATTTAAAGACATTTAAAGATGGCGCGAGTGCCAGACGCCACCGTTACACGAGGAGTACTCTCCTTACGGACCAGAGTTTTCAAGGTAATAGCAGTTATGATATATTTGATGGTGGGGTGCCTTCCTAGTTGATTGTTTCCGGATTGGGATGACTTACTATGTCAGTTTGGTGGGATATGCGGTCACACTTGGATACTTGTTTTCTTCGGTGCTTGACTTATGCATATGATGACTATTACAATTTGCTTATACAGCTAGTATTTCCCGAATTTTGTGATGATTTATATACCCAATGACTCATGTTTTTAAGATAGGCTTATAGCTTATGACTGAGCAAATTATATTACAGGATTTCGCTTAGATGACATCGTGGGATTTTACTTATTGAATATGAGGACATGAGTTCACTCTTGATGTTGCCCGACTATATGCAGTAGTTGGTGAGTTGGCCTGGAATGCGTGGTACTCTTATGATTCTTGTTTGTGTGCACTGGTTTATTGGTTCCTTCTCGGTTATTAGTTTATACAGAGCACCATCTCTGCTATTTCAGTCACTTACTGGGTGTCTTTTTAAGGCAGTATTCTTGGTGTTTCTGGGTGATATTTCCTTTTTCTGATCTGTTGCTTTACTTTCTTTTTTGTATTAGGGATACTAGATTCATGTGGCCTTCTACCGTTGCCCTTTTTTCTGTAATTATTGAATGTACAGACAACCTTTGTTGTGGCCATATTGTTTATAATGTGGGCTCACCTGTTTAATTTTAGCCCTGAAGAAGTCAGTGGATACTTCCACGGTGACGAAACACGTGTTGGCTAAGAGTTGTCTTACTGTTGGCCGGAGTAATTGGCTAAATATTGTTTTGCTGATGGCCGAAGTAACCACTTTCGAACAGAGTATGAAATAAACATGATCTAAGAAGACTTCTTTGAAGAAAAACTGTGTGGACTTATCAATTTATTATGGACTTTTTATTTGCTCAGGATATTGATTGTTGAGTTTTGTATATATGTGGACTTTTGTCTACATAGTTGGCAACATAGGGTGGTCGTTACCCAATATCCTTGGAGAATTTTTTCTGATATTACTGTTTACTGTATGATTCTCACACGACTTAGCGCATACCATACCCATCCACCCGTCCTTTTGCATTTCATAATTTGTCAGGTTTAAGAGAATAAGCATCATAACTAATATTAAGAAAATAGAAAGGATCATAGTATATACACATTTCCATTTGGAAGAGATTCCAGTATCAGACTGCATGGCTTCACAAAATTCAGACCGTTTAACTAAAAGAAAATCAAAAAATAGCAGCAGCGGTTTGAGCAATTCAATAAAGTCTTGGCACCAAAAATGTTAAGGCAATGTTCGATAACTTTTCAGATACGGGAAAACTTTCATATCTGCTTCAGTGATGAGTATATTCAGGAAAATTGTGTCAGTCCATTGACTGGTACATCCAGAATAAAAATCAAATCAACAACAAAGTTAGTTTCAAGGAAGTTCAGATGGACACGTATTGTTAATACAATTCTTGATTAACTCTCTCTCCCACTCATCGGCAGCCAAATAAGTCCTTTCAGGAAATGCGTACCTTTGACTTGGTACTTTTGCTCTTCTTGATCTCCTCACAGCTGTTTGCTCAGAATCAGCATCACTTTGATCAGATCATTCAGAAATTTCAGGAATAGTTGGTGGCACTCGTCCTGCTTTCAGGCAACTTCTCAAAATCTCACCTCAACGATCTCCAAGTACAACTCACTTTTTTACTGCACTAGATCCTTCGTTAGGATCTGTACCAACTCTTTTGGCTGTGACCCTTTAGTACCTACAGTTCACTCTCTCGGGCCCCCATAAGGCCAATCAAGTGCTGTCCCAGCAGCTTGCTGGTCCCCAACTGCTTGATTAACCTGATCCCTTTGTCTCACTGTTACCACTGGTACATTAGGAACAGGCAGTGCTTAATTTGTAAAATATGAAGTGCAGGTGCTGAAATGTTTATCGGAGGCCACACCTACGTTTCTCTGGCTCCACCCAGTCCCTCCACTGGCTCCACCCACTTACTATATTAGCTCCACCCACATCTTCAACTGGCACTGCTAAAAGTCAGATGTAATACCTGATCTGAATTTCAGAAAGGGAGCCCAGGCCAGAAAGCATGGAAATGTCACACATAAGCACCCATGCGATAAACCATGGAAATGTGTGTGTCACACATAAGCATCCATTCCAGGCCATAAACCATGTAAATGTCACACATAAGCACCCATGCCAGAAAGCATGGAAATCTCACACATAAGTACTCAGACAAGGAAGCATGGAAACGTCACACAAAGGCACCCAGGCCAGAAATCATGGAACCATCACACAAAGGCACCCAGGCAGAAAGCATGAAAATGTCAAAGAAAGGCACCCAAGCCTGTGGCGCTGGAACAATTTTCAGAGTGTTGGTGCTGCCCTCAATGTTACATCACTGAAGAAGTCATAAGATTGTGAAAAATCTAAACATCACACTAAAGACAAACATAGCAAATGAGCCTTGCCCATTCCGGCGGAAGTGGTGAGTGTGTGGTATGTTGCAGTGGAGCATTTTGAAGCCCACTGCTTGTTGTGGTGTTGGTGAACTGTATGAACCAAATCTTTCCACAATCCTAAACTCACCAACCCCAAGTGCCTCAACTTCCTGCTCTATCCAGTGCTGTGGTAGAATTCCAGCATATCGGCTGATGCTTTGGACAGTTGAGTAGCTACCAGACATCGCTAGTTGTTATTTGTTAATGATATGCATGTAGGAATAGGCTAGCTCTATGAAACAGCGGTGAAGCAAAGTGAGTCCTGTGAGGAAGGCAGGTTGTATAGGGACCCTACTCCTGCCGTCACATTCGGTATGTTTACTTTGGTACCTCTAGGGCTTGGCACTTTAACTTCAGGCAATCTCAGGAATGGACTGGCGAGGTGAGCTCAGCTGGCCTCCCTTGAAATGGGGAAAACTCACTTACCCAGATCGGAAAAGCAGACCTGTGCCTTGGGTTAAGCAAGGCCTCAAGGGCACTTTGCAGGCAGCATGTATGCCAGGCCTGTGTTTAATGGTAAGAAGAGTGAAACTGCAAGCTATCCCGATTCCTGAGCCTATCCCAGAGATGCTGTGCTGTCAGGGATTCTTTGTTGACCTTCCTGCAACAGCTGTGTGTTGTAGCTACTATTAGGTGTGTATCAGTGAGGGATAACTTTACATCTATGTTCGAGCGTGAGTACCTGTGCAGACTTATTTAACACATCAAACTTACACATTTGAAAAATAAACTTCAATGTAATGACATTCGGGAGTAGGAATCCAAGGCCTAAAGTATTATAGATAATTTGGACTAGAGTTTTGTTGCGGGCCACACTAGAGAAATATTTTTTCTATGCAGCAAAATAGAGTACATTTTCACCACAACCTAAAAATTACAAACATCGCTCAAAGTTGTTGAACAATCACAGACGTGTAACGCCCTGTTTGGGAGCATAATGTAGCAGAGTCCTCAGTATTCTTTCTCTCTCTTACTCGCTTCTATTTTTCTCTCTAACCCCCACACCCTCTGTCTGTCTACCTCTAACACTGATTGTCTTTACTTTCTCTCTACCTATTTTTCCTCCCTCAACACCCTGTCTTTCTATATATCTTTCCTTCTCTCCTCACCCATCTCTTGCTCCGTCATCTCTCTGTCTTGGTATCTGACCTCACAGCTCACCCCTCTTTACCTCTGTCTCTCCCTGCTGCCTACCCTTTCCTCCCTACCCTCTTCGAAGTTATTATTCACCTCACCTCCCTCTTGCTACCATGCTTCTGCGGCTGATAGTAATAATGAAGTGAAGACAGTAGAGGCATAAATAAACTTCATTAAGCCCCAGGTATTTCCTTAGTAGACACATACTGCAGCTCTGCCGGCCTCCGCCATAAATAAAAGCAAACAATTCTTAGGAAAAATAAATCCGCACGAACTACTCAAGAAAGCCAGTGTCTACTGGACGGGCCGCCTGTTTTAATCAAATGCTTAGGTGATGCGCGAGCGCGATATAGATTGCTTCGAAGTTCGAATTAAATTAATGGAGGACACTGCGAGGGCGGCTGATGCTGACCTACTCCTGTCAGTTGTTTTTGCACATAATCTTTAATACATACTAAGGCACGGCACAATTACATTTCAAATTTACAAGCACAAACCATGGCACGCCGCACACTTAAAGAGCCTTTAAGACTATGGGCTCATTCATTAGGTGTGCAACTACTCACTTACTGGTAGAAAAAAAGGCAACCAGTTTATTTAACATCCTGCTTTTCATGATACTCAAGGATGCTGGAGCTAAAAGTCTTCCAAGGCAGTGCAAGCAGAAACCTCAATCCGTCGGTCTATAGGCCTCTCACTGATCTTTTAATACAAGAATTTGTGGAATATGTGGATTTATACTAAAGCTCTCAACTGCTCAAATGTCAGACAATGGAGCCATGGCAGTCACCCATCACCCACAGTTAGAGGTTCTAATTTCCTGTCAGTGCCATTCCCGATAGTGGGCATTCCAGCCAGGACTGCCAGAGCAGCGAGACAGGATGATGCACCTGTACTGGATGGCATGGCACTGGTCCAGGATGCTGGCGTCTGTGAACTTATGATGTGGGGGAAAACACCATTCTGGAAAGGAAACCTGATCAGTGTGATACAGATAATAATAATACATTCCTTCCCATCCCAAGGCTTTCCATTCAGTTATTCAATCGTTCATAGGGACAGGCTAGAGGTAGACTGCATTAATGTGCATGAGTGATAGGCAATTTAGAATTTGCATTTCTAAAGATCGGCCAGAGGGATATTTATTTTTGTAGCAGTCGGTTGTTGAAAATGTCTTTTAGTGCACTTTTTAATTGTTGCAAATTGTGCTGCAAATTTGCCATTACTGCCTCAAATTGATGTAATTTGGCCCCACTATTGCAAGTTGGCCTCTGCATACTTAGGTCTCGTGACACGGTGGAACTGCGGTCTGTGGGCGAGAAGTGAGCATGGACTGGAGTATGGCCTGCAGGCAGCTTGTCAATTGAAGCTATTTCTATTCCCAACTAACGGACTAGAAAACTCTCAAAAGAGTACATTTGCTCTTTCGAAATGTATTCTTCAAAACGTTCCAAGGTACCAAGGCTGTGGCCCCTGTGCACTAGAAACTCCCTAACTTTCTTATTAGATCATTTAATGGGATCGTTGGTAATCCATTGGGATATTCTTGAAAATGGACATTTAACACAAAATAAGTGTTCGTAGCAAATCATCATGGGAGGCCCACTTAGAAACTCACAAAGCCTCAACACCAGTCAAACATTTTTAAGTCTGTAAATTTATTTTCATTACACATTTATTAAATGTATTACTTTCTCCGTAGATATTTTATTTTCGCCAGTTTCACATTTTGAAGTACCTGCCTTCGCGCATTGACGTGTATCAGTTGTCCAATTGTTTAATAAACCCGTTCATAAGATCAGTTTTCTGCGCTAATTATTGCTAAAATATGCATGCTAAACTTTTATTCTCTAGTATGAGCTCCACTGCAAAGAGTAGACACGTAGCCACGGACTGCATTCTCCTGCTGTACTCATGGATTTTCATACAGAAACCCAAGGAACAATAGTTGCTGTTGCACAAGTACTGTGTCTGTGCTGCATTCCATCCATGCTCACTCCATGCTTGCAAACATTTTTGCTTTTACAACGATGGGGTGCCGGACTGCCGGTGCGTGCAGTGTGCGTGCACAAGGTTTCAACTTTAAAGCCTAGAATCAATCTGGAATATGGCTGGTCAGGAGGACTGCCAGGAATCAGGATGCCGCCAAGCATTTGGGCGAGTGAGGCCAAACTACTCTTTAATAAAATTCTTTTGGATGCGCTCGAGTCGATTATTCCAGTCAAGATGTGTGACACTGTGATGTGACGCCTCAGAAATTCGGACGGAGCGTTATTTTACAGGACCGACCGACCATCATCCGTTCATGATTTTAGTAACTCAACGCAGACGCATACTAATACATAATTGTTTGTTTGTACCCTGATGGAAGTTAGAGCGAGGGAATGCCTCTGCTTGCCTATCTTTTAGACAACGCCCGGGGTTACTCGGAGCAGTTTGTTGACTGTGAGACGACGGTGACGTGACCATACCTGAGAAAGTGACACAGAAACTGTGGGAACCTAATTTGTGCGTGGCTGCGCGCCATGTTTGTACAAATCAGCAAGCCAGCTGGCGGGCAGGGCCTTGGTCTTTTAACTTAAACCTGGCAGGCCAGTACTGCGGCGCTGGCAGGCCCTATGATCGAAATTTATCACATAAGTGTGCCGCTGAGGGCGCCGCGCGGCGGCTACTACTAGGCCAGGGCCAGGCACTGGTCTGGCATTCAGTGAATCTGAATCACATCCTATTAATCGTATCTGATTCTGGTATGACATCTTATGGAGCCGCCGGAGGCAAGCTGCCTGCCTGTCTCTCACCACGCTGGTGATCTGACAACCGGACCGTCACGCCACCACGCTCCTAAAAAAAAACAGCGTTGGTTTTGGCACGGAGCATATTATTGGAATTGCAATGGCATCGCTAGTTAGTTGGCTTCTTAGCTACTAGTACTAAGTAAGTTAGTTTACTTTACTCCTTAACTTCTTACCGTTACTCTCGTGGTGGGCCGTCCGGCACTGCCTTTAATAACTGATTATGATTAGGCAGCCTGGTGCTGCTTGCTACCAGACAGACAGTACTGTACTGCTGGCTGATCGATGCCTGCACAGCACAGGCTGCCCTGCCCTCAATGTCGTCGTCGGTCGGGTCGGGACTCGGGCTGACTTGAACAACGACGACTCGTGGTGGTGAGCTGCGGTGGCTATGCTGGGGCGTGGCAATGTTAAAAAAATCTGCGCATGCACGCTACCACGCGCACAGCCCCTACCCCCATCAGAACCAAATACAGCCCAAATAAATCAGTGTCAGTGTGTGTGTCCTGCCCGCCCACCGGCAAGTGGCAACAGTGCAACACTGACTGAATTTGATCTAAGGGCCGCGGCCCGGGCCGCCATGTTCAACATATTATTTATTATTAATTTATATGAATCTTCTCTTCAGGGCAGGCTAAGTGACTAAGAAGTCTCACACAGCCGCCCGCAACACTGTTAAGCGCCATGAGTCACTCGGGAGACATGAAAAACACGCTGCGAGTACAGTAAGGTAAATTCTAAAAAAACATCAAGATGTGACGTGCGTAGCAGATGCGTAGACCCGGCCCTGATAATTAAGTGCCGGTGCTAAGCACCGGAAAGCACCGGCACAAATTAAGCACTGGGAACAGGTGCTGTTGTACCATCAAGGGGACTTTCGACTCTGTGAGTGTGGCTTGCATGTACCCAATCCAGGGGACCTCAGCACTTCACAGCGGTGCTGGTGACTATGATCACCTAGATAAGCCCCCTCCAAAGAGGCTCCAAACATGTTTTGTGCACGTGTTTCTTCACCTTTACCTAGTCACCTGGACTTAGGTCATGGCATTTGTTGGACTTGGCCCTTTTTGCAGGGTCCTCCCAGAACCTTTTGCCTTCCTCCTGTATTTTTTCTGACCTGTTGTTGGTGGTTTTAGGACTCTGGGCACTTTATCACTGCTGATCAGTGCTAAAGTGCATGAGCTCTTTATGGTAAACTTGATAAGATTGGTCTACACCTGTTTGGCATATTTAATTTACCTGTCAGTCCCTTGTACAGTGATATCCCATATACCCAGGGCCAGTAAATTAAATGCTACTGGTGGGCTTGCAGCGCTGCTTTCGCCACCCACCAAAGTAGCCTTTCAAACCTGTCTCAGGCCTCTGCCACTGCAGGGCCTGCGCGCGCAGTTTACTGCCGTTGTAACGTTGCACATAAAGTGGTTGCCACGTCCGTGACTCCCGTTTTACTACATATCAATCACCCCTAAGGTAGGCCCTACCTAGCCCTGTGGCAGGGTGCGATGTAGGTAAAAGGTAGGACATGTGCCTTAACTGTGTGGCATGTCCTGGTAGTGACAAACAGCCTATTTGGTTTCTCACTGCTGTGAGGCTGCCCTCTCATAGGGATGCATTGGGGATTCCCTGATATGTGCTTCTGTGGTAATTCCTGACATGAGAGGGGTAGCATGATCAAGTTTGGTATGTTTGGAATAGTGGTGACAAATGCTGCGTACTGGTATTCGCGGATTTATTATCACTATTTTAGAAATGCCACTTTTAGAAGTAGGCATTTCTGTGTGCTATGTGTCTTAGTGCCTGCCTGTTGCTTACTGACTGTCTGGCCTTGGAGTGACAGGGGCTGGGGAGTTGCAGTGGCTCCAGAGAGTCTGGATTAGTCAGCGCTAGGCTGAATAGGCCTGGTCTGCATTTGGAGTGGTGAGAGGAGTAGCACCTGCACCTGACTAGGGCTGTGCCTGCCTTCCACAATGATGGCTCCGCCCCCCTGTGGTGTGTCTGGGGCCCTGGCTTACACTTACAATGGGGAGTGTTGTGCACTTGCAAAGTGCCCCCCAGAACTGGTTTGGACTGGGCTCAGAGCCCTGGGCCAGGGGAGGACAAAGACACTTACTGGTATAAGTACTGGGGCTGTGACCCCATGTCTGTTGAGCTTACTTTGGAACTTCTGGTACTGAGGAGAGCACACTGCATAGACTGCAGTGTGCCAGGAGGAACCACCACTGGGGACTAACCTACTGCCCGCTGAGCAGCGGAAGGGACTGCTGCTCTTCTGAGGGACCCTGTGTGCTGTCCTGCCTGTGCCCAGCTCTGCCTTGGCAATCCCTGGAGAAGAGCGCTACTTGCTCCCTGTTTGTTTCAGGTGGGAGGCAGGCTGAGCGCTGGATTTTCTTTTTATGCTCCCTCTAAAAAGGCCAGCGTGTGGTGAGCGCTCTACTACTGGTGGGCCCAGAAACCTGTGTGGGGCGCGCTGTGCCATGTGCAATTGAGCCCCTGGCGTGGGCTTGTGATGCAGAGAGGCACTTGGTGAGCGCTGCCCCCGTGAATTGTCAGAGGAGCTCATTCAGTGTCCCGCAGGCGTGGGGAGAATTGTTTCCTCTCGAGAAGGTCCAGGAGGAATAGGAGGGGAGAGCTGAGGGAAAGAAGCGCTCTCCCTCTCCCTGCTGGTGGTTGCCGTGGCGAGGAAGCCGATGGAGACTCCGCTTCATAGCCAGAAGAAGAAACAGGAAGTCAGGCGAAGGATGCCTGGTTGTGGGTGGGGCTCCTGTAAGGAAGAGGGGAGCCCCACGTGTTTTCTGAGCCTGGTGATAGGCGGGGCCGGAGGCGAGATTGAGCCAGAGCCTCGCGGGCTCCGTGGATACCCAGGGAGGGGTATCCCTGCAACACGAGTAGGGGAGCACGGGGTGAGACCTCGACGGAGGCCCCCTAGTCCAGATTGCTTTTCCTCTCCTGATGTTGTTGGGGCTGCTCCGCCTGATTGCGGGAAGCTGCCGCTTCACTCACAGCATCGGGGGCATTGTTTGGCCAAGTAGAGCAGCCCTCAGGGGCATTCTGTTGAGGAGAGTATGGCGTTGCTTTTGCTAAAGGCACAGCCGGCCCCATTTGCATGAGCCCTCACTTTTGGAAAGGGCATTGTGGGGCGAGCTCAGGACGGGGCCCCGAGTGCATTACCACATTTCCCTAAAGGGAGACTTCTGTACTCCACGCTGAGTGGAGAATTACTGCCTCATAAGGTAATGTGGCCCGCTGGCAAGTTATAGGCGCTATGCCCTGAGGTGATTATGTTTTAGGTGATACATTTCCAGGGTCCTGGCACCCCATGTACAGTGTTATGATTGCATTGCCCTGATGTAAAGGTATAGGGGGTGTTCTTTTACCAGTGGTGATATTGGAAGGATATACCTAAGATGTGCACACTGTAAGTGTTTCCTATGGTGCACTGCTAATTATGTTTGCATAACGTATGGTGCTAAGTGCACTCCTACCAGTAGTTACTGGTCAGCCTAATGTGATATGTTTATGAAGGTGGCCCGATTGGCCTAATGATTTATTTAATCCCTGTAAAGTCATGACAAGTGCCTGGTGGCACGGTGTATATATGTGATGGTGTTCTGATGTGTTTTATGGATAATACAAAGGCTATTTTCATATAACCTTGTGTGGAGTTTCTTTTGTGGTGTTCCTAGTGTGTCACTGCTGTGTGAGTGTGTTGCGCAAACGCTTTACACATTGCCTCTGGGATAAGCCTGACTGCTCTGCCAAGCTACCAAGGGGGTGAGCAGAGCCTATCTTCAGCGTGTAACTCCCTTGCCCTGACTAGATTGGTGGGTTCTGCCTGGCTTAGGTGCATACCCTAGCCAACCAGAAACCCCATTTCTAACAGCACTGCTCCTGTTGGACCGCAGGGCCTGCTTCTCCAACCTGGTGAGAAACAGAACGCACCACACCAGTGAGGCACTTGCAGAAATCCACGATCCTATTGTCTGTTATGCTGACTAAAGCATTTGCAGGAACAGCTGGCAGCCTCATTGCATGTCCCATGATAACCTCTTGGGGCGACAATCCTGTCCTCCTGTCTGGTGTACTTCTCAAACTCATCGACACAAGAGGCAATGCCTCTGGCCACTTCAGAGACGTAGAAGCTCATACTTTCGCTAATCTGGTTTTCAATGTGCCATTTATTTGCTCCACCAAACCACAAGCCCTGGTTGGTAACTGCAATGGAGCTTCTGCTTAACCTATAGTGCTGCACATAACATTTGGATACAGAATTTCAAGAGCCATACCAATATTGAATGCACCATGTCTACTATGAAGTGATTATCCACTCAGTTTATATGTCTTGAAAAAAAGGAGATAATCCAAACATTGTGAATATTTTCATTCTAATAACACTGACACGGTGTAAAATGTATTTGACAATGAGCCAATATAAGAATTGATTTGTATTTTTAAATGTTTAATTACAGAGTATAACTGAACACAGAGAGGGGTGAAACCCCGAAACCGGTCCTAGGATGCTTGTTTCCAGTCCAGGGAGGACCTGGCTTGGCAGTTCGGGCTGGACTGTTCCCATGAGGCACAGGGTCAAGACTGATTTGCATATGGCTGGGTTCAAACTGGAATGGCATGGTGAGCAAAAAACGATGGATTTAGGCCCAGATCTCTGTACTGGGGTGAATGTATGACATTGTTCTGCATTCTGTCCATCAACTGTTGTTTTTGCATTTGTCACCCGAGTGGGACGGGTATGCCCAGACGTGGGCCCCGTGCTCTCCATGCCACTGGAATCAAGCTATCCTGGCTGAAGAGGGGTGAAACCCCGAAACCGGTCCTAGGATGCTTGTTTCCAGTCCAGGGAGGACCTGGCTTGGCAGTTCGGGCTGGACTGTTCCCATGAGGCACAGGGTCAAGACTGATTTGGATATGGCTGGGTTCAAACTGGAATTGCATGGTGAGCAAAAAAACGATGGATTTAGGCCCAGATCTCTGTACTGCGGTGAATGTATGACATTGTTCTGCATTCTGTCCATCAACTGTTGTTTTTGCAATAATTGCATTATGTCATACATTTAGGGGCCGAATCCGATTCGGGCCGGAAAAAATACCGACTGACTCGGTACGGGATAATAGTCCGACCGACACGTACCGGCGTTGTCCGACTTGGGAAGTACGATGAAATGCATGTGAATCACGACCGACTCGTACGGAACTCAAGGCGAACGACCGACCCGGACGGAAACAAGCTATCCGGCCGGAAAACCATGCAGAATCGAACCGACCGACACGCACCAGGAAGAAACCCGAACGAAACGTACCCGCGAACTCCGACCCACGCAGTACGATGCAATGGGTGCAAAAGCAGACCGATTCACACCGAGCCCAATCCGTACGACCGACACGCATACAAAACCCAGCCGAACAAACACAATACACCGCGACCGACGCGTACGCAGCATATGAAACCGAGCTGAAACACAGCGGGAACGACTCGGAGAGGCGTGCACGAGATAACTGCAACGTCCTACTCGGTCAGAAGAACGACTCCAACATGCACAATAATCACAAATGAAAAAATACAAAAAAGAGGGCCAAACAAGCAATGACAAAGCCAATAAATACAGGGGGTGAAAAAAATGGAACAAGGACACACCCCCAACTCCACCTACATAAAGGCCACAAATCCCTACCATGATCCTTTGCAAATTCCACTGTCCTGCCAGCAGAGAACACCATCACACAGCAAACACAGACACACACACAGCTCATCCAACACAAAAGCCACACACCATTAGCACCTCAACAAATAGCACCCTCACACACACACAGCAAAACCTACACTCACACACCCTCACTTGCACACACACCAATCACCACCACCACCCATCACCATGCCCCTAAAGAAGAATCCAAAGTTCCTAGATAGCGAATTGGAAGTCATGGTAGACAAGATCCTGAGTGTAGAGCCACAGTTGTTTGGCACATTGGTCCAACAGACCCCCATGTCGCAGAAAACCAAGATGTGGGCGAGGATCGTCGACAGGGTGAACGCACAATCACCATGTTTGCGCACAAAGGAAGACATCCAGAACAGGTGGCATGACGTGCGCAGGAGGGTCAGGCACCTACTGAAGAAGGATTACCTCCTGAGCCAGCACACCGGCAGTGGCCCTCCTGCCAAACCAGTATACCTCAGGCCCTGGGAGGAGAAGGTGCGGGCCATCCTACCACCAGTGAGCGTATATGGACTAACAAACATCCCAGAGCCTAGTGAGTACACAACTAATATACACAATATTGTGTGCCAATACACACACATCACTGTCAAGGGGACAGTCAAACCATGCACCCCTAGCAAATCAACAGCAACCAAAAGATAATCATCCCAAAAAGTGTATGTCAGTCAGATAAACACAATACATGCCATGTCATAGTGATATGTAACTGTGTCATGACATGTACAAATCCAATACCAAATTGAGCTAGGCAGTGGCACAAATCTAACCAACAAACACTGTCAGATATTTAGCCACCACTAGAACACCACCTCACAGGGAAGCTCACAGAAAGGAAGGAATCCTGTGTATGCTGGTGAAGTCAGTGTAGCCAAGAGCATGATGGGACTCGTAGTAACAGATAATGGGCAGCCTCACATTTGGAGAAGAACGCGTCACCTGTATAGGTAACGTCCCCCTGGGCACAAGCTAATGACCACAGTATGTGTGGATATAAAACAGCTGTCAGAAATATTGATAACGAACAATGGATGAATCCAAACTGTGAGAAATGAACTATAATCTTTTTAATATATTTGGGTCATTGATATTCCAAAAGTCATATCGGTCCCATCAATGAAAAATATACCATGAAGCTTCAAATAAACATTTCAAAATCCCGATGCATTTCGGGCTGTCAAAGCCCTTCATCAGGGGCAAATGATCTGAAATAAAATCAGCAAAGGATACAATGAAAACAAACAGTCCGTCCAGCCGAAATATACTATACATGCTACAAGAACAAATACCAAACATCAAAGTATGATAACAGTGTCGAGTGCTGTGATAATGAGTGATAAAGTTTTGCGTGACGAAATATTAAAAAAGTGAAGCGAAGTGAATCAATCCTAATCGAAAACTGAGCCAAGTCAAAAGAAATGTGAAGTGGCGACGCTCGCGTGCAATACTAAAAAGTGAGAAGCAAACATATACCGAACAACGAGGATGCCAAAAGTGAAACAACAACGTGAAGACAAAGAACTTAAAAGAACGTCTCATGAGTTAAAAAACTTGTAAAGAGCCCAGTGCATAACAGTTGCAACCGTGTTGATGACACACAAACACCACGAGTGATCGAAAATAGGACTGATAAGGTGCTCACCCCAGACCAAGAATAGGACAGAGAAAACACTCACCGGTGGTCCATGAAGCTACCGCGTAAGAACGCATTAATCAAAAGTGTAAAAACGACCATGCAACGAGGATGAAATATATATGAAGAAGGACTCACAAATGAGCCAGTGTGTAGTGAAAGTGTGACGGCCATCTTGAAACATCCAAGAGGATGTATATTACAGTGCAAGTACTCATGCGAAACCCAAAATAAAAACGAAAAGAACACACAACGGTGCTCCTAGAAGCTGCCGCGTGAGAGCGCGTTGATCAAGAGTGTTAAACCGACCATGCAACGTGAATATAATGTATAAAAAAGGACTCACAAACGAGCCGGTGTGTAATGAAAAAATAGCGGCCATTTTGTAACGTCCAAGAGGACGTATACTACAATACAAGTGCTCAAGTCTTATGAGAATTGTTGGCGTACTTAAGCAGTGAACAAAAATAGAAAAAGGAAAATTGCGTATAAAATCATATGTCTGAGATGAAAAGTGCAGTGAAAAAATAAATAAAATAAAAAATGAGTGCGAGCAACAAGCAGTGATGAAGTGTGACAGTCGAGGATCAGAATGGAAAGTAATGCGACCAATAAGAATGACATATAACCACGAACAAACGAAAATAATAAGGAAACAAAAAAGATAGTCATGAAGTATGTTAAGAAAACCAAATGTGTATAAAACATAAACAAAAAATACCGTGAAAGAAACCAAAATAAGGTAACATGTAAAGAGGGTAAGATATTTCAAATCCCAAAGAGACCAGGGGGTTAAAGATAACACGAAAACTCCATTCTGTCATTTAAACCAAAAGGTTTCAAAGAGTTCAAAGCCTTGATCCAATAGTTCTCTCTCTGTAGAAGATGGGTGCTGTTATTTCTGCCTTCAACCTTCTCCACGATTTCCAGAATGAGGAATTTTAATTGGCTGATGTTATGATTGTTATCAGAAAAGTGGGTAGCAACTGTAGACTTGATGTTTTTGGTTCTAATGTTGCTTTTGTGCTCATGCAGTCTAGTTTTGATTTTTCTTTCAGTCTTACCTACATACGGCAACCCACATGGACATTTGAGCAAATATACCACGTTGGTGGTGTCACATGTGGCTGTGACTTTGAGGTTGATACGTGTACCTTTCATGGGATGGGTCGTCCATGTGCCTTTGATGACGTTGTTGCAATTGCTGCAGTTTAGACAAGGTAGAGTGCCCTTGTAGGTAGAAATGGGAATAATCTTGGAAGGTTGTGTTAATAAATCCTTCAAATTTCTCCCTCGAGTATAAGCGAATAAAGGTTTGTTGCAAAACAAGCCCTTGAAGTCGGGTTCCATAGCAAGGATGGGCCAATGTTTGTTGATGACGTTTTTATAACGTTGACTCATGGTTGAGAATTTAGATACCACTACCATGCGGTTCTGACTTGGTTTGTTCGTTTTGACTAACAATTCAACTCGTGTTTTTGATGCACAACGTGTCTTGGCTTGTGCTAAAATCTTGGGAGGATAACCCCTGTCAGAAAATCTGTTCAGCATGTTGTCAATTTGTTTCAAGCATGTTTCAGGTTGTGAAACAATGCGCTTCACTCTCAACAATTGAGAATAGGGTAAATGGTTTTTCAGAGGTTGTTGATGAAAGCTGGTGAAGTGCAACAAATTATTCCTGTCTGTATTTTTGCGAAATAAGTCTGTCTCAAGGCTGTTAACTGTTTTCTTAATGAGCACGTCCAAGAATGTCATGGACTCCTGGTTGATTTCAAAGGTGAACTGGATGCGTTCGTTGATATGATTCAACTCATCTAAAGCTCTAAGCAAGTCTTGTTGTGATCCATGCCATAACACAAAAATATCGTCAATATATCTGACAAAAAGTCTCGCGTGTTCAATCCACGTATTCTTGTTCAAAATGTGTTCTTCCTCAAATTGTTGCATGAAGATATTCGCGTACGCCGGAGCGGCGCAATTGCCCATTGAAGTGCCCGATAACTGTAAAAACCATTGTTCATCCCATTTAAAGTAACTTTGGTATAACGTGAAGTTGAGCAGTTCCATCAGGAAAAGTTGTAGGTTGAAATCTAAATCTGAGTTAAGGAGCACTTTTTCTATGGCCGCTAAACCCAAGTCATGTGGTATAGAAGTATACAATGATTTGACATCGATAGTACACAACCAAACTTCTTCATCCTCTTGAATTTGAATTTGACTCAATCTTGCAATGAAATCAGTGGTATCTCTGATGTATGTTCGCATGTTGAAGACAAAAGGTTGGAGGTGTCTATCAAGAAACTTGCCAACAGGTTCATGTAAGCTGCCTCTGGTTGTCACAATAGGTCTGAAGGGAGGTTGTTGTAGACTCTTATGCACCTTGGGTAACCTATATAGAGTGGGTGATTTAGGATCCAATTGTAAGAGATACTTCTCAACTTTTGCAGTGATGACACCGTTGTCTACAGCTTGTTGAAGCAAAGCTTTAAGAATTTGAGTGAATTCTTTGGTTGGATTGTAATCCAATACAGCGTAAGTGTTTTTATCTAGTACATGATTAAGTACCTGTTGGTTGTAAAAGCTAGTATCCATTAACACAAGAGCGCCTCCTTTATCTGCATTTTGAAAAGTGATGGAAGTATTTTGAGCTAAGTTTTGTAGTGTTGTCTTTTCTTTTTCAGTCATGTTGTGCCTCTTGGATTTTCTCTGAACATTAAAAGATTGTAATTCATGTTTGACTAATGATTCAAATGTGTCAAAGCTTTTGTGGCTAACAGGAGCCATAAACGTGCTTTTAGAGCGCAAACCTTTAAGGAGAGAATCCTCTTCCGGAACTTGTTGTGTAAGAATGTTGTCAAAAAAGTTCCTTAGACGACAATTGCGCATCAAACGAAAAAACTAATTTCAAGTTCCAGCATGTTAGTGTGATTCGTAAGAACAAAGGATGAACCTTTTTGTAGAGTCTTTTCTTCAAATGAACTCAAAGGATAAGAAGAAATGTTGATCACCAGGTTGTTAGAATCTAAATTTTCTTCCCTTCCCTCTCCTCCCGGTGGTTGGAGGAACTTTCGGGTCTGAGTTGTCCTTTTCTTTTTCTTTGGGACCGCCTGGGTCGTCTTTGTCTTGAGTGCCTTCCCCTAAAAAGGAACATTGGAAACTTGAGGAATGTCAGTACTCGTAGAGGTTAACGGGGCAGTTGTACGTGTTGGTCTTGTTCTAGTATCACTGTCTGATGAGGAAGTTTCAGTCTCAGTGTTTTGAGTTTGTGGTCGATTTTGTCTACGTTTCGCATACACTTCTGCCCATGAATAGACTTCTCCAAGTTTGTAGTCGATTGTATCTCTCTTATATTTGCGTATTTTTCTTTCATTTATTTCCTGAGTGTATTTATTGAGTTGAATGTTAATATCTTCCAAAATTTTAGTGAAATCATCGACTTCCAACATACTTGTAAGCTCCGTTTTAATCTGGGTGATATCTTTAGACAGATCTTCAAGAGTTTTGGATAATTCTTCAATAATCAATAAGATTAGGTCAAGAGAACATTTGTTTAAAATGGCATACCATCTTTCAATGAATTTAGGGCTGTTTTTGCACAGAAGGGGTTTCAATGGAATCCGTAGCCCCCGTGGAATTCTCTGGACGCGATGGTATTTTATAAGCGTGCTTGCATGCAATCTTTGATTAATTTCCCGCTTGGTCAAGTATAATAGTTGTCTGATGGTGCTTTCTTTATTTCTAATGCTGGAGGGTAATGTTGTTTCTTCTTGTATCAGAGCATAAATTTTGGAAACATCTTCCTCAGCAAATGCAAAAGTATCAGCTCTAAGTTCAGTCATATTGGCTATATCCTCGTAAGCCATGTTAACAAAATTGTAAAGGGTGCTGCAATCCGGAGAACAGAAAAGATATGACAAATGGTGTAGGACTGCGCACACCAAGGTGTATATTTCAACAGTTGTAGCGTGCTCCTGGGGTATCACCCTCTGGTCAAGGGGTGTAAAGACAAGGAGAAGAACGCGTCACCTGTATAGGTAACGTCCCCCTGGGCACAAGCTAATGACCACAGTATGTGTGGATATAAAACAGCTGTCAGAAATATTGATAACGAACAATGGATGAATCCAAACTGTGAGAAATGAACTATAATCTTTTTAATATATTTGGGTCATTGATATTCCAAAAGTCATATCGGTCCCATCAATGAAAAATATACCATGAAGCTTCAAATAAACATTTCAAAATCCCGATGCATTTCGGGCTGTCAAAACCCTTCATCAGGGGCAAATGATCTGAAATAAAATCAGCAAAGGATACAATGAAAACAAACAGTCCGTCCAGCCGAAATATACTATACATGCTACAAGAACAAATACCAAACATCAAAGTATGATAACAGTGTCGAGTGCTGTGATAATGAGTGATAAAGTTTTGCGTGACGAAATATTAAAAAGTGAAGCGAAGTGAATCAATCCTAATCGAAAACTGAGCCAAGTCAAAAGAAATGTGAAGTGGCGACGCTCGCGTGCAATACTAAAAAGTGAGAAGCAAACATATACCGAACAACGAGGATGCCAAAAGTGAAACAACAACGTGAAGACAAAGAACTTAAAAGAACGTCTCATGAGTTAAAAAACTTGTAAAGAGCCCAGTGCATAACAGTTGCAACCGTGTTGATGACACACAAACACCACGAGTGATCGAAAATAGGACTGATAAGGTGCTCACCCCAGACCAAGAATAGGACAGAGAAAACACTCACCGGTGGTCCATGAAGCTACCGGGTAAGAACGCATTAATCAAAAGTGTAAAAACGACCATGCAACGAGGATGAAATATATATGAAGAAGGACTCACAAATGAGCCAGTG